>OY292327.1:3750000-4375000 GCA_958496145.1 Heliothis peltigera
GGCAACGAACTAGTGTGAACACGATATTGCTTCGAATAAAGATTGAGTATCGTCTGAATGCTTAAGGGTTTATATGAGAGTGTTGCTTTATATATCTATTTACCTACATAAGTTCTTATTATTGTTATAAGCGACTAATTTACTCATGCTATACAAAAATTGATTTTTGTTAGTTAAGTAGTTTCCTGACTTTGATTGCTGAGCCAAATAATAAATTACTGCACTGTTATATCTAATCTCGTAATAATAATAAGTCGTGGTGGCCTAGTGGTTAAAGCACCAGCCTTTCGAGTATGAGGGTGCGGGTTCGATTCCAGGTCAGGCAAGTACCAATGTAACTTTTCTAAGTTATACGTACTTTCTAAGTTTATCTTGGACACCAATGACTGATTAAAGGTGAAGGAAAACATCTCGAGGAAACCTGGACTATAAAGTCTGAAATCACCAACCCGCATTGAGCAAGCGTGGTGATTAACGCTCAATCCTTCTCCGTGGGAGAGAAGGCCTGTGTCCAGCTGTGGAACCAAAAAAAAAGAAAAGGCTGTGATGATGATGATGGTAATATCCAATGAAATTGTCTAACGACCTTTGACAAAATGGCGAGAGAGAGATTAGCTAATAATACCTCACAAAACGAACTAAAGCAAACAATAAAACATCTGAATGAGTCCGATAACATCGATCTCCTGCCAGAACAAACAACATCTCCATCCTGTACACAAATATATGTAGGTGAAGTAAATATTACCAAGACAATAGCCCCTGGCTTTATCTCTAGCTATTCCGAAGACAAAAACAAAGCTATTATAAGAAATACGGCGATCTGTAGATTTTCCCCTGCATAAAAGTTGACGACTCACTCACAGCATTAATGAGATTATAAAACTTTTAGAACTAAACTTATCTATTGCTTTGTTTTATCTTAGTTTTTATAGCTAGGAGTATATTAGAGGATGTGTATTACTTAAGTTTTTATACACACATAAGCTTAGGCAAACATCTTTAATCATTATGTCTTATAAGATCAACTTTTTTCATGTTGCAAATAGTAAAATAAAATAGGTAATATACATTACTTCTTCAACATAACGACTGTAAGATGAGCTTATTAACAGAGACTCTAGTATCCAATCACACATCCGCACTCCACCATTTCATTACCCTTTAAAAGTTAATTACAAAAGCCCAATAAAATAATCTTATAACCAGCCACAGCAATAAAAACAAGGTTGTAAAATTCAGCTACAAAAAGGCAACCTCCATAAAGACTTAATAAGAGACGAACATTAAACATAATAATCATTAAAAACGCGAAGAGAATAACCGATACGATTGCTTATCCACTGACTTGAAAATTTCATCTTTGCAGTTGTTCGGAGTGTCCATATTTGCTCTCTGCTTATGGATATGCATCGAGCCAGGTTTCAACGAGTGGATGACCATTCTTGAGCTGAGGCAATACTTCATTGGTGTCTACATTATTCTGATCGCGTCTCTTGGAATTATGGTCATCGCGTTCCTTGGATGCGGGGCAGCGTTAATGGAAAATGTGCTGCTGTTATACGGGGTAAGTTCTTTTGTTTGGCTGTCTCTAAACCTTGCATTAGACAGATATTTTGCAAGTAATTGTCAAGAAGTTCTCATAGTTCACTAGAGCTACCGTGGCCCTGCCACACAAGGACTTTCAGAAAAAACAAAATAGGGTTTTAGTCCGTAAAAGTCTGACACTCCCCGATGCTGTACCCACAGCGGGAGGGATAATTAGAGATTTCCCAAAAAAGGTTAAAAAATCAAAAAGTAATTATGTATCTTAACGAAAACTTTAAGCCTAATTAAATAAATTTAGTCAGTGCCTTTCTTTAGATACAGACGCCAACACATCAAGCTACCCAAAACTAATTTTTTTCCAATTAACTTTGAACCATATTTTTCAGCGATAAAGTTGAAAATCTAATAAGGAAATTTGACAGATTGTAGTAGCTTGATGTGCTGTCGTCTGTATATATTTATATTATTGTGTGACTGGTGCTATAGTTAGTATTATTTAACTACGACTGTAGCTTGTTAGTGAAATTTCTATTCGCTTCTCAGAATTAAAGGTAAGATGATTTACTGACGCGGTAAGACTTGTGCCATAATTAACCACAATCTTCTAAGATATCTGGTCTAATAATTACTATGGTACTTACAGTAAATACGCTGTACATTGTTTAGTATTGGAATATGGAGTCACTTTCATTTATCAGTATGTAGGCGTCATCAAACAAATAATATAACAAAGCTATGTATAATTTCAAAGATTGTAAAACATGATGAACTTTTAATACGGTATAGTATTCCTAGTATTATAAATAGAAATTATCAATATTCTATTAGAGTACCCCACCCACGCTATGCTCAAATACGTCTACATTAAGACCATCCGCGAATTCTCCGGGATGGTTCTGTCATGTTAGTTAATAAGTTTACAAAAGGAGCTTTGACCTCGAGTCTTATCTTGATATATTTTAATATATTTATTCGTTTCGCAAGCTACCTATTAGATTTTACCAGTTGCCCAAAATTCTTGGCACTATATGAGATTTTATGGAGCGAAAAACAAGTGGCATAAATTCTTTGTATCTAGCTATTAATTTTGATCTTATCATATTTTGTTATACGATAGTTTAGTTCGAGACAAGTATTAGCCGTATCAATATAAACGTATCTAGTAGTTATAAACTGTATAACAAATCTTAGTCTGGCTATCTCTACGTCTGCCAAGTTTTCACATGAATATCTGTTATCTTGTCAAGACATGTATTATTTCAATGAAAAGAAACTACATTTACAAGAACATTAATAGGATTTATATATTTGTTTATCTTCTATTTCTTTGTTTCATACGTCTGTTTGCCTATGTATAGCGCGTAAAATGCTAAAAGGTTTTTTTTATTGGGAAGCTCGCTTCCCTTACGTTTTTCACTATTTTGAGTTTTTCTTTAGGCAACAGTAACAGGTTCGTGATTTTTTATTTTAGCTGTAGTGAGCTTAAAAAACCAACGCTAAATTTCTAATGAATAATCACTGTTACATTGTTTTTTTTACAGTACATAGGATCACAAATAGCTATATTTGTGTTTGGCCTGATAGGAGCCTGCGTCGTTTTGGACTTTTCTACGTACGACTCCAGCATCCAGCCATTGATAAGAGATGTTATCATGAGGCTCATGAACAACCCGCAACATGAAGGCAGTAGGGAGATTCTTAGAATGGTACAAGAAGGAGTAAGTATTTTATTTATATTTCACTTTAGTATTTTATGTGGGATGAAACCATTATTATAAGTCCAAATTATGATGTAGGCAATGTAGAATTTGATGAAGAACAGAATAACAGTTCCAAGTCAAACATACACCAAGAATAATAAAGAGAACGTAAAAATAACAGACCGTTCATGCAAAAATTAAAACAAGAAAATCAAAAAGCAATAATTATACCCCGATATCCTTTGAACCGGGTTTTCCAATTTCATATCTCACTGAGATCATCATTCGGTGTTGCAATCCCTCCAGCACGGAAAAAGCAGAGAGGCCAAAAAAATACATGAAGCCTGACTTTGACGCAAAAAAGAGTATCGTTCGTGATTTTTCTCTCGTCAAACTATGGCTACAAAAACGGCTAACAAAACCGTAACATCTAACGAAGCAAACACCAAAACGCATTTGCCGAATGGGCAGTTGACGAAACTGTAGCGTAGAAAGGGACGCTTATGGGGCCTACTATTGGTGTAATGTCGTTTAAAAAAGGTTGAAGGGCTAAGATTTTTGAGCTTACAATATCTGTTTATAGTACAAGAAAATTGCATGGTGAATTAAGTACTTCTTTTTTTGTTTATTTGAAACTGCCAGTTATGTTGAGCTTGTTAAATTAATTAATAGTAGTGTATCTTTTTTATATAAAAAATATGACATGCACCGGTATGGCTAGCAAAAAAAGATTGAGTTGAACCAAAGCTTTTGGAGTAAAATTTTATAAAATATGCTTAATTTTAAAATGTTTCGAGAGGAATTCCTGGCTTTTATCATAGTAGGCCTCAACTATGGCGTGTCCGGGATACTGGCGCTAATCAAATAGGCCTGTGTGGCACGTTCCGCGCCCGATTGCACACTGCTCCAATCATAAACTCTCCCAGCCAAATTTGGATTAATTTTGAATCGGTTCCTATCGCGAATGATGCCTGTAATACGCTCGATGGTCGACATTTCGTATATAAGTCTGACGCCGCCGCTTTATTTCGTAAATTTTCCTTTGCGAACGCAGTAAAACTGTTTAGGTGTGAAATTAACATGGTCGATTGATTGGCTATTGGAAAGGGGAAGACTTTTAAATTAAGAGAGTTTCTTGGGTGTTTAAATTGTTGATGAAGTGAAAGTAATTTTTGGGTAGGTTGAATGATCTTTATAGGATTTTTTATGAAGAAACAAAAAACAACTTGTTGTCTGTAATGATAAATAACCGAAGTAGGTTTAGTGGTGAGACATAATGGAAAACCATTTTTTAAACAATTTTTTTTCTCCTCAGATCGGTTGCTGCGGTGCCGAAGGTCCCATGGATTACATCAACATGAACAAGCCCCTCCCCGCTGAATGCCGCGACTCAGTCACCGGCAACGCTTACTTCCACGGCTGTATTGATGAGCTCACCTGGTATCTAGAAGGCAAGACTGGCTGGCTCGCTGGTATCGTACTGGCTTCCTGCATGATTGCTGTAAGTTACCACAATATTTCTTTTATGGAAAAAAATCTATAAATTTATTTATCTATGAATGTTACTGCGGAATAAGTTATCTATACTATTATTATAGAGCTGAATAGTTTGTTTGCACCGATTTGAACTTCTTTTTTAATCCTGGTGAGCGGAGTAGTTCCTACGAAATGCGGGTAAAACCGCTGTCGAAAGCTAGTATTATAAGACAGCATCTGTATCTAGCAGTGGACATTTGACCATAATGTTGATGTCGTGTTAAGTCTGTAGTAAAATAGTCATCAAAATAATAGAATTTCCCACACATACAAACTATTTAATTTTGTAGAGCTTTCTAGAGGGGAGTGAAATTCGTTCTCAGTACTCAAAGGAGCCTGTTTGTGTCTGTTGAACTAGTGTATACCTAGTGCAGTGTGCACCGTTTTCTCTGCTGTTAAAGAAACATCAACAGTTTGGACTAGAAATAAATAAAAGCGCTGTTCGCTACGTTTCTTGATACTTTTTTTGCATTGTTTTCTCAACCTTATTTGAATTTTGTTACTTTGCTTTTTTTAAACATGACGAGATCTACATAAATATGTATGATTTTTTACTACATTAAAATAACACAGTCATTTTTATTATGTCTGTTTCATATCAGTTACATATAGTTTATGTCGAAATTATCGATCCACTTATTTTATAATTGCATGATTACCTATTTTTTGTTAGCTAAGTATATTGCTCTGCGAAAAATAGGTACAAGTCTTTAAAATATACTATATTAAAATTCTGAATCTTTACAATATTATATAAACGATGCAAGGAGAAGTTTCAGGACATCTTTAATTATGTTAGTATTAATTACCATATAAAATATTGTTTCACTTTTTTAAAAGAGGCTCGTTAAACAAGAATTTCCAGGATATGTAGGTTGTTATAACTTAATGAGCTACGGGAGGTGAAATTGTGTTGACATAATATAATTTTATTAACATAACCATTTCTAGAAAGTTCTGCGGTTTTATTACACTTTGGTAGTCTAATTATTATAGAGGGGTGAATATCTCCGAGGAATATTAGAATGTTTGTGGCTTTTATTGTTATGTGTTTCCACTAAAATGGCGTTGAACGAAAATATATCGGAATTTAAGCTCCAAACTTATTGAAGAGGTTTTTATAGTAGGTTTATATAGTTTTTATAAGGCTTTTATGTTGATAGTTATCAGTATGTATTCTAATAAAGAATTATGTTTAAAGGCTAGTCATTACTTTGGTCAGAGAATAGGCATTGCCATTCAAGGTGGCAGTGCTTCTAGCCTCTTTAGCACATTCCTAATAGACAGCGATGGGGATGACATTTTCGACACCTTTTATTTCAGCTTTTTGTATAAAAATTGTATCATAATATATAATTATTTCTTTTTTTATATTTGGAAATAAGTTGCAGAATTATGTTCAATATACATACATATAATACAGGGACATTATTTAAAAAAACAACTAAGCAGCTCATTTCTTAAGTGTTTTTTTAAATCATGTCACAGCTTATTTATTTCTTATGAAGAGATTTCTTAAGAAATAAGCTGTGCCTTACTTGATTGTTCTATTTTACTTCTTGTCGTATTAACTGTGTACATAAACTATTAAATATATAAATTAATTAAAAATGTATTATTAATTTTTAAATCTTACTTGTCAGGTCGTGAATGCTGTAATGTCCTTGGTCCTCATCCAAGCCGTGAAGAAAGAGGAAGACGAGGCGACAATATACAAGTAGATTAATTCATACATATATAAATAACATTATAAGTTATAATAAGCTAGTTTTACTATTATTATAATAATAGCATTATTTTTATAATTAATCTACAATTCCGACACAAAACGAAATAATGTTGTTATAAAACGTCCACCGTATTTTAATTAAGTGAAATTTTGATTGTAATTTTGTTTAACCGTTTGTTTTAATAAAGAGTATTTTTACGACCATTCTTTGTTATTATTCTGTTAAAAGAATCTTATATTGGTTATGCTGTATAAGGATAACAAAGTTCAATGGGTTTAACATAAAAATATTTTGATAACTGGCTCTCGATGAGTATTTATTTACAGAAATCGATTTATTTATATAACTTTTTTATGGAAAGGGTGGTTGTAAATTCTATGGAAAGTTTCATTCTGATTTCTGATATCGAAGCGAGTTGGAAAGTTAACATGTGTATCCCTTTTTGTAACCTCACCTTTAATAAAAATGAAAGGTTTAAATTGCCTGCGTAAGCATATTTAAATAAATTAAATGTAAAATATTTTTTTAAAAAGCTTTTATAGTCCGCCATATTGTATTTAGAATAGGGTCAAATTATTTTTTAAGTCACTTTCAATAAGCCCTTTCATTTGATACCCATATTGTTGAAATTAATTAAAAATAACTATTCCGCCATTTTGGATTTAGAATGACGTCATATAACATATCGTGCACTGTCATCCAAACTGAACGTGTAGACAAAATTTCAGCTCAATCGGTTGAAGATATCTACTTCAAAATTGAGTTCAAAGAATCCACCGTAACATACATACACGGCAAGTTAAATAAAAGCTTTTAAAAACACTACTTATTTGCAATAACATAGCTTAGACATGGTGTCTGCATTAGTAGCGATAGAAATCGATTCCTGTAAATACAATAAAGTATCCTTTTTGTTACATGCGGAAAATAGTCCATCGGTATATATAAATAGTCAGCGGATGGAATCTGCCAAATTAAAATAATGTGCAGTAAATAGGTACACACATAATACTTTTGTTTGCGCGCTGTACAATTCCTGGAATACTACTAATTGCTCTATTTATAATACAAATCAGTTACAATAACATATTTTTATCCGCAAAATCGGGTTATACCCGATGCATAACTCAATTAATGATAAACCTAAATTAACTATAATAAATTAAATGTCTGCATAGTTCCCGATCTCATTGAATGCGTTGAGTTTGGAGTAGCCTCTCAGATGTGCTGTAGTGCTGTTCAAAGTCAGAAGGTCGGCCCAAGGTACCTTGTCAGTAGTTCCTGAAACATTTTACTTGGATTAAATTAAACTTTGGAATAACTTCAACCAATCATTTGTTTTATTTGTTAAGAGATCATTGAAAGACGGTTTTTATCGATAGTTGAATATTATTTATTTTTGTTTATAAGCTTTTATTTCACTTGTTTTGTTAATTGATGTCAAATCTTTTGAGATTCTTATAAACGACTTCTTCATTTCGTTACATAGATTTTTTTTATTGTTATTCAGTTCAAATGACAATACATGACTAGTTCAGAAATAGGCTGATGCTGCAGCTAACAGTGTCTCGTCAATAAGGACTTGGAGAGACTATGAATAAAATATACGAAGCCCTACTTAGTTATTTGGTTATGTTGATACAATATATGCTAACATGAAAGGACTAGAGCTTTATAAGCTTGTGTTAAAAATGCTTTTTATATATTATCTGATGTTTTGCTTGCATTCTTCGAAGATTTCTAGTTCATGCACTTGGATGAAAGGAGACATATTTTATGCATTTTAACTAGAGCAACTTTCAAGCGATCTCCGCTAGAAATTAAAATCAGAAATTTTGTGTCTTTTTTTTTGCACAATTTTTGCCAAATCAAGTGTGCCATTGTTTAAAGCATATTCGGTAGTTTTTGACGTCTTATGTTAAGTCAACTTTAGACAAGCAGTTTCTCCAAATCTAGACAGGAAAGCTTATACCCAGGTATTTCAATAAGCATTGATCAGTATATCACACATACCTAAAACCGTATTACGACTCAGTGATTAGTCAGTTACTACGGCGTGTATTGCCAGCGCATAATGCCGATATCTAGCAGTGACGTCACAAAGCTCAGTGCGGAGCTATTGGCAACACTGAATGCATTGTGAGGAGTCTGACTATCTGTACAGACTAGCTTGGCTTTGTGTCTTTAGCTGGAACTTGTGCGATTGAAACTGCTGTAAAAGCTATCGTAATTAAAGATGGGCATTTGATTGAAAAATATTTGAGAATCATAATTATTAACCTTTAAAGGTGAAAATGTACGAGTTTGTTAGTACTTTACGCCCTAACGGTTGTACAGATTTTGATGAAACTACGCAGTAACGTCGATTAGATATCAGATTAATATTTAAGGTAATTTTGTCACAGAAAGCTAGTATAATAATTTATTGGATTCTTCCTATCCGTAATGAAATTTAGTAAACACGGCAGTAGTGTGCCAGTTTTTCGTATTGAATATAAATTCATATTATTTATTTTTAAAGTAAGAAAACCTATTAAATGTTTATTCCTTAACTTATAAACACTTATAAGTATTTTTAAACTACCTAAAACAAACAATTTTATTTAGCACAGACTTATAGTTTTAATATTTATTTTAAGAGCACTTGGAAAATACAACTTCTTTTCACATAACAACGATTTCTGCATTTAATATTCTCGCTAATGACTTTCTATATCCAAATAAACAAACACAGATCTAAACTGCAGCGCAATCTTACTCTAATATTAATAAGAAATGAATATCTCGTATATTGCGTGGTTGGCATAAGTCCTGTGACACACAGGGCGTCTCTCGCTTTCAATACGGTCTCACGTTGCACTCTCACTTGAAATTAATCTGCAAGAAGCCACTGCGGTGACTATTTACAAAGCATCCCCGGAGCGTATTTCCCTTGGCTCTTCATTCTGCTTGCTATGGCGTAGGGCTGTCCACGGTCAATATTAAAAAAAGACGATCGATCGTCTATTGCTAGTATAGTATTTTCGGGTACGTTCAGGTTAAAAATATTACTAGTAAAATATGAATAGTGAACTAGAACATACTAAAATTTATCGACGTATTATAAATTGCCAGTATTACAAAACTAATTGATAACCCGTTCTTAATACGCTCTGTAATAAAAAAAATATAAAGTTTTTGAGAGCAATTGTTTTAAATATCAAACAAAATCAACTTTTAGTTAATGAAAATGTATGTTAACCTAACCTTCCAAAAATGTCATGAACCGAAGACTAGTTTTTTTTTACTTTAAAAACCTAGAGCAAAAACTCGTGCGAACCCTAGGTGTATTTCCAACAAGGCTCGCAGACATGAGTAAATAATTTTGCTGATTACCGTGCACCGTCTTCGTGCAAAGCGACGGAGTTGTCGTCTCGACCTCGACAAAAATATTAAAGTCCCCTTTCCCGACTGTCGACGGGCTCTCACAGTGCCCTCAAGTCCTCGCAATTGGAACCGTCCTGATATTACTCGAAAAGCAAATTGATTTCCCGTTATGTATTTCGAGAAATGCAGCTTACGAATTCAGGTAAGTTTGCACGATTCTCGATTCCGCATCGAACTGGATCTGTATCGAAAAACGACAATTTACTCAGAATTGCTAACTATATTTGACACGATTGTATTATTGATTGCAACATCGCTTTCGCAGTTTGTTTTGTAAATGTTAGTTCAGTAGATTGCTTTGGAGACTAGTTTATGTGCTAAAGTTTGAACTTTCGTATTTACCTCAAAAAATATTTTTAGATTGGATATTTTTATTTTATTTTTCCGCTGTTTAAGCGACACTTTTGTCTAAATTGTTATTTACTTTTAGTATATGATCAACTGAACTGTAAACTACGTTAGTAAGCCATCGATATTGCAATTAATTTTCATCGAAATCCACTAAAAACAAAGCACTTAAACCGCTCGGGTCATTATAATGAAACAACATGTTTATCTGAACACATACATTAATTAAAAACTGCTGCAGTTGAAATCAACATAATCAAAGTGGAACACAAATAAGGTTTGTTTATTAAGTGGTTTGTTATTAATAACGATCTAATGAAAGGTAAACAACTGGCCAATTCTTTGAGAGTGAAATCCCAACAGAAGACTAATTTACAAAGCATTGTTTACCCGTTTTAAAATAATACAATCGCATAACAAACAATCCGAATAATCGCCAAGCTTCAAAACGCACACAGGAATATTCTCAACCGTTAAAATGAAAGTTGGTATGATTATTGTGGGGATGTAAAGGCTGGCGTCCATTAAGAGCTACGTTTACTAAACTCTAAGATACATGTTTCCGATGACAGGGAAGATGAAGAGGGCAAGTTTGTTGGACGGCTTTATGCGGTGAAAGGGGCCTCGGTCGTATAGTGTTGTACATCTTCATGGCGCTTAGCTATCAGTAGTGCATAGGCTTTAGGCATCGGGACGTATGTGGGATTACAATTAAATTTCGCAGGTAGGGGTTGGGGTCCGAGGAAATGTAATAAGCGAGTCGCGTCGGACCAAACATTTAGACTTTGGTCTGTGGCTACGTCGTTGGAGGTATTAAGGGTGTTTATTTAAGTTGACAACAATTTAATGGTTGCAATGTGTCTTTTTGGAAGCGAGCTAAATTTCTTGATTAAGTTGCCTTATTTTGTTACAAAGTTATGTTTTATATTAAACTAGTTTTGAATAAGAAGCCACTTTTATATGATAGTTAGTTATTGTTATTTTAATTAAGTCAATATTTACTAGAAGATAAATAATTACATGGCTTATCATAATACATAAATATATACAAAAGTTAATCATTGCCATCCATCGTGGGAATTTTTGCCGCAATGTTTTAGCTGCCTTACTTTTGAACAAAATAAAAACCACCCTTTATGCCTTAGAAGAGTAGATCCATAAGCTCATTTAAATGTCTATATAAATGTAAGTTATTCCAATACCCTCGATTTTAATGGCCCACCGGTTTTCTATTAATACAAATTTCTTTCAATCTTATTTCAATTCCTGTTTCCCATTACATTTCTGTTGTTATTCATAAGCTCGCGTTGTTTATTAAAAAGACTAAAACAAATACGTTGTTCAGTGTGTTTTTCTTTTGTGCCTAGCGTTTCCCTTTTTCAAGCAACCCCTTTCAACTCCTGAAGTGGATAAAAGAAAAGCCTGAGGAACATAACATGAATAACGGTTTTATGATTCTTTTAATTTCGTTTGCTGTTTTAAATGTAATTAAGGTAGATTGTTTCTTAGTTTACTTTCGGATTGGAATAATGGAATGGTGGTGATGTTTGTTTGTTTTCTGTTCTTTTGTATTAACACGCTTAATCCTGTCACTGCCTCAGGCGTTTTGATAAATTGAATTTAGGTCCAGTTTCATAATGTCCGAATAGCCACTATCCACCAGATAAATTAAAAAATGAAACAGAATTTGTATGAAATTATCTACAAAATAAACTATCAGCAGGCTGATCATGACAACCGTAGAAACAAGTTTTATCTGCCGGAGATTGGACATAATGACAGAAAAGTGACAGATTGACATTTTTTTAAGAAATTTTTCATTTCTGCGCTCGACATAAGTTTACTAGTGATTATATGTGAGTTGACAGGTCGCTTCATTAATCTGAGGCTCGGGCAGAAGACATGTTGACATTGACAGAAAGAGCTTTGTCTTTTCTTGATAGAATAGATATAGAATCGCCACGCTAAGCCTGCTGGAACTTATTAGTAGGTCACCATCTACAGGCCAACAGGCCCTAAGTATTTTATTTGTTATTTTTCCTTCTAAAGATTAACAAAAAACACTATGTACTTTAAGCACACTATTATAGAATTCTCCTTAGAATTTGTCCCTGGAGCTCCATCAGGCTTGACAATGTGTGTAATATCGAGCAGAACTCCATTCTGAATAGAGTCCTCGATCGAGCCGCCCATCAAGAGTCTTCTAATATGTTGGTTAACGCTCTTAGACGTTAGGCTATGTTGTCACAACTGTTGATGCCTGCCTACTATTCGGTCGATATTACATTTGGGTTGACAGCCACTTGTGGTAAATCTAGTGTTACTAGTAACTATTCCTCTCTATATGACGAAAATGGACATATTTTATAGGTCATTACTAGTTAAATCACGCTTTATATATTTAGCCTAGATACACATAACGAAAGAAAATGCTTCCTTCCTACGTTCAAGGAAAAATACTTAGTAGGTAAATTCGAAAAGCCTGTCTACTTATTATTTTTGTTACTTCTCTCTAGAACAAATTTCATTTCAATGACATTAACCGTACAGTAGGACAAGTAAAGAAACTCAATTCTTATGAAATATACATATGTATATGTTAGTTATAATAGTTTTAACTGTCAATTTTTGACTCACAAACGGCGAGCTGCGCGCCTGAACTTGACATGCCATGCTCCCGCGTATCTGTGTCTAAATTTGACTAAATAAAAGCGAGAATTAAAAAGTAGATTAAGCACTTAATGACCAATATTAATATTATAACAAACGCTATAACATAATGAATTGTGTTAATAGTAGATATTAAATTCTAATTCGGCTTAAACGCACTCCGCTCAAAACTGTAATAACTGACATTATGTGATTAACTAAATAGAATGTACCGAAACTGTTGAAAATTTGTCATTATTGTGTAATACTTGCAGTATAATGAAACATCATATATTTCACATACTTTTTTGATCCGGATTTATTTATTTAACATATTTTTACATTTTGAATATTAGTTATAAAAAAGAAACATTTAAATACAAAAATAGTGTCCCACCGGTAATGGGAACAGAGTCCAAGCTACCGGCGGTCAGGGCTCCAAAGAGAGAAACCTCCTGACGATGCGTGCTGTGTCCAGAAGTACAGCTTTCTGCATCAAACGCTTGATCCAACCGTCTAAAAAAAATATTAATAATTAGTATGTGACGTCAAGAGGCTCTCCTCTTGACGTCACATACTAATTATTAATATTTTTGGTTTGAATTATTATTTATTTAAGATAGTCATTTAAGTTTTATTATGTTAGATTGTGTGAAGTTATTTATATAAAAAATAGAAGTATTAACATTTTGAACGCCACAGTCATGTATAGATGACAAGCCAAAAGTACCCAGCACCCCATTGTCACGACTACGTGACAGACTTTTAAAGTTCAAAATTACTAGTCAGATTTAAGCGATATAATTCCGAACTCACTATCCTATTTTAGGTATTTATGGAAGAATTCTTAGCTTGGTGCTGAGGGCACGTCTTTCTTTTTGGTCGTGGCCATCAAAAGGTTTATAATAGTGAATTCAAAAACACCTATAGGTAAATATTTTGTATGCTTTAAGCGCTACGCGCTTATCTCAAGAGCTACCGGACTTATTTGAAAAGTCTTTCAATGATACGAGTACATAATCTATTTTTTCGAGTTAGCGATCTAATGTAACATCAGTAAGTATTTTTACCCGGGTGCCCAGAGTAGTTCCTACAAGATACGAGAAAATATACCCCGAAGAGTGCATAAATAATGCACATTATTATACTGTATTGCGATTGTTGACGGAATCCGAAACTCCGTGTAGGTTTACCAACGATGTTTGCTGAAATACCCCAAGGTGCGTCACGGATCAACGACTACCAGCAAGCATTCCGACATACAGACAACAAACAAACATATTCAATGAGTGAAAATTTAATTTTATTTATTATTAATACTCTGTCATCCAAGTACTTCCTTCGTTTAAATAATGATTCAATGTGAAATGATTTCAGTTTTATTTTATAGTTTGTAGGTGAAATGTGCTTTTAAAATTTGTTTCAATAATTCACGATTTTTTGTTTTATTTACATACATGCTTCAAAACATTTTGAATTGAGAATATTTTTATTGTTGCAGTCTGCTAAATGAAACAGCCATCTTGGCCTGATTTATAGCATGAGTTATTTGGAAAGAAAAAAAATTGTAGGTGTATTCTATTCCAAATTTAGCATTTTTTGAAAAGTCACATTCAAATAATAAAGCGTACCTCCATTTTACATGAAATTAAAATCCTGAAGATATTGAACAAAATGAGCGAAGCAATGTAACAAATATAACTCGATCTTAATTTAGTTATTGGCTACACTAACAACCAACTAACGTTCGTTCAGCCACACATCTACACGTAAGTGGCTGCTACGAAGCATGCATGAACAACTGTATCGAATACGCATGCACAGTCCTGCTATAACCATAACACAGTACATATGCTTGAATAGTCACCGTTAGTGACTGGCCATTGCTTATGAAGACGTTAAGGTTGAATTCACATTATCGTTTCGTAGCGTTCATTAGTGTGCTACGAAATGGCTACGAATGCTACGATGCTACGAACAAGCATTATGAAATTTATCCTTAGCTGAGAATTTCATAAAATCCTATGAATTACATAATCAGAATTATATCCAAAATAGAAAAATAATCTAAATATACTACTTACCAACTAGCGGCGTAAAATTTTGAACATGAAAAATCTTGCGCCTTTTTATATAACAGCGGTAAACTAAGTCCTCAGTAGTAATTAAAAACGTAGCTTAGCATAAAGTATGGCAATTGCTCAATGTCGACTGCTCGACTTTTGAAAATTTATTTCACCCCGAAAACTTCTTACTACTTAATTACCTACTATGAATTTTATTTTCTTTGGGTAGCATTCACTAAATACTCCGAGAACTTACAAATGGCTCGATTGCTCTAAGTAATTAAATTGAAGGAAAACTTATAAAATAGTGAGGTGAATTTGTAAAGACATCGGACTCTTTAGTTAGTGACATGAAAAATTGAGTTAATGCATTTTTAGATTGACGACCAGATGGCGCGCTGGTTAGTCAACCTGCCTGCCTCGCTATACATAGGTCGCGGGCTCGATTCCCGCATAAGTCAAACATTTGTATGGGTGTTTGACTTAGTCTGGGTGTTCCTATGTACATATAACATGTATGTATTTAAAAAAGAAAAGTATATAAGCATGTTTATCAGTTGTCTAATACCCATAGTACAAGCTCTGCTTAGTTTGGGGCTAGATGACGTTGTGTGAATGTGTGAGGAATATTATATTATATTAGATAGGACAATAAAACAGTATAATCTGTATTAGCAACCGGTGAAATAAGATTTTAAAGACACACTCTATAGAAAATTAGTATAAATCAATTTTATTTGCTATATTTTTTTTTTACTTTACAAATATCTTTACTCTTACTAACGTATTAGAAGGTATGTGTGCTGTGTTGACAGCAAAATATGTGGAACTCTATTTTAAGAATGTAGAAATCTTATGTATCTCTCTGTGTGATAAATACTGAAATGATTTTCAAATAAAAGATTTAAAAATAAATCTTAATTTTTTACATTAAAAACATTTGATTCGAGCTTACCACCTATGGATCTTGAGTTAATGTTAGCATACATTAAATATAAACTTTTCTTTAAAAAGAACGGCGGTGCCAGTTGTCACGTACAAACCTACAGTCTTTTATTCGGAGTTTACCTTATAATTTTATCAAAATAAAAGTTCGATGACGTCATTCATATCATACGCAGACTACTCCCCCGTGGGTGGTTCCATACTGGCATAAAAAATACTCTTCGCGCACCGCCTGCCTCCTTAAAAACAAAACACCATAAAAAATATTCTAAAGACGCATAAACATGTACTCATGAACTCATTTCCTTATTTAGCCTACATAATAATTTTCCTTGGCTTTCAGCAACTTGTTAACGTTACTCTCTCGTTTCCTTATAACGTAATTACCTACTTGGCCTTATAGATCAACAAAACCCTTGTGCAAGTATCTCCATAGCTTATTTAAGTTCACGTCAACGAAAATTATAGCTCACGTGGATATTATAAAGTAGTGAACATTCTTATCATCATCAGCCTTTTTATCATCCAACTACTGGACACAGGCCTCCTCTCACACAGAGAAGAATTGAGTGTTAATCACCACGCTTGCTCAATGCGGGTTGGTGATTTCAGACTTTATAGTCCAGGTTTCCTCGAGATGTTTTCCTTCACCTTAACTCAGTCATTGCTGTCCAAGATATACTTAGTAAGTACGTACAGCTTAGAAAATTAGGTAACATTGGTACTTTCCTAACCTGGAATCGAATCCGCACACTCATATGATACTTGAGAGGCTGGTGCTTTTACCATAATATTCCAGCACGAATTTCTATACTATACCTATAAAATATGCGTAAATCTACACACTTACAAACACCGACGCAACGAGATAATCAATTTTCCGCTCTTGTATAGAATCCATACTCTTATCTATACGAGGGATATGCTACCAAAACAAATCACCAACGAGTCTTGATAGTCGGGAACAAGTTTTTCATTAATATTCTATTCATATTCAAATCTGATTCGACAGGCGTTATCGCGCAGTGTTTGAGAATTCGGATCACGCGCCTGTTCGTCTCGCGAACCACGAATATCATGGATATCGAAACTCGTGATTGGCTATATTATCAACGTTAAACATGACGGTGTGATTTAAACACCAATGTTTGTTCGTTTGTTAGTTTGTATATATTGTCCTGATTTGTATTTTGAGCGGGAAAGGGGCATTTACGTGACTTAAGACAGTTCTTGCTGCAATTGAGGCTTGTCTTGATGTTTTTTACATGCTAATCGTGTCGATACGACCAGTTTGATAACGTTTTAGGAAGCATTTTATTGGAAGGAATTTGGGTTCGATAACACACGTAATAAATCTTAACGAATTACGACTCTTAGTGCAATTCACGATGCGACCAGCAGGCTGAACATGGCAACCGTAGAAACAAGTTTAGTCTACCGGAGAATGGATATAATGACAGACAAGTGACAGACTAAGACATGTTGACATTGACAGAAAGAACTTCATCTTTTTAACCGACTTAAAAAAAAAGGAGGAGGTTCTCAATTCGGCCGGTATGTTTTCTTGATATAATAGACATAGAATCGCCATGCTGAGCCTGCAGACAGTCGTGGAAGTACACTTATAGTAACGCGTTTCAGTTATATCCGAGCTGTTTCATATTCAACCTTTTTAAAGGATAATAAAAATCATGAAAATATGTGATAGCTAATTTCTCATAGATGTAAAGCAAAGGACATTTTACGATGGCCATCGAGCGGGGACCCATTACAGGGCCCTTTTATTTTTTTATGCTGATGCTTTCATTTCGAGTTACGATCCTAAGGTCTATTGCACAGAGGGCTCTTATCGCGGACTTTTTCATTTTAAAGGTAAAAAATAATGTTCAATTTTAACTATTACCTACTGATGTTTTATAATGATTTTCGAATGAGTCGATTGGTATGTTCTTATAAATAAATACATTTAGCTTATGCTTAATGTTAGCTTTATATTATGATATTAGTTGTAAGTTTTTTATAAGTGTTTATATATTTAGTAATAAGTTTGTAATTAATGTAAATACGTTTTATTATCTTTCAATAAAATATCAAAATGGTAAAAAAAAAAGCTTATGCTTAACATAGAAAAGTTTTATACATGTATCACTATAATATAAAACTCTTGATCCGTGGTACCAAACCACATCATTTAAATCTATTTTGAAATGAAATTACAAGAGGAGAGTTGAATATAAAGACTCCATTCAAAGATATCCCCTCAGCTTAGGGCTGGCATTTGACAAAATATTTGTCGCGTATCACATAAATTAATTATGTTTATTAAGCAGGGATTTCTGACATTCTGCACTCAGAAATCAACAACTTCGGATTCTTGATACGTAAACGGTAAAAACATGGTAGGCATTCTATTGAATTATAATTTTAATTTATCTAAAAATCTAAACAAATGCACCATTTAAGTACGTTAAAATACTATAGTATTTCCATTTCTGAAAATTCAATACTGTAATCATTATGTTGATTACTTATATATTAATGAAAAGTTATTATTTACATACATATACATATTTACAAACTTAAAAATTAACTTAAGTGATGCGAATTCGGATGAATTTTTAGTTGCGTTGTTGCGAATTTATTTAGCATCGTTATCCGCACTTCAAGCACCTAGAATTTCTTTCAATGATTTTCTATAAATAAAGTTAAAAAATGTAACACACGCGACAGAAACATCTATAGCGAAATGACAACCCTTGCTATGGCAGAAATCGGTCGAATTCCAATGGCGTAAACCATTCATGATTCATGTTTATTCAAGCGTTGTGGCGCAGTCGCTCGTAAACCTGTTTGCTGACTTTGTAATTATAATCCTATAGCTTTATAATCATCGCCTGTCATTGAGCTGATGGCCAAAATGGGGATATGCGATTTCATAATCGCTGTGAAAACGTTATGGAAACATTCATTCTCAGCCGTTATTATGTAATGAAATTTTTTTGACGCCTTTCAGCAAATATTTGAGAATTTCGAAAATAATCGCTGTAATCTAACAATAGTACATTTTAATCTGTTTATATTTTCTATATAGATGTGTTGTTTTATTATAATATTGAGTAATATTCACAAAATAGTGTCTTGAGAAATATAAAGATATTATTTCATCTTTTAAAGCAGCAAAATGTATTGGACATGTATTTTTTTTTATTTTCTCAAAGAAACTAATTAAAACGATGAGTATACAACACATTTCACGTTTCGTCACTTCTCAGTACAACTTTACCAAGCAGTGACGTAACAAGCTCTTACTCTCGAACTTTAATGCTATATAATATAATATCTTAAAAAAATAAATATAAATAAAAATTTTTGTTTTTGTAATTTGTGACGTTCAAAAAGTGCTGTTTTGAAGCCAAGTTTGAATAAAAGATTTTGAGTTTGAGTTGTTTTATTGAAGCAAAAAATAAGTGCCAATCTAAAAGATGGCATCATTAGAATCACTTATTCTTGACTTTGTCAACACGCCTATTGAGCAAATTCATCATCATCTATTCTTTAAGTCAAGGAGGCTTTTAATAAACTAGGACTTGTGAATCGCATATAAATCAAAACTCAACCCAAAGAAAGTGAATCTATTCTAAAACTAAGCGAAAAATTGTTTACTTTAGTACAATTAAATGATAAATGTGTATTTAGCTATAAGCGAGTTAATGTTGCATCTACTGGGATTGTGCGAACTAGCAAAGATAAATGGAATGAATGTCGCTCTGGAGGCTTGTACCTGACAGCTGTGAAATTATAGCAAACGCTTATTTCGGTACTGAAACTATCTTTGGAAATGGGACTTTAAACAGTGCCGAGGTCATCGTACCTTTTAATCTGTGAGGTATGGATTTTGTTGTGAACTGCACTGTTTTCCTACTATTAAATTCAACATTCATATTTTAGAGGGTTCTTATTATTTGCTTCAAATCGTCGTCGTCGTTTCAGCCGAAAGACGTCCACTGCTGGACAAAGGTCTCCCCCAAGGCTCGCCACCTTGCACGATCTTCAGCAACCCACCTAGTGGGGGGCCTGCCCACGCTGCATCTTACGGGTCGTGGTCACCACACTAGAACTTTACTGCCCCATCGGCCATCTGTTTTGCGAGCTATGTGCCCTGCCCATTGCCACTTCAGCTTTGCAATTCTTAGCTTTTTAAACTTTGCTTCAAGTAAGTACAAATAATAAATATCAATTAGATATTCGTATAATTCGGTACTGAAGAGTCGATGATGTACCTATATAAGAATTGAACACTTCTCGACCTATTCAACACACATATATGTATATATAATTGTATAAATAACATTCTAGTTCATTTTGGTAATGCGGCTGACGGAGGACTTACAAAGAACTCACTTAATATCTTTACTGACTGATTTTTCAACACTTCTATATTTAAACGACCAATATGTCAACAGTAGATTACCACACAGAAAAACATTTTGAAGTAAATACTATACAGTTCCTAAGATCATTCACAAAGTTCAATAACCGACGTGACAGACAAACTACGTCTTTACGTTATTAATTTAAATACGTCTTCTGCAAGAAAATGTAATTTGCCCATGTTCTTGTGATCAAAAATTCAATGCTCAAAAAAACCTTTGATGTTATTTATATTAGCAACCATTTTTTTGACATTAAAAATACGGTACACTGATAAAAGGTAATTATGTATTCTGTTACAAAATAATCGTGGAGACTTTGTACTAAATAATTTGTGAAACTAAAAATGTTTAGGCATTTTAAAAGGTCGAATAAAATAAAAATAAAGCTCTTTTAATGTTCTTTCAATATTAAAACGTTGCCTTTCACGAGTTAATTAACGTGCCTAGTTATTGTTTGTCTGTGCAAACACGGTATCAGATTATATTTGGGTTCTGTATGAAAAGTTTATAATTAATACCTAGGTTATCATGCTCATGATTTATTTTCTGTAAGGAAAGCTAACCCTTGTCAAGGTTTCTACCTACCCGAATCTGTCAAATTTTATCAATCTAATATTAACGTTCCGGTATTTTGATAAGGTTGAAAATCTATTTTAAAATAATGACAGATTGAGATAGGTTGATGTGCTGGCGTCTGTACATACATAGATTAACTTCAACAAAATAAATTTTATTTAATTATTTCTTAACTAGCACCGACCTACTTTGCGCACCTAGAAAAAGTATTCTGCACTTTACGAGTAGTATATGGGTACTTCTTTGAAAAATGAACAAAAAAAAAGTAATTTATTCAAAGTAAGCTGAAAACACAAAAAACAGGCCAAAAACGCCCGCTCTTCACCATTTCCTATGTGTTATCGCTGGGAAGAAGAAATGGTGGAATAAACCCTCCAGCAACAAAGAAACAA
The DNA here is from genome assembly GCA_958496145.1 of Heliothis peltigera. Classification (NCBI taxonomy): domain Eukaryota; kingdom Metazoa; phylum Arthropoda; class Insecta; order Lepidoptera; family Noctuidae; genus Heliothis; species Heliothis peltigera. The sequence goes on from OY292327.1 coordinate 3,771,350, forward strand.
ACTCTTCAGTCTTATAATATAAAGTAGTCTAGATTAATAATACACCCATTACATTGACAGTTAATGTCGATGTCGAATATTATATTGTTTCAAAAATATGTAAAGTAACTCAACTCCCATCATACTTTAATACCTAAAAGTGTAAATAAATACCTCTATCTGCATCGTGTGGTTGTAATTGACAAGGGAATGTGCCTCAATGGCTCAGCGTAGCTGGTAGCCATCGTAAAATATTTTACAACCTTCTTAAATCGAACATTATCGTTCTACAAAATTCCCACGAGGTTTCGCGACGTCCCCTTATAATATTTTGCATTATTTCGGTCGTTGGAAACAAGTATGCTATGAATTTAAATGTATTTTACATTATCTGTAATTGAGGTGCTAAATTACTGAGTTGCGTGATTTTAAGGATTATAAGTAGATACCTTTTGAGGAAGGTATTCGGTTACAAGAGTAACCGTGGGCAGAATTGTATCTATACTACATTATTTTGTAAGGTCGTCCTTACTTTAGGAACGAGGCAATCTGTATTAAAATACATTTATAAGATAAATTAAAGGTGACTTTGTAAACACTTTGTTGGAGATTATCTTCATAAATGTAGGTGTGTTTACGATTTAAGACTCTAATGGCGCGATGATTTTTTTTTTGAAAAAAATGAATGTCTTAACAGTTAAGCTGTTATATAGAAATTCAAAGACTTTTTATTGAAATATTACCAAAAGCCCAACATATTCGTCCTACGACCTATAAAACCAATAGGACAATATACATATTTGTATGTTACGTTATCCAAAAAGCCTTTGCTTACAATCTATTCAATTCACAAACTTTTACCAAATTGAATACTACAATTTAGCTCCTCATAAATGTAGATCGTTCACGTTCAGTGGAAGCTCCACTATATTTACTACTACAAATTGCATTTAATAAACCTTAATTGGACTGGCCACGAATGTTACTTAAATATTAACTTCAATTGCTTAATGTGGAATGTATGTTGGTTTTAATACATTAGTTATATTTAACTGTTTGTACTTCAAGAAGGTCTATGACCCTTAAATTATAATCTCATAATTATGTGGTATATTTCTAAAAAAATGATACACTATGTTAATTAAGTGTCCAGTCATTATTATTTTTTATGAATTTAAAATAACTTTAATCTTTTTTTAGCATGATAGTTATATTAATAAAACATACGAATTTCTATTATCTTTAGTTTTAATTTCTAATTTGTATATGCTCTTTACCACATGAAATTAATTTAGTTAAATCAGAAGTGAACCGTAAACAGTGCGTAAGTATGATAAAATAACAAAATAATCCAGAATAAAGTCGTCTTAAGCAGCACATTTGTTCGACTTTATGTGTCAAGTACTATTTACATGGTATCCTAGCGAAGAATCTGGAATCAGCGTGTACTAAACATTGCGGGATGCCAGCCGACGTTAAACATGAAATATTCGCCGCGATATATTTGCACGCATGTCGCGACGTGTAAGCGGCCGTTTATCAATATGCCCTTCGGCGGATCTTAGCAGCGGCGTGCGAATACGTACGAGAAATTACAATGGTATGAGAACAAAGTGGGTTATTCATACTCTTTTAGGTATCAACTTGGTTGCTAAAGTACTAGAATATAATGTGGAATTAACATTGCACGTTTATCTAATGTGATTCGTTAGTATTGTCTAAGCATTAAATAATAAGCGCTGTTTATTTTTTACTGTTATGTATTTTAATATTAGCGCCATCGTCTTCATCATAGGGTCGACACAGCATGTTTTCTTCTTCCACACTCTTCTATCTGCCATCATCTCACAAGTAAAATTCTTTGTAGCCATATCGACTTTTACACAATCCATGCATCGTTTCTTTGTTCGTGTCCTTCCTCTAAATCCATCCATGTTATATCATATCTTTGTTATGTAATTAAAAATTTATTCAAAAAGCTACAGAATGTGATTATACTAAATAATTTTTAAAAATTTTAAAATATTTGAATTGTGTGAATAATGAATTTATAATCGTGCGTATTAAATGCTAGTTAGTTTAAAACAGAATTTATATTAGATGCTTAGAAATAAAAAAGCTATTAAACATATGTTCCATCTCTCATGGTTTTACCCAAAATAAACAGGACTAAAAATACATTCAAATCAAATATAAAAAAATTAAAGTAAGTAAGGAGGGAGACCACGAGCTATTTATGTAAGCTATTTTAAAAATGAAATCCAGGTTTGAGAAAACAAAATACGATAAAAAGAACTTTATTTGTTTGTGACGAAAAATAACTATAGAAATAAAATTTTATGACGACTTTTTATACGGTATATTTTTAGATATTTGGCTAGCTAAAGTAGAAGTACCTTATCTCAAAATTTCAGAACTGGCACTAATAATAAAATTTTAATGTGTGCTTTGAGATTATTTTTGCGAAATGTCTGCGAAACGAAAGAGCAAACTTTGCACAAATAAAATTGGGACTCAGTAACAGTAGTTTTATAGTCTTGCAACTTGCTGGAGACAGCTTATTTGGCGATAAGGAGTTTCGGAGCTCTTTACACTTTATTTTGTTATCTGGAATATTATTTTTATATAAATAAAATATATTATTATAATGCGGATACTAAGGGTATCGGATTGCCCAGGTAATTAAAATTTGGTTAAGGAATCAGTCGTTTCATGTAAAACACTGGTAATCGTGAACTACAAAACATAGTACTTGGGAACAGGCTAGGCATCTGCCTATATGTATACTCCTGGAATGATGCTTTGCTGCTTTAATATCAATCCAGTTTAATATGTTGGTTACAACATGAAAAACTGAAATATGAAGTTGAAATCTTTAATCACCAATACTTGGTTTGTAATACAAATAATTATGCTTAAACACACTTAGTAAATTTTCCGTTTCAAGTATAAACAAAACGTAACAAAGTTTTCCTTAGAACGCCTTTATTGCTGTTGTAAAACAACATTTTCCCCGCTGTACAAAATCAGTCAACAACAAACTCTGAATTGTTGAGATGTGTGAATCTTAGACCCTCGTCGCTCACCTGATTGCGGAATGCAAATCGCTCCCAAGGGACCTTAGCCCTAATATATAAAAGGAATAGAGCTTTTTATTCCGCACAACAGCCGCAGGGAAGGCCGACAAACCGTAACAGACACGTGAGTAGCTGAAATGGTTTTGAATAGTTTATAGTGCTTTATTTCGCTGGTGTTTTATTATTTAAGGCCACTCCGTCCCGTGGCGTTGACCGCATTTTTCTTAATTTCCCCCCCAAAAAATCCAGTTTTAGGTGGAATTTGAAAAACGTGCTTCAGCGCGCGTTGTTTGTAGTTTTCGCACTTTACGCCGTTCACTCGTTACTCTTTTATTGTGTGTCGAGCTGACCGTGGTGAATGGAATTCGTTGCTTAGGCAGTAATTTTGTGTAACGTTATTTAACCTTACCATAGGTACCATGTTTATTTAGTTATAAAAACAAGGAAACTGTATTTTTTATGATCATTACATTGAACCTTAAGCTCTCTCAGGTAACTCGAAGTTTTGTATTTTTTTACAATAATAATTCAGTGAGATTTTAAATTTAGCACGACGAACTAGAAACGTAAACAATATAGGTACCTATCGGCTTACTTCATCGATTTAAATTTCTAGGAACCGTTTACTGACTACCGCTAGTAATTTCCTTGCTGTTCACTTATAGTTTAATTATGTACTGTGTCCCACATAACACGTTTGCACGCATAGCATTTTAATAAACTAGACGCCTACATTTCCGGAAAGGTATAATAAACGAATTACTTGCCTTTCCTAGGTCTAAGTATACGCTGATGTCCGTTTTCCCTTGTGAGTTTTATCATATGGACTATTTGATGGGAAATTCAATCTGCGTCGTGGCAGAATAGCGATACGTTTACAATAACATCGGCAATTTTTATTGGCCTACTGCGGCGGCGCAGGCTTTTTTTCATACAGAGAAGGAATGAGCGTTAATCACTAAGTTTACTTAATGCAGGTTGGAATTCATGTGCAACATACGATTAAAAAGGATATAATATGTATAACTTAAAGGAATTCTATTGGTACAGGAAGCCAGCACATCAAACTACCGAGCAAAACTGACAAAAAAAACAAACTGGAAAATTTTCCCAATCAACCATATGTTTCAGCGATAAAGTTGAAAATCTATTAAGGAAATACAAATTGTAATAGCTTGAAGTGTTGGCGTCTGTACATTCCTGACCTGTAATCAAAACTGCATATTCGTATTGAATACCACAATTTTTTAAAATTTCAAATGTTTCACTAAAATCTAGTGACTTATGTTCATCAGAAACTAATGCTGATGAGATGAGACAAATGTTCTGCCCTCATGTGACAAATTTCCACCTTATTGGAGAGCCCATCCATCACATTCCCAGCAGTCGTTAAGGTAAATCAACAAAAATATATACATAGATACTTTAATAAAGTCTACCTTTTGGCCTTTTCTTTTTAGTGAGGTAAAAATAGGCTAACAAAATATAAAACCTTAAGTTTTCAACAGCTAGGTTTGTCACTTCGAAGCCGTTCTTCAGATAACAAGCAATGTGCTTCAATTCCACAATACTTTATCACTATTCCTTTGTTTTTTGTGAGGCATTTTTGAGGTTTTTTTGGCAAAATTGTTAACAACAAAATAAATACATACATACATATATCTAAACAGTATCTAGTTAAATATAAAAAGTGAAAGTTTATTGTGAATTGTTTATTCTCTCTAGGGTTATACTTTATTTATTAAATATATATATATTTTTTTTTTACTTTTAAATATTAATATAATATAAAAATAAAACCCTAAAGGGTTAATTAAAAAGTTTTAATTTTTAAAGATTAAGCTTGACAATTGTCAATCAATTCTAAGCCGGGCTTAACCCATTGACACAGTGACCCATTTAATCAGGCATTATTATTAATAAGGGTTGTCGTAGAATTGTATAAACAAATCACGAGCAGGCCATAACACCTCTTCTAAGTCGGGTAATAAGCTCTCGAGTTAAGAGCCCCGTAATTTTAGCGTGGGGCATAACAGCTGTGGCCTAAAAGGTACCTAGATAATCCGATAATGTAAGAGAAGTGCTTTGAAATAACAATTTTAATTCGCATTTTAGGAGGTCGAAACTAAGGCGAGACGTTTTGAATTTTCATCATGCTTCTTGACTTAACCTTCTAATTTTGAATATTAAAAAAAATACATATAAAAATTATTAAAAAAACATAAAATAAGTGACCACCGGTATCGGGATTTGGATCCAAGATATTTCCCATTTTCGTTTCTTATAGATAAATAAATATGGTCTGTCGGGGCTGCAGGTTGTTAGCAAGAGTCACTGGCACACAGAGACCTCCAGAAGGAACATAGTTGGTTTTAGTCAGTAAAATTCTGACATTTCCTCCAGCTGCACCCTCAGCGGGAGGGTTTATTTGATGATTTCCCATAAAAAAAAGAAAAGATAATTCCAAAAAAAATTGCTCAGTAACCGGTCTGGGTATACATTCTCGGAAAAAAGTACTCCGGTAACCGGTCATTCGTCTGTTTTATTATAACATTTTGTAATTGTAAATGTATCTAAACGCATTCGTAAAAAAACAAAGACAAAACAAAATGCAACAACACGCAGTTTCATTGTTCTGTACAGATAAAATCACAATCAAGCGAAATAGAATCACGTTTGTTTTTCAGTATCGTGCGATAAATCCGGACTAAAGGAAACAATCCTCTTTTATTCCAAATACGGGGCGTTCATTAAACTAATTATCTTCGTCTAAGTCTCTCCGAAGTTGGAGATGTTATCTATTTAAGGCCGTACGTCCCGTGTCCAGTCCAATTTCATTAGATAGACAGTTTTTCGTAACGACAACGGTGGATGTTTTGTTCGTAGTTCTGTATCGTTTTACTATTTGTGTGTACTAATTGTTCTTAATTATGTAATTGTTTTCTGATTTTGTTAGGCGGGATGGTTATTTAAGCGGATTAGAGGATATAGTGATGTGTGAAGATAATATGTGATGGCGTGACGCAATTGTAGAGCTGGCAGAGTGGTTGGCTATTAATGAGGCTTTCTGGTTCGTTTCCCATAATAATACGTAAATGATAATTAATAACTAAACAAATTTAAAAAACGATAGCTCTTTAAGTAATTTGAATAACTATGACGTCACAGATTTTTGGCATCAAGCTTTATACTTATTTTGCTTATATTGTCAATTATAAAAAAAATATCAATTTTTACATAAAAACAATAAATTGAACTCATATTACTTAAAGTTTTACCAAAAAAATATGAAAAAGTATTTTATTTATGACCCGATTCTGTGTATTGAACCGTCTCATGTAATAATGTAGTTCAGATTAAATTAGCAAAATTAAAAAAAAAATGCACTTTAAGTTACTAGGTTTAAACAGCTGATATAAAAATGTATAAACATACCAAAGGTAAGAAAGCTTCAAAACAGTATTCAAACAGCGAACTTTAAAAACAAAAGAAGTACCAATCCGTACCGCATCGGACACTATCCAGAAATAATACCAGTAAATACGATTCGTAGATCCAGTTCGATATTCGAGCAAAGTCAACGTCGACGGTGCGAGATTTGTGTTCGGAAATGGATTGAAGTCGGCCATTGTTGCCGAAGCCGTTGACTAGAAACTAAAACCCAATACTGGTGTCTACGGATCTGGCGGTGTTTGCACCGAATGCCTTTCGCTAAGCCCAGAGTGATAAACAACCAATCAAATGGTTTAGCTTTTCTGAGGCTTTTTGTGTTGTTACATTTGTTTATTCGATTAATTGGAATTTGGAATCGATTTTTTTATCGAAATCTACATAACATAGGACCTAGAAAATTAAAAGTAAGCCTGGTACTACTGCGGTAATAAAAAATATCTACAAATGCAAGCACTAAAACAAATATATATCCTACAAAAGCTGTAAGTGCTTCTTTGACGCAAAGTTCATGCCTTAACAAAATCGACTTCGCAAAGTGACGAAAAAGATTCTCGCAAATTAAAAGCGAACCGGTGCAGCGATAAGAATTGCTACGTCAAAGAATTTTCGATGCATTTCAGCACAATATGCTTTAGCGGATCAAAATACCTTTGGTTCGAGCTTGCAGAAAAAGGATCATTCTCTAATGGAATTGGATCTATCCAGCTCTGTGCATATTAGACAAGAAACGGTTTCACGTTACAACACATAAGTTAGGTAGCATCCATATTATACGGACAATTTCATGAAGATGTCCCTCTAGGTATACCACGGCGCATGTTCCGAACCTCTTTGTTTTTGTTTCGCGTCGCGACATTTATATTGGGAATAAATTCGATGCTTTATGCCGTGGGATGTGTTGTCACCTATACGTTTTTACGATCTAGCTCGTAGAATTGGGGCTCGAACCCTTCATGTTTATTGAGATATGTTTTGAAAGAGCCACATTAAATTAGGGAGTATATTTTGGTATGTTAACGGCTTCATGTTTTACCATATTTTGTGACCTTACAAATACTTACAAAAAGGTTGTCATATTATTTTGAGAATAGTTTTATCGGACCTTGCTCATCGTCTGTTTTTTGTATCTAATTTTATACTAAACATGTTTATACTACAACCTCTTCAGAACTTCGCTACAAAAGGAAATCACTAACACCCAAAAATTTAATTTAGTACGAAAGCAATCTTATTTAACGTTATTTACGAAGTAGCGAAGTGTGGCGTGGGCGGAACTTAGCGTTACTCAAGACGGCTTCATCAATTCCTATTTGATTTCAATGAAGCCGTTTCTTATTCAGCGAGTTTCGTTAAATAACGGCGTCTATTAATTATCAATAGGAGTTGTATTGAGGTTGAAAGCCGCGCCACATTGATTTATCGCGTGGAGCACCAACTGAGGGTGCGCGTACACTGGTTCGACTCGAGTTAATCACGGCTACCTATGCGCGTCTATTATTCGATGTGTATCGGCTCTTATTGTGGGATTATCTAAGCTGGTAAGCTTTGTGATATTTGACTTTGTAATGAGGTTTGTGTTTAAGTTAACGTTTCGTAGGAAAATACATTTCCGAAATATAAGTTTTTTTTTTAGTTTATAAACTGAAAACTAAAAAATAAGAAACATTTTTCAATGTTTTACGAGATGTACAGAATTGAATTATTTCATTTCAATTTTCGTCGCCACTCAGTTTTTGTTTCGATTTGCCGAGTTTTTTTCCTGAACGATAAAATACTTGATAAATCATTTTTTTTGTACTTTTAAAAATATGTATAATTGATCTACTTGCGTTTCAATAGAAAATAAGGTATCTTACTAATTGCACTATTTTTATACAAAGCAGGTCAGATAAAACCATTTTTCTGTATTCTTCTACATATTTCTCACAATATAAATCTTAAAGCAAATGATCTAGAACAAATGAAACACGAGCTAATAAATCAATAAAATTCAGACAGGCTGCAAAATGTTCGATACACAGAATGCACTTCAAGTTGTACAAAGTAGAAATAGGATTTTCTTTTCGTTGTCGGGTGACGGCAGTAAATGTCGGAGATTCGTGCCGTGTGCGGTTACAACCGCCGGACAGGCCGGTATCGCACGTGACGCGGTTGGGGAAACGGTTACCGTATTATATGACGTCATGCTGCGATATTTGAGATTTTATTTATTGGTGGACTCGTTTTGTAAAAAAACTATGTAGTCGCAACGAAAATCGGATATGAACAAAGAATAGAGAAAATTCTATAAGTATACGTAGTTTATTTTTGCTGAAGTGCATGTTTGAAATAGGCCTTTTTTATGGTAAATCATTAAATGACGACGTCAACGGGAGGGCCGTTGAGGGTGCAGCTGGAGGGAGTGCCAGACTCTTACTGACTAAAACCCACTATGTTCTTTCGGAAGGTCCCTGTGTGCTAGGGCCGGTAACGGTAACTCTTGCGAACAACCCGCAGCCCAGGCAGATCCTGGCCCTTATGGGCCCCTCCTATGTTGCTTAAATAATATTTTTTTGTCGAAATATGTATATAGTAGTCGATCAGTAGTTTTATTTAAAACAGTTTGAATTTTAGACAGCAGTGTACGCGAACTGTTTGGTAAATGTAATGGAATTTTGTCCCATTGCTATCCAATGGTTTCTATGAATTAATGGACCTCGTGGCGACTGTCAAATAATCAATATTGTTTGTTTACAATTCTGTGGTAAAACTAGGTCTCAAGTCGTGCCTAAAATGGGCCCTTTTTTGGGCGCACTTATTAAAAATAAACATTTTTTGTTGTGTTATTTTTTATATATCTGTAGTGCAATACAATACTTTTATACTAAAAATAGAACTTAAAGCAGGCTGTTTGCTATGACCTACTTCCTTATTAAAACTGCCTATTTACTAATAATTTTATACTATGTATACAATATTTAAATTTGATTTGCTTAGTTAAAACATACTACTGCATGAATTGAGGTTTGTATAAGTAACTGCCTTTTTGTGGTCAGTACTTCAATTAGCTGACCACTGGTTTGTTTATAATGTCAATGGAGGTCAGTTGACAGGCACGACGGCTGAATTATTGATATTCAGCCTGAACTAGTTGGACTAAGAGCTGACCTCAACCTAATTCTCAAAGGCCAAAAAATGTTTTGGAATAAATGGCTAATGAAGAGTGTAAAGCTCGAAGTGGAGATCGTTGAGAGAGGCCTTTGCCCACTAGTGGACGTCCTTCAGTTGAAACAACGAAGATCGTAATTAAAATATGCCTCTGTGCTGGCTAAACTCTCTATGAATCTTTAGTGCTCTATTTGTTGCACATGGTCCGTCGTATCAAATAATAAAAAAGCCTCAAATAACCTTAGTATAGATATTAAATTCAAAGTTTATACGTCTAATAAACTTTATTTTTCTGTAATATGCGTGTAAAATAAATCCCATCGGCAACAAAGTATCGACAAGAAAAGCCTTCGACATAACTTTTTTATGTAATAGAAACTTCTTATCCAATAAAAGGTATTGCTAGTTTCGAATACCAGAAACAAATTGATACAAATAAATCTTAAAAATATAAATCTTTATCTGTCAGTTGTTTATGTAGCTTTGTGTGTTGTGCTATTGTCGTTTTTCCAATAGATTTGCACTAACAAGACAAATAAATACGGTTGGCACGGTCCGGACGGCCCCCGGTTGATCATATTTCGTTACAGTCTTCAGATAAACAGGAAATTGCAGGAGAAAACCATTGTATATCTCTGTTATTTTCCATTTAGAAAAAAATACCGTGATGTGTTTTTCTTGTAGCAAATAAACCTTTATTTTTATTGATGTTACCTTTCTTACGCTAGGTTAGTTTCAGACATTTCTCATAAATAACATAATAGGTAGCTAAATAAATGGATGAAATATAAAGATGAATAGCTACAAAGCAAATGTTAATGACTAAACAAGATTTTTTTTGTCGGAAATCAACAAATGACCCCTCCCGCTGTGGGTGCATCGGCAAGCTTAGCATGGCGATTCTATGTCTATTCTTTCAAGCAACCGTGAAGGCGTTACCTGTCAACTCGCATATAATCACTTATAGACTTCGTCCATCTTATGTCCGTCCAAGAAAAGAAAAATTTCTATTCTAGGTACGTGTCAAAAGAAATCTTACGTCAATCTGCCACATATCTGTCATTATGTCCATTCTCCGGTTGACAAAACTTGTTTCAACGGTTGTTGTCATGCTAAGCCTGCTGGAGGGAATGTTGGACTCTTACTGACTAGAACCCACTATGTTCCTTCTGGAGGTCGCTTTGTGACAGGGCCACGGTAACTCTTACAAACAACCTGCAGCCCCAGCAGACAAACAAAGAATTCTCTGTTTATTTTAATTCAGTCTGATAACTATCACCAGTTATGGCTGGACTCTTGTAGCAATTAGTTTACTCGAAAACAGGTTTTTTATCTGAAAATGATGTAACAATCGCCAACGTAGGTACAATACCGTTACTTGGCAACTCGCAGTTACACTTCGCAGTAACAGAAAGAATGCTCTTGACATTTCAATTATGGTTTATCTTTAAACTTGGTTCTATCGCGAGGGGACTCGAACGAAAGCCAAGACTAACCAGACACGAGATAGCGATTCGTATGAACACATCAAAAGCTGATTTTTGAGATAAAAGTTTTGCGAAACTTGTGGACTTAACGGAAGCAATTAATATTATTTTAATGGCTTTGGTGACGATTAGCGAGGATTTATAAATTGCCCAAGTTTGTTATGTAACTCACTGATTTTGTCCTTTAACGATTGTTCAACTTTATCCTTATTTAAAATAATTAGGTAATTCACGTAACTTCATTAAGATTAACAAATATTTTTAGATCTTTGGAAATGCTTATGTTAGATTTCAGTCTTTAAAGTTATTTGTGTCGAACTTTCCAGAATAGGTAATGATGGATTCTTAAATTATTTTCTTTTACTGCTTATTAAGCTCTTTAATGAGATCTTTAATTGAGTAAATGTTTGATTTGTGCTGACTAAGTTTTATATATTTTTGAAGTTTAGCTAATTTACAGTTACTCTATTAACATCGACTTTATAAATTTTGAATCTGAATTGCTTATCAGTCAGTTTCTGAAGACCTTTATTGATGCAGATAAACTGTTGCAGGTCTTAGAGCTTATGGCGAGAAAGTATATAGCACTGCGCGTGTTTTGATATGCAAACTTACATCGGCCACGCAGGATCTTTGTAAGATGACTGTGGCAATGCTTGTAAGTGGATGTCAGTGGCGCATGCATTTTTTTCTATGACTCCAAAGTCGTCAATACTTGCACGGCATTTTTTGTCACATTTATCGCAGGTGAAACGCACATCCACGGGTAGGGCAGTGTTGTAGGTTCGAAGCCTTTTTGCTTAAGGTTGTCGAGCCAGGCATAGTGTCTTGCAGTCCATTTAGTAAGCCACGTCTCTATAATGGTCTTATGTCCTGTGTTTCTCAGGAAAAGGAAACGTAAGTTCTAACAATAAAATAATAGCTAGAAAACACAGCCTCACAGGTCAACTTGTATTTGGTATTGTAAAAACCGCTAAGAGGCTGCTATTACATACATTGCTTGCCGTTGAGACATAAAGCCGTAACTGCAAAATCTTGAAGTAATCAAAAGGAACTCTGAGAACCGTGAAGACATAAGCCGTTACCCATCTACATAATATAAACATTTTACTCATGTCTTAAGTTCACTAATTGAAGCCCTTCGTATTGTTTATGCATGAACTTTGAAATTTACGTGTCAATCCGTATTAGGGGGAGGGTGTTGAACCAACAGTTGTTTGTGACTTAAGAGTATTATGAAACTATTGTGTACGTTCAATGATAGAGTTTAAGGGTTGATATCTTTTAACATTTCCTTTTAGTGGCTGATAATCATCTCCCGAGCCTTTTCCCAACTATGTTGGGGTCGGTTTCCAGTGGCTGATGAACACTTATAAATGTTTGAATGTGATTGTAGTGTAGATAGGTCCCTGTCCTTTGAAAATCAGGGTTGAGTCGAGTTATTATTGCCATCGAATAAATTATAGGTTCATAATTTATTTATGTATGGTCTGGTAGTAGCATAGTGCGACTCCTGTGTACGTTGTCTCCACTTTAACGGTGGGCAGAAATTTCTTTGTGGGTTCTAAGAGACTTTCATAAAAGCAGTCCGAAGTTTGGAAGTTGGTGATTGACACACCCGTGATCGGAGAGCATGTATATATCGGTTTTATCGGATTGCCGTTCTATCGGATCATGAGAGTGAGGGAATGGAGAGTGTACATGTATCTGCGTAAATGCTTGTGCACAGTAGGTCAGATAGAGCATATTAGAGACAATGCCCGCCGTGGCCGGTAATCGGTCTGGACGCCATTATTATCTATGCATGTAAAATGAGTGAACGTGAATGGTGAACAATATGAAGTTTTTGAGAGTACCAATTTAATTAAATTTCAGACTTGAACTCAATTGATTGTATAGAGAATATTTCAAATAAATTAATGAAATCTTAAAGAATAAATATCCATTACAAATACGTAGCTTTATTCAACTAGTAGTTCAATTTGTTTAATATTACAACATTTCAAGTTGAGACAGGGCTAGGAATACCCGGCCTTATTGGATTAGGGCTCGAAATAATACGATTTCTCGGTGTTTGACATCAGTAAGCATTTGATGCTCCAGTTACGGATTTAATTAGCTAAATCAACAGCAATTGATGTTTAGAAATTCATTATTAATTGGCTGATTTTACTTTAATTTAGGTTGTACTACGGACCATCTCTAATTCCTTAGATACAACTTAGTTTTCAATTTATTTTCTGGAATTGTATTATTAACTTAGTAAATGTATGAACGCAGTTGGATATTTCATAATACATTTTAAATCTACACTATTTTTTATATATGTAGGTACATTTCTTCTTCCCAGCGATAACACATAGGAAGTGGTGAAGGGCGGACGTTTTGGGGCTGTCTTTTGTAGAATTGACCTTCGAAAAGTGCTGATTTTCAGCCTACTTTGAATAAATTACTTTTTATCTTTATCTTGTATCAATTATGTTGGTTCTACTAAATCAAACACACATTTAAACCTGGTAAAAACCACTGAATTGACATAGAGTGAAAAATCTACAAAACATAATAACGCCCCGTATGTTCAAAATAATTATTTCAAAATACTCAAACACAGGAAACATATCATTACCTATATTGCGACCCAAATGAATGCGCTTGTAAATACAGATAAAAACGAAAGCGGTTTAAAAAAGCTAATTTAACATCACATAGGGTCACAGAGTAAAAACATAGCAAACGTACAATGGACACGAAGAAATGAGTTTCATTTGTTTTTTTTTGTATTCGTTATCTAAACCATTCTTTGTTCGGGGTTTACAGTAAGTCTTTTTTATAGTGGGAAATCATCAAAATGACCCCTCACGCTGTCGGTGCAGCTGGAGAGAGTGTCAGACTTTTACTGACTAAATCCCACTTTTGTTCCTTCTGGAGCCCAAGCCAGGGCCGCGTTAACTCTTGCGAACATTCCCGTAGCTCTGAAAGGTTTTAAGTAAATCTTGAGGCAAATAATTTATTTTCTTTTTTGAGTTTTGTTTAGTTGATTGTAAATAAAGCATCAATCACTTAAACCATTACTTTGTTTCATCTAATAATAAAACAAACATTGAAAAAATAAAAAAGGTGGAAATCTTTCATAAGAACATTGCCATGTTCAAAGACGGTACTGACCACTTCAATATTCCTTTTGCCAATTTAATAAGCTTCACTACTAAGAAACAGTTCATTATTTTCCCAAGGTCTCTATAAACATTTCTTATCATTCATTTAAGAAGATAGATTTTCTGATCATCATTCGACCCAGTCTTCCATGAAATTAGAATTGACGATCACAATATTTTATGTTCTTTCATTTGATTGGTGTTTCAATCACCTCTTCCGATATCTTATTAATGTTTATTACTTGAACAATAAACCACCAGCTTTCTTTGTTTTATTTTCTATCATTGAGTTTAATTGTGTACTTTTTCATATAGTTTCATTATGTTAGCTTACAGTTCAATTAATGCCATCCATATTTTCTAAGAAATTTAATCATGTTGGTAAGGTATAAGGATGTCATTACGTTCTAATGACAGCATGCAATAAAATCTAGTTCATAATTATACGTTTTATAACATTAATGAATTTCATAAAGGAGTTCATAGCATTTATACGTTTGACATGTATTTCCGTACCTCATCTCCCGAGCCTTTTCCCAACTATTTTAGGGTGGACTTCCAGTCTAACCGGATTTAGCTGAGTACTAGTGTTTTACAAGGAGCGACTGCCCATCTGACCTCCTCAACCCAGTTACCTGGACAACCCTGGTTAGACTGGCGTCAGACTTATTGCCATGGATGTTCAATGACAGCCGGGACCTTTAGTTTAACGTGCTATCTGAAACACAGTTATTGGTGTCCAAGATATACTTAGAAAGTACATACAAACTTAGAAAAGTTGCATTGGTACTTGCCTGACCTGGAATCGAACCCACGCTCTCACATTTGAGAGGCTGGCTCTTTAACCACTAGGCCACCACCACGACAACCTATGTTTTGTATTTACCAAAGAATATATACATATTTCCGTACCTTTAATATCTAAATTGACATCGCTTATCCAACACTCTTCATTTGGATAACGTCCCTTTAGATTTTAACTCGTGTTATTTCAATTGAAATTTGACACGCAACTTTTTTGTGCGGAGCGGTATCACATCCATCGGCCACAGTTAGGGACCAAGCGTCCAATACATTTCTTTCAGTAATTTCATTAATGGCCACAAATAACATTCAATGTTAAAATTTATGGTGCGTAAATGTTTTACGTACATTTTTTATAGTACCTTTCAAGAAAATACAAGCATTTGGAGATAAAGTATTTTTTTCCACTTTTTTTTTCACACGAATGTGTTCCCTAGTCCCGGTAAATGGGATGGGTGTAAAAAGCCTTTCCAATCTGAACCTCTAAATAGAATAGAATAAACAATAGTACCTTCGTGGAAGTTTCCTATTATTTAAGAGGACCTGAATGTTTAATGCATGAACAGCAATTTATTGGAGCGACTGAATAATGTGAGCAGTATCATTTGGATGATTGTGTTTATGCACTAGTTTCATACCTATTCAGATTCAGAATTTACCCGTTCTTTGTAAAACAGTTTTTTTTTTCTCGTTATCTAGTTCCATATTCAAATTCGCGAGATTTTGTTAGCCTTTATTTTACGCTCTTGTTATGTTTTAATAAAGACCAGAGCAAACTAGACTTTTCAGCCATAACATAAAGAGTGTCTACGTAGTTACGACAAGCTGTACAAACTTGAAAGCAAGTTTCATTATGATGTTATTAGTGTCCAGGTGCGTCCTCCATATGGCCCACTTTATAAGGTAAAATGAGGCAATAAACAAAAACGATAAATTAGTCTCGTTATAACTGTAACGAACGCGTGGGTCGTGAGCTAAAAGTCGCCAACTAATAATATATCATGGGACCCAGATAAGGGTGCCCGCACAGATTTATGTTTTGCGATTTCTATACTGTTTCAGATTATGTTCCATTTTCAGATAATGGTGTATCTTTGTGATTTGTGAAAAATGGTAATGAGGATATGCTTCCCCCGATAACGGAGGGTCCAATTCTAATTTCCATATTTTCTCTATTTTATTTGAGTTCACGTGTAAAATAAATTTTGTTACACATTTTTCGTTGAACTTTCAAAATCTGATATTATTATAAATTGGGCACATACCATATTAAAGCTTATCAAACTCTGTAATTTCATGTAAGAAAACGCTATAAACCTGTAACCACACGAGCTTTTTACAATGTATACATCACCTTCTCCTATTATACGGAATCACATATTTCTCAAGAAACATTTTTATGGAGGCCATTAAGGTAAACGTCCGCGCGAGTACCGACTACTCGATATCGACCATATAAAAGTTAACAACTTCATAAATTTTATAACGTGCTATCAATAAGAACATGTAAAGGATAAATATTTTATGCGTGATTTTATTACTCGCACGAGTCGTGTAGTGATATTCTGCAATGACATAAAGATAGGCAGGCAAGCCATTAGTAACGACGGGCCGCGGCATAGACGGTAATGCAGCGATGAGATTAAAGAGGCTTTTAACTAGAGCGCAACGTCAAACAATTAAGTGGCATCGATTTTCCCGGTGAGGTTGTAAGTTCCTAAATTATGATCTAGCTTGAACTTAGTTCTAAAATTTTGGTTTAGCAGTCGCGTGTCGCGGCTGCTGAGCACGGGATCTTGCCAAATTGCTTTTTGGGTTTTAAGATACTTTCACAAAAGCAGTCCGAAGTCTGGAAACTGGTGATTGATACCCATACATTGGAAAGCACGCAAATTTTCTGCCTGCGTCTGATCCCTCCTTATTCGCATCGGATCGCCATCCCATTTGGCTATGGGAGTGAGGGAATGCCCCTCATTCCCTGTGCTCACGCAAGTGTTAGTGCGCTTTAATGTGTCCCGCGCAGCTGGCTGATCATCTTAAAGGGAACAGCCGCCATAACCTACAATCGGTCTGAATGCCATTATAATTAATATCAACAAATTGTATTTTGTGACTATGTGAAGTAGGTTGAACTGTCAAAAGTCTAGATAGATTACATTTGAAATGCTGTTGGAAATGTATAATAGCGATTTTTGAGGAACGTAAATATAATTTAGATCCAAAGCAATTTTGACTGATAAGATGAACATTGATAATATAAAAAGTTCAATCCAGTACCTATGTAAATATCGTGTATATGCATTTTGTCGCTACCGCTAATATTCGGGGCCGACTAAAATTGTAGTTTCGCTTGAGCCGGGTACCCCGTGATCCTAATCTCGCCGACTGAATAGGGATGGAGTGAAAGGTAAAAATTATGGGATCAACTCCCCTGAAAGTTAATTGAACAAATTACGTGTAACATGTAACACTTCTATTTATGGCCTGTATATATTATAATTATGTTAAGAGACAAAATTTATTAATGCCTTTCGTTCAACCTTTTGACCGCCAATCACGTATAGATGATAAATCAAAAAGTGCCCACCATACCACGGTCACGACTACATGACAGAATTTTAAAGTTCAAAATAAATAGTCAGTTTACATATCGGTTACATCATCGTCATAATTCAAAAGTCACTACTTTATCGTAGGTATTGATAGATGAACTCTTAGCTTGGTACTGAGGGTACGTCTTTCTTTTTTTTTGACGTGGCGGACAAAAGGTTTACGCAGTCTTTTAGCTCCAGCAACAGTTTTACGTCTTTATTAATATTAGACAGCTATATCTAGACATGAACTTATAATAAAAAAGGACAAACACATCGACCTTTAACAAAACCCGTATTTACACTTTCGAAATCACAGTCCCATATAGAAAATAAAGTATCAATGGAATACAAAATGCTCCTCGTTTGTGTTCATTTATAAGGACGCAAGTATCTTTTTCAGCACAAAGCAATGTTGCTGACATTGTTTAAAAATTGACTCCCTGTAATCATTGAATCGGAAATATCTTTAGGGTGCGTAGAAACAACGTAACGACAGCTTTAACGAGGGTGTTGCCAGAGAAAAAAATATTTTCCACCGATTGGATGGGTGTCGTTATAAAATGTTTGCTTCAATAGGCACGTAGTGTCTTTTACCAGTGATGGTTATTATTTTTCATGAGATTTCATACTGTTGATTATTTTGAAATAATAATTATAAATTGAATTTTTATTCAAACCTTTTTTGATAAAACTAAATAGATTTTAAAATAGCCAATCTATAAATCAAAAATAGCACGGTAGTGCCTACCCGCCAAGACGAGTATATTTTTTTATATTAAGATGACTCTCCAGCTTTTGTATAAAATATTTATTATCCTTATAAAAAGTTCAATATTAACCTTACTAAAAGGAATTTATAGCAGTTAAATCACGATGCCTAAATTTGAACAGGTTAGGCAGGAACATAAAATTATAAAAATAAAATAAAGTAAGAATAATAATGTATTATTTTCAACTATATGGCACAGAAACATTCATTATAATTCTAATAATTATAGGCTACTGCGAAGTCGTCAAAATGATTCAATTCATATATTTTCATATTCGTATAATTCACACATCATATTTATAACAATACTCAGAGGTCACTTCAATCAGGGCAACGCACACATGGACCATAATTTTATTAAGTTAAATAATATAATTAAAACCCTCACGCTATTTAATATACGTGTTTACGGCAGTGTGACGTGTTGGGCGCGGTACCAACATGTTTAATTGAAAATTGTCACGCGACATTGCCGTCTGTTATTTATAACTTGTGACAGGTAACACAGAAGGTTAGCGTAAAATAATATAATACCTGGAAATAACTGTGGCTGGAAAGAATTATACTTGAGAGACGACGGTAGAAAGAACAGTGTGGAAGAAGAAAACATGCTGCGCCAACCACAAAAAAAAAATTTGGGATAGCGGCAGAAGGATGATGATGATAAATTGTGCCGTGAAAACAGGGATATTACTGACTGACGATAAAGAAAAACTTGTTGAGAAAATCTGTTCTCAAAAAAACGGACCATTAGTTGAAGAATGTCTACTAGTAGACATGGAATACCTAAATAAATAGAAAACAATCCTTTCAATGTCTTTATTTTTTTGTGTACAAGGCTTTTCTTTTTTTTAACCTACTGGTACTTCTGAAGCTTTTCTGTGTAATAACTGGCATATATTCTTCAGTCATGTGGGCCACACTATCACGTGTAACGTTTTCATTCCCACTAATGTCACTTTCACTTTACGACTGGCGGCCATACTTGTTTATCATCTTGAGGGTCGAAGCCTTTGCTGAGAGAAGCATCGTGTTTATATCTTTGCTGGGTTTAGTACGAACTTCAGTTGTATGAGTACATTCCTGCAGTTTTTTAGGGCGATGTTCGCCATTTCATGTAGTTTTTTGTTTAGATGGTGATGGTGATGGCGTATCAACTATCTCTAAAATGTATTTCTACTAGCAGACCCGGCCACCCGTTGATATGGTTAAGGTTTTTGTTATAATAACAGACAGATAACTTGGAATAAAAAAATATTGCGACTGTAAATAATTAAGAAGTAAGCTATCCTATCTTTCAAGTTGGATCAAACTGCGCACGAGGTCCAAAGATTAAAATTGATTAAGTAGTATAGAAGTCAATCCCGCACAAACAACCTGACACGTAATTTATATATCATTAAGAGTAATATTCAATAGTATTGTTACCGAAGTTAAAATACTAAACTTCGATATTTTGAGTTTGCGTTTAGCGTTGATTATTATCGTTTATTTGTCATTATTATTTTTTCGCAGGCTGTCTACTACAATGTAGCAGGTTTTTAAACATCTTCAAAGGAAAAAGGAAGAACTTCAACATCATCTCTGCTTATCGTAATTTCAAATCTTTTATCAACAATCGCATAAGTATTATTGAACGTGCTTAAGCGCCCATGTGATCTCTTTTGAGATGGCAAATTTAAGTGGATGTATGCTGTTTTATCTGCACTTAAGATCCTGATTTTTATATTGCTTTGAATATTTTAGTTGTATAAACAGTTATATACCTATGTTTTTATTCTAGAAGCGATTCAAATTTGGTGATATATATTTTAATAAATTATTATCAGGCACTTCTACACTTTTTTTAAAAATGTTTGAAAATTCATGAGATTAAAAGGAATTTAGTTAATTATAGGAGTACGCTGTACTAGCTTAATATTTTATCTGAAAATACTATTGTTCAGTAGTTTGCTTATTTTTTTATAAAACAAAAACAGATCTATATAAAAGAACAAGAAAATAAAAAGTAAAGTGTGGGCTATTGAAATATATTTTTTGTGATAAGGGATGGTCTCATTTGCATTTTATGTTTCTGCCTAAAATATTACGTAAAATATTACCTTTTGGCATCAAAAATATTTATGCACAAAATAGGCTTCTATTTTTAGTAAAAGCATATTTTATGTCCCCTATTTTTCTTATCTCGTTCAAAAATTTTGCGATACATTCTCGCTTATAAAGCAGTTTGGAGCTAAAACGGGTGCACACGATCATCCAATCATGGCTTGAGCTATCTTATTTGACGAAGATAAAGGCCTCAGAGGTAGATCGATATTCCTCAAGACGGACAATATCCTACCCTATGAGCTCTCATCTTTATTCTATGTGGAGGCACGCTCATTTTACGAATTATTTATACAATGCTTATCCAACTTTAGGCTACTCTTGATGAATGACTCTCATAATATCGGTGACTTCTTTTTCATAGTTGAATTATGAGCTGGTTTAATATGGTCGTTACGAATCGTGTAAGAAAATTCTGAAGGCCAGACGTTTTTTTTTAATACTTTACAAATATACAGTGCCTTTTGCAGTTATTTGCGAATTGTATTTTTGGATTACAAATACAATACAACAAATGGTTATTATTTACATAATAATAGATACCTATACATACATATTTTAAAGATGGTTAAATAATGCCCCCATTGACATTCGTACTGGCAGTGATAAGGCTTGAATACTCAAAGAAAATCAATAGAATATTTTCGACGAAATGGTCTCAAATTCTGTTTTAAATAAATGTAATATAATAGCTTCATCTCAAATGATATTTACGGAATGCTCATATTCAATTTTATTGAATGCTTCTGAGACACCTAAATGTAAGCAAAAATTCCACAATAATAACAAAAATCTTGGGCTATATTCACACAATCTATTGTGAGCGAAAATAGCAATTTAAACAATTCTACCAAAATAAAGGGAAGCCTTCCAACGTTTAATATTTTTTTAAACAAAGGAACGCTTCCAAAATTCTGTTACCTTTTCAATGTAAACTGTTTATTCGTTTCAATAAGACTAAGATCAGAGGGCCAATAGAAACCAATTTCACACAGGCAGACGGTATATTTACATGGGAATGAAATGAAATTTTCTAAGGCATTGGAGGGAACTCATCTAGATGGTCTCACATATGAATATTGAGTATTGTATAATGAATGAATTGCATTTACAAATTGAAGTATAAGGCTTTATTTTTTTTTTAATGTTCTTTGCTAAAACTGTGGAATTTTTGAAGGCCAAAGAAATATAACTTTTCAGTTCTATTTGACTTAATAGATGATTGAACAGATACTGTTTAAGATTTTATGTAATACATGACATAGGCATTTTTTTTGCATATTGGCTTCAGTTCCATGTAGGTAGGCTCAACTATGAACCCGACGGTATCTTTGGTAAAACTACATATATCTGGATTTGTCAATCAACCTATCGGAATATTTTACGGTGACACTCGATTTCATACAAACTAGTCGGCTTCCAGTCTAACCGGCTGCAGCAGCTGAATACCAGTGTTTTATGTGGAGCGACTGCCTATCTGATCTCCTCAACCCAGTTTCCTGAGAAATCCAATACCCCTTGATAAAACTGGTTTCTAGAATTTCTACCATCTGACTGCTTACAACGACTGTTCAAATAAAAACCCACAAAGTAACGTCGCTACTTAAACACGGTGGAACTCGTTATGACAATATGGTCAGCTATCCACAGACCGGCCGATCTAAATATTGCGACTTTATATCCATCCATGCGAATGTTACTTAATAACTAGCCACAAGTGGAGAAATGAAAAAAATTAAGGTCAATTTTCCTCAGATTTATCTTACTTCTGCAAAATAGTTCGAAATAAATCTAAAATCCAATGTCGAAGGCCGTCAGGTGGCATAGAAAAAACTGCTAGTTATATAAAATCGGCAGCCAACACCGGAAACATAGGAAAAAAAATCTGGCAATATTTCAAACATAAAAAAAATACCGCACAGTGCACTATTATTAAAAATAAATACTATTATTTTATACTAGCTTCCGCCAGCGGTTTCACCCGCTTTCTGAGGGAAGTACTTTCCATACCCGGATAAAAAGTAGCCTATATGTTATTCTAATGTATAAGCTATAGTGTGGTAAAGTTTCATTCAAATCCATTCAGTAGTTTTTACGTGAAAGAGTAACAAACATCCATACATCCATACTTACAAACTTTCGCCTTTATAATATTAGTAGGATATATGTCAAATTGTGAATATGAAATGTAAAAGAAAACTGGCTTAAATCAAGCTCGTAACAATGATCGTAGCCCATAAGGCTTGTCGTCAAGGTTAAAAGGTTTTTTCTTAGCATCGTTCATGTCATTCACTAATGCATCCAATCTGTCCCGGACTCCGGGCGCCTATGTAAGCGCCCTGTTCCAAATAAGTCCCCTAAACAGTGAGATTTAGCAAAAAGTGCCTCATGATTAAGAGGAACAATTAATTTGTCTTTTTTGATGGTTGTTTTTATGTCAAGGGCTTTTGAAAGGCGAGTCCGGTTAAAATGGGTAGCTTTAATTTTATGAAAAAGTATCAAAAGCTGTATTTTATGGAGATCTTTTTCGAAAATTATTGCTAAATGTAATTCGGTATTTTCTTTTCCTAAAAACCAAACTTACAAATGAGTGTATGAAGGTGATGAAATTGAAACAATTATGTGAATATTTTTATTTTTTTACTAACAGCACATTGAATTTTAAGAGTACGATCTATGGTTGCTTAAAAGTATTCTTTACGAATGCAAAATAATTTATTTTTAACCGTGACTCACCCAGTGCGAAAAGTATATTTTGACGATTTCAGCTTTATTCGCTTCCAAACAAATATTTATTTATTTATTGAATAGCCAAGCCGGGGTTGTGTCAACATTTACAAGCTACACTTTTAAAAGGGCTTTATGATGTGTGCCTAGACAATTTTTAATGTATTTTTCATAACGTTTTTGGAAAGACAACAAGTTGAATTTATTGGACTTTGTTCACAATAAAATAAAGTTAAACAAAAGTAAACAAACAAAATTCTTGGTGGATTATTATCACACATAATTTAAAATAGCAATAAAGCAATCGATTATGGACGGAAAAGTAGGTTCATAAAATTTTTTTTCAGTCATATATATCATGGTTACGGTATATCAAATCTAACGCTGTGAACAGAGCACAAATTCCGGTTCAGAGTTGCTTAAGAAACATCCATATAATAGTATGATAAAATTACGATTTACAAATCAAAATTGACTTAAAGAAACTTCACTAAACTTAAAGAATAGAATATGTATATTTTTGTCATTAAAATGTACATAACGCGTAATTTACGTAGAAAGTATTATCTTCAATACGTTTTTTGGCCAAACCGTCTATAACTCAAGAAATAATAGCAAATATCTATTCTCCTTAATCGTAAATCATACACACGGATAAAATCCCTCCTCTTTGGTTTATTTCGTTTATTTTGCACGTTTCTATGGTGGAACTTGGTGTGTTGTCAGAAATGGTTTATTTATACAAGTATTCATACTGAAGCTTTATTTCCCCGCAAGAAAATCCTGGATATGATGTGTGAGGCGTGAGTTATTCAGAATATTTCCACTGGATCTAAGAGCCGGGATGTCAACATAACTGGAAAAATAATAAACACGTACGCAGTTGTCATATGAAATTACTTTGCACTGTGAAAGTGTCTTGTATTTCTTTATAAAGAAAATGCTGAACGCTCTGTTGTTTCAATTTATGCATTCCAAGGACTCGTGGTTCAACTTTTTTCTTAATAAAAGTCTAATTTTTACAAACCAATTCTTCGAAAACGTAAACCTATTGCGGTTTTAGTCAGACAATGTACGAAAAACATTAATATTAATAGAAGGGTTACCAACAAAATATATGGGTAACTAAAATAAATCATAAAATAACGAGGTCTATTTATATGCAAAAATGTATTCTTTAGTAGCAATCCAATTGAAGAAAATGGATTCCACGTAGGCATTCGATATGTTCGAAGACGTAATACGTACTTGCGTGTAATGATTATAGCAACCATTTGGGCAAGAAAGCCAAGTGGGCTCCCGTTAATTGGATTGCTTTCATTGATTGTTTGCTACTGTAACGTACAAACATACGCCCACTAACCCTTTTATAGTAAGGGTTTAGGACTTCTGATTGTTTTGATTGCCGTTTGTTTTTATATTGGTAGTTATTTTAGGGAGAGCGATATATAGAGGGAGAGTAAATGTGATAGGCAATTTAAATATATTTTCGTGGTGATAGTCGCTGGCGGCGACCTTTCGCCTTCTTGGAAAAACTATGGTCAGATGCGAAAGGGAAAGGATGCCAGAGCCACTTTCTGTGAAGCGAAATGTTAGGGAAAGAGGCGACGGAGCATGTGAGGGAGCGTTCCTCTCATTCCAACCACCGTGGTATTAGCGGGAGACGCTAGACGCCGGGTTTTGAAAGAATACTCCCTGCAACCGTAGGCGCGGATCGTGAGGTATAAGTAGCTCGCTGTCCGTACGTCTAGCGACACAAACCCATGTTGGAGGCGCATTTTGCTCCACGCGTCCATCGAAGAGCAGTCAGCAAAGTTTTCGGGAGTCAGTCAGCAAATGTTCCCAGCGGTATCGTTCCAAAGAGGTAGAGCGGTATTTTCTATAAAATCCAAAAGGTACAAAGGCAGCTTGTAGTCTGTAAAAGTACGACACGCCTAGCCCTTTCCGATGGAAGGCCTAGCCCTTTCCCAAACTAAGTTGGGGTCGCTTTGTGTATAATTTTAACAGAGGCTTATATTTACATTGATAATTACAACTATATTTTAAAAGATGACTTCACAATCAAAGTGTGAACCTCATATATAATACATGATATACTTATTTCTTGAATAAAACGATCTTATATTCGCAAGTTAAATTCAACAGTAATTATCGCTGCGAATACGCCGAAATGTCATTTGGCCGATCGTCATCAAAGGTGATGTGAAAATGATAGCAATGGATATTTGAACTGCGATGCGGCTTTGCATTTGACAAACAAACGATACATACATGCACGGATTGAATAGAAAATAATTTGCTTACTCTGTTAGAGCGAAAATTCATTATATTTCTCCAATATACCCTTTCGTAATATGAAGAGATGAAGTTTTCCATCAAAGGTACAAAAATGTAAATGGAAAATTGTAGAGCTCGACCTCTGACGCACTCGGCTCGACGCCCCCACCATAAACAGTCATCAGCCGCCAGCCTCTCCAAGCATCGGACAAATTCCTTTGATCTTGTTTAGGGTAAATCTTTTCGATTTATATGTTAATTTATAAATTTGAATCTGCGGCACCGCATCTCCGGGTGTTACTGGTTAATCCGTGTTCTTGTCTACCAAGACTTATTTCGTTTCATCTTTTTCGATCTCGGTTGAGAACGTAATTGATTCATTAATAATTTTGTTTTTTATGTGATATTTTTGTTGATCGATAACTTAAATTATAGTCTAACGTATGCAAAAGAGTGTGCCGTACAGGAACTGAAATTTCTTTACGCAGCACAAATTTTATCGAGGACTCGTAATTTCCTTTGATCCCTCATCTATATTCAATGATCCGAGGACCGTAACGCTTCGTAAGCGAATTCATTATATTCGTGTGCTCTTTATATATGACAAGGGCACCTCTAAGAATTATATATTTGGATACGACTAGAATTTATAAACTTAAAATTATGATAAACCTTTAAATAATTTTCCTTTCAATTTTGACCTACTTACATGATTCTATCTACTAAGTCGACGCATATTTTAGAGCAAAGCCCTTGTGATAAAATAAATCCACCGGTCTTGTAAAGGATCCAACTGCGTGCACACACTTCCTCGTGAAATCGTGCAGAAGGTGGGGTGAAAAAATCAAGTAATACGTAGTCGTATGAATATGGACAAAGGTTTTATTTTTACCGAAATTAATGTTCCTCATACTAATATTTTTTCTTCGGATATCCAGGGCACAAATCACTTAGCGGTATATCCTAGAGCCATAAAAAACTCCTGACGTTAAGATCTGTATATCAAGGAACGTGACATAACCCAATTTTTATGTTCGCAAAAAAAAAACTCCACATCGTTCGCTGAATCGTTTTTGTGAAAACAACGGGGGCAATAAAGGGTCTTATTGTTATCCCTTGAATTTATATCCAGATATTATCGCTCTCATAAATTGCTACCACGTACAGTTTTCTCAAATCGGATGCTTGAAAAAGTGACCGGGGGATAACCCTACTACTTTATATACGAGTCGCCGATAGAAGCTAATGCGCCTTTTATACCGCTTTAAAAAAGTACAGTCTTACAGTAATATCTGGGTATAACGAGCCACATGTTTAAATTAGTGAAGCGGACCGATTAAAACTGAGCGTAAATAAAAAAGCTTTAATTCGCAATCCGGCGCGCGGCATCTGTTTTCTAATTGAGACATTAAGCGTGGGATCGCTTCAACGGGTCTTTAATAACGCGCATACATTACTGATGGCAGGCGAAATGTACAGTATTACAAGATCGGCGCCCGACCGGCTAAATGATGGCCGTTACTCGCAATCGTCGCCGGGCAAAACTCCCGGATAATTGACACGAATGTAACACAACGACTACTGAAATATGCTCCCCCTGTTTTCGTGTGCGGTCTTTAACATATTTCGTGGAGCAACGAACTTGGGACGTCCCGACATGTAACCCTTAATATGTTTTGCTGAATAACTAACTTCGCAAGTGTTTTCGCTATGTGTTTTTGTCGTAATTGAGCCATTCAATTTGGTGTGACGTAGGCCGTTTTTGGGGATATTGGCTGTTTGCTTTAATTATTTTTAGGATGATACACGGATATGAAAAAGGGTTTTTACAGATGCCAATTACAATACCTATTAATAAATAATCTTATATCACTAGGTGTATATAATTATGTTGGAATATCAGCCAGTTTATAGCATTAGATTCTCTTTTATAAAATGCTTCATGTTGCAATATCACAATGTTATTAGTAGTCTCCCATCGGACACAATAACGGAGGATAGCACATTGTGTGCGATGTCTTTGTTATCGCATGGAATCTACGGGGACCCAGGCAATGTATAGCAATAACCGCAAAGCCTGTCTTTTGCATTCTGCTGTTAAATGAAATTGCTTGTTCTGTTAGCTAACTGTAAACTTCGCCGCAACCCTACTTAGTCAGGAAGTACTGTTTTAGTGAAGTATTTCCTTTGTAATAAACTAACCAGGTGTCGCCACTGGCTTCGTGTAAAAAGGTTTCACACTTTTTTAACTTTATTTATTAACGTTGACTCTCTTTGTAGACTGCAGGTAATTTTAAAATGAAGCCTTTTAGTATTTTGGAATTATTTATGACCGTGAGTATCGTATAAATTATTCAATGGAAAATGTTAAAAATATACAAACACATTCACAGGACTTTCACGCTGTTAATACAGCGCATATGGAAATGATAGAAAAAGAGCACAGATTTTACTTTGATAAAGCGAGCATCAGTTTCACGAATGTGTACCTTTTTGCCACGAACTAGATCGTTTCAAATGTTTTTGTTGAACGCTCCTGCAGTAGCGCGAAAGTGATTTATCATAAGGCAACATGCTGCGGTTGAGACGAAAAATAAAAGTAATTCCTTTTGTATTTGCCGAGTGGGGCGGTCGCCTGGAGACATATTTGCCAAACGCGTGAATAATGGTTCCTCCTTTGATGTGGGCTACCTATAACTCACCGTGTTTTCGTATCGCTGACAAAAGATGACAGACATGCTCGGTTCTTTTATCCTTTTGTAATTAATTCTGAAAACGACAAGTAGCTATCTGTTTCTGTTATGCATCAAGTATTTTTCGCCTAAAGGTGCCTTAAGAAAAACATTGTTCACACAGAAATGTAACTTTGCGCGAATATCAACGTTGCTCCGCGTCAAGTCATAAACGTCCATTATCTAGCGGAGGAGTGCTTCCCTCGGCACTCTCTCAAAAACATATTTCTAGTGTGAAGACAACTTCGGAACAAAACAAGCACTTTTTCTCGCTTTTAGAAAATAATCACGAAACGTTTATTTCATACTTGTTTGTATCGTCCGTATTGCTGCCGATGTCGACCTAAATGGGTATATTACTCCTAAGTAGCTGTTACTTTTACGTCCCAAAAATATTATTTTGAACGCAATAAAATTCTTTCTTTATATCTTCGGTGTCCATGAAAAAGACATAACAGTGTGCGTTGAATTTATTGTAGCAGACGAGGACCCAGATGGCTTTCCTCATAAAATACTACGAGTGGTTCTGTTGCTAGCAACGTTATACTAAAGATAATCACAATTTACGGGAGCCCTTTGGCAAAATTTGGAAATACTTCCCCTTTGCTGTTACGTGTGAGCAATTATAGCACCTTTAATGATGTAGTGTCGGTTGTAGCCTCCAACTTGCGTTAATGGCGCGCCGAAGGATTTTTATTACCACTTACGTATAGTTGCGCCTTTTTAGGGCGCTATGTGGAGCAGTCTTAATGTTTCGGTAATTGTTACTTAAGTTGTTAGTCAATGGGCCTTTGCAATTTAGAATCGTTTTACTGCGGAAAAGCTAGAGTAATAAACTCTATTTCCATGGCAATGTATCAAAGCCTACGTTGCCATTTGCGGGACTAACCATAGCACACTTCATTAAAGCGTGTGTGTATAGCTCCCACATCGGGCAATGGATACATTAACTGCTAGACTCGAAACACTGACGGTCTTGCCATTAGTCCTGTTGTGATACGTTGTGCTGAAATCACATATCATGATATAGGAATCATCATTACACTTAAGTATTTTTGATTTAAACTGATTCTGACTGTTAAAGGGTAATCTCATCTTCATTATAACTTTAAGTGTATATTTATTCTGAGAGGGTTGGAGGTTGTTCGCAAGAATTACTGTGATCTTAGCACACGAAGACCTCTGGAAAAAACCGAAAAAGAAAGGGTTTTACTCATTTAAAATCTGAAATTCCCTCCAAAGACACCCACAGCGGTCATTTAAAGATATCCCACTCAATAAAATAAAAATAATTTTGTACTAGAAGTCAGAAACGTAAGTGTAAAGTACTATTTAAAGTGTCAAATATATAATTATTCATATAACCCTTATAGGCAAACAGCGGCACCGTGCTCAAACTAAGTTATACTCTTTTGATTTGTCCAATTAATATTCCAAAAGAGTTCGAACAAAAAGGTCGATGACAAATAAATCATCTTCTATCTCAAATTATTATTCCATAGAAAGTTTTGCTCGTTTATTTAAGAACTTGCCAAGTCTCGATATCTTGTGCAGTAAATTGGATATGAACGAATTTCAACTATTAAATTTACGTTCGTCATGAAGACACCCAGTGTTCGGTTATTAAGACATATCACTTCGATGTCTAGACGAGAATGCTAGTTCAGCAAAGCAATCTTATTTTAAAGCTTATTTGACTACCCATTAGATACCTGTGCGAGTTATAAAATATGATACCTTTATTTTACTCAGTGTCTGCAGTTGAAATAAAAATGTCGTAAACTCTTGTGTCTGTGCATTGATGTGTCTTTGAGGTATCTGCGACAGCCTTTTTCTTTGATGAACCTATATTTTGCATATAGCTTTTATATTAGCGAATGATTTTTTTGGTTGTTGAATATATCTCCTTCTAAATCTAATTTATCACATATGTTTCTTATTTACTTAATGACGATTCAGAAGACTAACTTCTTCTTTTTATAATTGTCTTCTTTTTTATTCAGAAGACTTTTTGCTAGCCAAGGTATTACGAGCTGCTAGCTGAAACACGCAAAGTTGAAATCTGTTTTCTTTGCTCATCCACGATTGCACAGAAGAAAACTGAGTTCTCTTTTATCATTTAATATTTGGAAAAACTAGCGTTATCTTTAAGTAAAGAGAAACCAATCCCTTTTTAATATAAATTCTGCCAAAGGGAAATTAAATTTTCTTTTTTTTTTTTAGTGGAAACTACTGACGCCGTGAGCCAAGATTGAGTTCGCAGATAATATGAAGTGCATGTACTCACACGCGAGTCTTGAATATACGGAATAAGAGTAATAAAAATGAAATTGAGGAATTCAATCATTTTATTTTCTTTTGAGACAAGTCATCGACACCCAACTTGGCTATAATTACGTGCTACCAAGGGGGTTGTTTTCAAATATATTGTAGCATTTAACTATCATCTATAATATTGCTTGTTATTATTTTGTTTGAGTATTCAATTAAAAAAATCCACTTACAGATCACAACTGATTGAACAAGTATCGACCAATATCGATAGAAAATTAATTCTCGAAACATTGTTATTCCACTTAAATCTTTAGACGGAACACATATAATATGATTGTTATACAAAATTTCACTTTTCGTAGAATGTATCATAACCTACAATACATATTAATACCAAAATATATTGTATATGTATTTTGCTTCCAGTAAATAAAGGCAAAAATGCTTCATAAAGATTAAAGCAGTCCAAAACAAATACAGCTCGAGGCGAATTTTGTAATCCTGGTTTAACACGCGAGAAAAAATATGACATGTGCGATGTTTTTGTATAAAGTTTTTATTTGTTAATTAAATAATTTTATGAATTTGAATAGTGACAGAAAATAAAAAGTCGTAAAAAAAGTCGTGGCCTAGTGGTTCGAACCAGCCTTTCGAGTATGAGGGTGCGGGTTCGATTCTAGGTCAGGCAAGTACCAATGTAACTTTTTTAAGTTATACGTACTTTCTAAGTTTATCATGGACAATTTAATTAAAGGTAAAGGAAAACATCTCGAGGAAACCTGGACTGTAATGTCTGAAATCACCAACCCGCATTGTGCAAGCGTGGTGATTAACGCTCAATCCTTTTCCTTAGAAGAGGAGGGCTGTGTCCAGCAGTGGGACGATAAATAGGCTGTGATGATGATGATGATGACAGAAAATAAAATATAATGCAAAACCCTTGTGATAATAAGCTTCTAGTTAGTTAGTTCTTTGTTCTAAGTCCTTTGTTTTTACATCAATAATACTTTACATTATACATAATATGTCCAGCAGCAGTCTTTTTTTATATTGCTTCTTGCAGTTCAGCCTAGGAGGCCGTGTACTGCTTAACCGGGCTTTCCTGTGGATTCCTAAAGAATTTTAGGCCTTCAGCCAGGTACGCCAGCAGCAGCATTTGGAACTAATCATTTTGTATGAACCGTCGGCAGTTCAAGGAATCTCGCGCAATATACGGCCCAACCATGGCCAATTAGCCGCACCGACAAGATTGAGTACGTTGGTCGTTGCGGCCACGGTGCGTCGAAGTTCATATGGCCGTGGTCGTGGCCGTCTAATATGTTGTATTGGGGGGTGCCTAACAATACAACGAATTACATGGCAACATGTAAAATAGGATATAGTGGTATGAAATAATTTTGAAGGTTGGGTCTTCACTGGTATCCAAGACTGTGTTTCGGATGGCACGTTAAACTGTAGGTCCCGGCTGTCATTGAACATCCTTGGCAGTCGTTACGGGTAGTCAGCCAGTAGACCTGATTCCTGTCTAACCAAGGGTATTGGTTTGCCCGGGTAACTGGGTTGAGGAGGTCAGATAGGCAGTCGTTCCTTGTAAAACACTGATACTCAGCTGAATCCGGTTAGACTGGAAGCCGACCCCAACATAGTTGGGAAAAGGCTCGTCTTCACTGGTACCTAGATAAAGGAACAAGTAGACGGAAGGCTGAGAGCATTGTGTAAAAGTTGAATAAAACTGAAAATTTGACTATTTATGTTGTATAAATATCCCACCAAATGGAAAAATATATACATACCATTAAAGTATTTGACAATAAAATTAACCTTTAGAATATAAAATGACCTACATTTACAATTGAAATAATTAATGCAGCGAACCACATTGTTATCGTAATTAAAAATTTACTTTGCGTTACTGAAATTATAATAATAGCACATGATTTACTTACGTAGAACGATGTATTTCTCTTAATTATTCTGAATGTAATATGCAGCGACCGTATATTAAGTTTAATGCAATTACAAGCATTAACCTTTTATATAATTGTAGAGAGATAATAAAAGAGAAACTTTTAGGTATGTACAAAAATGTTTCCCATTTTAAAGGGAAATCTTTATTGATTTTACATGGTTGAAAATCCGTTTTGTGAAGTTTGTTTAAATCCTGCGAGAGAACTATACTGAAAAATGAAATTGTAAAATTAAGACATATGAAATCAATTTTATTTGATTGTACCCAAGGATAAATAACGTATTTGAAGGCAGGGGTGCAGTAGACAGGCAGGACGGTAAAATAATAGTCATTTGCCGAGTCTTTTCTCAAGCTATGTTTAATACGTGACCTATCCAATATAGCTTATATATCCGAATAACACATAGACTATCTGGATTATCTAGGTGCGCGAAGTATACGAGTATCTCCTGGGATCTTTGTGCAACCACGAGTGAAAGCTGTTACATTTATAAACAAACCCGCATATCCTTTAATCCGGTTGCAAGGCAGCAATAAATCTCTTCAAACGCCTATAGATTCAAAATAAAACGCCTTAAGTAAATGTATCCCTATATAATAGTGTCGCAATAATGTTCATGTGAAATTGGATTATCCCAATTGCTATTCAAAGAACAAAAGGCGAACTGAACAAAAGATATCGGGGGGAACATATTGTGGCTTTAGCCTAGGCGTTTTGTTTTTGTTTCGCGGTCGTACGTGAACTAGCCCCCAGTTTTTGTGGACATCGTGGGGGATTGTTAGGCAAGATTTGTGTTCAGTGAACAAAAACTGTTTTTTTTTTTGCTTACTATCCTCATTGCCTTTATGGAGTATAGTGGGGTGTGTGAAGTATGTGTAAATCTCTCAGAACGTGTTTACTGTATATGCTTCGATGCTTGCGTGGGTGCGGTAAGTTATATGATGCTGTGGTAGCATGGGGGCCTGTTAGGCGTTATGGTGTCGTGATAAATGTACTTATATGTTTATTTAGATAACGCTGCGTTATCGCGTGCGGTGAGGGCATTTGTTAGTCTTCGCAGTCGGTTTGTGAAAAATATAAATGCGAAACTGCCTTTTTTGCGTATTAAGCTTTGTATGGTGATAAATGGAACCCTGAGCATGCATGTATGTTGATGGCATGAACCTTTAATATTCCTAACTTAGGCTTTAAGTTAACCAAATGTTTCGATAGAGAATTAGAAAGATAACAAATTCATTCACAACAAATACTTTTTATTTTAATATTAACATGAATTTAAGTACACTCCTTCATTAAACCGCGTAGCATTAAAACGTTAAGTGTAAAGTTGTTAATGAATATATAAAGTTGTGCTGTTTGTCACTCAATTGGACCCAGCTGAGAGGGAATGGTTCGCGGAGCTATGAAACTGAGGGTAGAACCTAGTAGATGAACACATTACGATCTTTTATGGAGAAGAATAAGTAAATGAGTTTCGTATTAACAGTGTACATAATGTTGTTCTGATAATATTGCGGCTTACTTGATCTATTAGTATTGAAGTTAATGCTTTTGTGTACAGATTAAGTACGATATTTTTTATGTTTTGGGTGTTCTTGAAATAGGTTTTCTTGTGGCTTTATATTTAATTGTGTTAGGTCCATAAAGAACCCATAATTCGGAGCGAAGAGCCAAACACGCGATTACGTCTACATATTATGCATGTTATTGGATTAGTACACTTACAAGATAAATCCTAACGGTATAAAAGTCACAGCTTATTCACCACAATACACAATACAACAAAGCCACAATACACTACACCACAACAACATAAAAAAACTACAAGCAAACTATTATTAACAAATTCCACACAAAATAACTCACATAAAAAGGGATAGCCTTTATGCGAAACTACCAAATCAACTTTGGCAGTCTTAATAACAAGTTGGTACATCATAAAAATGTTAATGCCAAACATTCTTATAACATCAACAAGAAACAAACTGTAGTAGGAGACGGCTCATAAAATTAGGGGCGGCGCGTCGCGGGTTCACGTTCAATACCCTCTCAAGAAGTATTGCTAGTATTATGAGGGGTCACAAAGTGAGGACGGCGATATCGGCAGCCCTTACCAAGCATCGTAAGAAGGTGAAGAAACTTCACATAAAACGTAAGGAGGCAGGTGCATTCCATTTCCAGGGTACCGAAATGTTCGCGTATTTCACGCTCAGCGCGTCATTACTGCTCCTTACAGCGAATACGGTACGGTGTGTTACAACAAAAAGGGTAAGTATAATAATAAAAATCTTACGGCGTCTGGAGAGACGAATAAAGTGGGAGTCCGTGTTTTGCTTCTGTAAGCGCTATTGTCTGTCGAGGTAGTCATGTGCTTTTTTGACTGATTGTAACTTATACTGCTTATTTTTAGTATTGTCGTTGAGTTTTATTGGCCAACTTCAAAATACATGAGGTTCTTTACAGTCAAGTATTTTTTTTAAGTTTTCGACTTACATAGATATAGGTAACTAATGCAAAGATTTCGGTCAAAATGCAATATTTGATTTAGTTTTTTTTTTCTACATGCAACCCTGCAATGTGTTAACAGAAAGTGATTCTAAAACAGAAACCACAACAGCATTTATTCACGGTAACTTTTCCAGTAAAATTGTATCTATATTTATAGGTATTATAAAGCTGAAGAGTATGTTTGTACATTTGTTTGTTTCCTTAAACGCGCTAATGTATGAAAGTACTTGACTGATCTTAATGATTCTTTCAGTATTGAATAGCCAATTAATCAAGGGAGGCCATAGGTATGCTAATACTACACGAAACTTTCAAATTTTCCCAATCAACTTTGATCCATATGTTTCAGCGACAAAGTTGAAAATCTATTAAGGAAATTTGACAAATTGTAGTAGCTGGATGTGCTGGCGTCTGGTAGTACTTCCTACGAGATGTGCCAAAAATATAATTGCTAAAAGCTTATTTTATTGATATTCATTAAAAAAATGTGCGATAGCTACGCTAACTGAAAGGTAATTCAAATTAAACACACTCGTGTATACACATGAAAGTGTTTTCCAAAATGAAAATAAACAGAAACATATTTAAATGATAAAAAGTAATGACAGCTTCTATCAATTCACTTTATGTGGCAGTTATTTTTTACGGATTCTGGTACACATAGAGCTATGTTACGGTTTACATATTTTGTAAAAGTATCATTCAAATGTCAATATGTACGTGTTTACGCATAATGTAACGAAACTATATTCAATTTTATAGCTGGCGTTAATAAAAATATTTTGCGTCATACAATATTAATGATAGACATATTAAAACTCGACCTTTTGCCATAGGTTACGGGAATGCTCAGACTAGGGCTTTGTATCTGATATGTATGTCCAATAAATTCCACGAATAAAATTAAAAATATATGTAATATTAAAAAAAACAATCAATGTGACAAATAACAGTTATACTAGTAAAAAAATGCGAAATTAATACACTCACACTAGGGTTATGGTCGTTTGTATCTGATATGTATGTATAATGAATTCCACGAATAAAACTAAAAATATATAAATGATAAAAATAATCGATGTGAACAATGTTTTATTAGTTCAAAAAAGCGAAATTAATAGTATTAAGGCCAGGATCACAATCAAAAATGGAACATAATTTGTTCGAAATTATAAGAAAATTATCTACCAAATAAAGCAACTGGAACTTTTTCGTAGGTGGTGAAACAGGCTCTAATTTCTATATTATATTACAGCTGCCTATGTGTGCTAAGCTTTATATAAAGTAAGTACGACACATGTTAACCTACAGAGCCAAAAGCGTGGGAGGCTCATATTTACATTACGTACTAAAATGTTTGTGACCTTTTTTGCTTGAACTAAATTATAATTTAACATAATCCGCCCATAATTTATCCACTTTTGGGACTCATATATTTTGCCTAAAAATATACGTATGTGATGTAGGTGAACTTAGAAGCTCATAAGATTTTATTTCTAGAAAATACTGGTTTCTTAACGTGGTTGTATTTGTGTTAAATTTTTTTATGAAGCCTTCAGCAGGGGAAAAATGGGTAAATTACAAAGCAGTACCTTCTTCGTTGTTTAGGCCTTATATATTTAATTATCGTTATAATTTTCTTAACAACACTCATGTATCAAAACTGAATCCCACAATGCCTTTATAAATAATAATATATTAGTAATTCTGATTATATATTATGTATTCAGCGTTTTTGAAGCAAAAATAGAAAAATGGCAAACACTAGAGTATGAACACAACGCTTTGTGAGAGCAAAGTGGATCATAAATATTGAACAGAAACTTCTGAACGTGGTTGAAAATCTATCATGTTTCACAACAGCGATAGCCGAAAGGCTGGTTCTTGGCCTTTAAACTATGGCTATGGTTTGTTCTATACTCGTGATAACGGTTCGGGTCTTATGAAAATTAATCACTTACTTTTCTCAATAAATAGTTTTAAATATAATATTTAAATAACAATTTAAATAACAAAATAGATACAGGCTGCGCCTATTGGGGACCAATGAAACTAAAAAAAAAAAAATATTCTGTGATACAGTTGCAGAGTATATGTAAGTGTTACAAAAAAATATTATATTTTATTGTATATTTACATTATAACTATTATAATAAACAATACGATAAACTTGGTGGCTTCAGATTTTCATACGACGTAGAAGTCTCCGCAGAGACCTTCGCAATTAAACAACGAATACACTAAAACACAAGAAAACAGATCTCCTATTTCATTTATTCGAGACAAACCAGCCTAAAGTCAATATAGGAGTTCTATTTATTATTAGAAGTCATCGAAAGATAAGGGGCTCGATTCCTATTGTAAGAATGAAATATTGAGTTAGTTTATTGTCTTTTATTCTTATTGTCTTCGCAATATCCTGCGTCGGAGTGCTCCACACAATTACCTTGTTTTGTTGATTCATAGTCTTATTATATTTTGCATTTCAAAACAGCGGAAAAGTGTTGAAAGCCGCGCTCAACGGCAACTTGTGAAAAATGGCGCCAGACTCTATTATCGCGGATTATGAATCGCAATAGATAAGGCATTCAGCGCGCCCTCATTAAAAAAGGGATTCCGGGGTAAAAATAATAATAAAAAAAAATACAGTGAAAGCCAGTCTCATTTGTCAACTTCCTCGCATTGCATGCAGCGCCTACGTCACTCGAGGAGTGGCCGACTTTTTATTCATTCCAGTTTTACGACGCACACAACTTTAATATCTCACTAACAGAATGAAAATACGTTCCTAAAAAATAACATTTTCATCGGTGTCACGGTTCGGCGAGATTCGCGCGCGACCGAGATACGAAAAAAAGTAATTGGCTGAAGTGAGAGACGAGGTAATAATTTTTTAACGTTGTTTTGTGATGGCGGAGATTCAAAATGTTAGAAGTGTGCCGCATGGACTATATTTTAAACATCACATTCAGAAAATGACCTTTACTTTTAAATAATCGGCGGGTAAGGTCATTTTCTAAGAAAGACATCACGACTTCCTAATGGACTTTGATCCTATAAGATCCCATAGCAAACTTCTGCTTGTAAAAGCACCAACAAATAGTCCCACCAAAAAAACAATGTTAAACAATAAAGAGCACACTATAATTGACCGTTGAGCCAATTAAGAGCACTTTATTCTCCGCTTTGCTGTTATTTCGTCTGATTCGGAAACCATTTTGTGTGCAATAACAAGATATTTCATTGACGTGCATATTACTACCTGCAGTAAAACAGAAACGGAATTAAACAACGCGTGAGTTATCGGATATGAATGGTAAATACTGTATGTTCGATGTACAGAATATTTATTCAGTTGTATTGTGTGAATATGGAAAGAGCATACCGTTTAATCTGTTTAACATCCCACGCTGGACGCTGCTGAATACCAATGTACTGCTGTATAATCTGTCTCTTCACGTGGGTGTTGTGGAGGAAGATTGCTTTCCTGTTGAGAAAACTGTAGATGAAAGGCGCATCTTGTTATCAAGATAATATAATAAATAAATATTTTAGCAAACGTGAAAAATTTCGTAAGCAACAAAGATTCAATTTATCAGAATTTTCTTTGGAAAAAAATACTTTTCTATTTTAAAGTGTCAACTCTGATACAAAGACATTTAACAAAAAAAAAAAAGTAATAAAAGAACAATTTTTTAATAAATTGCTAAAACCCATTTACGTGTTTTATTCTACCGCCTGTTCTCTCTTCATAGTTAAGACAGTTGAGTACAAAATCATCTAATTTAGGACAGTCCGTGTGACACGCGATGTAGCACTTTTAAAATTTGCTATCATAATTGGTTAGTAGATTAATTACTAGGCCATTTTATAGCGATTACGTCACGAGCCTTCCCTGTTAAAAAAAAATAAGCATTATCTTAATTACAGTTCGCCACGAAACATTTGTTTGATCGCGCGGACGTCTGACTTACGATTTGTTTCGGAAAAGTTTTGTGGATAAGGCATTTTATTTCTTGTTGTTTTTTGTGGATATTGTCCTTAACTTTTTTTAATACGTTTACATGCAATCTTTATTACCGCATAATATCTCACGGTCTGGTAGAACATGGAGCTGATAAGTTATGCTTAGGTATAATATCCAAAATTACTAAATAAAAGCATTATAATGGGCATTGGAGTAAAGACCTTGTTCAAGTCAGTGTTGACGTGTGTAAAATATGCAGAGGTACTGATGCCAGCACATCAAGCTACTACAATCTATCAAATTTTGTTAATAGATTTTCAAATTTGCTGCTGACACTTATGGTTCAAAGTTGATTGGGAAAGCTTGACAGTTTCGGGTAGCTTGATGTGCTGGCGTCTGCAGTATTCCAACTTGAGACAAATAAATGTATAATATGACGTATTTACGATTGGATGGTGGTCTCTGATATAAATAGAAAACAATAATTTCCCCTAGGTATCGTAAAAACTGACTTAGGGTGCAATGAAGGATAGGAAGTAACATTCAATATTAAGACTTATTTTTTCTTTTAATTTTTTTTATTCTGGAGATCTATGACTAAAAGATGCATAATAATATTAGTTATTCTAATAATATGTTTCTTAAGTAATTTCATTTATTCGAGGATACGATAAAAAATCAAATGACGATTCTAACATGATGCCTCATTTGAGTATCACAAAGTTGCAAATACAAAATTTTATGAACGACTTAAAAAAAAGTATAAACATAAACATTACGAAATGACAAGAAGTTTTCACAATTTAGGCTACCCGAAAATATAACAAAAAATACCATCAATTTCATGCAAGAATAACGAAAAGGAAATCCAGTGAAGTGACACTTTTGAAGGCGTCGACGTTGATTTTAGAAAGAGGCCTTTGTTTCTGCTAACCATACCGCCGCGTCCGCCCCTCGTTGATTTAAGTACACAATAGGATCCCTCTTACGTCCCGACAATACTCCGATAGCTTAGAAAACGCTCACAATAAAAATGAACAAGACAATACAATTGAATGAAAATGAAGATATGATTTGCTGCTGACGTTTATTGTTCACCGTTTCTTTTAATTTCGATTTTATATTTATTGAAACTTGTCGAGTACTTTGAGTAAAATAATTCCTGATATTATGTCCCCGTATTTCACCTGTTGTTTGATTTAATAAAGCTTCCTTTTATAGGTGCTGTAAGTGCTGCCGCCACCATCAATGTAATTTATGAGATGGTAAAGAAGAGTAATTTCTGCTTATTAATTTTGCGCGGGCGCGTTCCGAGGTGCGGTTTCCCGGCTTACATGACTCAAGCTCTTTAATCACGTCTCCATGTTTCATTTTGCTAAAAAGCCCCATTATTCAAACCGTGGCTTATTGACGCACCTTCCAAATCAATTACTTTATTTCAATACATTATTCGATAATAAAACCCGTTTCTATACTATTTCATTTAAATAAAATTCTATTTGAAAGAATTTAAAATCGATATCGACGGAATGTAACTGCTGAATTGCCCATCAAATAAACCCCTTATCGACTCATTTTCTTTCCCCTTTCACCGAAGAAATGCGCGACTCTATAATGGTACCGCGTTTGGGTTTGCCCATTGTTTTCGTGTTACGTAACGCGCCAGTTTGCGTTAATATAGTTTATTTTGAGAATGGACTCGGGGGTTCGGCATGTGATAACAATAGCAGACGGGGGAGCGTATTGGAGTGCACACGACTTCGCCCCGTTTCTGTTTCCAAACGTGATAGTCGTCAGGTAATTATAACATAATTCACGCAACCCCAAACCAGGCGCTTTCTCGAAGCATTATGTTGCTTGTTAAAACATCGACTTACGTGTACGATTCGTAGATTTTAATTGGGTAAAAAGGAGTCGTTTGTCATTTTGTTTTACCTGTATTAAGCCCATCGTGTTTTTAATAACAATGTGGTATAATGCGGCGATGGTAACAAGGGTATACGCAGTACGTAGTAAACATTTAATTAGTTGGATTTCGGTACATTTTCGTGAGAGTTAGAATCACGCGATATAATGGGGCCTTTTGTTTGGGCCGCGGTCGTTAGGAGCCCTCCTAGTTTAAGTGATAAATTACACGTAACAATTAAAAAGTTACGTGGGTCCATGCTCAGCCGTTACTAATGTACTCTCAAAATGTTAAAAGAGGTGTAAAATCGTTGTGTGTATTCATGTTGAAATACTAAACATCTCGACCTTTTAAAACCTGACGATGAAGGCTACAGAAATGAGTTTGTAAATGTTCTGGGTTTTTACTGTTGGCAGTGAATGTGCCATAAGAGTACTTTTTTATTCTAAAATAAAATTAAATAAACACTTACTTTGCGGGTTTCTGATGCCATTGCGTTACAAACTTACCATGCATTTACGATCGTACGTGTTAACAAACTGTATGCTTAGTATTCTGGTCAAGGTTGAAGAGTATTTCCAAGGTCGAGGGGGTGTGCTATTTACTTTACTTCAAGTATATTCAAAATATTTATTCACAAAGAAGAATCATCCACATTTACAAAATGGCGTCAAAAAAACTATTTACAGCAAAGCCTTTGAAAGTTCAAAATATTGTTTTATGACACGCAACGTTATCGCTCACCCTCGACGCACGAAATTACAATATAAATCAGTTTTAAAATAAAAGAAAAACAGATTTAGTATACTTTGAGCCTTTAAAAGCAAAACGTGACTCGTAGACATAACGCTACGGCGCTACGGGCGCCACGACGCTACGGCCGCCGTAGCGCTGCTACGATAAATCGTATTTAATTTATATTGTTGTACTATCGCTATGTGTGCTGTTATTTGATTACAGGCATTTAGCTCTGACTTGGATTAAAAGTTAGTCGTTAAAGCGTATAAGAAATAAATATGCGTAAATTGCGTGGCATAAGTTCTTTGTTTTGAATTCAACTGTAATTAATTTTGAGATTTAGTTCGCGCTATTATTCTGAACGTGATTAAGTTTTTAAGGGTTAACACGATCAGTATGGACATATGATATTTATTAAATTATACCTGAGACTGAAATAATGAAACTGAACTTAAACTTTGATATAAATTAGGACATTCCCTAAGGTATTTGGTATTTCACTATAAAACCCAAATATTTACAAACAACAAACAAAGACATTTCAGCACACCATTAGTGCAGGAATCTCTATACATTATCCCGATGCTTATACTTTTCAGGACATACTGAATGCTTCCTTCACCAACATTCTTAACCTTTTATTTAGTACACACACGGCTGTCACATTAAAATGATATAGTTTACACTTACAATCCATGTAACAGTTAAGGGGGGTGAAAAAAGGGGGTATTAGTGTACAACACTGGCCAGTTTTCAAATGAAAAGCTCTGGCATTTTGCCTATAGTTCGTAATACGTAAGGTTTTATGGCTTTCATCGCGCACGGGTTTAATTTCATGTTTTATGTTTATTACAGTGTGACCACGCTACCGCCCCGTGCCCGTTCCAAAATTCAAGCTCAGGTTCATGTAGTGAGGAACTTACGAAGGACCAGTGTTCACAGTAATTTGTTTATAACTTCAATTTATAACATCAAGCGAAACTGAAGAAAATTTCCAACCAACTTTGAACCATATGCTTCAGCGATAAAGTTGAAAATTTTATAAGGAAATTAGAAAGATTGTAGTAGTTTGATGTGTTAGCGTCCGTACACACGGCTTAACTTGAGAGTATACAAAACCAGTTGGTCTTGGATTCGCTTTATATGGTCTTTGCATGATGTGTGTAATTTAAGGCTCCAGCAAGGCCAATGAGGCAGTAGTACCACTGCCGCAGCGGACAATATGTTTAAATAACTAAACGATGTATTTTAATTTCTTTTAAATATTATTTTGACCTTCTGTTTCTTTTTTATTCTATAATATTTTAGGTCGTATAAATCTATAGGTAAAATAAACATGTTAATTCGTTTATTGCTAGCCATCACTCGGGACTTTGTGTTTTGTTTTTTTTTTTATGTTTTTGCAATTTAAAACCTTACGTTATTCCAATGATAAAAGCTTTTTCTGTTGTTACCAGTTGATAGTTGTGAGAATTAAAAAAAAAAATATGTACATACAATATATTTTTTTTAAATTTAGTTTATTGTATTGTAAATAGGTATTGAAAAGTTCTCGGAATTGTTTATGCAGTTTCGTCAATTACATAAATATGTATGTATAATAAATGGAATAATTCCTTTACCTATTATACTTTTTAGTCATATTAAATAATTCCCAATAAAAGGTAAAGTACTTACAGATAAGAATATATAAATATTATAATAGCCGCTAAATATGAACGCGATTAAAAAAAGAAACAACTTCACAAACTTAAAAACCAACTACAACTGCATCCACGTTGAAATTGAACAAAACGTTCAAACTAAACGACTCCAAACTTTTATATTCGTAATGAGTTCTTAGAAGTCATAAAAAGGCAACATTGTAGATTGCACAGTGCATTTTATTTACAACAACAAACTACCCAGCATCGTGACGTTTA
This sequence comes from Heliothis peltigera, assembly GCA_958496145.1. NCBI lineage: Eukaryota > Metazoa > Arthropoda > Insecta > Lepidoptera > Noctuidae > Heliothis > Heliothis peltigera. The sequence goes on from OY292327.1 coordinate 3,814,942, forward strand.
TTGAGACGATCGCGTATTTATGTTCTTTTAATGGCATCGCACATTACCCGCGCAGTGCCCTCAGCGACGACATTAGCAAAGAAAATATCACAATTGATGTTATTTATGTCAATCGCTGCACTATGCTGATCTCGGAACTTTTTGTCAGAGTCCACACTGTTTGCAGTTTCGATATACAGTCGCCAGCACATCAAGCTACCACGAAACTGTCCAATTTTCCCAATCAATTTTGAACCTTACGCTTCAGTTATAAAGTTGAAAATCTAAAATGAAAATTTGACAGATTCTAATAGCTCGATGTGCTCGCGTCTGTACATAACGATTGATGTTTGTAAACTCAACTTAAAATCACCGTATTCTGCATTAGGGATTATGATCACCTTACTTAAATCGTACTGAGTTAGGTTACCGTGTTTTGAAAGCAAGTTAACTTGTAGGTCCCAATGGCCTATTACCATCTCTGGCTGTCATTACGGGTATTCAGAAATAATATTTGTAATTGTGCTGAGGAGGTCAGACAAGCAGTCACTCGATGTAAAACACAAATACATCAAGTATCAAGGTAACTTGAAGGTAGACTTTATAACCTACCCCGCCGGCTGAGTGTGCGTTACCCCAGCCAGAAGTTGTCGAAAATGATAATTTGAATCTTATAGATAATTAGTATTGTGGCTTCTGTAATTGTTGCGCACATTTTTAAATTTGTTGCGCTTATAGTTTTTTAATTATTTCGAAAAAACATTTCCTGCTGGGGTAACGTTACCCCAGCCAGACTTTTTTCTTTCTAATGAGAATATTTAAATAAAAACTAGCTATAAAATTAGTTGTCTAGATGAAGTAAATGTTGTGCCTTATTTTGAATTTTTTTTTTCTTCCGTTGCGAAGTTATTCGAGATTTTGCTGGGGTAACGTTTCTGGGTTGGCTATATCTCTGAAATGGTTAAGCGAATTCTTATCATATTTTGTAGAAGACTTCTTAGGAATTAGTTTAAATTTGTTGGGCAATAAAAAAAACCAAAATAATGCATAGCTTAAGAGTTATTTCATTAAATAGAAAAACACTTCAACTGGCCCCAGCACTCTCAATAAGAGGTCTAAAGGCTTACTTTAAACATTATTTTAAAGCTTGTAACTGCCTTCAAATGTATGTGAAATTTCATTAGTATCCTGTAAGTATTTAACAAGTTATGATGATATTCAGTTCTTCACGAGCACGGTATTGATGCGCGCGGTGTTATTTGGCCACTGGATTGGAAATATGAACTGAATGTTATATCAATAATTAGTTGTTTAGTTCAGTTTTATATCAGTAAAATTTCAGCTCAGTACATTGGATAATTAATGAGATATACGATTAAAGTCATTAGGGAGTGAATTACCGAGGCAACCCGACCAAGTTTGGGTGGTTACGAAAAAGCGAAAACGCAGAACATTATGGTACCTTCTAAAATATGTAGGATAGTATTACAAATTTAGTACAGACGTGTACACAAGTTTAAAAAAAACTACATGATTATTAAATAATGTTTATTTACAGGTAAAATAATCATTTCAATTGAACTTTTAAAGTATTAATTAACTTATACTTAAAACAATCACAGATTAAAATTACACACAGTAATTTGCTTTTTTAAAATTTTCTATATTTTTTTATTTAAATTATAGATTTTAGTATACACAGTACACAGTTACAGTTCACCCCACCCCTCCCGCGTGCCACCGAACGACATGTTATATCGGTGATTTTTGTTGTCTGTGCAACTGGAAGATAATGATAATGTTTCTTTTTAATAGTTTTAAATGTTATTTTTTATTAATATTAAAAAAAATGAACTTCAAAATGTTTTCATAGCACAGAATGTATTATTATATTATTGTGTATTTAACAGTGTACGCGTCTGTACCGAAATTGTAAGGTGTATTATACTAAACATTTCAAAAGGTACCATAATGTTCTGCGTTTTCGCTTTTTCGTAACCACCTAAACTTGGTCGGGTTGCCACGGTCATTCACTTCCTAATGACTTTAATCGTATTATCTCATTAATTATCCAATGTACTGAGCTGAAATTTTACTGATATAAAACTGAACTAAACAACTAATTATTGATATAACATTCAGTTCATATTTCCAATCCAGTGGCCAAATAACACCACGCGCATCAATACCGTGCTCGTGAAGAACTGAATATCATCATAACTTGTTAAATACTTACAGGATACTAATGAAATTTCACATACATTTGAAGGCAGTTACAAGCTTCAAAATAATGTTTAAAGTAAGCCTTTAGACCTCTTATTGAGAGTGCTGGGGCCAATTGAAGTGTTTTTCTATTTAATGAAATAACTCTTAAGCTATGCATTATTTTGGTTTTTTTTATTGCCCAACAAATTTAAACTAATTCCTAAGAAGTCTTCTACAAAATATGATAAGAATCCGCTTAACCATTTCAGAGATATAGCCAACCCAGAAACGTTACCCCAGCAAAATCTCGAATAACTTCGCAACGGAAGAAAAAAAAAAATTCAAAATAAGGCACAACATTTACTTCATCTAGACAACTAATTTTATAGCTAGTTTTTATTTAAATATTCTCATTAGAAAGAAAAAAGTCTGGCTGGGGTAACGTTACCCCAGCAGGAAATGTTTTTTCGAAATAATTAAAAAACTATAAGCGCAACAAATTTAAAAATGTGCGCAACAATTACAGAAGCCACAATACTAATTATCTATAAGATTCAAATTATCATTTTCGACAACTTCTGGCTGGGGTAACGCACACGCCGGCTGAAGGCTGATGATGATGACAAATACTAAGTTAATTATTATTTTTTCTTAGATACGGGTGTTAAAGTTATGGGGGCAAGGCATGGAGCAAATATTAAGCACTTATGACGTCCATGAGGTGCAGAAATGTTCGACTTTAGCACAAAATGGTGCAATAAATACTATTTGATTGCTAGTTATTACGTTTCTTTTACTGACTTCCTAACCTGTACTAGAATGAATGTTTTTTTATGGTTATTGCGAAGTATATTTATGTTTCTACGGAACTGTTTTTGTCGTAATGGCGACAGTAATTTTAGCGCTGACTTATGTCGTCTCTCACATTATGTTTAATAGATCTATTTTCTGTCTATGAATGACTATACATACTTACTGTTGAAGTGTCTATCTGTCTCTTCAGAGCAACACCTTTCTGAGGGTTTTTAATGCAGGGATCTTAATTGTATCGTAGCCGAAGTCTCTTGGCACCAAACTCTTGCTTTGTGAACACCGTATTATATTTCTCCAGTATAATTGCTTAAGTTATTCTACAGTTTTTTATTCCTGTGGGGGCCTTATATTACACTTAGGTCATCATCTCCCGAGCCTTTTCCCAACTATGTTGGGGTCGGCTTCCAGTCTAACCGGTTTCGGCTGAGTACCAGTGTTTTACAAGGAGCGACTGCCTATCTGACCTCCTCAACCCAGTTACCTGGGCAACCCAATACCCCTTGGTTAGACTGGCGTCAGACTTACTGGCTTCTGACTACCCGTAACGACTGCCAAGGATGTTCAATGACTGCCGGGACCTACAGTTTAACGTGCCATCCGAAACACAGTCATTGGTGTCCAAGATATACTTAGAAAGTACATACAAACTTAGAAAAGTTGCATTGGTACTTGCCCGACCTGGAATCGAACCCACGCCCTCACACTTGAGAGGTTGGCTCTTTAACCACTAGGCCACCACGACATTTATATTACACTTAGGTACAACATAAAAATTTTCATCTTCATCTGTTCCACCCATCGATATGTTCCACCTTTTTGCTATTGAAGCAAGGCAAGTACATTCACTTTCGCATTAAATACTGTTACTTAGAACAAAGTATACAAGTAAGGATATAATATAATACAAATATATATATACCGCAAAGGACTACACACACCGTTTCAATTCAATAACACACGTAATGAACCCAAACTTCATTGGGTTTACAAGCAAATCTCCCGTAAAAAGGCACAAGGCATAAAGGCAAAGAAAATACTTGGCACACCACAAAATCTATGGGATTTGTTTATTTCCCATTTTATGATAACTACTGAGACCCTTGTTCAAGAAGTTATGGGGATAGTAAAATAGTGAGGCCTATTGATACTTCAGCTTTGCCTGAATCACATTTGGAGATACAAAGATTTTAGTTTAATAAGGTTCTGCTTAAGCTCAAATGGTGCGAAGATTTCTTCGGATGATAAGGATTTTGTGTTCATTGTGTAGCTAGGTGCTTTCGATGGAATTTCAGGCTTGCGAGTAGTTTAAGATTTAAATATTGTTTGGGTTTATTTTAGCACAGTGTAGTATGTAATCACCTTTGAATTTGTAACTGTTCTGCATTATTTTTCATATTTTAATCCTATTAATTTTGTATTTTTCAAATACCTAACAGTCAGTATTGGTTCAGAATTCGGTGTCTAATCATCTCTTTAATATACCGCCTCACAATAATAGTCAAGTAATTAAAGTAGCAAAAAAGACTCTATCATAAACTAAAAATTACATAAACGCTCCGACAAACGCTTGATATAGTGCTTCTTTTTTTATATTTTTTTTTATTTTATTAGGGAAAACAAACAATTACACACTAAGAATACTGTAAAGTAAGTATACAACTACACCTTATAAGTATGTAACTCACTACGTAATCCACAGTTTATATGAGAAGTATGGATACAAATTTAAAACATGCACAAATGAAATTTACAAATTAAGACTCTCAATTACAAGGACTATAATTCTTTGACTATAATATTTATAGATTTACGGAATTTGCAAGCAGACAAAAAAAATATATCAACATCAGAAAAATGTTTGTTATAATTGCTCGCTTCTTTTCAGAAGTCGGCAAAAAAAAAATTACGTTCCGCGGAAAACAAAATGTTAATAATGAACTACCATAAAAATTAACTATATGGACGAAACTTTTCGACTAATGGAAATTAAGCTCCTTTTAATAAACTTGAAAAGAAGATGCCTGTGTGTTTCTTAAACAACAGTTCGATGTTGCCAGTATAATGAATATTTACGACGCCCTCCCAACCCCGAAGTTACGCGCCCTTATCGTGATGCACAGGGGCGATATTATAGGGCATGAGTAAGATACAGGCCCCAAGGGCGATGGGACAATGTACCAGTAAGGGCCTCGTTAAAGTTTTAATGTAAGTGCACTGTAGTACTTCAGAAGTTTCGAGAAGAATAATATATTTTTTTGCAGCTACCTCTAGCTACCTCCCATGTAATGTACATACGATGTATTGTTCTTCTTATATTCAGAACATATAGAGGGTTTAGACATTAAAAGCGTTTTATAACTTTGTTAGACCCAAAAGTTTTACTACCAGTTTTACCTGAGAATAGTACCTAGGACAGTAAATGATGGTTGGATGTCCATCGTACAAAATGTATCTAAGTAGGTGTTGTAATTTGACACCAATGTGTTTATGGCATCAACATGTTTAAAATTATAATATATAGTCTATCTATCTAAAATGAAAAATCGAGTTGGTCTTTCTATCTATAACTAATATATACAAAAATTAAAAAAAAAAACGGCTGGACTGATTTCACTTTTTTTTGTTTTGTTGTGTTTGTTATTGTCAGGATTATGTATGTGCATTGTACTTATGAAAGCAAAACAAAAATGAGTGGGGAATTAAAATATCTATGAGACTAATACGTGAAATCCGACATACACGCGGGCAGTGCCGCGGGCGACCGCTACTACAACAAATAATTTTTAAACAGTCAAATAAACAGTCCACAAAGTAGACACCACAATTAGTGTTGATTTTATTACAAAATAATTCAAAATTAATTGACCTTAATTAATTCTGAAAGCACTATACCATTAGGCGTCTGCACCGAATCGACTTACTTAATTAGGGTCCCTTCCCATTAAAACTAGATGTAGGCTCAAATCATCCAGTCCTTAAATCAAGTACAAAACACAAGCCAGTCATGACTCCACCAATTAATGAGGGTACAGTCAGATCTTGCTGTCGGACCTTTACAATCTAGTGCGAACATAAATTGTGATAGAGGGCGCTCGGGGGCTTGTTTAATTTCACGACTGAATAAATCCAAATGTTATACCGCGGAGACCCCGGTTGCGTACTGACGTTTCCATCTGTCCCGTCCATAAAATTCTAGTGCTGCCCCCTGCCGAAAATTTCGGGAACTACACCGTTATTGAAGTATGTCCTCTGACTCGTATTCAGTACCCAGAATTCTGTGACTCCGGAATGAATAATATGAGGTGTTAGGTTCAATTCTCGGTTCGTGCTAAGTATTTGGTTAATCTATGTATAAATTCTCAGTAGTCTTCATATCCGGATTTCAAGATTCGTGCTATTGCATAAGGGCTTGAATTAGGAGAGACAAAATGTACACACGACTGACGAAAACAGGTTGACATTATGAGATAATGTACCTAATATACCTTAAATTCTGTGGTGGCATACATAGGGTTAATTATGGTTATTTGTTGTCCGCCGTAATCCTTACGACCACATTCTAAAGCCCGGATTTCGTCACTACAATTTAGACCATTAATACATTCTATGAACGAGGAGAGTGGCAACTCTAATACCTATTGGTCTATTGAATAGCCCGGCTAGCCGAGTAGTTAGTGCATTTTCAATGCCCATTGATGGATAGATATTAATTCAACAGATCTCTATAGAAATTTATTAGCCAAGATTCTGAACGGTGCCGTCATTTGTATGGTTATAAACTGAATTTGAATTGACTGTTTATAAGGCTGGAGGTGATATTATGGCACTTGGGGCCTGTTTCACCACCTACGAATAAGTTCCAGTTAGTTTACCTATTTGGTAGATTATGTCATAGAAATTCAGTTCCATTTTTGAATTTATTCGGTAAGTAGATAGTAGGAATTCGGACTTAGTCGAAACTGGCCGTTGGTGTTGCATAATTATTTATAAGGAGTGGACGTTGGCCCTTACATGGAAAAGGCCAGGCAGATTATGATTTTATCGTTACTTAGGTTTGAGTTATTATATTACATTTAGGATATTGTCCTTCCCTGGTTCATAATGGTACGGGTACAGAATTAATGTTTTTTGTTCAATATTTTAATTATTAAGCATCAAGTGCGGTCTGTGTAAAATATATTTTATTATTTGTTTTTACTTTAATTAAATAAAATAGAATAAATAAATTAATGGTTGTTAGACTCTAAATTTATTAGTTGCTGAATAAAATGACGCATTTGATGGTTTACTTAACTCATTAAGCTATTTAACTTAAATAAACGTGTGTATAAAGTTTACCGAATAAATATGGAAATATTTACTATTTTTTATTAAAATTGTAGTTTATATTATTGAACTGCAACGTATATTCATTTATAACTACACAAATTTGCAAAGCGCTATGTAATTAAATAAAATTAACATGAAATTGAAAATAATAAAATGTAGATATCTTGCACAGACTGTTTTTAATTGTATTATATATTTTTTTTTGTATTGTATTTGAGTTTTAATATTGTACCTATGTACATATATATATTCTCATGTTATTAATCTCAATTAATGTGTGTTATATTTCACCAAATTGACGATGTTATATTATTTTTTCGATTTAGTTTGATAATGGATGTACTTATATTATGAGAAAAAGTCCATGACGATTTAAAAGAAAATGTAACCTTTAATGCTCTAGAAATTTCCAGCACAGGATATTCGATTTCCTAATTCGAAAAACCCAGTCCGTGAATAAAGCCGCGACAGAAATCACAAAGGTCACCTTCCCTGATCCACCTAACAAACACTAGATCCAAATGGGAGCTAGGTATACACACGCGACAATATGGCTCCGCAATTTGTACTGTTTGATTCCGTTTTCAATACGACCAAAACAATATCGGTATATTGAAGAGTGAGCAAACTGAATCGCGGGTGCAATACAATACATGGGGTCCCTTATTGAATATTTGTTCACCGGCCAGCCACGATCCCACTGCTGTGTTGTTGTCGGAATTTATTTTCGTATTTCCAATGAGTGTTTAAAGGGCTTCATTAATCATCTGTGTACACCCAGTTTTATTTACACCGAATAAATTGTGTATTGGATTAATTGGTGGACCAATTGATATTGTGAGAGCAATGTTTGTTTGTCGATATTTGTATCCAATTCAAACTTATTCTATGTCAGTTCACGGATTGAACATAGGATTTAATTTGACCGTCATCGAACAAGTATTTTTGATTAAAACAATAATAATTTAAGTTTCATTTTTGAATATAAGTATTAAAACAATAGCCAAAATAATTGTCCACATTACCTATTGCCAATATGTGACAAGACATAGTACAAGCATACAGCAAAGATCAAGAATTGCATAACACTTTTTAAATGAATAGGAAAGGCAGTGTTTACCTAAATTCTTGGAGGAAAAAACCAAGCTTCATTTGCATTTCATTCGAGATATAATTAGATCAACCTACGTGTATGTAAATAAGTATATTATATACTACGTACGCTTGCTCCGCTTAGCCAACACAGGACTCACGAATGTTATAACAACGGGTGCTAATTATGAAAAGCTATGGGTTCGCGTGCAGTCGCCGCGCGTAATTATGCTAATCTTATTAGTCAATCCACTTCGCCTTGCAGTTTTATGTTTCTGCACAAGCATTGCACAGCCCGCGTTTATAACTACCCCACTTTCTTTACTTCAATAGCGTGTAAGCCCCAACCGTAATTAGCCATACCATTATCGTGAACATTAAACTATTCGAATTTATACCGCTAAGCTCAGTTTCATTATTCAAAAGCGTGTATTTTTGCCAGCCATTAAACTATGTAAAACCTTAAAGAAACGAATCAAAGGCAAATCAATTCTTTACTGCAATTTTGTCGTTCAAAAGACGCAATTTTTTCAATCGTCTAACTTTTACGACACAAAGAGTAAGTACGGATTTACAGCGAAAGCCCCGCCTTTCTAACTTAGAAAATTTCACTTAAGAAACAAAAGTACTCTAATAAAAGAAGAACAATCATAAAAAGAGAGATGTAGGAGCGCGCTTTCTTAAAAAATAACGGGGACGCTCCGCGGTCATCTGTACACCTTACATCTTGGTTAGACCACCATCTTGAGAACTCTAATATTAGTTTCATAAGTAATGTTGTTACCTATTTGTAATTTTATGTCTAGATTCAACCAATTATTAAACAAGTATTGAACAAAAAATTACTACTAGTCCTACTAACGTGTCGCATTCGCGCACAAAGATTGCTATTTCGCATACATTTGAGAAATGTACGTACAAAATTTGTTATTGGTTGCTCGAGCGAATAGACCAGAAGAAACATTTGTGTGCGTCACAGTGCCGCAAACTAGTGGAATTTGGCCTTTAACTGTATAACTGAAAAGCTCATTAAATATTGACACATCGAAAAAGTACATTTTCTCGGTAATTGTTATTTACGAACCTGCAACTGTACTCATTGGCCCACAGTGCAGTTAACACGAACGTTATTCAGTGAAGTTAATTAAGCCGCTAATTAATGAACAACTACCGCATTCCAACATCCCTGTAACAGCGCGTGTTGCAATTTCCAAAATATTTTGACACCAGGTATATCTTCATATTAATATCTAAGTTAATTTGTGCTACTTTGTCAGGCAGGGTAAACTTTTTTCAGAGAAATTCAAGTTTTTTTTTTAACAGTAAGTATCTCGTTGCGTTTTATCAAGGCCTTTACTTAAAAATATAATAAATTTGTTGTTACAAAAATTGGTATAACTTAAGTAGGTACCTATAGCATAAACAATTTAATTTATAGCACACTGAAATTTAAACAAATCTTATAAATATTTTGGTGTGGTAAAATTACGAACATATTAAAAAATAATACAGTTCTGAGACAAAAGTTCGATTTTCAAATAAAATGTTAATAGGCACTGGAAGATAGTTGTGGCATATTCTATTATTTTTTGTATTTTCTGCTACTAAAATATGTTTATAGACGAAACCGTTAAAAGATATTTCTCTTATCATAAAAAACTAACACAAACACGAATCCCATATTCGCGTCACGACGGCATATGATTTCCCGAGCACTCGAGGGGCTGGGTGTCACAGCAATCCTCTTATTTCATTTGTCAGGGTGACGCGAAAAATGTCCAGGACCGCTGACAATACGCGATCTGTCAGCCCTTGCGGCAACACACACAGACAGGCACGATGGATCAAGACTGATGGCTTTATCACCGCTATACCGCTTTTTTGTCACTTGATCGGTCAGCTCTGTTTAGATTTCGCCAACTCCATCAAAACGTTCGCTTAATGGATGTCCGTTTGTGTGAACAAATTAAAGACACCTTTTTTTGTTTAACCAGTGTCGTTGACGTATAGTTTTTTTTTTCTAAGAATAGAACACAACAGGGTTGTAATAGAACACCTTATCCAAGAAGCGAATTCTCTTTAAACTCGGTAATACAATGAAAGCGAATAGCGTAAAGTAAATTTAATCAATTCTGATAAATTGTTAGTGTCAGATTCTTATTAACGGGAGACGAACCCTTACGAATTGGAGACGAGGACGGGGCGAGGGCGTGGCGGGGACGAGCCGGGTTGGGGGTCGCCAATTAACGCACGTATTAACGTGGGCTCACCGGGACCCGTACTATTTGGACGCGGATCGTGTCTCGCTCAACAATTCCGGGGATGGGAGCCGGGATTTGCTTAAATTCTCCCGAGACCCTGCCACCGTTCAGTTTTAATGGTAAACCATTAACATCATTGTTGTAATACGTTTTGCTCTGTGTAAATTTCAGTATTATTTACAAAAACTCTGCTGATGATATATATACATTTTGATACACAACTGATTGTTTTCCCTCACAAGGTAGGATGTAAACAAACTACCTATACATATACTAAACAACTTCATGTTTAAATTAACAGAATTTTTCAAATTGAATAATCCAAGACGCTATACAACGGGAGCACTATGATCGTATTTCAACAACACCTATATAATGAAAACATAATTATTAATTATGTTGTCAAATTAAATCTCCGTACACGGAGCGTTGTTTGTAATTTCATTAAGGGTATCATGTAAAGCAGTAATTTCGTTAAATACCTAATTGTTTCCATAGAGTTCGTTCGCGTTTATTAAAGGCCATAGATTTGGTGGGTGGGTCGGGCGAAATTACACGGGCATTATCCCTAAATTACTGCCGCTAATGTCGGTGAGAGACTGCTGCAAGAATGTGCTGCTGACACTGAACTTTACTACACCCGTATGTTATGCCCGTTTGATAATTCGAGCACTTTATATGCTGTTAGGTTGAAGTTTGATATTTATATTGATTGTTGTACGTAGTAACTTTCAATAGTACATTTTTTATATACCTACTTAACAGTTACTTTCAATAAAGTCTGACAAACAGTCTTACTAAGGATATCTGGTTGCCCGGGTAACCGGGTTGAGGAAGCCGCTCAGCAGTTACTGCATGATAAACACTGGTACTCAGCTGCATCAGGTTAGGTTGGAAATCGTCCCCACATGGAAAAAGGCTAAGCAGATGTTAATGAGTAACTCTGAAATATTTTTAAGTTATGAAAAGAAAATAAAATAATAATTTTGTTTTTTTCAAATACGTATCACTTGGAAAACGAAATGGCAATGCTAACTCTACCAAACAGTTAAAACAAAAACCGCTTCTTTCAAAGCACATAAATACCATTTAATTGTGAAGTTGTGTCATGTTCCGCGGCGTTAAAATGTATTTGACAAACAAATTAAGTTCTTTCGCGAGTTACGCATGAAACGAACAAAGTTGAGAGTGCCGAGTCCTGTAGCGGTTCGTGGTCGCAACTCCCTCAATCCGAGCCTCCGAGACTAGCTTTGCTTCGCTTCAATGGGTCTCAATTGAAATAGGAGTTGAATTAGGAAATTTAAAAAATTACAAGGATTATTTGTTACTTGACAATATATAAAAAAGAAACTGGCGGATTTGGAGGAAAGCTGAAGATCAAGTTCAGAGCTAAAACCTTGGCTACAAGCACTAACAAGCTGCTAAAAAAACTACTTAGCCGTCGTCAGTGATGGTCGGTTTAACGGCCTAAGAATTATATTTAACTCTGTTACTCATTAGCCCACCAATTTAATTGGAAAATTGTTTACAGCAACACAAACAATAACATATACATATGTTAATGACGTAGCAACATATCGACATTGTTCTATTGTATCTGAGAATGGCGACCCATTTCACTGAATTGTCTATTACAACTAACATGGGATAACAGCTGATGCAGCCTTAATGAATTGTTAGAACGACATTATCAGTTGCGAATGGTTAATCAGGAAATAAAATTACATTTTACCAATAAAAGGACTTCAAATCAGCTGAGTGATTAATGATAGCGCTCATCATCGCCTGACTGAGGTTCGTCTAAAGTTGACGATCGCGAGCGCCATGATAATTACTCAACGAAGCCCAAGACATGGCTTGTGCTTAACCTTTTGACCGCCTCAGTCATGTATATATAGATGACAAACCAAACAGTGCCCAGCACGCCATAGTCACGTATACACTTTAAAATTTTAAAATTAATAGTGAATTTCAATCGATATAATTCCGAACTCATTACTATATTGTAAATATTTATGATGAATTCTTACCTTGGCGCTGAGGGCACGTCTTTATTTTTTTGACGTGGCGGTTAAAAGGTTAAAAATCAGTCCTAATAGGCACAGATTTCTGCTATCAACAAGGTATGACAAAGCTTCCGATATTAAAATCATAACGATCCCAATCAACGGCTCCTTGATTTACGGCCGAGGCGCATTCGAAAACTGCCTTAGTTTGGGCATAGAAAAGCAATTAAAAACATATTAACATACCGGGCGTGGATCCGGGAACCATCGCTGTGGTGCCACCTGTGACCCATTATCAAAGGCTTAATGGCCTATATTAGAGGGTGATAGCGAGAAACTATTTCTACTGCTGATTCTATGGCAGTTTTGTCCATTGCTGTAACAGTTGAACGCTTAACAAGTTACGTTTTAAGGACTAGTTGGTTACTGCTAGGCAGCTCAGGACGGACTTTAGAAAAGTACTTTCATGTCAACAATTTATGTACATACATACATATTTTTTAAATGTGTGTGTGTTTACATTGTTGATGTGCCTTAATAATAATAAATAAATATTTTTGAGTTATAAATGACCAATATCAAATCGTACAATATTTTAGGAATAGAATATGGTCTTAACTTGAGAGAAATATGTATTTAATAAGTAGCCACAGTAAAGAACTACCTAGGAAACACCGTGGTCTCAATATCAAATTTAAGAGAAACACAGTTATGACATGTACAACGTCGCACTGTGGTGACACCAGAAAATCTTTTCCGGGATTTATAATAACTAGCATTTTTTTAATTCATTTTGTTAAAGTATATCCACAAGTTAATCTGAATAATTTTTAAAATGTTTTGATAAAGAGTTGCCATTTTGCAAAGTGACTATCATGAAATATTTCTCATTTAAACGTCAGTGAACGTTCCATATTATAATTCGACATTATCATTTCTAAATAACTCAATTAAACATTAATTAGAGCTTACAAAGCTGCTATAATTAACATGCTGACCTAAAATTTACATTGAGTATGTGTCATATCATTTTCTATCAACATTTGTGGGTTGTGGAACGGAACGATGGTTTATATGAATATGCATGCGTGTATTTACATCCGTACATAAATTATCATTAAAACAGTATTCAAGTTTTTGTCTTGTTTGTACCCTGGATACAAATTTTGTTCCAGGAACGAAGGATTCTATGATGTCCTTGTATTCGACGTCATTTATGACGCAAGTATTTAAAAAAAACAATGATTATTTGAGATTTAAATGACTACCCGATCACCGAATTAAATAGTCATATTTTACTCCAACATTAAGATAGCCATTAGATACCGTATTATTATCGACTCCTCCGTTTCAATAAATCGTCCAAACTGTCTTATAAGGTCTCCAATGGAACATAGTAGTAATTACGTACTAATATTGCAAGTAATTAAATACGTACATAGAAAATGAAATGCTCACGCGACCTTAGGAAATTGCCGAAAATTCGCTTCTCATTGCGTCGGTTGTCTCAATTAAAGTGATGTAAGATGCGTAATAAAAGGCAATTTGGGTGATTTATGAAATCATTCGTTATAAGCGTTCGCTTGAGGTTAATTGTAGGCTCAGATGCTGGAATCAAGGAATCTTTGCGGTCACGACTTTGGTGAGGTGATTTGTAGGCATAATAAAAAGATAACTGCGGTTTTTATTGTGCCTGCGAATCAACTTGTTTATAATTGGGGGGTTTACTGGTCAAAATGGAGTTGCAAATTAGGAAGAATTTTATAATACTAAAGGTAGGGACGCAGAATGTAGGTGCATGCGTGTTACGTACAATAAGACTTGGAATGTACGAGCAGTCTCACATAACGTGGCACCCATGCATGCAACTCCAAACATGTTGGTATCATGACGTAGATTTTCATGCATAACTTCTTGTACTAAGTTCTGGTACCTAAGTTCCGCTACTGCTAAGTTTTCACTGTTTTTTATATACATATGTATAAAGGGTATAACACAGTTCTTAATTTTCTTTAAAAAAAGGGATTGATATTTTAAGACTGGGTCAGTTTTTATGCAAACACAACAATACAGACATTTAAGGGAATACAGTGGGTTTTAGTCAGTAAGAGAGACACTCCCTCCAGCTGCACCCTCAGCGAGAGGTGTCGTTTGATGTTTCCCACGAAAAAAATAGTAGTGGTGTCGGGTTGCTTGGGTAGCTCGAGAAGGTCGGCTAGGCATTCGCTCTAAGTAAAACCTGGTACATAGCTGAGCTGTATAGTTGAGAAAAGGCTTAGCAGATGATGAATAAACGAAATTTTCCAGTTTTTGCTCTTAAGTTCCAGATAGTATATCTGGCAGGTAATTTCATACAAATTCTGTTCCATTTTTGAATTTATCTGGTACATAGTGTCTTTCAGTAACCTGTGAAACTGGCCTTTAATCTAATATAGTGATACTATAATTATAGCAAGTTTGATCGTTTACAATAACAACAAGGTTGCCCATAGTTTACCATAACAATTATGACCAGCACTGACGTGTTAATGATTGTTGATGGCCCATCGCCGCTCTATTGTATTTCACTTCCCTTAATTGACTATAAAGGTTAGCCAATTCCATTTTCCATTGCAATATTGCATTCTATGAAGTATTTTTACACCGCAACTGGCAACACAAACCCATTTATTTTTCTATTACCTTTTGTCTTGTCTTATTTTTTTTTCTATTATATTTATCCATCTCCCGAGCCTTTTCCCAACTATGTTGGGGTCGGCTTTCAGTCTAACCGGATTCAGCTGAGTACCAGTGTTTTACAAGGAGCGACTGCCTATCTGACCTCCTCAACTCAGTTACCCGGGCAACCCAATACCCCTTGGTTAGACTGGCGTCAGACTTACTGGCTTCTGACTACCCGTAACGACTGCCAAGGATGTTCAATGACAGCCGGGACCTACAGTTTAACGTGCCATCCGAAACACAGTCATTGGTGTGCAAGATATACTTAGAAAGTACATACAAATTTAGAAAAGTTGCATTGGTACTTGCCCGAACTGGAATCGAACCCACGCCCTCATACTTGAGAGGTAGGCTCTTTAACCACTAGGCCACCACGACTTTTTTCTATTATACTTATATTGTAGTAAAATGACTTAGAGTCTAGACTTAAATTGGTCAATGCTAACGCTAATAAGCAATTACTTCACAACAGTCTAAATTAATTTTGAGCCAAATTGGAGATATTAAGCCTCTGAAAAGGGTGGAAAGCCCGAAAGAAATTGCGTCATTCGAACCTCCACCGGCGAAATTAATCAGCTTACTACAATATGCTTGGCCGACTTAATTTTAATTGAAGCTGGTTTGAAACACTTTAAAATGGGATACATTTTCTGTTAATATTCATTATTCACCTGTCTGATAAACTTTTAAATATACAGCATTTATCTGACAGAATACTGCTAAAAATATTTCAACCTTTGCAAATATTTAACACAATTTTATCGATTGAAAAACACGAAGGTTTATAGGAAAATATGAAAATATTATTCTTCTCTTTCTTCTTGACAGAAATAGCTTAAATTATAAGTCAAAAGCAGGTCAAATATTACAAACTAAGTTTCGGGCCGTCCATTCAGCGTATTCTCTTGAGCACCAGCGTAAATAAACTTTACTAGCTCTAAACTTCCCGTCCCGACTAAATAAGTATGTATTTCGGTAGAATTATGATTTGTCGGTCCCCATAGTATGGAGCTGAATAAATTTTATTAAATCCGGGAACTCTTTATGACCAGCGGAGTCAGCCCGTCCCATCTAAGGGATAATGCAGGATTTTTAATATAATAAATCATTGCTTACTTTAGCTCTGCTGTGTTGAAGAATACTGATTATCCTCCCTCGAAATTTGCTTCAGCCAGATTATAACCGCCCGAAGATCTGACGTTGTAGCGAATTTCTTTATGTTTGTTTGCGTCACTGTGATATAAAGTGAGCTTTGTGTAATTTGGTCCCGAGGAAAAGGGAGCTTGGGATTATTTTGTAGTAAGTATAATGTACATTGTACAATCAGTAATTCTATTATGTTATTACTTAGAATTTTAAAAACCTTAAATATAAATGTTTTTTTTTGTGAGATGATGGCGAGTGTGGAAGAAAAAAAAAACAAGCTGCATCGACCTCAAATAAAATTATTCTAAGGGCAGCAGGACGATGATTAATAGAATTTATCTACCTTTGTTTTTTATTTTTCTTTATAATTTGAAGCAGGAAAAGTATTTCAAGAAAAATGCATTGATATTTTTAGGTAATGTTTTGTGACTTAGACGATAAAATTTATTGTTTACCTAATATGATGCTCCGGTCAAATAAAAGACAGTTTTGTAAGAAAATGTCGCGACATTATCCCGTGTTGGCGCGTCCTATGATTTGTGAGTTGAATGTAACGACAGCAGAAAAAGAAGTCTCAACGAAATACATCCACTAAGTTACCACGCTGGATTTATTTTATGAGATAAGTATTGTGTACATGTAATAATTATAACGTCTATCTAGCCACTTTTGAAATAAGTTGGTTGTGGTGGGTTTCAAGTCTAACCAGATCTGAACAGCTGAGTAACAATCTTCATTACGGAGCAGCTGCCTATCTGACTTCTTTAACCCAATTACCCTGGCAACCTGACACCTCTTAGTAAGACTGATTGTCAGACTTTCTGGATTTTAACTATCCGTAACGACTGCTAAAGACAGTATGATAAATATGAAACTGCTATTGTGTGGGTGGTCACCAATCCAATGACCGACCGCGTTGCTTAACCATCTGATCGGTCGACCTGGCATTTATATAGTATCAAGCTTGTTCATATAAGAATGTTTTTTTATATAACGACAATGATTCTAAAATAACATGTTCATAGGTTTCAGATAAAATGATTGCTATATATTTCCTTACCAAAAAACTTGTACATCGTTTGGATACATTCCATTTATATTTTCTACTTTTTTCTAGAAAAGTCTCAATATAGACATCATCATCATCAAGACCGGCTCACTAGTCATAAGATAAGCTAATACTGTATTCAGCGCAGCTATAACATCACCACACGGTGTCATCCCGTGCCATCAGGCGCCTGATCTAACCGTATAGCAATTTGCTCCAAATTCGCATTCCTACGTATTTTTGCTGCATTATTTTCAAATTACCAACACTGGCTTCATAGCAATTTTATTTCGTAGCGTCGGTGGAAAATGAGAGAAACAAGCCAGTGCGGATGGAAATTTGGATATAGCACGCTTTGTGTAGAATTTTTATTTGAATAACATTTCGTCCTTTGATTGTTCTAAATTTTTTCTTACACTACAGAAGCGTATGTTTATTTCAGTCATGTTTATTCAACAGGGACCGTTGTATAACATCACTGAAAGTAATTTGAGTAAAATTAATATTTATATAGATGCTTATATTTTATCATATATTTTGGGTTCTTATGAAAACAGAAGCAAGAATAAAAATAGTAGGTAGTTGTCGGAATTTGTGATAAAAATAATTAAGTGCCTTCCCAGTAGGCTATAATGAGTTCTTACGATAGAAAATTAGTTTATTCTTGGACTATCTTTCAAAAAGACTGGTGTTAGATAACATCATTATCAACGCTATGAAGACTTAAGAGGATAATAATTGGCTGTTCCTTAGCCAGTGCCCCAAGAAAGCTTCCTTATAACTAAATAATTCAACGTTCCCAGTTATGCTTGTAAAACTAGTTGAGGAAGCCGTTTCTCTGTAATTGACAGCACGACCTGTCATGAAGAACTCCGTAACAGCTCTCCGAGTTTTCTCTAAGTAAATAGAGAATTGCTTTTAAATATTTAAGACGGTTGTTTGTAATACTTACGTTACTAGGAATGGATTTCGTTGGATTTAGGTTTCTTTAGTATATTTATTTAGTGAATTTTTGACTGCATATTTTAAATATAGTGTACTTATAGAGGAATAGTGTACTGATATTGTTGAATTTATGACTGGAATAGTATACCCTAAATAATCATATTAATTATACTTACTGATGTTAACATAAATTAGGTTTATCCATTTGTATAATGTGTAGTTAAAAATACTATGTAATGATTATAAAACAAAACACAAAAAAAATGTCCGAACAATTTTACCAAAGAGGCATATCAAACATTTGAGAAAAATTAAAGAAACTTTGATTATAATAATTATTTTAAAAAAGTATTTTATTTATTACATATTAAAAAAAATAAAAATAAATTATAATACTTTTGGTACTTCATTAAAGGCACCATAAATTGTTACAGACGTATTGTTATACCTTTACCAAAAAATATTGTGCACAAACCTACGTGAGGACAAACTATAATGGCCATATTTTCTTTCGCAACACTCAGACAGACAACATGTATTATGTATGAAACAATAAATCTATATAAAGTGCCTGTTAACTCAAATAAGGCAAAATGTACCACCTCATAGTTTTGGTCGGATTGGTTAGGCGCTTGTATGATGCCTGATTTCTGTTTTTGGCACACGAAAAAATACTTCAACATACATACTTCATAGTCTTGTATACATAAAGGTTAATAAATATTTTGTTAGAGTCATTATTCTTAGTATATTGTAATATTTTGAGACCTAATACTCATAACGCAACGGCCTCTTATAAGCGTTGTCTAGAGTATTAAATTTGTTCTATTGATTATTTATCATGCTCATTCTACAACAAATCAATGTTTAAGGTTCATTTTTCCCAAAAAACAAGTCATCGCACAGTTTGTTCAAACAGCCACTTCTTTTTAATTTGTGGAATTCCAATCAAATCTGACGCCACCATTCCGAATGAGGATCCGTAGATCTACGCAAACGGACAGGTATTAGGGTTCCCACGTTATTTATGCCGTGATTTAAACTAGGGGGGTTCTTTAATAGATCCTCCCCGGGGTCTATTTTCTTTTAATTAAAACATTTGCGAATCGTAAAGCGTTATACCCGGAGCAATTCTTTCGGCTGATGTGGTACTTGTGTGAAATATGGAATCCTAGATGTGGCCATAAACTTTTTAAGTGGAGCTAAAAAAGTTGGCGCTCATTTCATGTGTAATTTCACTCGGTTCCTGGTTTTCGTCGTATCTCCCAGTTTTCCTGTTTTTAAATGAGCGTGCCATTAATATGGAGCTACCCTTAAAATTTATCCACAGACAAAAATAGATTTGGGTTCACTCTGGGTTCAGATTCATCATCTGTTAACGAGGTTTCCAATTATTTAAGCCTTGCAAATAATTATTTATAATGAGAATAACAACGAATGAAAGTAAAATTATGAAGCAGTTATAATTTCAGACTGATCATTTTCAATCTATTAATAATATATACAAATAATATATTTTATTAATTACTTTCGAGTTACACCTGCAGTGACAGCTATAACAATATAATCAGATCTTCTTAATAAACAAATCTGTTTGCGAAACTTGTATTACTACTTAATAAAGTATTTTAATTATCCCAAAGGTTTAATAAGCGGGAATCAAACTTTTTAATCAGCATTATATGAGAAATCTTGTTAATCCGAAATGATTTGTCTCAGCTTTAAGTACAAATTCTGGTACGGCGGAGCTCCGTTTAATCAAAATCCTCGGAACAATAGAGTAATCGGAAATATAATATAATTTTCGTGTTCATTATAAGTCTATCGGGGGAGGGTGAATTGATCATGGCTGACTGCAAATGAAAAGATCCCAATCGTACTCTATTAAAAGGTTGATGACTCTGCGTCGAATAAGCAGGAGTCAACTGATTTCTCTCCTCCTACGTCTTAGATATTACAGAGCCTTTAAAGGTGACATTGGTTTAAGTGTAACCTTTTTGCGAGTTATTCAAATAAAACCATGAAAAACATCCACGCACGTAGCCACATAGTCCAGAAATCGGAGTAGCCATAATAATGATTTTGCTATTTACATTATTATTATTACAAATTCTGTTATCCATATCGTAAGAATAGCCGCAACAATGGAACAAATATTTAATCACCGATCCTGATTTTAAGGGAACATACCGTGGTTATATTTATTCTTATATGAAAACCCCGAGCTGCTTTTACAAGTTTCACCGTAAAAAGGACGATGAAAGTTATGAGGGTAGGGGAAATTCTCGTAAATAGCAGTGAGGGAGAATGGGGATAAAGGAATAATATATCAATACGAATCTTTAATATTCGCGCGCCGGTACCGTAAATCAAAACGAATGAAACCAAGCCATAAATCAGGTTGCGTTTTCGCCTATTTTTAACGTTTCAAATTGTTGTGTAGAATACAATGCCAGGAGCCAACCGCTGTAATTAAAATCGTGTGAGCATCATGCTTGTGCTATTAATAATTTTTAAGGGGATTTTAATGAGATGTTTTAACGAGAGCTCTTGTGTTGTGCTATTTGCGTAAATGTATCGAAGTTGGGTTGTATTTGGATTCGTTATTTGCTGCAGTTACAACTTGTCATGCTTTCATTTTAGCCGCCCAGGGAAATGCCTACTAATATGTACACTTTCAGTCATAAAGTATATAGAAGACGTGAGTTAATAATTTTAAATAATGACAAATACACATTTAAGTGTAGAATCATTATGTAGGTACCTTTTTTTGGAACAGTACGCGCCGCCAACGTTCTCACCGCCCTCAGACCCGCGTCTACGGTGGTCGGGAGTCATCCCTTGACACTCGGCATCATCATTAAAGTACCTTAAACAAAAATAATTTCATTAAAATCCTGTAAAAAAAGCATTCACCTCCGAAAATAATTCCAAAGAATTCATTAAAAGCGATCACATCGCCACTTTGTAAATGGACATACGGTGATTAAAATGTGAACGAGTCTTTCAGTACTGCACGGATTTCGTTCAATGGGCAGACGGCTTTTTCCGTCCATCCTGCAAGCACGCATCTGACGCATTAACATTCAAATGAGCTATTCATGGCACTTGCAACCCCGTTATTTCGTCGGATGCACATTTGCTTAGAATTCCAATACAAAATATCAGTAAAACGAGCTCACTTGCCACACCAAACCTCTAGAAATGTGACTTTTATTCATTCTGCTCGGAGATGCGAGATATTTTAAATCCAATCCGACAGTCAATGATATTCAATCTTTGAAAATGTTTTATGCAAATGGTTTATATACAAATTATTCATTTATGGAAATTGTTAATCAAAGTCTTCTGATTATGGTTAGCGAAATGATTTAAAATAGTAAAATAAATGTTGGGATTATGTCTCATTTTATACCACATGCTCCTTTGCAAGAAATAAATTTGACTATGAGGTACATAACTTAAACATACATTAATTATCATAATACGTACATGGCTTCCCCGGAAAATCATTGTTGAACTTAAACTCAGTATTCTACATAAAACTCGCTCCTTAATTTAGTAGTTTTAATATACGTAAACTTATGCAAGCTGTATGCAATTTTCCTCAAACTTTGCACCTGTTAAGCTCTATAAAATTTGTTTAACAAAACACTCTCAGTTCGTGTGTGGGAAATTCACAATTAAGCCAGAATATGTGCAAGCACTTACTAAAAAGTTGCTGCATATTAAAGGTATACCCATATTGTATTAACGTTAACATTTTGTTTGTTTCCATTATCCTTAATAATTTCGCCGGGTTTGTCTATATTATGTTCATAATGAAGATACGCTAAAATGTTTTACCTAGTTGTTACACCTTTATATTGTAACACTAGCTACCGTAAGCGGTTTCAAGCGCTTCTTGGGGGTAAGGCCCGGTTTAAAAGCATCTACATATGTTATTTTAATGTTATCATCAAAATCCGTTAAGCCGTTTTGAGGTTTCAGAAATAAAAATACACTCACAGATCATTGTCACAGACGCTTTTATCATGTGTGTGATAATATTATTTGGAACATGGAGGTACAATAATCCGATAACCATACGACTGAATTGCCCAATCAGAAAGCAAAGTTTCTACATAATGACACAGTATAACCCACATTCCAACAAGTAGCAAATAATCATGTTTACTAAAGAAAATTACGGATCGAGCAAAACAGACATTATTCCTATTGAATATTAGTCGAGTTATTACCGCGACCCAATTCGTCAACGTCGTGTCGGTGTTCCCTGTTACACAGCCGATACTTTATTTCGATTTCCCAATAAATTTGACTCAATCTCACTGAGAGCCCAGTTTATTTCTCGATGGCAGCCAAAGAATAAATTTCCACTTCGAATATTAGAGAAGTTTCATCAGGAAGTTCCACAATGGTCCCCTCTCAAACTCTGCGTAAATGCCGTTATTCAAATTTTACTTTTGATAAGAAATTGAATAGATATCCGAATCGTGAATTGTTGCTAACTTAAATGATAGCAATAAAACATTTATTTTTGGTCGATTGGACAAAAATTGGTTGAGACGACATTGATAACGTGAAGCATCGCAGTTTCAATAAGATTCAACTATACACATTAAAGAAAACCTACTTATAAGAGAAGCAATAATTCAAAATTACAACCCAAAATATTTTTTGCCTGGGTTTAAAAATAAACCTCTCATTGTTTTTCGACTTGTTTATTTATATTTAAAAACAAACCAATCCAACAACAACCCCCTTTTGAAAAACTCTTCCAAAGATTGAAATAAGTTTCAAAAGAAAACTGCTTCAACTGAACCGACTCCATTGAAACCAATCTCAAGCTAATCTTCCGTAATAAAGTGCATTCTGTCTTTATCTTTAACATTAAACTTTTTATTTCTTTTATCACCTACAATAGCCTCATCCCTAAAGTTTATTTTCAAAGCGTCAGAACTTAAAGCCTTTTTGGGTTATTGCTTTTTTTTTCAAAGGGGCCGTCACATTACCCCCTTGAGTATCGAAGACACATCTGTAAATTGAAATGGAAAAGGGTCAAAACTCGTAAGGGTAATAACTATAAGTTTTGTGATCGGAGCTAGGTCCTTGAACTAACCTTGGTGGTATTATTTTTGAATAAAACTGGGTATCTTTGTTATTTTTTGTGAATACGTTTAGTCAGAAGGTTTGACAAAAGCATATACTCAAAGTTGTAATAATCCACATTTTTATATAAAAACCAAAGTGACGATTTCAGGCTTCAAAGGCAGGCAGCCATCATGTTCCACTTGAATGATTTTCTTGACGGAAAGCCTCAAAGCTTAGATAACCCTAATTTAATAATTATTTTTGTTAACAAGATAGCCGATTCTCTAATTTTGCAAAATAATTTAGCCATGTACAGAGGCCAGCACATCAAGCTACTACAATCTGTCAAATTTCGTTAATAGATTTTCAACTTTATCGCTGAAGCATATGGTTCATAGTTCATTGGGAAAAACTGACAGTTTCAGGTAGCTTCTTGTGATGTCGTCTGTACTTTTCACATTATCTCCATTTTTCGCCGCCAAGAACTTCTATAATTTATGAATTTGACACTTCGTTCAATTTGTTATTGTTAAGGGAAAAAATGAACAGAATCAAATCGACATTACTGTGACTTTGTTTCCTTATTTGTGATACTTTTTTGTCTCATTTATGTTATACAAAAGTTACATACCTTTTTTCCTACTCTAAAGAGATTGCAGAAGAGTAAAGGCATCTTAATCTGACTTGTCATAACACATTACCTACGTAATACACCAATAACGTGGCAATTCAACATTTTTATCCCGAACTGTATTGAACAAAATTACTCCTCGCGCTTGATTGCACATTCATTTGGTAATCAATATTCGTTCATTGAACTTAATTTACATTGTCAAAACATATGCATGGTAATAAAAACATCAGGTGATTAAACACGTGAATAATGTGTTGACTTTTTGTTAATAAGTCACTTTAATTTCGGGCTGGCTGGATGGTGGGTTGGCTTTGTTAAAAGTTAATTATTGCATTTTTACGATGAATGAGGCGGTCTAGTTACCTGTTACCTGATATTTATATAGTTCACTTAGCTTTGGCGGTGGTACGTATGTATATACTGCTTTCATTTTCCTTTACATACGTGTTATGAACATTATTCACTGGTGTCAACTATTTTTTTCAATGTCATTTTTCGATTTTCTTGATTTCAATATAGCTGTATGGACTCTTTTTATTCAATGTCCTGTATGTACAAGTTAAAATAGATAAATAACATCATAATTTATTCAAACCATCCATCATGCCTACTCAGTTTTAAATCATCAGCATATGGTCCAGATATGCAAACACAATTTGGTTACCTGATCACCCCAAAAACAAACTCTTTGTCACCGACACCCGTATTTACAGCGTCGACCGACTTCAGCGGTTGTCAATACCGCGCCTGCACGTAAATGGAAAATCGACCGTTGTTAAAAGATGCCTTGTCGCCTGTCAAAACCGTTGTCGCAACAGAATCTGTCAGTTTTCGTCGGCACGGAAAGGTTCTATTGATAACTTTGTTTTGTAGTTGAAATTGTACGGTGTTAGTGTCCCGTGCCGTAGTCTTCAGTCCAATATGAGCAAAAATCAATTTCGTCCGTTCGCGGCTGAATGCGTCCTTTGTGTGACAGTGAAAGGTTATCGATGTTCGTTTTCACGGATCACTAGGGCTGCCGAGCTAACTCGCAGGAGGGGATGATATTGTTCTGTAACAAGGCTAGCTGTCTATTGCCTAATGGTAGGCGAGAGTGCCCCAATTTGGGATACACGTTTCTATTTATACGGATTGTGCTGCTTTGCTGCTGTAAAAGCTAAAATTACATCGATATTTATACATAGTATAGATTAGAGTCTTTATTAACCTACTACTATTACAAGTTAATACATAGTTATTTCAAGTGACCGCAATCTATTTAACGTTTGGTGTGGTGTGGAACCCTTTAGGAGAAGCCAAAGCTTTATTGCAGAACGAGCTTTTCTCCAAAGAAAGCCACGACCTCTATCCCTCGATGAGATAACATGGGACCTCAAGAGTACGTGTTTGAAGTGGCGCTGGCGAGAATTTTCTCTTTATAAGTAACTTTATTTTTGAAAATTGGTGGACACAAGGGATTTTAAAAAGGTTGATGCATACATGATGTGTTTTGTTTATGTAAAAATAATTATTTATTTTGTACGTTACAAAATTTACTCTTTTTCGCCAATCTCAACCACTTTATTATGAAACGTCTTAAAAGTACTAGCATTAAACTAAAAAAAATATTAAAGTTCAAAGCCGATAATTTTGAACAACACGGTTTGTTGTAGCTTTGTAACAAGCGAAACAATTATTGCTCCTTCGTCTTCGTAAGACTAAACCACACTTCTGTGAGCTTAAATGTAATATAAGGTTCATGCAAATAGTCCTTACCGTGGCAAAACTTAAAATCTTATAACGTTACTTTTCGATATTCGCTCACAAATCATACACTACTGCAATGACAGAGAAATGAATGGGGTTTACGAACTGTTACACAAAGGTTTCCAAAGTGGACCTTTTAAACCTTCCAAATAGAATGGAACACGTGTGGTCTATGACATTTAGAAGAATTATTGCCGAGTTTATTGCTCTTCATTATGATAGCTATGGGGAGCATGCCATTCAGCGTTTCTGATTTAACGTAAGCATTTTCGATATTTCAAGTGAATGATTTTAATAAAATATTTTCCTGCATTCAGATGTCAGGAGTTAACTAGTGCGTACGTTTCGTCCATGTTAACAATGCCGATACTGTTCATTTAAGGTCTGTGCCGTCGATTTTCTGTCAGTTACAATAAGAATTCAAACGAAATACTAAAATTAAAGCGTTCTCTGTGTAAATGCGCCTGAAATTGTATCATTAAAGGAAAGGTCGCCAAAGTATGTGTCGAGAATGTTGGTGAAAAATATTAAAGTAAATAATATAGCGATACTAGACAAATTTTTAAATTGAGCTTGAAATGAGAAATCCCGCGAGAAATTCCCTCGTTCGCCCTCCCGACAGTTAGGGCGGTAGTAAAGAGGTTACAACTAAGCAAATTGCATTCACCGTCGTGGAATTACTGTGCCAAGTTTACACAAATATCTCGATGAAAATTTCTCACATGTCAAATGGTCCTCTGATAAAAACGGAACGGATTGTGGCTCGACCGTGCTCGCTTGAATTATAAAACGAGGAACACTGCGGATATCTATTCACCTTCAGATTAAAGGCACGTTCATTTTTGCTCAGATTCTAATATTATCATGCTGAAATTCTGGATTTTTTTGTACAAAAGACAGACCTAAAAAAATATTCTCTCATAGATATTGTAAACAGGGAATCCGTTTTCATTTTCTACGCAAGAGTTGT
This sequence comes from Heliothis peltigera, assembly GCA_958496145.1. Classification (NCBI taxonomy): domain Eukaryota; kingdom Metazoa; phylum Arthropoda; class Insecta; order Lepidoptera; family Noctuidae; genus Heliothis; species Heliothis peltigera. The sequence goes on from OY292327.1 coordinate 3,841,931, forward strand.
GGAAGGGTTGATCTATTACGCCATGTTTATCGTTAGGGTCGCCGTGGAATCCGACCTCGTCTCCTTCAGTTTAGCCGCATGCCTACACGTTCGGCCGTAGATCATTTTCTTTGACGGTCATCTGTCACCGCGACTACCGCGGTCGCCGCCATCTTGGCGACAAGATAAACAGAGGCTTTGGCGGCAGATGAGGTATCGATATTACCGACGTCACTAATATGTGATATGTAAATATACATACATATGTTATGTGAATGTGTGTGTAATCTGTCTAGGATTACTTTGGTGAATATTTTTGAAAAACCATCATTTTTAATTCTTTAAATTGGCAAAACGAAACCTCGAGCTAACAAGCCTATTATTCTATCTTTAACTTATATTATAGGTAATATATAATATCTAATGTTTTTTTTAATATACCTACTTCATAAAATAACAACAATATACGTTCAGAGCATTTACTAGTACCATCCAGTAACAGCTGGATTAAGTATTTGTGAGGATTATTAATTAATAAAACAATAATTCAACACAAAATACGGTATGTTAATTAGAATCTGTAATTTACACCGTGCTATCGATATAAAGTTATCTATAAATTAATAGAACTGCTAAAACATTAGCATTGAGCTCTATCTAATCGAAACCACTGGATGTAATTAACACACAAATTCGATTACGTTAGCGTGTAATTTGTGATTATAATATATTTTGGTATTAAAATAATAGAGGAGCTCGTGGCTAAGTATTAGCTGCACGGGTCGATCGACCATAAGGTTAAGTAACACTTGGTGCGGCCGGTCTGTGGATGGGTGACTTGATCTTGTCATGACGAGTTCCCACGTATTTATTTACTATCGTAATTATCATTTTGTAATGAAACTGGCTAATTTATTATATTGTATGCCTTATATAGGGTGACTGGTAATAAGTGACCGATATTTAAATACATGATTGTACTCATGATTACAAACAACATTCCCGAAGAAACTTTTATTGTTATTTTTTGTATCATTACAGCAAAATTCAAATTCCGCGCGCGCCGTCGCCCGATCAGCTGTTAGCGGCGAGGCTCCGCGCCCGCGTTGTCAGTAATTTTGCTATAAAAAAAATAAAACAAAAAAGTTTCTTTGGGACAGTAGTTTGTAATCATGAGTACAATCACGTGTTTAAATATCGGTCACTAATTACCAGTCACCCAATATACCACCCAATTTGAACCGTTCCTCAATTATTATTATGAAGTAATCTCCACCAAACATACCTTGAACTACGAAGCTATAGAGAACCTCAAGCGTTTATTATTCTGTACTAAAGTCAATTAAGTGGGAACCAACAACAAGTTCAGGTCAACTTTAAGACAGGGGTTACTTTGAAGCTTGTATGGGACCAAGCAACACTTACCTACGGCAATATAATGACTATATTTGCATATTAGTAACAATTTATTGCTTGCATTTTGTTTTGACAACAGTAAGATTATGGATATTGTTTGTCTATTTACGCAATGATATAATATGGTTATACTTTCGGGGCTCCGGGTTGTTCGCAAGAGTTATCGCGACCCTGGCACACATAGGGCTTCAGAAGAAACAAAAGTGGGTTTCAGACAGTAAAAGTCTGACGCTCCCTACAGCTGCGCCCACAACGGGACTATTTGATAATTTCCCATTGATAAAAGGTATAAGTAAATAGAACTTAACAGATATTATGAATGTACGCAATTTTGCCCAGGGAAATCATATAAAATCACCATAAACACGTGCAAAATCGCAGACTCCAATAGTTGAGCCATACTTTCCTACAATAAAAAAAATATATAAATATAGTTTTATTGTGTTATGTAACGCTTACGTCACATTAGTTTTTAATCAAAAATGCGTCAAAAAGCATGCAACCACATCCATGCTGCAACTATGCAGTCTTCAGAAAAGACTAAAAAAAAGTTTTTCATTATGAAATACCACGGTCTAAGTGTACAAAATTCATTTCAGACCTGAAATGAGTGTTGAATTTCAAAAAATGTTAGCGGTAATATTTTTATATAATTCAAGCACTATCCTTCACACTTTAATCAAACCTGCAATAACGTCACCTTTTCTTTTTGCATCCATTTCATAAGCTTCTTTGAACTGCGCTGTCGCAGAAATTGTGCACCTTTTTATTCAGCTATCTTCAAGCCAAAGGAAATTTTAAACGGTACTGGCTAAACTGGGGAGTATGAAGGTGTGGGTGGATGCATAAAACTAGGTAACTCTGTCTGAATAGACAGTAATTTTTCTATAGTCGTTTTTTTTATAACGCGGCTAAAGGTTTATTTTCTTAGTAAAAAAAATAGTCTTAACATTTAAATCAAGTTTTTGATTGGTTCGCAAACGTTTCATGAAAAAAATTTAACTTGCTGTATCAAGCCGATCCTTGGCTCGAGGCATGTAAATAAACTTTAATAACCAATCGCTCTTCACGGACGTAAAGCCTACGACCGAAAACCACAAACAAATTGCCGTAGTTTTACTTAAAGTTTTTGTTTGTATACCATTATGTTGTAACAAAGGGGAATGAAGCGAAACAATTTTAGTGAATTAAGCCCGGCCCTTTGGCGCGTCGCCTCTGCAGAACAAAAAGCAGGAGATCCTAAATACAAATGAGTCCTATTATTCTTCGAAAAGCCTCTGCATTTGCAAAAGGATATATTTTTTACGAACTCTATAAGTTACTTTTGTACTAACGCAATTTTTTTGTTACGACTGTTTGTTGGACTTAATTAAACGTCTGTTTTATTTGTAGAGCTGATGTAATTAAATTATTATTAGATGAATTAATGGAGTCTTTAGTTAGCTTTTTCAGTTGTTAGAAATTGGAAAATTATTGAGAGCGTGTCTGTTTGAAATAATTTTGCATTTCCTATTTCTTGGTTTCCAAATCCCGTTAAGACAGTGATGTTTTAAACCCATTTCCGACTCTCATCTTGTTATGTAAAAATATATGTAAAAGAGTTTCGTAAATTAAATTTTAAAGTATGTAGCATTAAACATTGCGAGATGACGGACATTTATGAGCACAGTATTGGTAATGCTTCTGCAATACCTAAGCAATGAACTGCTCGATAAAAAGATGACCAAGCATACAGACAATTTCTTTTCCTATGTAAAATCTATCCAATTTCAAACGCGTAGCTCCAGAATTCTTCGATTTATCATACTAGAGATCTACGTCAGTTAAACTACGTTACTATCCACTGTATGAATAATAGTGCACTTTATGTGACAGAGAGGATTTTGTGAGAAATTCGTGTGACTGGCTGGTACTATAGCCCCTTCCTTACCCCGGCTTTGTCCACCACAAGGCGCTCATCCCTACGGAAAGGACCCAAGGTTGTGTGCCTCTGACAAGGGTGTTAGTGTCACAAATTAATATTTGTACCTACATAAATTAATTTTAATGTTTCGTAATTTGTCAGCTAAGCAAACTGTTTGCAGGTTGTGATAAATAGGAGGACGTATATTGTTCTGTGGGGTTCAGTTTTATTGTTATTCCAAAATCAAAAATGAATAGTTGGTGACACTTCACTGAATTGGAAGGCTAGGTACTTTATTTCCATAAAATTTTACTAAGGTGTTCTCTATTGATCGTTCAGTTCTTTCAATACTATTTGCAAAATACTTATTTATTTTTGCCAGGCAACGCCTGAAAATGACAAAGGGACAGAAATCGGTGGTGTGTAAAAATGTTTAGATGATTTTATAGACAATAGCTATTAATAAAATATATTTTGCAAATACATATTATACCTACTTCTTACTAAAATGCGGTCCCAGACACAGATAAATAAATATGAGAACTACATCTAATGGTACGTTTGACAAGTGGAGTGGTAGGTATTAATAAAAACAAAATTATTTACTAGACTAGTCTAGCTAAAATTGATCTAGATTTTAAGTATCGGGATAAATATATAGTATATACACATATAACTACCATGTTATACTAAAGTTCGTCAGTGGTCAGTACTATTGGAAATCAATAAACAAAACTAACACACATAGTCATACCAACAATAATCTCAAACTATTCAACGCGCATCAATTAATCAACAGCGTCCCGTTTTAAATCCGGCCTGCGCAGAGATTTGCACTCAAACCGGTATTATAATCTTTATCTATACACACTAGGTATAGCAGGTACGATACATTTTCCTAGATCCGCTATCCATAGTGAAAACAAGCCTCCGCATATCGATTTTACTCTCAATTCCACACATATTCGGTCCGTTGCACCTTTTGAAGTGCAATAAAAATAATCTTCTTTGTCCAGCGGTCCATGCCAGGTTGGAAACAGGCGAATAATAACAAAAGCGTTGGAACAACACACCTTGTTATTACAATCTGAAACTGATACATTTATTGGACATCATAGTAGTTACATTTCATTTGAAGTTTGGTGAATGTGTTTTGATAAATGTCCTGTCAAAGATTTATTTGTGATGGTTTCATCAGTTGCGGTTTGCTGTCAGAATAGTAATTATAATGTGCTATGGTTTTAGTTTAATAACTGTGAGTGTGTTCAATTTTCAATAATAATTCTAATATTTAGATTGAAATAGGTGTGGTTTTAGAGATAAAACTACAATCCGTTGTTTCATGTTATATTCAAATTTTCATATTGAATTTGTATCTCTGTATCTGTATTTGGGAAATAATCAACAGGGTGAACAACAATGTTTGTTTTGATAATAGCTTAAGCGGCTGGTTGACGCTTCCAGTGATCCAAAGGCTGGTTACTTTTGGAGATTATTAGAGAAAAATTATTGCCATTCAACGTGGCAATTCTGCCAGCCTCTTGGGCACGCTCCTAGTAGACAGCGATGGGGATGAGATTTTCGACGCCTTTTTGTTTTTTATGGTACCTATATAAATATTTGTATCATATACAACTATTAATTTTTAATACTAAATAAATAAGCAGCAAATAAGTTTAATAAATACCTATAGTGCAATGGAAACTTGAATATAGAATAACTTGTCATAGCCGCCTACGTGTAGGCGTTAGCAATTTGTGAACCGTGACTGTATCTGTTCCATTGCTTTCATAAAACTAACAGGATCTTATGATAGAACTATTTTCAATTCTTAGTAGTTTGACTGTTACGAGTAATATTCACAAAAATATCGTAATAAGTTTCGTAGCAGAACCTTAATTAATTAACCTTTTTCATATCTCACGTGTGCACTAGCGAGTTAAAACAGACCCACTATACAGCTGGAGCAATTAATAAAGAAACCGTAGCAGTGCTTGTTAGCATGCAAATGCCGCAATCCTCGGAAGATTCTGTGGCAATATTCAAGTCGTTAGTGTTTGTGCAGCCCACTGCACAAGTGCAAAAAGGGTTCGCCGCTTCGCCAATGTAAATGACAATTTAATAATAGCAACGGTCTTTGCAACGTAAATTACGAAAGCTTTTATGGAATTTGAACTACATTTTTAATATCTTTTTCATTAACGGCCAGTTTAATTTGTCCCTGTTTTATGATATTACCGTTTAAAGTTGGTTGGCGAGGAAACGCTCGTGGTTAACAGATTTGAAATAGATAGCTCTGTGTATTTTTTTTTAGTGAAATGGTTATGACGGTATTAAGTTCTTTTTGATAATATTAATAAGCGTTTTCTTTTGCAAATTGGTTTAACAGTAAATACTGTGATAATGGGGCAATTCTTTGGAATAGATACATAAATCGGGGAAAATCATCAAATGACCCCTCCCGGTAAGGGTGCAAGCTGGAGACTCTTACTGATTAAAACCCACTATGTTTCTTCAGGAGGTTCCTGTGTGCTATGGTAATTGTTGCGAACAACCCACAGCCACGGCAGAATCCAATACCCCTTTTCTTGACTGGTTGTCACTACATCACTACTGCCAAAGATGTGTGTACAAATGAAAGCCGGGCCCACAAAATATATAACTTGCTCACCTAAACACGGAGGAAATCTCCACGTCATAGATACCCATCCACGGGCCGATCGCGCTAAATTGCTTAACCTTCACTTTGTTACTTAGCTACGAACTATTTACTAGACGACCAGATGGCGTGGTGGTTAGTGAACCTGCCTGCCACGCTATAGGTCGCAGGTTCGATTCCCGCATAAGTCAAACATTTGTGTGCATGAATATGGGTGTTTGACTTAGTCTGGGTGTTTCTATGTATAATATGTATGTATTTACAAAAGAAAAGTATATAAGTATGTTTATCAGTTGTCTGGTACCCATAGTACAAACTCTGCTTAGTTTGGGACTAGATGACGTTGTGTGAATGTGTGAGGGATATATATTATATTATATTTATTTTATATTTTTACTGTTAACAATAAACAGTGTTCAGTATATTTCTCTTATTATTTTGTTTCCAACCGTCTTTCTAAAAGTTTGTTCCGTACTCTTCCGCTTTTTTAGCTCCTAACACAAAGGGTAGTAAATGGCCGATTGAAAAAGGACCTCTTCGGGGCGACCAATTCTTCGCATCATTTCCCCCTTTTTCTCGATTGTCATTAAAAAAGAGTGATTTGCATCGTCTCCTATATATTTTTTCCCTGTTACTAAAATAAGGTTTGTTTTAGGGATGTCATAAACAAAATTTGACCAGATTTGTTTTATTATTAAGTGTAGGTTTTGTTATAATCATGTCTATAATATGTATCTATTTCATATTAAAAATATTATTTAAATTTTTAAACATTAATATTATTAAAAAAAAAACATTTAAAAATATAAAAAGTAGAATGAACACCTGCATCGAAAATAGGGTCCAAGCTATCGCGGTAGTTAGAATCCCAGAGACTGAAACCCCCTCACAACACGTGCCGTTTCAAGGAGTACCGCCGATTGAATCAGTTCCTTGACCCAGCCGCCTAACGAGAGCCGCTTCAGATATTGGTCGAGGCTCTTAATTTAATCATATCTATTATTACTACTGTCCACACAATATGCGTAACACTAAGCTTATAAAGAGTGTAGAAACTTGATTCATAGCCTAAATAACGTTTTTTGGAACAATTTGTGTTTCTGTACAATTAAAAGTCCTTATTCTGAGTTCTAAGAAATTAAAGATAGAGTCTTTAAATATTCTTGGAACAAGAAAATTGGGCCGACCCAAGGGCTGTTGTTATTCTGTTTAGTTTTGATTAATCTGTACTCAAAGGCTCGCCGACAAGTTAACTTTACTTAAATTCATAATGGTTTTATTTACCTATGTATCTTTATACAGTGGATTCAGTACCTAACTATTATTAAGTTATTCACCGAATACCACTTTTATTTCTGTCACCCCGAAATAACAGAAGAGATCTGCAGGCTTAGCATGGCGATTCTACATATAATATCTATTCTATCAAGAAAAGACACAGCTCTTTCTGTCCATGTCAACATGTCTTCTGCCCGAGCATGGCGCGACCTGTCAACTCGCATATAATCACTTGTAGCCTTATGTCGATCGAAGAAAAGAAAAATTTCTTCAAAAAATGCCAAAAGAAATCTTAAGTTAATCTGTCACTTTTCTGTCATTATGTCCATTCTCCGGTAGACAAAACTTGTTTCTACGGTTGCCATGCTAAGCCTGGGCATAATATTTTAGAGCAATTTTAATCGATACTTTGATCATCTGGATTTAGAAAAACTTAAAAGAAATTACGGCTACGAAATTAAATTATTAGTTTTTAACGTGGGTTTGCTTAAAGTATGATTTTCAAGTATAACGTTATTATATAGAATCATCGATCTTGTAAAATATAGGTAATTAATCAGTTCATTATCTAAGCAACGTAATCAAACAAAAACTTCCTACAAACAAACAAAAAAATACTGTTTTCCTAGATTATTTGTTCAAAGTAACCTTGAATACAGAACCGTTGAGTTATTAGACTAGACGTGAAATAAATGAGATCACATTACGGAATCCTATTGTGTCTAATGTCGTGATCGTTCCATGCCGGTAGTTGTCAGCGGAGCACGATATTAGCGAGAATGTTCTAACGTGTATATACATATGTTGATATCCAGGCATATTTGGTATATGTATATGTTTATGTACGCGTTTTTGCTGTTGGAGGATATTGTATAGATTTGATTTACTTAGTTTAATGAGGCAGGTGGTAAACAGTACTACGGTTGTACAGAACACTTAGCCAGCGTTTAAAAGAAAAAAAAATCTAAGTATGTATGTACAGTCGCCAACACGTCAAACTTCCTCAATCTGACAAATTTTCAACCTTATCACAATACGGGAAAATTAATATTCGATTGGTTAAATTTGACAGACTCGGGTAGCTTGGTGTGCTAGTTGGTGTCTGTACATGAAAAGATAGTATTCTAACATTTGAAAAAAAAAATGACAAATTATAAGACCTCAGATTTTTATTATTCATGAAATTGATAAAAAAATCACTTAAACACACGCGTTGGAAAATTTATAAAAATGTAAGAAAATATTATAGGCTTTATGAGGGTCTCAAAAATAGCAAAGCTTGCATGAATAGTAATGAAAGCGAGAGAAGTATGAAGACAAGTGTGAGGGTGTCATAAATATTAGTCGATTTGACGACCTGAATCGCTGACTTGGGGTCTCTAGCCTCCTTTATTGTCAAGGGGTCTACTCTTATGAGACGATAAAACGAATAATATATAAAGTATATTAGTTTTGGGGTGAAAAAGCCGTACCTTTGGTTTGTTCTTTCAACATTTCTTACGTGTTTGAAAGGACTGGAGAATTTTGTAAATTATGTAAGCTATATAAGGTTTTCCAAGTTATAGGAAAATTGCATAATTTCTTGTTTATACCTAAAAAAATCTAAGAAGTTTGTGATTTAATACGTTGTGTACACTGTAAGAACAACCCATCAAAAATTAATTATAAATTTTCACAAATTCTGAAAGCGATATGCATGGCTTCAGGTTATCGTAATATCTTCATCGTCACAGTCATCAGATAAGTTTAGCCAATAATTTTAATATTGAATATTATACCATCGTCTGATCGAGTTAATTGCTCTAACGCCTCAGTAGTTTCTTGGGAAGATCTACTAACAGCATCACGGAGTCTTAGACTTGTATTAAATAAATTATAAACTGGGTAAATGCAAGAGGTTCTAGTTTTCTAGCTTTTAGATTGAAATAAAATAAAATGTATGGAAGTGAAATACGATATTAGATTGAATTAAAATAATTTAAAAATTTTGTTGTATCAACTTTTGATTTTACGAAAGTAGAAGAATAGGAAATTGAGCACTATTTTAGTGAGATATGGACTTATGGCGCCCAGCCAGATATCAAATGGTTTTATTTGAACATCACGTATTATATCATCCACAGAAGCTGTCTGTAAAATATTATAGGATGTTAGGGAACTGCGTTAATTTCAGTTAATTATATACTAGCTTCCAGTATCCGCGGGCACCTACTCGCCAGAAAAAGTAACCTAAAACTTTGTTTAATAAGTGGGCTATTTAATATCACAATTATTTAAATAGGTCCATTAGTTTAGCGAGTTTAAGCAAACAAAAATTCTCATATTATTCCTATCCTACTCACATAAGTCGATATTCATATTTTACCTTTTTACTTGAAATTGTCATCAGCAGCAGCATTTTAATGTCCCACTGCACTTCTCTTGAAGAGAAAGAACGAGCGTTAATCACGATTTCCTTTTTGAAATCCAGGTTTCCAGACCCGAAATTTTCCTTCACCTCCCTCTTCTTTGTTGTCATTGATATCCAAGATATCCATAGAAACACCATATAACTGATAAAAGAACTCTTGCTTTAGAGGCAAGTGCTGCAAATACCAGTATGGATCGTCGTGTATAAATGCCTCATATACAAAATTCAAACTTACCTTCAGCACAAATATACATGTATGGCACTTCACACCATTTCAATTCGCAACATAACTCATCAAAGGTCAAAACACTCCAATAATAAGAAGGAAACAAATAAACAACGTCATAACCGACCTCCATACCTTAAGCCATACTTCGTCATAAATAACATGGGGTGTCATGAATGCCAAAGTTCGACATTTAGCAGCGATATGAAATAACTCCAGCTAATTTTGTGCACAATATCGTTGAACTTGCTCCTAGTATGTGTTCGCTTCGTGGACTAATTATAATATAGTTACATATTTAGTTTATGATGCAGTGGTTACCTGGAAGTTTAGAGATAGGTGGAATATTACAAAATAATTATTAATATTTGACAGTACCTACCCCAATTTAACATCTTTTAAAAAACTGACTTTCTATTGCAGTACTTTATCTACATAGACTTAAGCTCTTTACTCACATAAAGTAATAGAAAAAAAAACATGACTTTATAGGGATGACGGATGACACCAAGAAGCAAGAATTTATGATTACGCGTAAACAACTAGCAGCCTGATGTCATTTATACCTACTACCTACCTTATAATTGTTTAGTTTATTTGTTTTTTTAACGAGATAATCTTAGCAATTACTGTACCGATTTAAAAAGTGCTTTCAGTGTTAGATAGCTTATTTACCTAGAAAGGCTCTTTATTGGGATGCGCGGAGTAATACCGCTAACCAACCAGAAGCTGGTTAGTATAATTGATGACATTTCAGTCAACAATAATACAAACTCATCTTGCCGTCTACGAAACCATCATGGAAAGATTAAGCACTAGTCTTAAACAAATAATCACCAAATTTATTGTTACCACCGTCTCTGTGACCAAAGTTTCTTACGATGCAATCAATGCTGGATTGTTGAGTTCGACTATACGTAGAGGCGAGTATTCAGTCTGCGATGTACCACTTCAATTTCCCTTAACTATGCATCGTTTTATCACATTACGTATTCACGACTCCCTTGGGAACACAGTCTGTAAATGGTCAGCACCATATCCAAAGACTAGGAATTAACTGACCGCAGATTGGACACTGACATTATTTCTACCTACCTAGCCTTCTTTCATCCTCGCTTAATTTCATTATTGTCTAGTATTCCTCTTGACTAATTTAAATACAAATATTTTAACTTACGTAGATCAAATTGTTATAATAGGATCAAGGATGGAGCGTTTACTTATTTGTATTCATAAAAGCCCTTGAAGGTACGTAAACATTATTACTATATGTAAATTTCAAGTGAAATTATCATTATTATGAAACTGTACCCTACTTGCGATATAGCTTTATTCCTCTTAAGCTTAGAACTTATTAACTTAACATAAAGCCGATGGTGAGATACTGAATGTCATATAACATTATAACTATGTAAGTGGAATGTCGCATCTGTTAATAAAATATTTATAATCTTTGCTCTAACTGTAAATAGTTGCATTTTAGCATTCACATTCAGTTCTCTGTAATGCTATTCCTGCAGTGAGGTAAGCAAAATGAGCATATGTTAGGTGTTGTGTGCAGTCCCTAGATAATTGCGCATTTCACAGAGATCAGAAAACAATTTGATTACACTGCAGTTGGAACATTGTTGTTGAAAATGGCAAATGTATACAGGAAAATTTGCAGATTGCTTAGTTTGGAAACAGTTGATATGATAGCTCCACTTTTTTTTCAAATATGGTAATGTTTTTTTTTGTTTCGAGTCGAGTGTCTGAGATAAACTGCCAGTAGGTTTAATTATACAAATAGAAAGGTATGTGTTTATCTTCACTTTATATGGGAGACTGGGCTAATTTTAGTGTAATATTTTAGTAAACCTAAATATGCCTAAATATGTATATCAATTGTGGATCGTTGAATTGCCTTCTCTGGCATATTTAGTTAATCTATGTATCTATCTTATACGTAATAGATATCACACGGTCCAACGTCCAGCGTATTATCTCGTGTTAGTATAATTCATCACTATCACGGCATGGCTGAATATGTAGGTACCTTAGAGTACATGTAGTACAAAAAAAAATGTTGCTTTTTAATAAACCTGTATAGTTACCAAACGTAGATGCAAGAGTACTAACAGTACTTTTAAGAGCGCATATTATACCAAAATTTGGCAACTTTTAATTAATCTGGCCAATTCACTATGTGAAAATAAAAAATATGGTTCTGTAGTGTGTTGTGTATGTTCATAAAATGTTGATATTTTATTATATTTTTTTAAGAACCAAAACTAATCAAAAACAAAATAGTTACTTGTACAAGGTATTTTGGGCTTACATAAACGTGAATAAAATTAGATGGTAAGCGTCAAAGCAGTCACCCGCACAGATTAGTATTATTCGACCTTTGGATTGTGCCCGCTACCATTGAATGGGGTTCTCGTTATCTCAGACTACCCTTTGAGACTCGCAGCTGATACCTAAGATCTATTATGATGTTATAACTTTCAAAGAACATCTGAGTCCCTCACACCGACCTCATATTAAAGCTACCTGATCTCGAACATTTAACCGTCGGTAGGAAACGATCCGTTGACGTTATGTAGGGACGGAGTTGAATACTCAATATGCTATTTAGGTAAAAGGGTTTATCGATGATGGGAAATTCGATAATACCATCACGCAGCTTTGCGGGCTTTATTCATAATAGAAAATGGAAGTAAACACGTTGATATTCAGCATGTGTGCGGGAATTGATGCGGTGGGTAGGTACAGGGGTACGCATTGTGAAATTCATCAATTTTCGTAATAACTCGGTGACTTATACACGGCGTATGAAGGATAACATAATTTTATCGACGTTAGCACGGATCGATTAGGCCGCCCTACTGATTCTGCGGTATTTTACACCGAAAGGATTTTGTTCTTTATTTAATTTCAATGGACGTGATATTTTTTAAAATAAACTTAACCAATTCTTTTTTGATAACTAAGATAATATAATGTGGAACTTAAAAGTACAACATCATGTTCTGTGTAGTAATAATCAAACGCACTATACTCGTACACTAGTGCTTAATTATTCCTCCAATCTTCCACTAGCTTCCCACGCCATCACAATAGTTACCTAGATTAGGTGTAAACCAATATCGAGCAATCCAGTCTGTGCGCCATCATAATCAATTATGTTGAACGGGCATCGATTTATAGCCCCAGATTAGATCACGCCGAATAATATTAACGTTTAAACGCCTGCATCCTCAGTTCTGTTACCTAAAGCATGTGGCGCTACTTGTGATTAATTATATCAACAACGAAATTTCATCAATCAAAGCGAGTGCTATTTTTGGTCAAGAATTCAACCGAGCTGTCTTTTGTTATTTCGAAATTTTAATTAAATTTTGATATTAATTTTTCAATTAAGATTGTTGTAATGTTGGTACAATTAAAACTGGAAATGTGAAGAAATGTTTATCGTCAGTCATATTGATGAAGCTTGCTTTTGCTCGCGGCTTCGCTCGTTCGTTTCGCTTCGTTAATAGGTATTATTATTTATTAGGTAAAGTTTTAACTTTTATCCCCTTAGGGGAGGAATATATCAAAATCCTTTCAAAGCGGATGCATACGTCATAACATCTACCTCCATGCGAAATTTCAGCCCGATTTGGCAGTGGTTTGGACTGTGCGTTGATAGATACTATGTAAGTGAGTCACCTTTGAGTTATATGTGCCTATTTATAGATGAGTAGGTGCAGTAAATTAAGTCCAATTACTTAAGCTAAATCTGAAAAAATTATGATAGCTGTAAATGTAAACTTAGTTCTACAACATATAGCTTTTAGATCATTAAATTGCTATCGTTTGGTAGGTACTTTGGTACAATGCGTTCAAGTAATCATCGGATCTTATTGAATGTGTCGCATACAATCTTTGCAATGCTTTTAAGATAGCAATCACCGAGCTACAGACGTGAGAAACATGTGAATAGGACTAGCATTATCTGACAGCAAAGACATTTTGTTCTAATTAACCATTTCAATAATTTATTTGTCTATTTGTCTTTCTTGACCTAGCAACAATATTGTTAATACTGATTAATTAAATATATGTCCCATAATCTAAGATTGGTGTTGCATTTTTATAGGTTAACAGGGAATTTTATAACAGCAATAAATTGTGCCTCAAGCACCTTTACCAATATTATAAGCTGAAGAATTTGTGTGTTTGATTCAACGCGCCAAACTCAGAAACTATTGAGGTTTTAAAAAATCTTTTATTAATATTCACTTATCGAAGACGGTTAATATATTTTATCCGGTAGCGAGAGTTAGTTTCCATGCGATGCGGATGAAAGCGCTGGTGGAAGCTAAATATTAAATACATTGGTCTGATATCACTTTTTTTGTTGCTCGTATGTTTTATCTAGTAAGTTTTGTTACTGGTCTGTTTGTATTAAGGAAATCATTACGTCATCGGAATCTACGATATCTGAAAAAAATTAAATTCATTCATCATCCGCCTAGCCATTGCCAATTAGGTGCGGTTTCCAACCTAATCTGATACGACTGAATAGAGAATAAACACATACAAAATACACACACTGCTGACCCCAATAAATCACGGGATGATGGTATGGTATGTATTCATTGAAACACAGATGAAAATAAAATAAAAATAACGATACGAAACAAAATATCTGGGTATTTTTGAATACCAAAATTCAGTCAGTTGTAACACTGGGATCATATCAATATTACAAAAATGTTGAAAGGTTAGTCCGATATCAAGCCAACTATTTGTTGAGAACGTGGCTTGACAATACCTAGAGGTATATCAAAAATAAGACCTACAAAATGACTAGTAGACTTCTGATGTTTACAACATGTAACGAATGTTTACTAAGGATGAAATTCGGGACTGTTATTTATGTTACACTTGACGATAAGAAAAAAATCCTCAGAAACTATTGGCAACTATCTAGTTGAAACTGAAACTTAACATCGGAATTGAAAAATCTGAGTTTCCTTTCACCTTTAATCAAATATTCATGGCCATTCACTTAGAAAGTACATTTTATTGTAACTTAGCATAGTTAGACTGATAATCTCATAAAAAACTTAAGATCTAATGGCAGATGATCAGGGATATACAGATATTTAATTATATTCAGATATATTTTTTTTCGAAGTCAGTCAGTCGTGGCGGCCTAGAGGTTAAAGAGCCAACCTCTCAAGTGTGAGGGCGTGGGTTCGATTCCAGGTCGGGCAAGTACCAATGCAACTTTTCTAAGTTTGTATGTACTTTCTAAGTATATCTTGGACACCAATAACTGTGTTTCGGATAGCACGTTAAACTGTAGGTCCCGGCTGTCATTGAACATCCTTGGCAGTCGTTACGGGTAGTCAGAAGCCAGTAAGTCTGACGCCAGTCTAACCAAGGGGTATTGGGTTGCCCAGGTAACTGGGTTGAGGAGGTCAGATATGCAGTCGCTCCTTGTAAAACACTGGTACTCAGCCGAAACCGGTTAGACTGGAAGCTGACCCCAACATAGTTGGGAAAAGGCTCGGGAGATGATGGATCTTTTTTTTCGAAGTATCTCTGTTACTAGTTTACTTTTATACTCACTTAAAAAAAAAAACTAAATTTTTATGCTAATACCTCAAAAACATGTTCCGGGCGCGTAATAAATTTTTGTTCCAGCTTTAGCTTCGTTTTCAAAACAACTTTCATCTCAAAGTTTAAACGTTTCATATGCTGTGTTACAAATATTGCGAATCCTCTCATAAAACGCTGTCCCTTTTGAAATAGTGTTCATAATATAAAAATGGTACCAGAGCTTTATAAAAACTAGGACTTCATGTTGAAATGATAGTGATTTTGCCTTTAAATAATATCCATGTCACAGCTTTCCTGTATCCTGTATACATAAGGAAATATACAATTAGGTACATTGTCGAATATAGAAATATCATAGAGTAAGGAGTTGCAAAAAAGTCTTCCACTTGTAAAAAACTTGGTGAGTATAAAAACAATATTTATGCGAACAAGCATTGTGAAAATATTGTGTAATATTTTTTTTTAACATGGAAAATTATCAAATGACCCCTCTTGCTGTAGGTGCTGGAAGAAGTGCCAGACTTCTACTGACTAAAACCTATTTTGTTCCTTCTGAAGGTCTTTGTGTGTCGTAACCGCGGTAACAATACAACTGCGGGATTAACTGTCGAGCCTTCCTCTAAATTATGCAGTAGTGTAACAGTAATCTAGACTAGTATCATTTAAATTCGGTGTTCATATAATCTCGGAATTTTACTTTATAATTAATTGCCATAGATAAGAAAAAAAAAACAATGAATAGACGTTACCGTTAAGATTCTAGACAAAAGATAAATATCTACATTAAAATATTACCCAAATGTCTTTGAAAGTTAAACACAAAATTAAGGTCAAATTGGGCAAGAAAACTAAATCGGCTCAGGCGCACCAATCATATCTTTGTTAGTAATTTATTCAAAATTTGACACTACTTTGTTTACAACTCCTGTAATTTTTACTTCTTATATAGGTATTAAATAAAAGATCCTTATCACATAAAGAAATAATATTTGATTTGATTCAAATCGGCTTGGATAATGAGTCGGCCACTACAGTTATGATTAATGAATTCCCACCCAATAATCAGTCATAGGCAAGGAAATAGGAACTATTGGCCCACTATACTTTTGTAACAGAAGGTTAGGTACACCATGTCCGCTTTATATACCTTCACCAAACATAATGTCAGACACTTACTGACTAAAACCCGCTACGTTCCTTCGGGAGGTCCCCCGGTATGCCAGGGCCACGGTAATAGAGAGGCAGAGAGAAGTATATGGCTTGATGTGACATAAATCTGTTACACCATAGTGATTATTTTTATACAAAATTTAGTAGAAAGTTGAAGGTTTCATGAATAATAAGTATTGCCTAAGGGTTTTTTTTAACCATATTAAAATCATAGATAAGAAACATTTTCGATGACCTCTTCTAAAGTCAAAATGCTTTTCAGCATCTATACATTGAGGTTATGACCTCATTCATTTGGTTCACGACCTCACATTTATCCAACCAGCGTTCATAGGATACAAAATAATGATAGTCTTTATCTTAATACTAGATTAAGTAAACAAAGCTACTACGAGATTACTGTTAATATTAATAAAGATATAAAATATGTACGAGTAGATTATAATCTGCAGATAAATTAGTTTTTGGTATTTGTGTTTATTTATTAATGAATTAATTTATCATTTTAACGAAAACTGTAAATTAATGATAAATCAAAGATCCTTTCTAGGCAGTTTACTTATGGAGTACGCGTTTAATATAATCTTTTCGTAAATAAAATAATAAATCATAAAAAAATGGTAGGTATTTATTTTACACTTTACTTAAAACTGCATATGACAATGACATACACTTTTGAAGTCTCAATAATAAACCTATTTGAATAACAATTCAATTGTTACACAAAAAATGTCAACAACAATGACTGTAAATGGTTCATAATATGCATAATATAGTCATTTGATCACTGTCTATTATTTAAAATCGTCCCTGAAATCGATTACCGTTGAATACAATAAGTAATACATTTTATAGTAATAATACACCTACTTACTTCCCGAACCAATTCTGAATTTTATAATTAATAGTTAGGCAACTAATAAATTTAAATGGGTACACGCACTGTCCATTTTTAATTATAGGTACCATAAAATTATTTATTTGTAAAGACGTGTGCTCACCAAACTTTTTTTTTGTGCCATAACTGTAGAGGTATTACCTCAAAGTTTTTAATTTCATAGCTGGCTGCATAAACATCAATTTAAATATAGAACGACGACTTTAAAAAGTAAGTTGCTAGTATTTTATTATGTTTTTGTCAGTCTTCCGTCAGCTGTTCTTGACAATAAACTATGTTAAAAGTCCTGGAAGTGAATTATTTTTAACATTTCTAGCTTCTACTGTTGAAGTACTTTATCAGTGCTGGGCAAAAGCCTCCATCATATTTTCCTGATGGCAGCGTGTTGTGGCGAATCGGCCAAGATACTGTCCACATTTTGTTGCCTGCCCTTTCATCGTCGCCCTTCCCCCGTCCTGATGATAAATAAAACTACATCTAGGTTTTCCTCGTGATCTAACAGTTTGCCCTGAATATGAAATTTCAATATAATCTGCAATGCCAAAGATAGCGGTGAAATTCTAACCAAATATGTATGCATACACATATTGGTGGACTTACAAGCCTTAAAAAACTAGTGTATACTCCACTTAAAAACACATGCAACACCTATAATAATTATTAAAATCATTAAACTTCAACAATTGTAAACGTCCAAATTCGTCACGGTTACAATATTGCCAATGTCTAAATTATTAATATTTTATTGATTGATACCGATTTTTACTGGCATACATGATTTATTATTTGGTTTGAGAAATGTTTCTTTTCAATGTCTGATAATTTTGCAATGAGTTATAATAAATGGAGTGCGTTGCTTGTATTGTGATTATAGGAGTGTTGAAGTTTGAAGGTTTTCAACATGAGACATAATAAATTAGTCTGGTGTGTATGATGGCGGGCTTTTCCGTATTAATTTTTAAACCTATACAATTTTATTCAAAAAATGCTAGGTATTCGCAAGCCGTAAAACTATTGTACTATCCATGAATATTTGTTACAAAAGCTTCATTGGCAGATGTAAAAACTGTCAAATATTTTGCATTCCTATTTCGAACAGAGCGAGGACAACGCCACAGGCGATTCTAGTAGGTATTCAATAAAATAAAAGTTCATCCGTATTAAAAATAGTCCAAATATCAACAAACTTCACATCAAAACAGCCCAGTTCGGATTGCCAGTGCGTCCAATACAGGGCAGCCATGCGTTCCTAGTAACACAGTGTTTGCGAGTTCAACAAACAAAATAAAGTCGGAAAGCGGCGTTCACCTCCCAACTAAACAAAAGCGCACTAACTGCAAAATTCTGGGAATAACGCCATTATTTGTTTCGCTGGTTGAGAAAAAAACACTGATATGTATTGTAGTATACTGATTCGCGGTAAGCTTTTATAAAAACTCCTTCATTTTTTATCTCCTACGTTTAATTCAAGTCTGAGTTCTACTATATCAAAAACCGTTTTCTTTTCATAGAAGAGAAAAATAGTATGGTATTTGATTGCATTGATCCAGGTGACCTACTATGGTATATGATCCCGCTGTGGATTCATCTGGAGGGAGTGTCAGACTCTTAGTGACTAAACCTCATTATGTTCTTTCTGAAGGTCTTTGTGTGCAAGGGCAATGGTAACTCTGGCGAACAACCCGCAACGCCGACAGGAAATTTGATTGCTCTAAAACCTAAAACCATTCAGTCGGTTATAATTATTAAGCTTAGTTGGTGCCAAACATAAACCAAGGTGCCAGGAACACGAAATGCGGTAACAAAAGATTTCGAGTTTTATTATAATATTTCTACGTAACATTAACTAATGTTATAGAAACGACAGCTATAAAACGCAATGGATTGTAAAACTAAAATCGAGAATTCGTGTACATTTTATCGTAGCTAACATCGAAGTATTGTTTCAGTATTGTTTGGACTGTGAATACGACAAACTTATGTTCCACTTTTGTAAGAACTTTTCTAACAAAAACATCCCAAGTTTGTCTATTAAGAGCATGATGAAGCGAACTCAGGAAACATTTGTTTTATTAATCCCTGGCCGTTTGCGAAACTTAGAGGGAATAGCATCGATTTTTTTTTCGTACATTGCATATTGGGAAATTTTGTTGATTGCATAATACATTTTAAACTTAATTACGGCTGCTACTAAATATTATGTATTATTTGCCTAGTTCCCGATCAGACTGCTAAATACTCATTGATTAATATCAGTATGTCTTAAGATCTATCCCCCGAACCGATTCTCTTTTCAAGCGTAGCTATGCATATGAATTTGTACCCTTAGGTTATTGAAAGATAAAAATTACGCCCAAGAATGTGCATAAGTGGTACTTCCCACAAGTAGTTAGGCATTATATTACCAGACTTGCAAAATGAAATTCCGTGCGACGCATTATTCTAAGTAAATTATGGTGCTACCGGCAAATACTAAAATTGTTCAAATATCACGCGTTGTTGGCTTGCGGTGTAAGATGATAAGCTAAGGTTCACTAGTTGCACAACTTTGAGTGGAACTAGGAAATGTGCTATTATTATCTATTATGAAAAGGTCGATTTGAATAGCTTAAGTCATAATTTTGTGACTCAGAACTGTTAATAATGATAGTTTTCTCTATCTCGATGCCTTTAAGGTTCAAAGTTGATTGGGAAAATTTGATAGTTTAGGGTAGCTTGATGTGAAAACTACAATCTATAAATAGTTGTTATTAAATTAAGTGGTGTATCTAATGTGCTTAGTTACTATATCTATGTCAGTAGCTTATTACGAGTTGGTGCCCATAATGCGGTTTACACCGGATATGTGTTTAATAGGCTAATTACAGAAACTCGCGATACATATTATACTTTGTCTAATGGTGAACACGTCTAAACAGTGTCTGATTGTGCAATATATGGCTTTCATTACCTATAAGCTCGAAACCTTGATTATCTCTACCCATTATCATAAAAAATGCGCACTGTTTTGTTTAGATTTTTATGAAATACTTCTGTTCCTGTTCTATTTTATATATTTCCCGCGGTAAGATCTCTAAAGTCTAAAAGTTTGGACATAAATTTTCTGGATATTAAATAAAAATAAATCGTGACCAAGTGGATAAAAAAGCTGTGTGGCCATGAAACAGGAGTTTAAGGGTACCATACTCATGTAAGTAACAATAAAACTAAAACATACCCCTATAATTGCATCGCCCGTATAGTTTTTTACTATCGTCTGATAGCGTCATCTAGTTTCATGGCCCGATCGTTATTTACAGGCGTACTCAAGTAACTCCTGCACTTGATGTTGCAAAACCTGCGCCATTGTCGTGAATACACGGTGAACGTGATATAATTGTTTTGTGAATCCGTGCTTAGTATTCGTGAATTGTACGACAGTGTACTTTGGCTCTGCGCATGTGTTTGCTATGGGAAACATTGTAAATAAGGCTACGCTCTTTCGAGGGACTGTGCATTGATATATTTGTGTATAGGTAGCAAAGTTATTATGTTTATGTAACTAGTGATCAACCAATCAACATACAATCTAATATACAGTGTATTCTTAATTTTTTTATATAAATAGCTAAGGATCATAAATTATGTCAATTTAATTCGATGAAATTGACAGCATGTATATCTAATATAAATAATACATAATTTATATAATTACGTAATACTCAAAACTACTAGTACCTACTATAACGAGTACGATTTTAATTGCTTTTACTTTGTTTATATTTTAATTTTATATCGCAAAATTTTAGACAACAAGGTTCATATCAAGCTCCAACAATCTGTCAAATTTCCTTAACAGATTTTCAACTTTATCGCTCAAGTATATGGTTCAAAGTTTATTGGGAAAATTTGTCAGCTTCGGGTAATGTCAGGTGCTGGCCTCTGAACAAACTGCCAGGTCTTAAGAGACACACATACTACCACATTATGCCTGTATTTTCAAAACGCCACCAAAGAAAGCGTTGCTGAACATTGTTACAGTAATTTGTGTAACTTTGGCCGTGGAAACTCGCATAGAATTGCAATGCATTGCAATTTCAATTGCAGACCAAGTTTCTAATTAGTACTACGTTTAAAGAAACTATCGTACCTACGCACACGTCTACATGTACCTATGTAAATGTCGCTTTTGTGTTATGAAAGGCCTTTTGAATGGGTTACGTTTTGTTTTCGTTGGATATTAATAGCAGTCGTAAGAAAACAAGAACGCATCGTCCATCTAGTGACTAAGAGTAGTAGTTTCTGAGTTTGATGTTTCAGATCGTTTTCGTTATTAGATTTTATATTTAAATATTTTTTAAAATATTTTTAAATCGAGTTTTAAATTAGTATTAATAATAATTACTTATTTGAATTAAGAATCAAGAACCTTCTCTTTTTTGGGAAGTCGGTGAAAAGGTTCAACAACCTCATCAAAATAAAATATTCAGTCGTCTAATTAATATTTTTTGATTAATTGTCTAGAGTTGTTCGATACAATTTCAATATTAAAAACTTAAGTTGTCCAGGATCATATTATAATCCAAAAAAAAAAATACTACTGTAACACGAAACACAATAAAAATAACACTGAAAACGATTTCGAATATAGTGATTGGATTGCTTAAAAAGTCCCGACTCAAAGCCTTTTAAAAATGCATTGGCGCAAAAAATAGTGGTGCGACCAAATTTTTTAAAAGCCGCAAAAATATCGGCTTGATACGTTGACATTTGCGCAGGGAATATAAAAATGTAATAACGGTCGTAAATGACGTATCATATTTTATGAATTCGACGTTTTGGACGTTAAGTTGACGGGTGAACTGGTAGATCAATGACTGCCATGCAGACTGACGTGCACGATTGAGGGTACTCATTTGAACCAAAAATCAAGACGATTTTACTTAAAATTAACTTTCCAGGATAGCATAAGCATAGGCATTTTTAAAACAATTATATGATTACCTAATTTGGTAATCAATTCATCATCATCAGCCTTTTTAACGTCCCACTGCAGAGCACAGGCCTCTCTCACATGGAGAAGGATTGAGCGTTAATCACCACGCTTGCACAATGCGGGTTGATGATTTCAGACTTTATAGTACAGATTTCCTTGAGTGTTTTCCTTCACCTTTAATCAGTCGGTGGTGTCCAAGATATACTTAGAAAGAACATATATCTTAGAAAAGTTACATTGGTACTTGCCTGACCTGGAATGGTACCTGGAATGGAAAGGTCCTTTAACCACTAGGCCACCACGACTGTTTTAATTAACTTACTTAAAATAATTAAGAAATGATTACGTATAGCAAAATGAGAAATCTGGAGAAATCGCGTCGATTACCAAATAAGTTTTCTTTCTTAGTAAAATCCTTTACAGTAATGAAGAGTAGTTTTCTCAGCGTAGTACCGACAAAGCCTATTCAATTTAAAAGCTGAGCTGTATTTAAAGTATAACCAACCTACTTATTTCGTATTTCAGTTTCAAGCTGGTGGTCTCGTCTGTGAAAAAAGTTAAAAAGAAAAGAAAATAGGTAAACCCGTGACCTAAATAGGCTGAGGTTTCAAGACGCATTTTTTTTCATGTTCAGAATCTTGGTTTTCATTGTTGTTTATTGCTTAATTTAATATTAAGGAAGGGTTTTCACAGGCAAAAAATACTAAATGAAACCTAACCTTTTTTCATAACTAAAACAAAGGTCGTGGTGGCCTAGCGGTTAAAGCACCAGCCTCTCGAGTATGAGTGTGCGGTTTCGATTCCAGGTCAGACCATTACCAATGCAACTTTTTTAAGCTGTATGTATTTTTAAGTTTATCTTGGACACCAATGACTGATTAAAGGTGAAAGAAAACATCTTGAGGAAACCTGGACTATAAAGTCTGAAATCACCAACCCGCATTGAGTAAGCGTGGTGATTAATGCTCAATCCCTCTCTGTGTGAGAGGAGGCCCAGCAGTGGGGCGATAAAAAGGCTGATTTTGATGATGATGAAAACAGAGGTCGTCAAGTAAGCATTCTCAATACCAGTTCTAGGCCCTAAATATCACGTTTGTGACAAAAAAATCTTAAGCCCCATTCATTATCTCGCCCATCAGATGATAAAGATCAGTAGCGAAGCACGTCAAAACCTCCACAGTTGACACCACGATGTTATCTCTCATGATTGAGCACTTTTTGTAACAATTTTAATTAGAACAGCAATAAGTAATTGCTAATATAGGTTACCGGAACATTTGGACGAAGCTTTTTGTTCGTTTTTTTTTTGGTCCAACAGTTTTTCTATTTAATAATAGCGGAATGTTAGTTAACAGCATTTAGCTATGAAAACAGTGATACGCGAATTCGAATGTTGTTAGAAAAAATACGAATCGGTTTTTTTTTAAATTTAATTTTCAACTGTTGCAATCGAACACCGTGTTACTGTTTCCTAGAACTTTTATAATTAATTAGATTTTATCTCTTTTATTGTTGCTTAAATCGATATTGATATTGGTAGCTAAATTATTGTTATACATAGTACTAATTGTTCAATATCTTCAGTAATAGCTAACTGAAATTTAAATGTTATCTGCTATAGTAATGTACCTAAGTATCTTATGAAGTAAACTATATAACTGAAGAGTTAGTTTGATTGAATGCGATAATCTCAGCCAGGAACGATCAGAATGATCCGATATGAATGGTTCTTACAGTTTTATGTAATCCATTCACAGAGAAAGGCTATAAGCTACTGTCTATCTGGGTGCCCAAATTAGGTGCCACGGGACCACGGGAACTGCGGGACGAAGTTATTGTCCTAATAAGTGAACTTGTGAAGTGGAGACCATGAACTAGTTTCTTGACAGTAAATAGACAGAAACAAAAGTTATCGAAACTTCATCTTTTCAAGTATACTTTTTTTCAATTTACAGACTCCAGCACATCAGGCTACTACATTCTGTCAAATTCCCTTAATTGGTTTTTAACTTTATTGCTAAAGCATTACGGTTCAAAGTTGAATGGGAAAATTTGACAGTTTCTGGTAGCCTGATGTGCTGGCGTCTGTACTATCTTGTATAAAACAGCAGTTTTATAAGCCAGCATTTAAAATAAATCACAAAGCGTACTCCGGACATTCAACTTTGAAAACATAGGTACTTTTACTATAACAAAAATATAAACAGAAAGTCAAATTGTTTTAATTTACGATTGTTATAGTATGCTAATAGAAATTAATTCATTGTGATCTTAGGCCTCCCTGTATTGGGAAACAATAATGTTATTTAAAGTTTAAAATATTCGATTTTAGGTACTTTTAATTTACCCCGAACTGTTTACCATTTTATACGGCTAAGATGGTGTCGAAATTTGCTACAGGGTACTCGAGGTTTATTAAAATAAAGGTTTAAATCCTCTTGGGTAACAGAGAAGCGATTCCTCGCCTATATACAATCCCAGGTAGGTACAGTTCGAGACAAAGGTTGTCCTAAAATAAAAAAGAAGATTTAATTTATTAAAATAAATATTTGTTAATTCAAATTGTTATTCTTAGATTTTTATATCTATGTAGGTATATTTTTATATATTAATAAATCCCTACTTCCCTTGGTCATGCTATTAGGCGCTAACGGCTGGACCGATTTAAACCGATTTAAAATAAAAACATAGTTTAGAGTCAGAGAAAGGACATGGGCTACTTTTTATCCGGGTTCGGGGAGCAGTTCCTTCGTGCAGCAGACCTAGTCTTAGTCATCAAACTTAGAGCAGTATTTTTAATGATTACTCTCAAGCATTCATAAACTCTATCATGGTTTTTAATGAATACCATGTTCTACATATGTGTTACTGGATTGGGAATTTTGAAGAGGCACTGGATTAGGCATATAACGAAGAGACCAGACAACCATCTGTCCTTAGAAGGTCTGACGTGGCAAGCGTATGGGAAGAGAGGGCCAGGTCGCCCCCGTAGCACTATGAGGCGTTCAGTTGAGAAGGAAGCTGCCTCAACTGGAAGCTGCCTCGAACTTGCTGCTCAAGATAAAAAAAAGTTGAAAAATCGTCTACGGGCCCTATGTCCCTGATCAGGGATAACAGGATTACATCATCATCTATATGATACACTCGCAAAGACTTAACAAATAATTACATAACAGTAAAGTATTACTAGTAATATTCCTTTTTGTCTTCTACTGATATTATTTTTCTCGAAATATAAATAAAAAAAGCGTATTAGCCAACAAACAATTTTACTTAAATATTGTTTAACCTATATTCTGTGTAGACACGGATGTTTGATCGTGTAACACACGCGCCACTGAGCGTATAGAACCTTGTCACTCCACGTTAGCATTACTGAAACTATAGTGTATTTTGTTCACTATTTATTGTTGCTACCCACTTTACGAGGCTTAACTTGTTCGATTATGTGATTATGCTTGTTTACTGAGATTTAGATAAGGATTGTTTGTAAGGTTTTCGGTAATTTAGATTGACATGTAACGGTTTTCGAGTAGAGATTCTGTTCTTATGTTTATTTCGTATGTTATATAATCAATTTCAATTATACCACCTAAACGTATTGGGTTTATTTAGTAACAATACTTGAAGAGCTTTGATTGTTTTTTTTTTAGTTATCATTTAGCAATGTTTCCTGCCTTGATATAACACTTGATACTAACATACCCTAAGCTAGTACATGTGCTAATGTACATAATGTAATGTGAAAGCTTTAAATATAATATTATAAATATTTTATAAACTGATTAGGTAATATGTCAGTCTGAAATCACCATCCCGCATTGAGCAAGTGTGGTCAACAATAACGCATTATCGTTCTCTATATGAAACGAGGCCTATGTCCAGCAGTAGGTCAAAACATCTGTAGTTAACAAACACGAGCGTGAGATAAAATTATTAAAATTACCTTACATAATTATTGTCATAGAGCATTGCACTGTATGCAATCTAATTAAATGACCGAAACTGTTTACAATTGACAACTCATTAAACAGCAATGCATTTTAAATTATGATTTATGCTAATAGTCTTTAATTTCTAATAATGTTATGACATATTACTTTTAAAATAAGACATTAATCATTTTCGTATTAATTCGAACGAGACCAATTAAAACGACATGTTCTTTGATATTTTATGTCCGCGTTTAAATTAATTTGTTATGTAATGAACTCGTAAGAAAACGTTGTAATAAGAAGGTTTTATGTAACATGATTATTTAAATTTATGCAGCCTTTTGGGAACTTACCTTGTAAAAATGTCATCGGTTATTTGATCGGTCTAAAAGTTTTTTGAAGTATTGTTTTTTGGACAGCTGACTGTTCTAGATCACGCAAACAAAAACATAACAAACTCGGAAAGCCTCTCGCTAATCCTATTTTTTAAATAATGTGTAAGGAGGGATAAATCATTACCTACGAAAATCTGCCTTATACGCTCTCAATTACGAAATATTGAAGCAACTTTTTAGTATATTATATACAATGGTGTTATATCTGCGCTCGTACTTTGCACCCTAAATTAAAGTGTCATATCTGTTAGTAATATAAATTTAGGTAAGGTTATTACCACTACATATTATCAGAATAACAGTAAAGTTTCCATATTTCGCCATACAATATTACTTAGACCAAGAAAATTTGCTTCATTAATGCGACAATAATTTACCAATTGTAATTTCAAGCATAACAGCCGAAACCCAACTCAAAGCTTGTTAATTCTAAGTTATTTTATCTTAAATCAACGGTTTATCGATCATATTCACGCGACATTATGCGTTAATGTTCTCATTTGCATATTATATTATTTTAATTAGCAAAAAGTTAATTTATTACTGATTAATGATAACAATTATGTGGCGGTAAAAAATTTAAAGGCTAGTTATTTTAGTTAGTAAAGTTACTAAGTACTCAGCAAGCACAGTCTTTATGTGTACATTTATCCATAAGTTGAATACTTTTTTGATTTCATCAAATACGCTGTCCCTTACGCTGAGAGTGCAGCTGGAGGGAGTGTCAAACTCTTACTGACTAGGACCCACTAGGTATGTTTCTTCGCAGACGTTCCTGTGTGCCAGGGTCATGGTAACTCTTGCTAACAACCCTCAGACCCAGCAGACCTTGGCCCTTCGAT
Source organism: Heliothis peltigera (assembly GCA_958496145.1). NCBI lineage: Eukaryota > Metazoa > Arthropoda > Insecta > Lepidoptera > Noctuidae > Heliothis > Heliothis peltigera. The sequence goes on from OY292327.1 coordinate 3,869,612, forward strand.
GTTGCTGATGTCTTTTCGAGGAGGGCCTGTCGTCCTTATATTAATTTCACCTTTAGAACGACTTTTTCGACCTATTATTGACATAGGTTTGAAATTTTTTTAGGTTTACCATGCACAAGACTATTAGGAGACGCAAATTGAAGTATTTAATCATAGAACCATTGCTTCAAAAATGAAGACAACTTTCCAAGTTGTCTGACTTGCGTGTGTTGTATTTGCTATCAGTGTGTCACATTATATTATGCAAATCTTAGACCCTGATAAGTGATACCTCATTTGTGTTACATGACGCAAACAGGTATTGGGGCATGTAAACATGATCATAGTTTGAAAATAATTGAATGTGACTAGTGTTATTCACTTACTTAACGTCTCAGGGAAACAACAGTGCAGAATCACATCATAATTTTTAAGGCCAGTTTTACAACTTCTGAAAAGCCACTACCTACCGAATAAATTCAAAAATGGAACGGAATTCATATGAAATTACCTACCAAATAAACTAATTGGAACTTAGCCCAAAGGTGTACCTAGTTATTGGACACTTGATAAGTATTTTTAGCTTGTTTAAGGTACCAGCGGTATAAAAAATAATATAGTTTTTTTTATCGTATTTTTAGTCGCAGGATTTAAGAATAAGAAATATGAATATAATAGTTCGCTTTATGAGACGTATATGTATATACTCATAGATTTAACGTATGTAGCGTATTGTAACTGCATATATGTATATACTATATCTACATTAATACGTATATGTTACTAACCCTAACCCTTTGTAGTAACAGCCGTGACTGACGTTTCAATATAAACATTACCAAACTATGACAGCCTTCTTTATTATTATCAATAGCCCTCAGAAACATTTGGCAACAATTGCCAACCCGTTTGATAACTGATAAGCTGAATTGATAACATCAGCACATACAGGCAGGTATGTATGTTGTATGAAACCGTACGTTGCATTGTCTGTCTGTCGCTGACGTATATCAGATCGAACAGGAAGCGACACGACAATTGTGCGTCGAATTGACAATTCCATATGCCTCAATGACGTACGCAGTGTTCTGAAGTTGGGTCTAAAGGGATTTTGATTTATTAGTCACTGGTAGTTACTGGGCTTAAATTTCAATCCCTCTGGACTAGTGTCTATTTGTTTTGGGCTTACGATAATTGAAAACTCTTCATCAATACCCGTAACTTATTTGTAGGTATTGTTGTTACATGTACATGGTAAGTACCAAGCATAAAATCAGATAATAAATTGTTTCAGGAATAAAAAACGATTTTATTTTATCCAAGCATAACGCTTGCATAATGAGATGACCTAGTAGTACCTTATGAACGAAATAATTAGCAATTTATATAAATACGTAAATATACGTAGGTAAGTATCTCATAATTATCTCACCTTCATTACACCAAACAAATCAAACTATGTTTATTCATAAATTTTAATCTGAATAGCGGCGACCAAGAACCTTCAATGGAAATGCTTAAGCAAAGTAAGTCATTCGACGCCTTCTTGAATACAAACAAAGCCATATTAGGTAAGCTATGTTGTTACAAGCGTTAAGGTAATATCAAGAAACTTGCCTGAATTCCTCGAGGTAGTGACCCAGGTCATGGTTACTATATACTACTAAAGACTACCTAATAAAATTTGCAGAACGCTATAAAGATTCCTCGATGACCAATCAGTGAGTCTCTTACTTTATTTAGCTATATTTAGCTACATTTTTGCTCATGTAAAGGATATTTGCAATTGTTAACGATTTAAATGAGCTGAGTTAGTTTGATATAATTAAAAGATAAATATTTATTGCCATATTTGATGTTTTATGTTCATCTCGATTTGTGTTGATTTATAGATCTTCTTTTACAATCTGTATTCGCCTTGACCAGTGGCGTTTTACATTAAATAAATAGTTATCTATGTATAAAAATTATTCTTTAGCAAAAAAGAAATGTGTTTACTTATTATAATGATAATTACATTTTTGAAATAATCTTAATAAAGAAATAGATTATCGTTACTTTCATGTGATATTGATTGATCAATCAAAAGAATTGTGACATCTTTCAACTAAACCTTTATTTACTGACAACAACATTACTCTATAGAAAATAATATTCACGTGTTCATTTTTACAATAAATTACCTGTAACCTTGACCAGCTGACATAGAAATATTGTGCCCCAAACCCGCAGGGCAGGAAACATAACAATCGACAATTACTCAATCGATTCTAAAATTAATATCAAACGTAAGCAACCATTTATCAGAACACACATTAAATATTGAAAGCTCGTTCTGTTAATTATGCTGTACATTTATTTTTAATGAATTATAGTGACGTGTCTATTATTCGAATATAGAGAAACACTGTTTGTAAGTACAGTAAATATTTAAAATTACTAAAGAGATACTTTGATGATTAGCGCTATCACAATTTACCCATTTAAATTATTTCATAATATTGCGTTCCTTCTTAACATAAAGAAAGACATCTGTAGTTGACAATAAAAAAGAAGGATGCTGAATTTCGATTTCGCAAGAAAGGACTGTAAGGTCCGTCCGTACAGCCTGGGCTGCGGGTTGCGGGTTGCCCTGGTACACAGGGAACTCCAGAACGAACATAGTGGGTTTTAGTCAGTAAAAGTCTGACACACCCTCCAGCTGCACGAAAAAAAAATGGTTCGTCAGTACAGTCCTTTACAATAATACAAATATTAAAATGCAATTGCAAATTCAATTGGATGCAAGTTACCATCATTTATTATTATTTGTTCTTTTATTTTTTTTATATCATGAGCTAAAAATAAATACATACTCGTTTAGAACATTGAAATTATTTCGCTCGAGGCCTAATGCAATTGCTTAGAGTGCTTTCACACTACCGAATTATGTCGCACGTATACACTCGATTTTACTATACGTGTCTTTTATTACATTCCGACCTGAAAAAAATGTCGAGCGGTTCTAGGTATCATCTTTCGAACCAGTAGTTGTCAATATTGTTTGCTACCGTATGTCAACGCCCGTGTGATCAGCAAATCCACTAATTTGAAAGCACTGTCAGAACGCTTACAGTCTATATTAACTTTTATCGTCAACGCATTTCAAGCGCAAAAAGAGCCGGTCGTGAGGTATCATCATTTTTACCTGTAGTTGTCAATTGTTTGTTATTGGAAAATCCGTTATTGTAAACGCTCTCTTAGACAACAAACTGACCAAACACAATGATATGGCAAAGAAAACAAAAAAATTATAGCTAAATGCGAAAATAAACAAATCTGATAGTTATATGGTCTATTGTTAGCATTCTGTCCTGGGGCAATTAAATAAGGTCCTCATGACTATGAAAATTTGTTTTTTTTTTATTCAACGCAGTATATTAATCGCCAAGTGGCCCAAAAACAAAACAAATTTAAATAATTTAGCTCACTGCAATATTTATTCAAATTAACCTAATCATGTCCATAAAAAAACATGAAAAAAATCTCAATTCTGCTTAGCATATCAACTGAACAATTTTTATTAGTACCAACTACAAACTATTCAAAGCCATATTTGCTAACACTAAATGGCTCCGATCACTTAGCGCAAGTTACCGTATGCAAATTCACTACGAATGCAGTCAGTGTGTGTTTGACATGAAGAGCTGAGTTATGTCTATAATACCATTAAGTCCCGTGCTATGTCGGCAAGTGTTTTGCTATATATTAGGGCACAGATGCATCGTCACGTAAATTATGTTGATTGGCGACCCGTATGTTGCTCCCACCTAATATATTGGTGCACATAAGTCAATTGCAGGCCCAGTGTGTTTGATTTTGCATTGCATAGGTCATTGTTAAAAGTAATAAGATAGAATTCGGAAATAGACTGCAGTGTTTTGTAATCATTATCTGACTGTAATTGTCTATTATAGCCGCTTTAGATTTACTGAATAAACTATTTAACAAAAGCAATTTAAATTAGATTTAGACTAGATTATTAGGTATGTATGTAATACCCGTATGCCTTTAATTACAATGTAAACATCGTAATGTAAACGTCGACTAAAAACCACAAATTTGGGAGCGTAGGAGTTTTTTGTAGTTATAAAAAACACCTCATCTGCCTAGCCTTTTTCCCATGCTAATATGGGGTCGGCTTCTAGTCTTAACTGGATGCAGCTGGAGCGACTGCCTACCTGACCTCCTCAACCCAGTTACCTGGGCAACACGATACTCCTTGGTAAGATTGGTTGTCAGACTTTCTGGCTTCGGACTGCCACATACATATGTCCGAATGACAGCCGGGACCTTCCAAACACTTAGGAACTTGTTATGACAAGATGTTCACACATTAACGGACCGACCGCTTGCGTACTTATCTTTAGAATCGATCAACCTGTGTGGCTGTTACTTTGCCACGAGCTCCTCTAATAAAAAAAAAAACCTAAATAGAATAGAAAAAAGAAAGAAAGAAAAAAATGGATCGTTTTTTTTAACATATTTTTTTCAAAATATCCCTTGTATGGTAGGTATGTATTGCAGTTTTGTATTAAATCCATGACGTTTTTATATCGAACATGACGTGCGGAATTTTATAGAAATACACTAACGTGTAGCGTGTATAGTATAACAAGGTATGAAAATTCCGTGTTTGGATAACAATTGAATCAGACCCATTGTGAAATGAAATTCAAAAAGTCTGTGTTTGAAGAATATTTTTCGTAAAAAATGTTCTTTTACAAATTTTAATTATGTTGTTTTTTTAATGTTCCGGATCTCAAGTAGTTATGGGTCTTTCCTTTCTTTTTTTTTTGAGTAAAAGATATTCAAATTCCGTTGAACATGAAATGTGCGCTGGAAAAATACATAATTTTTGTTGGTATGAATATCAAATTTTCCCACTCAACTTAAAACCATATGTTTCAGGCATAAAGTTGAAAATCTATTAAAGATATTTGACAGATAGCTAAATGTTCAGGCATACATAAGAAGCTGATTTGATTGAAAACCTCTTTATTGGCTTGCTAGAGTTTTCTTAACACTACAGGAACTTTCAACTTGCATCTATCGTGAACAAAAAGGTCAATAGTTAGGTACTACAGATTACACTGTAGACTGTCAAAACAATCATAATAATACCAATAGAATCATGCTACATTATAAATCAACAACCTATGATTAGTACTTATAGTCCTACACACATAAATACATTACTTAAAATGCTTTAAGGAAGCAATGTAAAGGAAATAAGCATACTAGCTTAATTATACCGTGCATTGTTCTATTGTTTGCGTACTTAAGCACTTACGTATAGACATTCAGACAGTCATATTTTATGTATATGTCAATCATAATAGATTTTTTATCGAATATTTGCATGAATTGATTATGATCTATTAAAGGAATTGGATCATGTCGTTCGTGTTTTAAATGTCTCAATTGTGTGTCGTTTGCTTCGTGTTTCGAATGTCTGAATTGTGTGGCGCTTTTCATATTTTTGCTGGCAGGGAAACTGTTAAACTGATTTAATTTGTACAAGAAATATCTGTCTGTACTATGGAAGATTATGTAGAGTTGACAATAATTCTGACTAATATTAAGGCATTCATTTTTTTTTCTTTAGCCTGTGTTGTCCCACTGCTGGGCAAAGACCTCCCCACTCTGTTTCCACACCTCCCGATTTTGTGCGCATGCCCACGAATCACGGTGGTAGGCGTCGAGGTCATTCCGCCATCTCTTCCGGGGCCTACCACGTTTGCGGTGGCCGTCTTGGGGTATCCACTGAGCGACGATATTGGCATTCATTATATTTCTAGATACTTAATAATATTATGGTTACTAGCAATCCATGGGAATTACTTTACACTCCCGTAAGAGTAGCTTATACCCCATCATTAAGAAATAAGCTATCTAATACTTAAGATAATTACTCAAACCGGACCAAAACTTTCCGAGATTAGCAAATTAAAAAAAAAAGTATATTAAATAGTATCTCATAAATTCACCTTTCATCAATTTAAGTATATATTTAAATAATGAAAATTTACAATAGTTAAAAATATGTTGTTTACAAAACGAGCCAATTTTGGAATATGCACGAACGATCGAACTAACGATCTCTGCTAACATTTAAGCTCGCAAAATATGGGAAAAGATGGCAAAAGCGAATGCCATCGATAGAAACCATAAAGGTTAGAACTGCATATATTTATTACTATTCTCTTTGTAATATATCGGGTGTTATATGAACAATAGTAATTGGCTGGGAATCTAGAATTGTGTGGCACAGTTATTTTAATTGCTATTTATTTGCTAATAGCTAAGAACATTCCTACATTCTAAATGCGAGGCTTTTATTAAGATGTACAGACGCCAGCACATCAACCTACCTCAATCTGTCAAATTTCTTAAGAGATTTTCAACCTTATTTATATTAATATTTGAAGGTTAATATTCGATTGGTAAAATTTTACCAGGTAGGTTGACCTGCTGGCGTCTGCACTAAGCATCATTTGTATGTCTTTCTGTTCTGAATAGAACTCAAATCTAGTACCAGTATATTTGAAGTAAAACAATAATTATAGTGTGTTTTATTTTCTCACTTAGGTAGGTACTTATTAATTATTACTTGCCTAACTACTAGCTACTGTACTCTGATCGACTGCTAACAAAGTATTGGGTTACCATAATATTATTCTAACATGTTTGGCACTTCCTCAACAGTATTGAAAAGGTTTAACAAAACTGTAGATACTAATAGTCTGTATAACACGTATGTATAGATATATTTTTAAATTACATACAATCTAAAACTAAACAAAAACCAATATCGTCAATTTAGCATCCGAAATCAGGTCGTAACTACCTATAGTATTAGAATATATCAATGGATTGTTTGCGATCGCGCATGTCACGGCAAAAGGTTCACGGCTGCGCGCGCATAACTTCGAGGTCTTGCGCACGTGGGCGGCGTTCGATTACCACCAACAAATTATGTAAAACTCATCACAAGTGATTACGATTACATAATCACTATAATATAATAACTATTACAGTGTAATGTGATAATAATCAGCGCATGATAGACGATGTCGCGCACCTATAATAAAGTTTCCTTCAATTTGCGTTTAATATTGGTACTTTGACCATACTTGGTGATGATTAATTTTGCTGTTTTGACCCTTTAACGTCGTTCATTATATTGCAGTTAAACCGCATAAGATGACACGTTAAGGCTAATTTATGTTGGGAGTATTTTTCGCAAACGAATTTTGTTTATTGCATACTAAACAATACACGTACAAAACTATACACCGTGATTTTTTAGTCGTCTTACAAAAGCAGTCCAGTTCATGTATCCAATGACTAGTAAACGTTTATAATAAAAAAATATGACTTTATGAGTTTTGAAGAATTAAAAAGAGTATATTCATTATTATGACGCAAGACGTAGTTAGAAACTCCCTTGTCTTCTGATAAATGGAGAAAGAATGATCTGCTCGACTCGTGCACTGGGTAGGTATCTACGGTTTGATACGTTAACATTTTTAGTAGGGTGTTTCATATTTCAATTTTTTTAATTTTTAAAATTATTATTAATGATATAAAAATAATAATCACATCTAAAGGTATTTTATGTCAGATACTTTAGGTGGACCACTTTTGTAAGACGACTAAAAAGTCACTGTGTATTTTTTACGATAATCGTCGCTCATACCTTAAACCACGCTAATTATAATCTTTAATAATTGATTTAAATATAAATCCTTTGTACTTTCAAATTAGATATTAAAAGTTTAACGAACTTTGTTAAACCTTATTGCCGCTGTTGTAATGAAACATCACTTGTGAAGGGGACTGAGCCTGATTATCCTCAGGCGCTGGGTCTCGGGTCAGGTTGGTGCTGGCTGTGAACTCCTGCTACCCTTGGTGGAGTCTAGCGAAATTAAACTACCAGCTATGTCCGCAGCGAAAAGAAAACTGCCTTTATTTCACAAATAAACAAAAGTAGAAAGTATCAAAATTCAAATATAAAAGAATAAAAATAAATCTAAAAAGTCTAAAAGTATAAAAAGGTGCGTCGCGCACATTCCTCCCCCCTGAGTCAAGCTCTCAGCTTCACCAGCTTCTTTAAGGGCCTCCGAAGCGTGCCTGCTGCAGTTGTGACGTCAGCCACTCTCACAATGCCATCACGGCCCGGATAAGTCGCTGAGATACGCCCTCTCGGCCAGGAGCCCCTCGGTAGGTTGCCGTCAGCCACCAGGACCAAATCGCCTACAGCCAACTCTGGGACTCGGCCTTGCCCTGGTCTGGGAATAAGGATCGGCAGGTATTCCTTGACCCAACGCTGCCAGAAGTGATCCGCCAATCGAACTGCTTTGCGCCAACCGCTTCTTGAAACCAGGTCGTGGTCTGATAGGGTTGCTGGAACAGGACGCCCCGACGAAGCTCCAAGGATGAAGTGGTTAGGAGTGAGCGCCTCTTCACTGCCGGGCTCGACAGAAACGTGCGTCAGGGGGCGGGAATTTATAAGCGCCTCAGCTTCTGAGAGCACGGTCCGCAAGACCTCTTCCGTCGGTGTACGTTCAGTGAGGGTCACTTGAAGTGCTGTCTTGACGCTTCTCACGAGTCGCTCCCAAACTCCACCCATAAATGGCGCTGACGGGGGAATGAAGCGCCAGTTAATTTTTTCTACAGCGGCATACTCCATCGCTGCGTCCCCATATAGCGCGCGGAGCTCTCTTCTTGCTCCGACGAAAGCAGTGCCATTGTCTGACCAGATCTCTGAAGGCGTTCCTCTCCGAGCCACGAAGCGCCGAAGACACATAACTGCCGCATCCGTCGACAAACTGCTCACAACGTCCAAATGGATGGCACGGACTACTAGGCATGTGAAAAGCGCCACCCATCTCTTCTCTCGTCGCCTGCCAATGGTCACTTGAACTGGTCCGAAGTAATCTAGCCCGGTGAAAGTGAAAGGGCGTTTGTGGTGAGCTAAACGCGCCTCCGGTAGGTCTCCCGTGGGCGGCTGGAACTTCTCGGCTCGGCGTATGCGGCACAACTGGCAACGGAAGGCAACAGAGCGGACGACGTTTCTTAAGCCGAGCAGGTAAAATCCCTGGCGAAGCTCGTTGACCACGGTCTCTGTGTTAGCATGGGCGGCTCGGCGGTGGTGGTGATCCACTAGAAGTTGAACGGCAGGGTGCTTCCCATCGAGGACTATGGGGCTCTTTGTGGCTTCAGGCACCCCCGACACTGCAGTGATACGGCTGGATAGACGTAGGAGGCCCTCTTCATCCATAATCAGGGAAAGACGAAACAGTCGGCTGGTGCGAAGTATTGGCAGAGGTGGATGGCTGCTAAGACGCATCACCTCATCGGGAAATGAGTCTAGTTGTGCCTGGCGCAGAATGTGCGTCTCAGCCAGGCGCATATCGTCTGCTGACTCATTCGTTGGATGTGAAGAGCCAAGAGAGCTTGACGGCTGAAAGGAAAAGGTAAATATCCCCCCTCGCTCACGAACTAAATAATCAACATCTAACCCCCTTTGTGCTAATGAATGAAGTCTAATGCGCGTTAGATATTTATGAGCTCTACACGTTGCTCGTACCAGTCTCAGCCAAGAGCTAAAACGCTTAGGATCTGCTGAGACAGGCACAGACTTTTCGACACTACCAATAAGATGAACAAATGTAGGTCCCGGATTACTCTTCTCCTCATAGACGCCCGGGCACTCTGATGAACTACTAGGTTCATTAGGCCATTCAGAGGAAAGCAAAAAATCCGGACCAATGATCCAACGCGACTCGGGAGACAACATAATGCGCTTCATTCGAGTTGCTTCGTCAGCTACGTTTAATGTACTGGGCACCCATCGCCACTCACTAACACTGGTTATCTCCAGAATCTCGCCGACCCTATGCGATACAAATGGCTTGAATGAGCGTGCCTCACTCCGCAACCAACTCAACACCGTCATGGAGTCACACCAAAAGACTCTCCTGACGGGTTTGCAACGATGGGAGTCGCAAATAGCTGAAGCGAGGCGCGCGGCGATCAACGCTCCTTGTAACTCTAACCGCGGGATGGATACTGGCTTTAATGGGGCTACGCGGACTTTGCTGCAAATTAGCGCGAGCTTCACCTCTCCATCCTTGAGTACGAAACGCCAGTACGCCACAGCCGCGAAAGCGGACTCGCTAGCGTCTGAGAAAACGTGAAGCTCACACTGGTCTACCTCGCGGCCGACTGGGTAGTAGCAGCGTGGAATCTGTAGATTGGCAACACTAAACAAATCTTTGAACCAAAGCCTCCACGATGCACTATCCTCTGCTGAAAGTTCTTCATCCCAATCAAGACCCCTGCGCCAAGCATTTTGGAACATAATGCGACCAGTAACTACTATGGGCGCAAGAATACCGAGAGGGTCAAAGACTCGCATTAAGTGAGATAAAACTACACGCTTAGTGAACTTACCTGGCAGCACATTCTTTTTAATATTGAAACTTACGCAATCTATCACAGGCTGCCAAATGAGACCAAGCGTCCTTACAGATGGAGCTAAGTGACCTAAGTCAATATCTAGATGTGACTGACTTGTTGCCGGCATTTCCAATAGTGCTTCTTTCGGTAATAACCTGAGAGCAGAGGTACTATTGGAAACCCAGCCACGCATCTCGAACCCACCTTTTTGGTGGACAGCGTGAATCTCAGCAGCAAGTTTGGCTGCCTCATCCGCGCTATCAAGACTGACTATGCAATCATCCATATAGTGATCGAAAATGATTGCATGAGCCGCGTCCGGGTATCGTGCCTGATGCTCGGCTGCATTTTTGTTCTTAATATACATAGCCGTAAATGGGCTTGATGCAGCACCGAACATCATAGACGACATCCGATAGACACGCAGAGGTTCACGTGGGCTATCGCGCCACAAAAACCTTTGCGCATCGCGATCTTCAGCGCGAATTTTAATTTGCGGAAACATTTCGCGAATGTCCGCGGTTAAGCCAATTTTGCCCTCCCTGAACCGAAAAAGAATGCCCAACAACGGCTGAAGCAGGTCGGGGCCCGACAATAACAAACTATTTAACGAAACGCTCTCTGACTTGGCTGCAGCGTCGTGCACAACTCGCAATTTGTTTGGCTTGTTTGGATTGACGACGCCAAAGTGCGGCAGATACCATAATATGGGCCCCGTGGGCACCTCTGGGCACAGCTCGGCGTAGCCCTTCCGAACCATATCATGAATATTGGCACGATACCGCTCTGCATAATCAATATTTTTACCTAGCTTCTTCTCCAACCCTAGAAACCTAGATAAAGCGAGGTTGTAACTATTTGGTACCGATAAATCATCAGACTTCCAAATCAAACCTACCTCAAACCTACCACTAGGTAAGCGGCGTGCTGTGCGCTCAACAATCTGAACAGCACGTTCATCATCAGCATTGCGCGTCTCACGTTTTGAAATACCTATAGACTCGAGTTTGTACTGATCTTTAAGAAGCTGCTCTAATTCGGAACGGTCGCTCTGGCCTACGGTCGTGGACTCAAACAGCGTGGCGTGACTGACAACAATCTGAGTAGTCGAACTGTAACTAAAACCGAACAATACCCAACCTAATGCTGTACGAATTGCGACAGGCTGTGACTTAGAACCCTTGCGAGTGGCACTGGATACGGTGAGATGCCAATTGTCTATGCCAATAATTAGCGTCGGCTGAACCTCTCCGTAACAAAACTCTTCCGCAAGATCAGCAAGATACGAATATTTTGTAATGGCGTCCCTATTGACGAATTGAGACGATAACCCTAAGCCACTTATCGATCTAGCCCTACGAATAATATGACTGTCTTTCGCATGACGACCCTTAATATGGAAGTCGACGTAACGCACCATTGCGTTTTTATTAAGACCCCCTATACAATCTACGTGAACGTGCCCTTCTGGCCCCGTAACACCTATCTTAGCCGCAACCTCCGCATCTATGAAAGTAGCGGTCGACCCGTCGTCTAACAAGGCGTAAGTATCGATACTACCAGACGGACCAGACACGGTCACAGCGACAACTTTCAGCAACGGGCGAAGATTCACTGCTCGTGCTGAGCTTTCGGCTGAAAACGATGTTGAAGCGTGGGTCAAGATCTCTTTCTCCCCTTTTTCAACAAGAGAATCTACCGGCGTCAAGCTGAATGCAGAAGATGCAGAGCTCGCTGCAGACTGTGCCGAACTCTGCGCACAAGGAGCAGAGTTCGACGTTGACGGAGCAGAATCGTCATCCTCTTCCAAACCTACGTGGTGAGCAGCAGCTGTGCGCTCAGGGTTAAGGTTGTGCAACAAACTATGGTGTCTGAATGTACAACCATCAATGTCGCACAAACTTTTTGCCGAACACAAACTTAATCTATGCCAACCTCCTTTGAGACATCTATGACAAATTCTTTTCTTTTTTATAAATTTCCATTTGTCATCTATTGACAATGAGATAAATTTGTCACAATGTGTCAAAGAATGCCCTTGCTGACAAAAAGTACATGAAATTTTTCCTGCTGCAGCCGTGGATGAACTATTTTTAGATCTTGCTGAACGAGACTTCTCTTCATCAACGACTGCGTGCACCTTATCCCTGGCTCGGCTATTAGCCGCGGGTGTCGTACCCAGCGCAACAGTCGACTCAGGAAGAAGACCAAATCTAGACTGCAACTCGACTATATTGGCTAGGAAATCAGCGAACATCTCGAGTATGGGTACACCACTGGCCACGCGGCGACTGGCGTAGTCCACCCATTGCGCTCGTAACAGTGGAGAAATTTTAGAAATAACTGACTGAATAAGTTCTGGCGATGTTAGGTAGTGAGGCTGATCAAGTAACCTAATCGCTTCCACACAGTTACGAACACGACTAGCAAAAATAGCAAGATCTTTACCTTCACCAGCGACGCGCGGTAACGCGCGTATTGAAGCTGCCTCTTGAGCCACTATCAGCTCAGGGCGGCCGAAGCGCGTATCGAGCGCACGCAGCACTACGCCAGGCTCGCGCGCCGTCGCCAGCAGCATGATGACCGCTTCACGAGCGCATCCCTTCAGCGCTTTGTTTAACCTAGCTATATTTTCCACTGCCGAATGCGAATGCATCGTATCCAGAAAGGCTCTTTTAAAAGAAAGCCATTCTAGATGCGATTTTCCGTCAAAAACCGGCAGTTTAAAATCTCTGTCTCTACGGTGGCAAGCGCCTTTATTGACATTATCTATAAGAGTACCTAAGGAGTTGAGAAGACGATCTGTATCACTGGAAAGATAAATGTTAGCTGGTTTTATAGGGGATACTTGGGTAACTAGGGGCGGCTGATGAGAACCGACCGGGTAAATCGGGGAAAACTCAGTTACTGGGTCGATTGGACCAGCCGGGTCGGCCTTAAGCGCTGTTTGCGATTTTTGCAGCCAGTCCTCAACGGAACGACTGACCCTAGAGCTACGGTGACTAGCACCGGCCTCTATAGCCGCCAGTTCCGCGCGAAGTTCTAGGTCCGCTGCCTCGCGCTCTCGCGCAGCGGCTTCGCGTTCTAAATCAGCCATGCGACGCGCATGCATAGCTTCTGCAGCTAACTTTTTGGCCACCATAGTAGCAGAAGAACGTTGAGAGGAAATACTCACCGGTCTCGACGGGGTCTGACTGCCAGTGACGGGCCTTGAAGGGGTCTGGGCTGCGGGGTGCGAGACGCTGGGGCCTGCTTGCTCCAGCTCGCTCTCCACAACGTTTCCTTCAACTCCCATCTTAGCACCCGCACGAGTTTGCACCATACTAACCAGTACTGCCGAAGGACCTCGAAGGACCACGATGAAGGGGACTGAGCCTGATTATCCTCAGGCGCTGGGTCTCGGGTCAGGTTGGTGCTGGCTGTGAACTCCTGCTACCCTTGGTGGAGTCTAGCGAAATTAAACTACCAGCTATGTCCGCAGCGAAAAGAAAACTGCCTTTATTTCACAAATAAACAAAAGTAGAAAGTATCAAAATTCAAATATAAAAGAATAAAAATAAATCTAAAAAGTCTAAAAGTATAAAAAGGTGCGTCGCGCACAACTTGGTATTTAGTTATCAAGGGAGTTGAATTAATTAGTAAAATGTCTTCTCAGCATTTTCCCTATAACTCCAAATTGGTACAAAATAAATTACCAAACATTGTGAATTAAGTAAACAATTAGGCGCATTTGCCAAAGCGTTCGCATTCACGGAATGCTTTGTTATTTAACTAGAAAAGATAAATAGAAGAAATTAACTATGTATTTAGTTTCCAGGAATTGTTCCAACACAATTACGTGAGGATGTTAGTATGTGGGATAGCTTTTTGTTTCAGCTCCGATGGTATTCATTATGTTTAGAAAACGGATCGGAATGGAACTTTGCTAATTGTTACAGAATACGAGAAGTTAATTAATTTTCGTCTGGTTTTTGGAACGCTTCCAACTTTATTATAAGTGTATACTTAGAATTAATTTCGTATCTAACATGTCTTAATTTAATTTAAAATTATTTCGTGTTTACAACTTTGAAGTTTTGTTGGCTGTGTGGTTTTCAAGAAAAATATTAAATTTCGTTTCGAAGTTTTGTTTATTTGAAATTATTAAGATGTTTTCTAAGAATTAATTTCATATTAATTAATAATTATATTCTTAAACAAAAGAAAATTCTGAAAGTTCTGTATTGTGTTATAGGTACTATATAAATAATCGTAATATGAAAGTTATAGTTAATAGACATTTTAATAGCTTTTGAATTAGAAAATTGCTTAGAATGTTTTCTTAGAAAGCATGCCCAGTCAAATATATAAAGTTACCATTTTTATTATTCTCACTCCAAAGCAGTCTTGTATATATAATATTAGCCTTCAACACTTGCCTCATACACGAAGCATCAAAAACAATGATTATATCATCCTACAATCATCACAAAAGCACGCATACATTCACACTGAATAAATTACAAACCAGTAGCTATTGAATCAACCCTAAATATAAGCCCCGCCTACACGCTATTGTCATTGTAAGAACAACAATGGTCAACCTTGATCAGGAACTGGAATTTTACTTATAAAATTTCTAAGACATCTTCCTGTATGTGATGACAAGGCACAAAAGAGTTTCTGTCACCACCGCTTTGATTGCCACATCAGTTCACACCTTAGATAAAGACGTAGGAAGCAATTGTTTCGCATTGTTGCATCCTGTTTGGGTGGTACTCTTTGTATGTAAAGTCTACGGCCTAATGGGCCTCCCTCGTCAATGTAAACAAAGGTAACCAAAACTTTTTATAGTTGTTTTCCTGAACCCCCCTTCCTTAAATGTTATGACATTATTCTGTAATTCTCTAAGGTAGGGTGAAGCTGAATGAAATGGAACTACTTTTATGAATTAGGTAGTTGACTAGGTCAAATATAAAATCCTTAATGATATTAATATCACTCATTTTGTATCACTCTCATGTATCGTTTTGAAGGAAAATCCAATTGGTTTATTTTTATTGATTACATATTTAAGTAAAATAAGTATATGGCTTGACAGTTCAATAAAAGTAATGCATTTGATTAGCTGTCAAATTGTTTTATATTTCATTTTAGACGATCCCGTTGGCACAATGGTAACCACGCGGGGCTGCTGATCTGAAGGTCCCGGGTTCGATTCCCGGCACTGTCGACCTTTTTGTGATGAGCATGCCTGTTGGCTGTGATCTGGCTGTTATATGTTTTTATAAATATTTATATATTTGATATGTAATTTATCTGTTGTTTTGGCAACCATATCACAAGCTAATCAATAGCTAACCATGGGGCTAACCTAAAGCTAATATATTATTATTTCGGCTTTCTTACTGTATTAAAAGTAGGTTCGTTTCAAAGAGTATTTTGCAATATTAAATACTTTAGTAATCAAGAAATTAATTGAAAAGTTACAAAACGAATTTAAATTCTTAACGAAATGAAAAAAAAAACGTAATATACCTATACGTACTAGTACTTATGCAAGCGATTAGATTGGTAATGCTGTTCTCAAATACTTATCTATAAAGACTCGAGAAGCCTTTTATTGGGAAGTTGGTTACCAAAACGCATTACGAGTACATGATATATTGTAAATACATAATGACAAAACTAATACATTTATGCTGATATTGTATGACCATAATAAAAATGAACGAACTGACTATGGATTACGCTGAAACCTCGCAAGCATAAAATCAGAAGCCGGATAAGTGATTGCAGATAACGTCGGCGTATTACATAATACTACCTGGCTCATTTTAATCTGATCAAATCTTACGATGTCCCTTGAGAGCAAGGGGAGCTCTATAACTAAGGAAGGGAAATTTTTTGATACGATTCAATCATATGTACAGACGCCAGCACATCAATCTACCTCAACCTGTCAAATTACTTTAATAGATTTTCAACCTTATTACAGAACCGGAGGGTTAATATTTGTAAAATTTTACAGATTTCGGTAGGTTGAAGGCGTCTGTACTTTTTTGATAATCATATTTATTATTTTCAAAAAATAAGGGCTTTGTCTTCCAACCCACAAAATTGATATTATTATTTTGTGAGGCCTGTTTAATTTTACAAGTGCTCAGTAATAATTGATTTGAATCAATCAAATAAACGCATGACTTGGTGAACAAACCATTTTTTTCTAGAACGATGATTTGAAATGGAATCTGTATCGATGATTTTAGTAACGATTAATTCGATATTCGTTCCCAAAGGGCACATTGGGGAGAAATTTAAGATCCTGAATATACGTAAACCCTGCGTAGGATTATAGGCTGATATTTACATACCTACAACTATTAGTTTCGTATCGAATATTTTGTGGTAAAACATATTGTTTATACAAAACAATGTAAATTATTATAGTCGTTAATTTAGCATAGTCTTAGACAAAATTTAAGCTATCAAATGTTAAATAATCGTGATTTTCCTGCGCGGTCGAAGTCACGACCCTACTGTTACTTCGTTAAACAAAGACCTTGTACAAAACTTTGTTTATATGATGTAATATATATGAATAAGACAGATTATTTTATTAACCTAACATGTTATTGTTAATGCTGTTATTTAACAAAAGATTTTTGACTTACACACGTTTTAACGCTGCATATTAAATATTTCCTCGAATAAAATACTTTTGCCTTGTGTGGTTTCTCACTTTTAGTTTTATCTTTTATTTATTTGTATAATATTATCACACATCAATGTGTATAATCGGAGGAAGTGAATTTCATCATCATCATCATCATCAGCCTTTTTATCGTCCCACTGCTGGGCACAGGCCTTTTCTCGCACGGAGAAGGATTGAGCGTTAATCACCACGCTTGCTCGGAAGTGAATTTGCTAAAAGATAAACAAAAAACACTTTACTTTTTTAGTGGCTTTTATAATGTACAGCGCATGTCAGTCCCATCGTACTCTAGACAAGTTATGAGCTAATATTGAGATCAATGAATCAGGGTCATAAAATCGAACAAAATCGGAAGACTTACTTATATAATACATGGTGGAATGTACCGATATTGTTCTTATTAAACTTCAAAAGCCCTAACAAAAAATGTCTTCTGGAATTAAAAAAAAAAACACTGTATCCACGAGTTACCTGAAGAATCTAGAACGCAAAGCGAACGTCCATTGTAGCGAGGGAAATAAGTTTGAAATAAATCTAATTACATTTTTGTTACTCCAAGTCCGTATACTTTTGGCACGAGATAAGTCCTTTTGTCTCCAGGTGCAAGTACTGAAATTCAATTAAAAGTATGAACTTCAATTCACAGGTGGTACAAGACTGTAACTTTTGCCAATAGATATCAATTATGACTGCGAATTTAATTTTAATGGATGATAAGGAAAGATAATTTTAATAATTATATCTTTTCTATTAGTAACGGTTATAAGTGTCAAATGAACAGTTCACGAGATGTGTCAATATTAACTTAAAGCATAGTAACACTATGCATAATTATTTAGTTTCGTTAATAATAGGGATATTATTTTTATCAACCGGGCATGAAGCATGTTTACGTTCTAATACTAAAACTTAGCTACTCTATCCGATCCGACTAAAAACTAGTTTTTTTTTTTTAACTTAGAACCAACTTAGAACCTACCTACGGTAGGTATAAATAATAGAAGAAATAAATTGGTAGAAAATAAATTCAAATGTTTGTGAAGTGCTTGTTTTTCTATTGAGAAATAAATATTCAATAATATTAAATATCTCGAAGGAAAACATCTCCAGAAAATTGGATTATTAAGTCTGAAATCACCAACCCGCGTGTAACAAGCGTGGTGATTAACGCTCAATCCTTCTCTGTGCGAGGCCTGTGCCCAGCAGCGGGACAATGATGATGAATATTAAACATAAGCAGATATTAAAGTAACTTATGGGTAAGTTAGAAGACTCGTCTTAACAGCAAGTTTCTCTATAAAGTCTATACTGTTTAAAAGTTTTTAAGTAGTCGAGGAGCGAACAATCTGCCATACTTAAGTAGTTCTTTAATAGTAATCTTTCGACAGGAGATACCTTCGGTCTTTCTGAATAGCAACTTCCTAACAAAATATTTTGAAGATAATTTTTTAACAGATTGGATGAATAAAACACTCAGGAAGTGTTTAATCAAATAAAAATAATAATATTAAAAATGCTGCAATAAAATTTAAATAATTAAATTACTTAATAATGGTATAGACGGCAGCACATCAAGCTGAATATTCGCCGAGACTGTTAAATTTCCCCACACAACGTTGCATCATATCCTTCAGCAATAAAGTTGATTATCTATTGCGGAAATTTAACAGATTGTTGTAGCTTGATGTGCTGTCTTTAAATACATTCAAACGGCAAGGATAACCGGATATCAAATTTACATCTTTTAACAATACTATAATGTCTAAACAATTATAATCAAATAACAATGACTTTCAACTTGAATATGATTATTCGTTCAATGTTACTCCTAACACTCAACAATCGATTTATAATCACTTGATCGATAAACGATATTACTAAAAGATAAACTGATTCGGATCGAAGATAAATTAAAAAGAACATTCTTTAAGTTTTTACATTCGTTATAAATCCCTGCCCACTGTGCTATTAGATTTGAATAATCCAATTGTAATCCATTGATTTAAATAAACTAGATGTGCCATTGTGTAAAAGTCAAAGAAGTTTTCTAACAATCCTTGCTCTGTATACTTGCTATAAGTGTTCTTTAAAGTATTTATTATAACATCAGTAATGACTTACTTTTGGTTATCAATAAAAAAAAGGCTCAAGTCATTGACCAGCGCTATAGCAATAAGCAAAATTACCACAATACAAAAAATAAATCCATCCGAACTTAGTCAATCACCCAACATTGCAACCAATTGGTGGCAATGGATAATATATTCTTTAAAGAGTGGTATCTTAGTCTACCACGCCACACAGTCCACCACATCAGACTGGAAGCCGACCCCAACGTAGTTGGGAAAAGGCTCAAGAGATGAAGACGATGGTAAAATAATCTTTAGGAGTAATTCTATGAATGCTCGTACCACATCTAGTTACTCTAGTTATATATTCAATATTATTGTAAAGAGAACATTGTAGGCATCAGGGTTAAGGTGAAGTTGCAAGCCTTGAGCTTGACTCGTGACTGTCAGTCCGATTGGACCCGCCGCTTCGCATTACAGCCGCCCTGCGCAAACGCAGCTGACCTAATCAAATATCATTATGTTTTTTAGGACATTACAATTTTTTGTTGAGCAGTTTGTATGTATAGAAATGCTAATGTCAGTTGTTTTTAGGTATTATGTAATCTACACCTATAGTAATATTCTAAAGTTGAGGAGTCCGTGTGTTTGTTTGAACGTGCTAATCTCAGGAACTACTAGATCGATTTGAAACATGTATCAGAATTAGATAGCTTATTTATCAAACAATCAAGATTCTTGGAGTAGTTCCCAATGGATACGGGTAAAAACACTACTGGACACTAGTTTAGTTAAAAATCTGAATATTTTTTGTAAGTAGGAGTAGACTAAGGTCAGCTATGCAGATCAGTTTGTCGAGATTATTTTTTGTTGATTCTAAATTTTATGTAGTTCTTTTGTAATTTAGGTGTGCTGCTTAAATTAACTTCGATTAAGGGCATTCTTTCTCAAATACCTATACATTTTACCTAAAACTTACCTAGCGAATGTTAAGAAAATACAAAAAAAAATAATTAAGTACTAGATATAAATTTATAATAGGTACTATTTGAAGCATTATGAAAGACGCAAACTTTTATGAAAGAAAGCATTTACAGAATAAAGTGTTGAGTTTTTCTTATTTGTAATTTGCTGAAATGTGGGCTATTTCAATAACGACAAATATACATTTAGGCACTCCTGAGTCGTAAATGTTGTAGTACATACTGACAGTTTTCTAAATTTATATTTAGGTAAAATATTTGGATTACAGATGTAGTATTAAATAAAGATATATTTATGTGGGGTTGAAGCTTATTTATGTGGGGTAGAGGATCTTGGAGCCGAAGAAAACACTGATTATTAACAAAATCTTGAGTTGATTATTTCTTCTTTTCGAGAGCAACGTCTTTGCTAGTGCGTCATTTTGTTCTCTCTCACGTTCCAATCTCATTCATTCTTCAATCCTTTACGTCATACTACTTATCTCTTTCACACCGAATGTGTTTATCCCTTTCACTCTTAATTCATCATGCTTCATACCTGTCATTCATCATTTAACATTACATTACATTCATCTTCCAATAACATTCCCTACATGTATTTATTTGAAAAACTAAATGGGAGCTATGACAATGGAGTAGGATTTCTATTAGTAGTTTTTCTTTATCATACTTTTTACTAGTACCTATATTTTTAGAGGGCTATCGACGCTTTAAAATTATGTAAACAATACAACTTTGCCTCCCTGCGACTCGTAACTGATTACTACTGCTCCAATTTTAAGTTACATTTACTTATTTTGTTCAAAAGTCCAGCTGTGAAGTATTATTTTCATCTCTTGCTCGTCCTACGTTTACTCGGGGGATTGAAACTCGAAACTTTCTAAGTGGATCTTAAAATTTCAAGTTTATTTGATTTCATTTCAATTTTTAGAGGGCCGGTTTTACCTCATCCTTCCTCGTACCTTTTATTTTATAAACGGATTATGAAATGTTCCTATTGTTCAATGTTACAAACGAAGGGCTTCTTGACATTTGTGCTCAAATTAGAACTCCTTACACCAACAATGGGAAAGGTGAATTGGAAGTACCAAATATATAATTTTTCAAACTCAGCAACGATGTGATACAATTTGCAAGAAATATCGGGACAAGTAGGTTGTTGCGAACGAAGTAAGTCACGCCACAAGGGACGGCATAATAATTCAGAGTTATTATGCCGTCCCTTGTCATTACTGATGTTTAAAAGAGTTTTCGTGCAAAGAACACGAGCAAAGAACGCTAGTGGCATCCCCGCAAAGCCGGGAGTGCACTTCAGTGGGAAAATTTCTCACATTTCTAACCTAAACGGTAGACGCTGAAGACGGTCTCGAGATTATATCCACACATCTGGCCCTTTTATTAAACGACTTTAAAAAGAAAACACGGCCGCTTCTACAAAGCTAGTGGCAAACATCTCTGTGTGTTCAGCGTTGCGTAACGTTCGTGATGTGCTGGTGTAAAAACAACTGCAAACGTGAAAAGGGAATGTTAAAAGAATGTTTGAATCGAAAAGCCAAGTAAAATGAAACACAGCATTAGTAGTTATATCAGACGTTTCAATTATACCTATATTCTGGATTTAAATAGCTGGAATTCGTGATGTTCTTTTGTTTATAAATTTTTCTGATTAAAAAAAGTGTACTTTTAAGAATTCATTCATTGACATTTTTTCATGCAAGAAGGTTGATATTTTTTCCACGTTAGCAAACATTGAACGAACGTTTAGAACATCAATCAACTCAGCCTATCGCAGTCCACTGCTGGACAAAGCAGTACAATTTTAATGAGAATCAAGTTATTTAAATTTATACAGTGATTAACAAAGCCTGCTAGTTTTCTTATGTCAAGACTTCATTACTCGCGTGCTGTTAATTTATACAAAAGTCTATTCGCTTTTTACTGGGTATATAAATTCCTTTACAGGTTATCAATGGGGTGCCATAAAAATAACTGGGAATGAGGGAAAAATAAATGCGTTATTTCTGGTGAAAGTCACGACTTGCCTTATTTTTCCTTCTGAATTTTATTTAAGGCATTCGTAAGTAGTATGACTGAGTTCATATTTTTTTTGCATGCATCGGTTTTTTACTGTAACCTGTTTTAATGAATCAAGAAAATATAATACTCATCATCTCCCGAGTCTTTTCCCAACTATGTTGGGGTCGGCTTCCAGTCTAACCGGTTTCGGCTGAGTACCAGTGTTTTACAAGGAGCGACTGCCTATCTGACCTCCTCAACACAGTTACCTGGGCAACCCAATACCCCTTGGTTAGACTGGTGTCAGACTTACTGGCTTCTGACTACCCGTAACGACTGCCTAGGATGTTCAATGACCACCGGGACCTACAGTTTAACGTGCCATCCGAATCACAGTCATTGGTGTCCAAGATATACTTAGAAAGTACATAAAAACTTAGAAAAGCTGCATTGGTACTTGCCTTACCTGGAAACGAACTCACGCCCTCGCACTTGAGAGGTTGGCTCTTTAACCACTAGGCCACCACGACTCTTAGACTATGTATTCGTGTGACGTTATAAGACTCAATTTTTGTCTTTAAAATTAATATAAAAATAATATCTCCGTTGCCAAAGCTTCTAAAAGTTGTATGTTAGAGGTACATTAAGTAAACACAAAGCAACTTAAAGGCTTGAGGCTGAATGCACATGCGAACTTTTTACTTACCTGAGCCTTAAGCAATGCACTATGTACGCACATTGTTATGCCGCATAAATTACTTGAAGGCATTAACTTTTTTTAAGACTTAACATGCAATGACGTGTGCACTTGTTATGGTTAATATCTGATACTGTGTTTAACCTAGTTCGTACCTAAGCATGGCTAGTTTTTGTAGATTTTAAGTAGGTAAAGTTATAAGGAGGTTAAATTTTTTTTAGTAGTCAAGTTTCATATAAAAATTGTTTGAGAACTATGCCCCACCAAACCGTTACGACGTTTTGTGTGTATCCACAAAAAATGTTTCGTTATCTTAAAATCTCATATTGTAAATTCCAATAATCCATTACCTAGAATATAAATATATTTTACTGCTCAAATTCCTGTGCAAAAATCTAAATTTAAAACAGTTCCAAATGCATTCACAGTACACATTAAAATAAAATGAACTTTTATGTCCTTTTTATATAGCCCATAATCGTTCGTCGAATGCTTGTAAATCTCCTCAATGATCACGTATATGGCCATTCCGGAGGCTATTAATGTACTTTGTAACCTCTGCGAGTTGTTAACAATTGATTGAAAACTATGAGTCTCGAAGTTCACTGTTACTTCTATGTTTTATTGAGCTATTAGTATTGATGTTTTCCGACAAACAGACAATGTTCTTAATGTTTTCCTATTCAATCGACGAAGCTACATTGTTTGTACGACTTTGTTACATTCTTGAGTTAATGGTAGCCCCATCAGTCGTGTTTTGTTTTAAAACCTTCAGAATGACATGATGTGGATTAACTAAAAGTTCAATGTAAAAACCTTCGAAGGTACTACATAGGCGTCGAACCTTAATGAAAGACCTTCTTACATTCTGATCACTTCTGCCCTTATCCTAATTTTATTTGAGGTCGCGTTCTCACTAGTAACATTATTTTCAGCCATATCGTGAAATGTGTCTTCATATAAGTCTTAAAGACAGAAGGCTACAAATTCTTCAATATTAAACCGTTACCACAAAGTATGAAACATTCCAGCATTGATCTCACAATAACTAGAAATATCGATGCCACATCGTTAGCGCGCCACAAATTGGCATTAATCTAAGTGCAATAATTGGACAGAATGCTACGGTGTCACTGAACTGTACACATTCCTTCTGATACAATATGTTAGCTTTAGAGTAATCACGACGTTAAGCTGCCGATACACTGGCTCCGATTGTCTTGTCTCTGTGATTGTGGATCGGATTGAAAAACGACACAGTGATAGGGATCTTTTTGTTGTCTTTTCTTTTGTTTTTTCACGCTGCTTTTAATGTTAATAACGGCCAATGCTATCTTCTGATTCTAAATTTAAAAGTCAGTATTAAGCTATTATAGTGCTTCTGAAGTAAAAAAATATTTTAAATTTGGAATATTTTAGTCAAATTCATTGGATCGGGTTTGTATAAATATTTTGATTCGTTAAGAGCAAACAAAACAAATACCGGTGTGTATTTTGCTACTATTTCAAAATCTCAGGTTTCTTATTCCATTTTCATTCATTCAATAACCTTAAATTCTTCTAAAGCAACAGAAAAAACCAATTCCCTAAGTCATCTTTATAACAAAAAAAAAAACAGCTATACAGCCGTTACTTGTTAGCTATTCCTGTCTTAATACAAGTAACTGTAATTCAAAGGATTACACAATCAATTGTCCTTAACCAAACCTACGAAATCGTGTACAATCACTCGTTTGTTGTTAACAATCTCCAAAACACTCCATAAAACGTTACAATCAATGGAAGTTAATTGCTAGGTCCTGACATATTTATGTTTAGTTGTTCCATCCGTTCGCAGTTGCAGCTTAACAAAGCAATGAAGAGTAAAATATTGGAGTCGTGTGTCGTGGCACGTATTAGTTTAATTAAAAGCAGCTCACTACTCACGTCAACGCATTGCTAGTTATTAGTAACGGCTTTTGTTCGTGCTAGAACGGATTATCGTTTTGTTGTTTATTTAATAAAATCCTTTGTTTAAAATTGATACATTAAAATCTACAAAAAAAAAAAAACAAAAAAAACGTTTTTATAAATGGAAAACCAGCAAATCAGTTTATAAAATCCATTTACTAACAAATCTTTGCTTATGGCGTGTTGTTCGAAGATATTTCTTGTATTTAACGAATTACTTACTCTTATTGTTAATTAATGACTCTCAGCAACCAAATTCAAATCTATTCAAGTATTAGTCTGCAACGTTTTTTCTAACTTTGTTTTATGTATACAACGATTATTTTATTTTATTCCAGAAGAAGCTTATGACGCGCCTTCTGCGAAAACATTTAGTTTCACTAGTTTAACATTCAGTATCCAACATTGAATTTAATATATTTTATTCAAATGTACTTACAAAATAAAGCATCATCATTTTTTTAGTTTTTGATGAACAAGTTCCTTTAACCACTTATTTACTATTATTTGAGAAAATAACTAAGAAGCCATCCACCACAAAATACAAAGTACCTCTTGACGTCAAAAACAAGTGCCTACACAATACTCATGTTCACTTCATTCTCTAGCCCTAACCATTCCTTAATTGTCATGTCAAATACAAGAACATAAATACTCGTAGTGCCGTCAAGCTAACGATGTGTTCGTGAAAAAAATGCTCATATTGTAGTCGGTAATAGGATGTTGATGGTAGCAACGATATCGGTAAATAAGCTGACGACGATAATGCATTCGATTACACTATTAGAGCCTAGTTAATGTACCTTGTAGAGATTTTATCAGATATGGAGGTGTTTTTTTCTCGAGACGTGTTTTTTTTTAACATTATTAACCTTCTTAGGGAGAGACCCTCTCTCTCCTGCTGGTTGGCATTTAACTAGTTCATGTTCAAAATGCACCTGAATATTTTGAAGTAGATGTATGATAAACTATATATATTCATGAACCCCTATATCCCTTGGTTCCGCCATCACGCATGAACGGCTGGACCAATATCACTTTTTTGTGATGCTTCTTATTGTCAGGAGAAGGTTCTTATAAAAGTTAAAAAATACAGGATAACGTCTGTCGGGTCAACTAGTTCGGTATGTTTAAAGTCCCTAATAAATTCTACCTGTCTGTGTATTTTTTTTTTCAGAAAATTCCCGTCAAAACAAGGTCCATATAATGAAACAACAATACCAATAATTAAAATACCTAATCATGCATGTAGACCTGAGAGACATAAATAATTATCGTAACTTAAACCTACTGAGTACAAGTAATCACCATACTATTGATTGATATTTACTGAAGGCAATACTCATACGGCATGAACAGAACCGACAATTAAACGCAAGCCTGATTCTGACATCAATACTGACCAGTGACCACCAATCAATTCGCTGGCAACGAGCTTGTTACAATTTTCGTGGGCAGTTTAAAGTTGTTTCGCAATCGATTTATTATTATGTGCGCTAATTCGGAAGTACCTATAAACTAGACTAGCCCAAAATATGCTAAATATTTGTTCGCAACACGTGGACTCGGTCCAGTGCAAATCGATAAATCGGTGCGATTAATAACGTTGTGTTGTGCGCACAGAAAGTTATCTTAGCGATCAGTGTCAAATATTGCCAACAAGATATAAGTTAGTCCAAGCAACCGGCCCTAAATTAATTATTTAAAATTCAATTGAGTTATTGTGATTATGAATTAGTTTTAATTCTCGTAAAATAGTATTTGCGATCAAGAATATGTATGCTTTATAGGTCATATTATATCCGCATTACTCATCTATTTCATTTATATTACACACACATACATACACTTGAATATAATACCAACAGTCACACAGTAAGAGAAAGTTGCTAGAATCTTCTTTACGTGAAGATCTCTAAAAGTCCAAATCCACTAGATTAAGAACTTCGTTCCAAAATAACTCTTGTTGAGGAGGTTGGAGATTCGTAAATCACAACGAAGTCTACAAGGCTTCAACTTTGTACTAGAGCGATTAAACTGGGTACAGATCAAGTTTGACTAGATGCTTTAGAGGTTATACAACAATGTTCTTCCTGCCAATTACAGAATAGCTGTGCAACTTTGCTACCTGTGAATAGCACCTTGTTTTACATGCAGTCTGATTTGCAGAATAACCCACGCTAGTATTAGAGGTGAATGACCGAGAACGTTCTAGACCTTTCTTACGGGCTTAATAAAATAACAGTAATTAATTTCTGAATTAATTTACAAAACTAATCTTTGATATCAGAGGCAACCACGCTTGTCGCGATTAACCGCATGACCGGAATACATAACAAAAAGTAATATAATAAGCAAATTGAAAAACAAAAAGCAGCTTATAACCACAGACCAACGACAAAATAGAAGTGGCGAGCCTTGCAATTGATCACTAATAACACGTTGGTTTGACACGCGAGTGTAACACGCAATTCGCTGAACGTATTAAAATCATAACTCAACTGTGCAATAAGTCAACGGTCAGTTCCCCTCATAATCCCTGTGACTTTAATAAGCGCGTTAATTTATTCATGTGGGACCCGGTTGCCATGCACGCCATTTTCAATCCATCATCGTAAAATTCGCTGACCGTTGGCCGTTTCGTAATATCCGTCATTAATACATTTTGCGGCAAAACTCTTCTGCGGCCAGAAATGGTAGCATGTAATGGAAGATTTAATTACGCGGGTTCGAAAAAGGAATGTGTTCAAAATTTAACCTAAATAAATAACCTTTGGTCACTTCAAAATGGATAACACCTTTTTCATGAAATCCTGGAAATATTCGATATTCCGTTAGTAATTTAAATCTTAATTCTCGATTTTTTTTTAATCCAGACTATTCATTGTTAATCAATAGACAATTAAACATAATTCAGTACAGACGCCAGCACGTCAATCTAGACGAATTTGTCAAATTTTACCAATCAAATATTAATTTAAAAAATTACAGATGGAGGTTGCTAGCGACTGTACATTAAAAACAAAAAAAAATGAATAAAAGACAGGTACGAGCTATATAACAATATTGTATTTTTCATGAAAAAATTATATTGACTATCCACCTTTACAGTCGTCAAAGCGCCATGCCTTGCAATCTACCAATCAATCGCCAGCGATATCGTGAAATGGATCGCTTGACAAAAAACTTGACCAATCAAATTCTATAGATATGAAAGGAAGTACACATGTAGGAAATTGACTGTGACAGGCACGAGTGGTTAGCCAGGTATATGGCTGAAATTTTGCAAAAATCTTTTGTTAGAGATTTAATATACAACTTGATCATGATATTTTTAATCAGATTCCTAAACCACATCATTGCTTTTTTTCCATGAGAAATCATCAAATTAATTGATATAACCCCTCCCATTGTATCAGGCTCTTACTAACTAAAGCCCACTATGTTCCTTCTGGAGATCTCTGTGTGCTAGGGCCTAGATAACTCTTGCGAATAACCCGCAGCCCCGGCAGTAATTACTTTCAGTTATTTTCCATGTAAGTAATTTAAGAAGTTGGCTCAAAACCTAAAAATAAATAAATGATGTATGAGCTTCATAGATTCTGGTATCTATGAAGCTCATACCTTATTAATTTAGATATATAGATATATAATAAAGATACTCATTAGTAACATTTCATAATAATAATATGGTTTGCGTTACCGTACACAAATTCTCTAATATATTATTTTAATTGAATATCATGTATAAACGCGTCACAATGAACCGACATTTCATCATGCGGTAACCACGTTAATGTGGAAATATTTCTTTGGCAAATTATCCCTTATTCCTCAGCCCAAATAATTAATTAGAACAATTCCCGCTTTGAAATCCTTTTTGTTTCAAAAGAGGAACGCTGAATTAACTGATTATCATCCGAACGCTGGTGAAAATTTATTTATTATATGAAGCCGCAAAGTAAGGATACCGGATTAAAAATTAATTACAGTTCCAAACTAAGCTTTTGGGGACTTCGTGGGAGCGAAAAAGTTTATCGCGCTTTTTCATAAACGATGGTTCTGTCTGAATAGATTATGTTGGATTTGTTAAAAATAGCACTTCGTTCTTTGTGAATATATTAGTAGATAAGTCATTTATTGATCAAAAAAAGTTTACTCGTCATTTCAGTTTGAGTGCCGGATTATAATTTTTCAAGCTGTGTCTAGAATAAAAAGGAAAATAAACAAAAGCAAAATATGATTGTTTATACTTGACATGATTGTGTGTCCTTGAAATTTCTTCCGTTTTAGCAACACAGAGAGTATAGAACAATATATAGCAAAGATAGTTTTCAAACCCCTGGTTTTCTTGGTAATTCCCTCGCGTGCTCGTATTCATAACGACATGACAGCGACTAGGGTTGGCTATTAATTATAACTGTCTCACTTTATACTAAGCCTTAGGTCGCTTCCAGACGGACGGCCGGTTGCTGCCGACGGGCTGTCAGAGGCAGAAGTCGATTGTATAGTCGCCGGCTGCTAAGCCCTCGCTAGCTAACTTGTCGACAATGTGGTCGGCAATATTGTGATCGTCTGTAAACGTCTTAAGTAGGCGCTTCTGAGTAGTGGACGAAGCCGACGTAGATAATAATAGTTCACGAATTAAATGGCGCCGTTTTTGTCAACGCCGACAGGGCGTTCCTGAACTTTCTTGATGTGGTTGTCTTGTGGTTTGTTTAAGTATATCAGTTGGGCTCACTATGGATTGTTTATAAACTTAGCAGTAACTAAATGAGCACATTTCCTAAGTAGGGTTAATATATTTAAGTTGAAACAAACAACTCAATCATTTTCTTAGTAAATCAGCCTCATAATGTAGATAGCTATTATAAACAGTTATAATTAATATAGTTATCAAATATAGCTCTAAAGATGATTACGATTTATAACACAATTCAGAGATTGACCTATAAATCGTTGACTATGCTTATGTGTTCGATATTTTCTGCAGATATTGTGTAAGTTTTCGTTACGATAAAACTTGAGATATTATTCAATGATGTGTGAAATTAAACCATTACTTTATGGCCATTAGATAGGCTACGAGGATATATTGTATTTCCTTTTTTTCTGTTCATATTTTGTTAGAAAGATGATTATTTTTGAAGGAATATGATGATGCTAATACGAGACTAATCAATTATACTATTTTGGATGAAAGTCATTTTTAATTCCTAAAACTATGCCTCTGACGATAAAGTGGTAGCATGGGGTAATCATTTTCCTATACTTGACAAACAATTACCTTATATTAAATCTAAAACATATTTTAAGATTATGCAATCGCAACTGCTTATTGCTCAAGTCTAGCCTTTTGACGTGAATTGGAGGGTTGGTAGCGGAAAATACAAAAAAACGTCAATAAATTTAAATATTTCCCGAAAAATTATATTGTTATTGAATAATCATCTCCCGAGCCTTTTCCCAACTATGTTGGGGTCGGCTTCCAGTGTAACCAGTTTCGGCTGAGTACCAGTGCTGCTGAGTTTACAATGAGCGACTGCCTATCTGACCTCCTCAACCCAGTTACCTGGGCAACCCAATACATCTTGGTTAGACTGGCGTCAGACTTACTGGCTTCTGACTACCCGTAACGACTGCCAAGGATGTTCAATGACAGCCGGGACCTACAGTTTAACGTGCCATCCGAAACACAGTCATTGGTGTCCAAGATATACTTAGAAAGTACATACAAACTTAGAAAAGTTGCATTGGTACTTGCCCGACCTGGAATCGAACCCACGCCCTCACACTTGAGAAGTTGGCTCTTTAACCACTAGGCCACCACGACTTCTTGTTATTGAATAACATTTTGAATTTACAAAAGTTTGGGAGAAAACAAAGACATCAGAAATTACTTTGTCGTATATTATAAATGCAAATAATTAGATAACGCCTCATTATCTGATTTTAACTAATATGTAAAATATATCCCACTAAAAACATTCAATGTAAAAAAGCCAAGTCTCTATGCAATCTTTTCACCGTAAAAAGTTTTGAGATCGCATCGTAGCCAAGTCCTCTTCACCTTATTTTGTAATGATAAATCAATATTTAGAGACTGTATCAATAGTTTTACTTACATTATAATAATAGGGACTTGGCAATGAGCACAGGTTAAAAGCTGTTTGCTCCGTGGAATTATATGCAAATATTACTGTCTACTGACGAACTGATATGTTGTATGGTTGGGACGACATTTATTGAATAAACTAGAACATGAATTCTGTGATATTAAAGTTTAAGCTTAATAATTACTTTCAACTCGTCTAATATGTTTTTATGTTTGTATCTTATTGTGCTCATTGCCAAGTCACTATTATTATAATGTAAGTAAAACTATTGATACAGTCTCTAAATATTGAT
This sequence comes from Heliothis peltigera, assembly GCA_958496145.1. NCBI lineage: Eukaryota > Metazoa > Arthropoda > Insecta > Lepidoptera > Noctuidae > Heliothis > Heliothis peltigera. The sequence goes on from OY292327.1 coordinate 3,900,914, forward strand.
TTATCATTACAAAATAAGGTGAAGAGGACTTGGCTACGATGCGATCTCAAAACTTTTTACGGTGAAAAGATTGCATAGAGACTTGGCTTTTTTACATTGAATGTTTTTAGTGGGATCTCATTAATTTTTGTAGGTTTCTTTACGATTGTATCTATTAACTGGTCATAATAAAATAATATACATATAAACATACTTTAAACAATTACATAGATATGTACCTACCATAATTTTGTTGCAAATCATTTTGGTTTCAGATTGGTTATTTCTTATATAGAGGGCGCTATTATTGAAATCATAAGAAACATTTTAGGTACTACTAATAGCTATACTAAGCTATGTAACGAAACCATAGCGCGATTTAGAAAGGTACAACGCCATCTATCGAGCATGCATTATTTGTCGCATTGCATTGAACTTGAATTTTTAGTTTATGTATCGAGCTCTATGTATTATATTAAATACATAAAAAATCTCTCTAATAATGAAATAAACCAATTCAATATTTTTTGTAGATACGTAAACAAAGAACAAAGTTAACAATGCAGTCGAAATTGATACAAAATACTCTAGCAAAACCGCAAATATAAAATTGTTTTCCATAGTTTTTTATTTTATGACGTTTTTATAATTTTCCCTTTATATGTGGCTGACAACCTGCACTGGTGCTAAATTTCAAGGTTCTAAGTCCACTAGAAGTACCTTAGAATTTTGATGATCGGTCAGTGAGTCAGTGAGTGACAGAATAGTGTAACTTTGATCGACCGTAACTCGGAAACTATTTATTCAATTATCATGAAATTTTGAGGATAAGCTTGTTGTAACGCTTTCTCTCGGTCACCGAAAACCCAACGCTCTAGCTTTGTCCGCATCGAAGATATAGGGGGGTGAAATAGCCGCGAATCGCTTCGAGAAAAGATGGTACGGCCGTGCCCGCTCTGCTTGAGACTTGGCTGGGGCACTCCCGTGCCCTCAGATAAAAAAACCTTATATATTTGAGTTTCCCGCTAGGCGACAATTGTTGCATTCACCTTAATCAAGTTCGAGATAACAGTGGTAACATTCTTGATATTTTTTATCACATGAATATGAATGTTACGTTGAAGAGGAAGTCACGATTTATCTCACGTTATTGTGTACTGTGTGATTTGACATTATGATTTAGATTGACAACTAAATCACTTTATGCTACCTTTGTAGGTAGATAAAACTCAAAACTCAAACTCAAAATCATTTATTCAAACTTGGCTGTAAAACAGCACTTTTTGACGTCAAATATTACAAAAGACAGCCCCCAAAAACGCCCACCCTTCACCACTTCCTATGTGTTTTTGCTGGGAAGAAGAAGTGGCGCAACAAACTCCCCAGCAACACATGTCTGTCTGTTGGTTTGAAGAACCTTTAAAGTATAATATTAATAGAACAATATTTTCTTCATACACAATTTGTATGATGTAAGTAATTAGATGTATATATAACAATATAAAGAAATTTAAATACTTATGTAACACACGCGGGCTAACACTCAACCTTACACCTACATACCTTTATGAAACTCAAGCATTAAATATATTTTATAAAAATAAAACCAAAACTAAACAAAACCACAGCCTCCAATTATATGATGCTAATAGTAGATAAGGGAGTGTCCACCTACATGTGCTAGTCTGTTGTAACCATGATGTACAACATAAGCCGCCAATCTAGCAAATTAGGACCACAGTATAGAAAAGAACAAATAACAACAACAACAATACTACTCTGTGTATAGTCAGTGAGACGACCTGGCACCACAAGCAGCACCCGTTCTAAGTAAATAAATAAATAAATATGTAAGGTATATTTATTTATTTTCTTAAGGGTCGATAGTTCAGTAGCCGGATTTTATTTCTACGAAATATGAATATTGTTTCTTTTTAATATATTGTAGATATGGAAAAAATATCAATTCGACTTTTATAATACCGGTAAAATAAACGATAACACAAAGAAAGTGGTGAATGGCGGGCGTTTTTGTGGGCTGTTTTTGATAAAATCGATTTATGAAAAGTGCTGATTTTCAGCATCAATTAAGCTCCAAGCACTCCTGAAAAGGAATATCTGCCCAATTTAAATCTCTGTACCCAATTTCACCTAAATCTGTTTACGGTATAACCATGAAATGAAATGGAAGCATGGTGTTTAACGCCCATTATTCTTTCTCCATATTGGGACAATATACAGGCTGATGATGATGTTCAATAAAAATAATCAACACTGAATTTTCCCCTACTAAAATAAATACCAATAGTCTACAATCTAAATCCTCACAAGAAGTACAAGTAGCCAGTTCCGGACAGTTACCAACAATGGCGTGGAGGACCACAGTTCCGACGGCTGCGGAAACGGCGCGGCCAGTAGCGACGACACGACACTCACTTAACCTCACGACAAATGTAAGGAAGCTGTGATGCATATGTTAATAGTGTGTATGTACGTGCTGCACTTTGTGTATAGACTCGAAGTTCAGACTGCAGTATAGAATACTGACAAAGTAGTCAGTCAAGCAGGCAGTCTGAACTTACTATAGGAAGTAGGTTTCAAAAGACTTGTGTCTAACTTAGATCCATTTTTTATGTTAGCAGATAGCTTATAAGCTTGTCATAAGCGGCAGTAAACGGGACCTTTTAAACGTGAGGAATCATCAAGTAAACCCTCCCGGTGGATGTAAGTAAAGCTAAAAAGAGTGTCTGACTTTTACTGAATAAAAAACACAATTATAATACGTCCACATTGATTAACCACTTTTTTATTTAGAACTAACTGTTCCTCGCGGTTTTACTTGTGACTAAAGTAAAAACTAAACTACTTCCACATAGGTGTCACTCCTAGTTATATTTGAGCTCCAAACTCAGCTCAGACATTTTGATTTGCTGTAACAAACATACGTACAGAAAAAATAAAAAAAGGTATTTTGGTTTATGTGTGTGATATGTGCATACAGTCCCATGCACTTAGTAATAATCAGTTATATATAGACACTCAAATTTATTTACTTTTATAGATGTATCAATTGATGTAGGTATAGAGTTTTTTTTTATCTTTCAATGATACTCGTTGCAGTATTGACTTTCATACAAAACTGCAACCCAAACATCGTTCAAATAAATTCAACGTGCATTTGAAATCAAATATAATGCTAGCAATATCACTGAAATATCTTTGATCTATTTTAGTGTTTAATATTCAGCGTAAAAGCGACCACAGAAAGCGCTTTGCTGATGGATCTGGCTTTTAGCGATACTCGAACATTTCTTGCCTCCACAACGAGTGCAGCTTTCATACAGCGCTTTGTTTACCGATGTGGATGTAAAACATGCAATCAATGTTTTCTAAAATGCGTTTTTGAATGTACCTACAGTTTGTTTTATGAGTGTTTGACTTATTCTGGGTGTTCCTATGCAGGTAAAATATGTATGTATTTACAAAAGAGAGGCACAAAAGTACGTTTATCAGTTGTCTTGTACCTATAGCTTTGCGTAGTTTGGAACTAGATGACTTTGTATGAATGTGTGACATGTGAATATTATATTAAGAGTGCGCCGCATCAACTTGCTTTCTTCAAAATTAGTTGAATCGACATTGTAACCTGAATCATCATGACAACCACTAAAAAGTAACCAGCCATATTAAACACGCTGCGATATATTTTTAAATACATATTATAATACTCAGACCACAGTCAAAATTCTTCCTCACCACTTAAATGGCTGAATGATCGTTCTAGGAATCGAAACCGGGATCCTCACTTTGTCAGTCTGCAAAAGTGACCATTGCGCCACCGGTGTCTATAACAATTCCATGTAACACGGTACTGGTAGCAAGTAATCTGGTTAATATCTACTTCTCTATAAATTGTACGCTCGCTTGCTCGACAACGTGGACATGGCTAGAACAGTGTTCTATGGGTTGTGTGTACCAGGCACTAGATTTTAAGACATTAGCAACTCTATAGACTAAGAGCCAGTTTCACTAAGTCCAAATAACCACTGTCTGCCGAATAAATTAAAAAATGGAATAGAATTTGTAGAAATTATCTACCAAATAAACTAACTGGGACTTATTTGTAGGTTTTGAAACAGGACCTAAAATTCATAATTCCAAATAATACAACATTTTGATGTTTAAAAATTAAATCAAGAAAAATGATATCTCAGTTGCAATCATTATAGTCAGTAAAAGAATATTGTTTTTTATAACCATTATCCTCATAAAAGGAGTAGGTACACAAGAGCTCAGACATCCCTGCCTATATTACACCGCTCCGTAACCCAAGCCTATGGAAAGCTAAGCCCCAGGCAATTTTCACTCTTAACAACTTTGGCTCGCAAATCAACGTAACATTGTTCTTTGAGTTTCGTTCATTAAATGTTCAAGCATCGCGTCTTGAACATTGCTACCAGAATTACCCCTTGTTTATTTTATACTTGGAACAATCAGAAAGCAGACAAAAGGATATGTGACATCATCTCATTACGTAAATCTTGACGACAAAAATACAATGGGTGTAAAGAAAATCTTATTCTGCTCGTGTAATTTAAGCCTGCGATATATTTTATAAATATTTAATAAAGTTATATTATCATAACTAATTATTACATTGTGATACTCAAATAGCGTCTTTATCATCATCATCTTCAGCCTTTTTACCGTCCCACTGCTGGGCATAGGCCTCATTTCACACTGAGAAGGATTGAGCGTTAATTTCTTTTTATATTAAAGTATTTTACATGTTATCTACAACACGTGATTTTACATCAAACTTATCATCTTGTTGGTGTCGGCTACCACTTAGTCTTCTGACTTCCTCAATCCAGTTACCCTTCCTCAATACAATACCCCTGGGTAAGTGTGGTAGGTACTGACATCAATCTTATCAACACAACTAAAAAAACGATGACAAACCTTTTAACACATACTTAAAAAACGGGTTTATAAATACACAAATAAATAATTTGCAATGCCCAAAATTGTTTTAACATACAGCGAAGTCTGTTTAACATTTTTATATAACACTTGAAAGGTTATTAATTCGAGGTACGTAACTCCATTTCATATTTCACACGAATAAAGTGGTAGTTCTCGGGAATTCCATTGCATTACCTCTCCACGTATACTTTATAAATTTTCACCCGTGATGAAACAATCTCGCTCTTATTTCACTCTAGCACCTTGAGACAAGGGTTTAATAACGATACTTGTTTAAATTAAACTGCGTTTCATTTTGCATTTCATAAACGTTGGATTTTGTTGAGGTATTACGACGATTTTTGTTGGAGATTTAATGAATTGGCTTGTCGATTACGTCAAAAATAAATTCCTTCATGATATTATTTTGGTTAAGCTTCTTAAAATGTTTCTTTCGTTCGTATTTTGAAGGAAAAACTATTTGATTTTTTTTTCTAGAGTAAAATTTGTATATGGCTTGATGTAAAAAATGTGACGTCATAGTTCTTACTTTCGTACAAATTGTATAGAAAGTAACCGTTTTTGAAAGTTCAATAAAAGTAATGAATTTGTCTCGTTGTCTACTACCCTATAGTTTGATTTATTATTTTATTTATATTAGTGTGTATAAATACGAAATTCAAAATGAAAACATACATATGTGTAATGTTCGTGGAACAATTTTAACTCCACACACATTGCTACTAAAACTTTGCGACATGAACTTAAATCCCCATCTTAGGAAACTGTTCCCAACATTAAACAGATCAAACATGGCAAACAGTTATCGCTCCCTCGAGGACGCTCCGTATTGCGTCACTAACGATGTTACGTCATAAGATGACAGGGATCAGATTAGACCGTCACGTCCAGTTAGTTTGGAGTGCATTTCCTTGCTCGCACGGCCCGGTGGTCGCTATTAATGGAATGTTTGCTCCGGTGTGATAGAGTGACCGCTTCAAACTCGCAGACACCTGATTACGTAGTTGAGAGTTTTGATACAATTGCTTTTTTGTTCAGCCAGTGTAAACGTTTGTTCAACTATTATTATGTGCTGAACGATTCTAGAAAGTTTTATATAATGAACTAATTAATTGGGCAAATAAAAGCTTAGTATCAAAATCATTCTGCGTGATATTAGCATAAATCGGAGTTCTAGAACTGTTTTAAGTATTTAACACATAGACAAAAATATTAAGGTCAAAAATTTGAAGAGGTCACGAATGCGATAAGTGGAATCAGTTATTGAAAAAGTCATGAGAAGCTGTCGATAAAACACAGGTCCGATAAAGATTCGTTTGGAAACATAATCGAAAAGGAGATAAATTGAATTAAAAACTTAATTTAAAACTCAATCCGTGAATAAAACAAAAATCAATCAAAGAACTCGGTGCGATCAACAACATGAACCGTGCGATCATGTGTCTTTTAACTAAATAAAAACAAAAATCCAGAATAAAAATCTGTGACAGATGAAGCGCGTAATAGGCGAATGAGATCAACTGTATTGCATGTGCGGTGCATGAGTGCACAACTCAGCGTTCAATCTCTCACGGGAAACGGTCTTGAAAAACCAAGATGGCGGCTATCGACGGCAAATTTGATTTGTGACCAACCCCACAAAGTAATGCGGGTGAGGGGTGCCAACATTCGAATTGGAAAATTTTATATCGGCTATAAAACTTGACGGACACACTGAAAATGCATGGTTTGTGGTGTGCAACTGTGTTGCACGTCTCTAAATTCTTGCTAATGACTTGATTGAGAACAAAATTATTCTAAATGTATGTATTGTATTTTATTCAGACTTGCTGAATGTAGGTCGCTATTAGCGTTTATAGCATAAGTTTCTTGACAACTTAATACAAGTACAGTAATTTCTGTTAAGTTATTCGTTAATCCAGTTTGGGAATCCAACTTAAGTTTGACAACCTACTCGGTATTAAAACTTTAAACCGAAAATAGAACAACTCCTTATATAACGCCTCGCCATTACTAGATCGTAATTAATTTTGTGAAAATTTACTCATAAATTTATAAACCCTTTAAGTCTGTAAGGATATCAAAATTAGATTTCTAATAGAATTTTGCCGTCGAATTTTGCGGATGGCCGCCCGTAGTCTGGTCGTATTTGTTCCATTTAAGTAATGAAAGCGACTGGTATCAGTCCGATAAATCAACATACAAAGCCAATGGAGGTAGCTACAATGTTGACAGATTTGATAGTAACGGAACAGTACTAGCTAGCTATAAGTCCATGTTTCCTTGTTTGCTTAATAAGTTAAGTAAATGTTTCGCTGTTCGGGTCGAAATTTAAACGATTGATTGATAGCTGTTTTGCAAATACACAGTTTTAGTATTTTCCCGTCACGCAAAAGTGGTTTATTTTGATTTGTAGTTATTCAATTTCGAGTATAACAAATATCGAATGGACAGGGATGGAATAAATGCAAATAATTAGAGTTAAATTTTTTATTGTTTCTCTAAAATCTCTTTTCGAGGCAACCTAGTCAAAAAACAAATGTCAGGAGTGCCTGATGAACTTTTATTCACAATTTCAGTACATTTTTTAAACTTTTTTTTATGTATAGTAACAAAAGTGGATCTTAAACCCTTTAGTAAGTATGGGAAAATTAACTTTGAATATACAAGATGGTTCCTCTCTTTCATGTAACTCATCAGGGCGTGCCTCTTAAGCTTGCAACCTCTTACGAGTCATAAACGTGGCATTTTCATTCATTCATATTTAATTCAGTTTAAAAGAAGGCACATACTGCGAAATATACGGTTTGTTTAGCCTTATTTGTCTTTTATATCTTACGAGCTTGCTTTACGACGAAATTTATATCGTGTGTAATATTTTACGTGTTTTAAAGTGTCTCTATAGTCTTGTGTCAATGTTAGTTTTAGAGCGCACACTGCAAACTTTTAGTCGGCCGATATTTTGTTCCATTGGTTGGACTCATAAATCAGAATAGAGAACCGAGATGAATGGCAGTGATGGCATCCAGGCCGATTGTCGGCTACGGCGGCCGTTCTCTTTTTTATGGAGATCAGCCAGCTGCGCAGGACATATTATAGTGCACAAGCATTCGCGCAGACACAAGTGCACTCTCTATTCCCTTACTCTCATAATCCGATGGGACGGCAATCCGACACGACCGGAGAGAGATCAGGCGCAGGACCGACATTTACGTGCTCTCCGATGCACGGGTGAATCAATCACCAACTTCCAGACTCCAGGCTGCTGTATGAAAGTTTCTCAAAACCCACAAAGCGATTTCGGCCCGACCCGGGATTCGAACCCGAGACCCCGTGCACAGCAGTCGCGCCTTGCGACCACTAGACCAACGAGGCAGTCACAATGGCAGTACACAAATTACAACGATTATATTTCCAACTGGTATCAGGCTAACTAATGTTTGATTGGACACAATCACACATCGTTCATAATTATTAACTTCAAAATAAACTGTCAGCCGATGGGCTTGCAATTTAGTCTGCAGTGTTCAGGGGGTCTTAAATTTTGATCTGCTGTAAGGAGAACCGACTTCAAAATATCCACTTGAGCTAATGATGGCTAAAGCCGACAAGATGTCATCTCAGTAACTATTTAAAATAAGTTGCTTTATGTATGAAATTTTAATTTGTGTGTTTTTGTTCATGGACATAGAACATATGGTTTCGTTTTAGACATAGAACGAAACCATAAATGGGCGACAATGCAACAATTTACCAGTGAAACCAGACGTGAATTTAATTTTAAACGTGTTATATCTAACGCGTTGAAAAGGGCCCGCAACCACACAGAGACCACAAACACAGCAAAGGTAACAGAAACTATTTACATCACTTTTGTTGTAGCCAAACAAAATTTGAACAATTCATTAAAAACTCATCTTATTTTAGGTGGAGAATAACCCAAGCGATTTTGTTTTTAAAATTGCATCGCAGAATTTAAACAGCGCTCAAATAAAAGGTAGTGCCGAAATGTTCATGATTTGTTTGCTCCCGAAGTTACAGACATTAAAAAGTTTCGAGACTGCCAACATTCGGATTGGAAAATTCTGTGCTAGGCCGTAAAGTCTGTGACGTCCACGAAATATGGTGGCTAGGTCTAATCCAAAAAAATTTAGGACTATTCCGATACTTGTTTTTTGTACGCCATTGTTTCTCTCGCCCGTCCCTCTTTACAAATCAACGAGCAGTGTTCTCCGAAAATAGAAAAAGAATGCAGACCAACGATGTTCGTATATTTTCTAGTCGGAAGGTGACTGGTTTGGATAGCAAACATATGCATGTCTGCTCACTTATTTGGTGAAGATGTTCTAGCGATAGGACCTGTAAATATAATAATTATGGTTTGGCCAATACATCATGATCTGAGTGTCGATATGGTACGATGACACTTTCGAAGCTAGTTTTTTTAGAACAAACAGTATGTTATTAAGATAAATAAAAGATGTTGAAATTTTTCATAATTGTATACACTTTGCTACCGTCGTTTTTTTTTAAAAAAAAACGTTACTTTATATAATTTTTCTTTACAGAAAGGACCAGAACAGCATAGCTACGCACTGTAGTGAAAATTGCTTAAGGTAAAATACTTAGCTTTTACTTTACTACTGCGAATAAAAGACCTAGCCCGCATACCTGCTGCAGAAAATTATCTTGAAAGTATCTCGGGACATATTCAGAAATTCTTTTATAAGTATTGCTGAGCGGGGTCCCATTGTTAGTCGTAGCGAATCATTTGTTGCCTATCTCCAATCCTGCAGTTGCAGCTAATGGTAGTCGTTAAGGAATACTTGCAAGATATCAAAGCTTCCATTTATGGTAAAGAGGTGGTTTTTAAGCTCATGATTTTAAATCTTAAAATATTCATAAAGGTAACAGTTTTCATTCTATCAGGATTTCTTTTGCGAAATTAATTTTTTTTTACCGGCCTTAGGGCCAGTTTTTTGTGTTCGCAAGAGTTACCGTGGCCCTGGCACACAGGGACCTCCAGAAGGAACATAGTGGGTTTTAGTCAGTAAGAGTCTGACACTCCCTCCAGCTGCACCCTCAGCGGGAGTGGTCATTTGATGATTTACCACAAAAAGGGCCAGTTTCACAGGATACAGATAGCCACTATCTACCAGATAAATTAAAAAATGGAACAGAATTTGTATGAAATTATCTGCCAGATAAAGTCTCTGGAACTTATCAGCATCCGGTGAAACTAACCCTTAAAATTGTATTTTTTTAATGTTCGGGCTGGAATTTCGTCTTAGATGTCTGTTACATGCGGCCGACGGCGATCGGACGTCGCAGTATGGGAATGTTTGGCACCGTTTCCGAGACTAGCGACGGATACGTGCGGCTGACTGTGAGTATTAACGCCTTCGCCGCGCGCGTCTGTTGTATGCTATTAGCTGTAGGCCGAATGCTTCCTTGGACAGAGTTCCAGCTTTCTGAGAAATGAAAATAATTAATTTGAATTTCGAATAACATCAATCTGGTTGTTTACAATATTTTTTGTAGAAACTATTCCTTACTCCTACCACCTAAAGCTAAGTTTACATTTGACGTTCACAAAAGTCTGCATTGTCCATACTGCAACAATTTCATAGACTTCTGTAGCGATACTCGGGTATTTTTTGTTCCACATACACAATAATATAGACTTCATGTATAGATTTACCTAAATGTATGGTCTAGTATTACTGAATATAGGCTTTAAAAATCAAGAACAATAAATTAACGAAAAAAGATACCAAGAGTTTTTGGAAAAAAAAAATAGTTTTTCCTTAAATTCATCCAAATTATTCATCTTCAAATGACTAGCCTTCTCAACTTACTACCTTCTTAATCTCCTCTCTTTATTGAACATACAAAATTACGTCTTCGACTGTTAAGCATTTAGTGTCAAGTTTATCAAAATATTCGTACGTGAGACTAGAGATTATTTCGGTCTTGTCGTTTCCTTGGGCATAATCAAAAAGTACCTCATTAGTACCTTCTCAGAATACAGATAGACACTGATATTTTGCTTGGAAAAGCTATTAAATGTTTATCATTACGAGTAAGTATTAAAGCATTTCGTTGAACACAATTAACTAATATGTGTCGGAACAGATTCTCAGAGGTAGTTTCAAGATAAGCCATACGTAAAACCTTAGGCATTCACCCACCGAACAGAGCTTATAACTCTACTCTAGCGAATCCACTTTGGAACACCAATGAAGGCAAGCCAGAGGCGGGACGGGGAACTGTCCCCCGTCATGGTTCACTCTAGCTAGCTGGAGGTGACGGAGGCTACTGATTAATGCACTTAGTAGTAAGTATCATTGTAAGCATCCATAGAGCATTAAGTAGTTGGTAATAAAAGCTTGTCTTGAGTGTGTTTCAATTCCCCTACATACTGCATGGTGACCCTCCGTATTACCGGACAATATCCTCCCTCTAGTGGTAGACTCCCTATCTATCTATACTATCCCTATAGAGTAGTAGTGAGTCCTCGTCCTACTAGGTATCGGTATCGGTATCTGTATGCGAATAGTTTTAGACGGTTACATTAAATTGTTTCTATATTGTGTTTTTTAACTAATAGGAAAAGATGTGTACCTATGAGAGTATTTCATTGAAAAATCGCACAGAAAAACTAGATTACCCCGTGCAAAGCCGGGGAGGACAGCTAGTTAGATATAATTAAAAAACTATCGGCTTTTGTTTTACACAAAGTTCGTTTCCATTCTTTACACGAAACAAAAGAAAAACAATGAAACTTTTCTTATTTAAGTCGGACGTCGGAACAAAAGTATCCCGCCTTTGGATTTAAAGCTTGCGGTCATTAGACAGTCAAGTTAGCATATATTTTAATATCACGAGGCAGCTGTGACACCCTGTGAGCGGCTGCTTTTGCAAGATGTCAAAACAAGTACATTTTATTTATATTATTTTCTTGCCTCTATCTCGTCGTAAGGATTTATTACAGCAATATACCGTTGGACGTAAGACAATGGATTTTGCGTCAGAGCCAACGGTTTCCTTAACTTCATATGTTACTTGAATGTTCGCTCCGTAATGATAATATTATGTTCTTTGTCTAATCGGATGTTATGTCTTCTTAAAGTCATTTAATAAATTCGAACTAAGTATACTTTTGTGTAGGTAGCATATTAGTAAACTGTGTATCAGTATATTCTAAATATATATCAATGTTATATATATTATTAATTAGAAAACAATGACGGATATAATTAAGGACTTATTCCAAGATTACTGGGCGGATATGAAGTGGGTAGATTAGAAAACACAGGTCTATTTATATAAAAGTAGTAAAAATGTCTAAGATAAAAGGTATTATAGAGTAGGTCATAATACCTTATATTTAAATTCGCATGAATTCCTCGCTAAAATGCAAACAAAACATGAAAATAAGCTTGAAATAAATATGAATCCTACCTGATGTTTAATATGTACAAACAAATATAATAATAACAATATAAAAAGCAAAGCCGTATTCAATAATTACACATCGCAGCGACCACACTCTTACTATGTGTAAGCGGATCACGAAGCATGTTTGCCAAGCGTATTAGTAACCGAAACACCGCTGTGAATTCAAACCGTTGAACTTGATCTCTCCACTTCATCTGATTACTTCCGCACTCTCCTATCTTCAACGACACTGAGAGGGGCAGGGGAGCTCAAATTATATTTGTATCGCCATATAATATAGAGTTACGTTGGCGACAGAATTAACTGGAGCGCGTAATGTTTGACGGTGTATTATTTAGACGAGTAAACTTTAGGTCTCTGATTAAGCTATTGCTTGGCTCGGCAAACAAACTTGGCTTGCAAATATATATGTAAAACGAGACAAACAAAAACTAATCAATAAGACTGTAGACTTATTCGCTGAATGATGTCTAGACGAATTTGATTGGCTGTTCTTTTTTTTTATGTTTCAATCAAATTCTGTATGCGTGAGCTTTGGTATTCAGTTCAGTCCTTATTTATTTAACACACACTTTCTTTTGAAGATTTTTAAATCTGTGTACATAATATTTGCTTTTTAATACTTTTTTAATTAGAGCACTCGGCTTAACATGCATATTTTAAGTAAAATGAAAACAAATTTCAAAATAGTATACGCTGAGGATCTTTGGGCAATATAGTTTTACGCCATCACAGAATAAGACAAGAAAGGTCGTACAGTGAAATCAATCGGTGCCAATCAGATATCCCCAGACTATCAAATCACAGCTAATCATAATTAGATAAGTACATAATCATAACTATGTCCCAGCGTCAAACACAAATCAGATTCCCATATATTGGATTGCACTTAATTAGCTGGTTTAATTAGACTGTGACATGACGGTTAAAGAGCCGATGTAACGTAGCAATATAGCCAATGCCTAATTACGGCATAAGAGCAATTAGGGATTTTCATTTAGAAATGACTTAATTAAGAGGCGTTAGTGTTTCCAATTCTGTAGCTAACGTAATACCTAATGGCGTCCAGACCGATTGTCGGCCATGGCGGCTGTTCTCTTTAAGTAAAACAGCCAGCTGCGCAGGATTCTTTATGGTGCACATGCATTTGCGCAGATACAGGTGTCCTCTCTATTCAGTTTCATCCGCATACCCAGATTAAAAGAAACCTGTAACGATACATGGGCTATCTGACACTGAAACAATTCTTCAAATCAGTCGAGTAGTTCTTGAGATCAAGGCGTTCAAGCAAACAAACAATCCTTTCAGATTTATAAGATTAGTGTAAATCCTACGTATAAACGCGAACGTTTGTAAGTATGAATGAATGCCAAAAAAGTATAGCTTATATACGAAAATGAATGTCATATAAGCTACTTTTTAACCAGGTGCGGGAAGTAGTTCCTTCGGGACGTGAGTAAGCCCGCGGGTGGACCAAATATAGAATAGATACGTCATCGAAACCGATAAAAACTTTGTTCATATCTAACAACAAACGATATCCATAAAATTTTTAGCCCCGCTCTAATCAAACAAAAAGAACGAAGTTATAACTACAAACTGTGAAAAATACTGTTTCCTTTGTAAGTTTGTACAAACGTCGATTTCGTACGTTATAGAGGATATCACGGGTAGAACAGTCAGTGGATTTGGAGCGAGCAATATTGATGGATTCTATCCACCGGCCACGTTATTGCTACCCTCTAATGGAAACAGATTGAGCTATTCTTGGTGGAGCCATGCCTTTATTCAATTAGAGCTTTCGGCTTTCGGCTCTATTTTAGTATTAAGCTTAGAGACAGTGCTCGAACATGCCCTGTGTTGTGTATCGTGCTAGAACGCTGCATGCAGTTCGCTTTGATAGTAAATCATTGATTTGAGAATAGAGGTTTGTGAGTTAAGGTTTTTATTCGTTTTGTAAACGTATATTCTTTAGTTCGTATTTTGCTTTTTCTTTTAAGTCTATCGGGCCTGCTTTTTGTACTCGATTTGTCTCATCAAGTGTGTAGATAAACTGTTTCATAAATACTGAGTTTGTTTACTTTCAAATATGCACAACTTTGATTGATTTTTAATTTTTTGGTAATGCATTACATTTCTCCCGAGAAATATCAATAAGTATTACATTATTTTATATTAAGTATGTTCTTAGAGTCAACTAATTTTTTTGCTATTCTAACTAACTTAAAACCACAACGTATTCTATCTCAAGAACCTTAAATGAGTTCTCGCTAGTTTCTTTGTTACGTTAAAAAGATTTCCACGTCTTTTCATTCCTACATTAGCTTTAATTATAACTAGCGTCAAGTATACATCAGACTGCAGAAAAAGTTCCCGACTAGAGTTTATACGGAACGACGTAATGTCGTCTAAGAATTTTAAATAGGAAACTATTTTCCGTTTTATCTAGAAGGAGTACAAAATTTTTATTCGTTTTAACTTGAAACGATTTTCGATAGTCATAGGTATCGATAGGTATATAGCCACCAACCCGCATTGAGCAAGCGTAGTGATTTATACTGAATCCTTCTCCGTGTGAGAGGAGGCCTGTGCCCAGCAGTGGGACGATAAAAAGGCTGATGATGATGATGGTATATATATCTAAAATATGCTTCGTTAATACATATGTATAGACGACAGCATATCAAGTTACTACAATCTGTTTGATTTCCTTAATACATTTTCAACTTTTTCGCTGACGCATATGGTTTAAAGTTGATTTGGAAAATTTTACAGTTCCGGGTAGCTTGATGTGCTGGCATTTGTACAAGTCGAGACTGACCACAATTTTTTTTTCCAAATCAAAACATTTTTTAGTCGCAGTTCAGAAATAATCTCATTCAAACAAAACATTTCACTTCAGAACTGAAACATATTTCGTCAAATATTTTAAAATTGTAAATTACAACGGGTTAAATGGCTCCAAAATGTTGTAGCACTTCGTAAAACGGACCGTATTCGTGCGACCGCCACATGCAATTTAACCTCATTTGCATATCTTATCCTGGAACGGTTATTGCTCGTACCATTGAACAAATTTTGAGCTCTTAGATAGCGTTGACTTTGTACCATTAATTCATCATCTTTTTTATTCTTTGAAAGCAAGGCACAGACCTCTTTTCGTAAAGAGAAGGAATGAACGTGAATCATTTTGCTTGCTCATTGCTAGCTGGTTCGCATATTTTCAAGGTTTGTCAAAATATTTTCTTTCACCTTTACTAAGGCAATTACTGTCCAAGACACTTTTGGAATTGGAACTCTAAATGATTTCGACATTGAAGCCTGGTTATAAAGAAAATAAAATAGTTTCTCAAAAGCCTACTTCATAAAAATTTCAGGCGACTTAAATGATACCTCGTTTCTAAAATATTAGGTGACCTAAAATATAACTCGTAACAAGGTTAGCATTTTAGTCTGGTAGGTTTATTTGAGGGTGACTTAAATTAAATATTTGACAATGTCACACGTATGAATTTCATTATCGTATTTCCAGGCTAACCGGATGCAGCGGATATGAGTACGGTACGAGTGGTCCACACGGAGCGACTGCCTATCTGACATACTCAACCCTCCTCAATCTGGGTATTCTGATACCTCTGAGTAAGACTGATTGTCAGACTTTCTGGGTTCTGACTACCCCACCAATTAAACATGCTACTTGAAACACGAACGAGCTCATCATCATCGATCGTAACAAGGATTGCTTAACCTCATGATCGATCGGTCTAATCAACACGATTCAATTCATATTACAGAAATAATAAATATTTTATTTTGACCATTAATTAATACACCAGTCCTTACCACGTTAAACTGTAGGTCCCGGCTGTCATTAAACATCCTTGGCAGTCGTTACGGGTAGTCAGAAGCCAGTAAGTCTGACGCCAGTCTAACCAAGGGGTATTGGGTTGCCCGGGTAACTGGGTTGAGGAGGTCAGTTAAGTAGTCGCTCCTTGTAAAACACTGGTACTCAGCTGAATCCGGTTAGATTGGAAGCCGACCTCAACATAGTTGGGAAAAGGCTCGGGAGATGATGGAAGACCAGTCCTTACAAAAAGAACTAGAGACTAAGACTGAGAAGAAGTTTCTATCTACTATTAAAAAGCTGATGTAACAAATAAGATTATTCATATTATTATCTTTAATCCAGTTTGTGCCTGAACCACTAATTAGATCTACGTCTTGCGGTTTTCCCAACCGTCACAGTCGAAAACTAAGGCTGACTTTATCTCAGCCTAGATAAAGCTTTGTCCTGGATACGTTTCAGGTCACAGTATTTGTGGTTCGTCCTAAGTCTATTACATTAGCTTCTTACGTAATACTTGGAATTCTATTGAGATTCCCTATTGGTATTTTAAGATCTAGGCATCAAAAATCGTCGAGTCAACAAACTGTTTTTTTTTCCTTTCAGTAATTTATATTTTCCTAAAAGTTTATTTAGCATTTGGCACATCAAAAATTTTCCCAATCAACTTTAAACGATATTCTTCAGCGATAAAGTTGAAAATCTAATAAGGAAATTTGACAGATTGTTGTGGAAATTGTAGCTTGATGTGATGGCGTCTGTACCTAAGACGAAACCAAAAATATAATTACATAGTTGGTACCTACAATTCCATCCGCCTGTCTCACACATCGGCATTGCCAACAGAGCACGTTTTCTTCTTCTATACATTTGTTTTATAATATTATTTACAAAAAAAAAATTAAGCGTGTCGCTATGTAAAAAGTGTTTAACTATATTTACCCAGTCATTAACAATAAATCACCCTATCCTAACAGCTCGCTCTACCATCATCTGAACACATTTCCAAAATATTCCACTAGGCGGTCTAAGTTCAGTCGTGAACTACGAACTAAGCGCAGTTGCAAGTTGCATCGTCTCGTGTCAAACGTCAAACGCAAGAAGTTGCGGTCGAGGACTGCGCCACAACCGCTCTTGCTAGTGACACTGTCCGAGGCGAACGTTCCTGTACTAAACGTATTGTAGTAATGTTTTCTACAGATTTATTGTCTCCCTGAAAATTAAATAGGAGCGACGAACATGACGGTGGAATATTGAATGTAAATAATGTAATAATAAATAGCAGGACACCTTTTTCACACACGGTCGGTTAGCCTGTTGATTAGCTTGTGTTATAGGTGCGAACACAACTGATAAACTACGTAAACTTTACCCATATTATATTTATAAATACCTACATGTTATTATAACACCCAGTCCACAGCCCACAATCATGCTCATTGCCGACCGCCGACACAAATGCCGGCCATGCCGGGAACTGAACCCGGGACCCTTAGCTCGGCAGTCCGCCGATATAATATCATAAAAAAAAATATGATTTTTTTAAGTGTTGTCGCTGCTATAATATAGAATACTTTGTATATGACATCGATATTAATGATAAACTGAGTAAAATATATATTTTTTAAAGTTGCGCATGACTTCACCACCCTTCGACTCCTAAATATGTATCAACGAGCACAAACGTTTGTCCAATTACACTAAACCCAGTGTCATTTTATCTGATCATACATAAACAAAATTATATTAATCACCAAATAATTACGGGCATCAGATATTGACATTTGCTAATACAATACACCAATGTTAGCATGTTTGCGATTGAATTTTAGATATATCGTTAATTACCTACTACCAACAGTTTGTGGGAAATGCCAAATGTTACAAATTGAAACTGGAATATGCATAGGTAACAATTAGCCTTCGTCAGTAGGTACATTCGGTTCAAATTGATGCATTTTGCTTGCAATTGCAACTGATTTCCGACTATAATGCTTAGACTAGACGTCTGTGATATCAGAGATATACCACCATAGGTAGTATAAATTAAACGAAGTTTCATGTTATATGATACGACAAAGACCTCCAGTAGGAGCATAATGGGTTTTAGACACTTCCACCAGCTCCTCCCACAGCGGGATTTGATGATGTCCGAAAAAAAATTAACATTAGCATACTTATTAGGCGTTTTTGAACCACCAAAAGACCATCAAATAATTAATTCCGTAAACAACCCATAATAAATGGCTTTGAGAGACTACACCGTAGATAGATTGTGGACCCCGATACAACTCAGGAGTACCTACATATGTCGCTCTATGGAGAGAACCAATAGCTATCATTTAACCAGTTAATGTTTCACAGTAGTGTAAATTGGGTACTAGAATTTGAAACCAAATCCACCTTACTTGTAAAACGTGGTCTTAAAAAATTACCTCCCTTAGTAGAAGCTTTAAACCATCGTCTTGACCAAAATTAATGGTCTAAATCTAGTACTAAAGCCGGTACTTTTTAAGGCCACGTTTTGTAACAAGAGGGCTAGTATATATTACCTACAGACGCCAGCAGATCAACCTCCCTCAATCTGTCAAATTTCTTTAATCGATTTTCAACCTTATCACAATACGGGAAGGTTAATATTCGATTGGTAAAATTTGACACTTGTCCGTGGCGTCTGTACAATGAGTGATTAATCATTCAAGAAAGTAGCATCGAGTCACAAAATACAGATCGTAAGAAAACCCACCTCTCAGAAACCCTTTCAATACACTTACGTCTAACCAACCTGAAACCTATATTTCCTCAACAAATTATTTGCCGTTCCTATAGGTTGGCAATATTGATGGAAAGGGGAAATCGGATCATGAGAATCATTAAGCCTTCGGGCTCCGTGCAGTACTAGATTAATGCCCCACCTGTACAACTTTGCCTCGCGGGAGTTTCATCCAGTAATGCTCCCCCACTTATTAGATTTTCTTCAGCAATTTCATTGGAGAGAATCTATCTTGTACCCTATATTTGAAATTTATTTAGTTTTATAAGATTATCGTGTGTGTTGCTAAATAAAATTTTCAAGACTTTTAATAAAAAAAAATGATCTTATTGGTTTCCGCTTCGAATCATTTTAATAAAAAATATTACCTAATTGCCCCAATTCCTCTTATTTCAATCGAAAGAATAAATCCTCTATGTAAGCAACAAACAGGGCTAGCATCTTGAACATCACTAGAATAGAAATGAAAATTGCTATAATTAAGTTGTGTAATAGCCCCGATTGCGTAACACGATATAATGACATGTCAAAACAAGTCGAGGCATCTCAAAGGACGTGAGTAGAAAACGTGATTCACAACAATCTAGCAGATGATTAGCGCGTCTGGCGAGCCCTGCAATGAACAGAGAGCATACCTTCGTAAGCAATGTGGATTGATGCTTTTACATATGTGAGAAAATTATGGTAACAATCAGTGTATAAATCTTTAATCTACATATTACATCTAAATGTTATTTAATTTAACAAAACAAATTGATATAAAAATAATGTCCTCAAAGTGTTTACTAGGCGATAACTATCTTTATGGCCAGTTTCACAGGTTGCTGATATGTTACAGATAGTCTATCTGGCTGATAGTTTCATAAAAATTCTGTTCCGGTTTTGACTTTATCTGGTAGATAATGGCTATCCATGACCTGTAAAACTGGCCCTTAAAATCTTAAACCTCAGTCGATGACACGCTTGCTTGTCTGTTCATTGTCTCCGCACTCGTCACACAACTCAGAACAGACATACCAATAATTATTTGTGCAATAGAATTTATGTATTGAATAGTTGCAACAATCAAATAAACAATGTAACTGCTTTCGAGTCAAAGTACTCACATACACTCTCACACACACATCGAAGCAACACGTGGAACACAAAGCAGCTCAACTCACACAAGAACTTATAAGGAAATTATCAAACCTCAACCACACATTATAACTAGGTGGAGTATGTTCCCGTCCCCATTCTTCAGCTAGGTTAATTAGTCTAGGGGGTCCCCCCACAGCGTTGACTTCCTCGTAGTGACCCCTGGGCAACGTCGCGCCTGACCACCGTAACGGAGTGGCAGGCCGGCGGCAAACGAACGCTGTGCATCGAAGTTTAATACTGTTTGTGTACTTTGATACTGAGGGTGGCAATGCCACAAAAATCGAGGGACGCCTCCGGGCGTTTTCTCCCCAAAGGCCCTTCTCAGGGCCAACCTAAAGGCCCTTCTCAGGGCCAACCTAAAGGCCCTTCTCAGGGCCAACCCTTGTCCCGGGATGCTTCGGCATCGGAGACTAGCCGCGCGCCATCTGCGGTCAGTCTTATTCGAGGGAGAGACGTAGTGTCGGATTATTCCGATGCGGAGTCTCATATGAGTGGGTCGAACTGTGGTTCAACCCACCAATCGAGGAAGAGGGCCTTCCTCAGGCGGAACTCTGGAGGTTCTCTAGACCCAGTGGAGAAGCCCGCTAAGCGGGCTGTTACTCAAGCGGACTTGGAGGAGAAGATCGCCTCCAGGGAACAGCGGGCGCGAACCGCCGGAGCCAAGGCTGGCTACGGCACCTCTAGTGTCCTCTACGCGGATCACTCCGTAGAGGAAATGGAGCGCATGGCTCTGGAGGACCAGCAGGAGATCTTAGAGGTCGCCTCCAAGTCCTCGAACCTAAACGGGACTTTCCAGAAGGCCCTGAAGTGCCGGGCAGTGAGCTTACTCGGCATTGTAAAGGAGATGGCGCATCGCACCACCTCCGATGAGACACGGCAACTGCAGGCGAAGGTGGATCGCTTGCAGAAAGAGGTGTCAGCACTGCACGCACGCGTTGCCGAGCTGCTGGCCCGGCCTGAGGGGACGTCGGAAGGTCCAGCGAAGATGCCCTCCGACTCCAACATTGAGGATACCATCCGCAAAGTTGTCATGGAGGAGAGGGCCTTCACCAGGGCCTGCCTCGCCGGGATTGAGGACAGGCTGCTGCCGGAGAAGCGGCTCCGCCCTCCGCTCGCGGCGGATAAGGCGTCTGAAAAGATGCTTAGCACACCGGGGCCCTCAACGGCCCCAGCACAGTCGGAGGAGCCCCATGTGCCCAAGACAACTAAGGGCAAGGGGAAGGGCAAGAAGACCCCTTCGGCCCAAACTGCCCAGTCGACTACTACAGAGAGGGAAGACCCATTCTTGCCCTCCACCACGCCTTCCAACCAACCGTGGATTAAGGTGGTGAGGAGCAAGAAGGGGAAGATGTCGGCGCCCAAGGCCCTTGCAGCTAAGCCCGCAGCATTGGTAGAAAAGAGGAGGAAGCTAGCTCCTCCTCCGAAAACCGCGGCCGTGGTGGTCACCTTGACCCCAGAGGCAGTGGAGCGAGGGGAGACGTATGAGTCCGTACTACGGCGGGCTCGTACGAATGTTGACCCTACACAACTTGGGGCTGGCAGGGTAACGTGCCGAAAGACCCAAACGGGAGCTCGACTTTTTGAGTTCTCGGGGGCCCAAGGTGGCACCAAGGCGGACCTCTTCGCGACGAAGCTGAGAGAAGCTGTCGCGGACACGGCCAAGGTCGTGAGGCCCGTAAAATGCGTGACTCTTGAAGTGACTGACCTTGATGACTCAGTCACGGAGGAGGAGGTAGTAACCGCGGTTGCGGTGGCGGGAGACTGCGACGTCGCAGCTGTCAAGGGCCGGGCCATTAGACCAGGTCGTGGGGGCATGGGCATCATGCGGTTGGAGTGCCCTGTCGTGGCGGCCAAGGTGGTTCTATCCAAGGGTCGCCTCCCGCTCGGGCTTAGCTCGGGTGGGGTCCGGGTGCTGGAGGATGAACCGATGCGCTGCTATAAGTGCTTCGGCATCGGTCATACCCGGGCTCTATGTCCATCCTCTGCCGAGCGCAAGGAACTGTGCTTCCGCTGCGGAAAGGATGGGCACAGGTCGGCCACCTGCGAGGCCACCACCCCGAATTGTGCAGTATGTGCTGCGAGTGGTCGTCCAGCCAACCACGTAATGAGGAGCAGGAACTGCCGTCCGCCCGTAAGGAAGGGTAAGGTACAGGCACCGGCGCGTCCTGCTTCAGTCGTCACCACTGGAACCACAGTTGCAGTGCCGGCCAGCGAGGGAAGTGCAATGAACACGGACTGATGGCTGGGCCTCAATTACGTGTTCTCCAGGCGAACATCAACCACTGCAGAGCGGCCCAGGACTTGCTGGTCCAAACTTTTGCGGAGTGGTTGGTGGACGTGGCGGTTGTAGCCGAGCCGTACTTTGTTCCTGGCAGCTGGCTGGGAGATGATAACGGCTCGGTTGCACTGTTGGCGCGGTCTTCTACGGACTCCCCTTCCCTTTCGCTCTTAGAGAGGGGGCCGGGATACGTGGCCGCCGCTTGGGGAGACATAGCCCTCATAGGGGTGTATTTCTCCCCAAACCGCCCTCTCACGGACTTCGAGACCTTCCTCGAGGTCCTCGCCAGAGTGGCAGGAAGAGCGGCACAGCGCCGGGTGTTGGTGGCGGGCGATTTCAACGCCAAGTCGGTGGCATGGGGTAACCCTGCCACCAATGCCCGAGGACGCGAGGTGGAGAACTGGTCGGTGTCCTTGGGGCTGTCCCTCCTAAATACAGGCAGAGTGCATACGTGCGTGCGGCGGCAGGGGGGCTCGATCGTGGACCTCGCTTTTGCCTCCCCTTCTCTGGCGGCCAGTGTTGTGGACTGGCGGGTGGAACTGGTGGAAACGCTGTCGGATCACCGATACGTGCGGTTCGATATCTCCGCCCAGGGCCCCCAGAGGACCCGAGCAGGTCGGTCGCATTTCCCGCGGTGGGCGCTCTCCCGCCTAGACCGGGAAGCCGCCACGGAGGCGGCTTTCGTCCAGGACTGGCTGTCGCCTTCTGTCGACTTCCATGACGTAGACGCCACGGCGGTACATTTAAGGAACTCCCTGACCGAGGTGTGCAACTCTAGCATGCCTCGGTCCCACCGGCCGCCTCCTCGACGCGCCGTTTATTGGTGGTCGGAGGAGTTGGTGGAACTACGGGCCGCCTGTGTGGTGGCCAGGAGGGCCTACACCAGGAGCCGGCGGCGGCGCTTTCGTGACGTCGTCAACGAGGACCGCCTCTATGAGGCCTACAAGGAAGCCAAGACGACCCTGACGGCGCAAATGGGCGCAGCCAAGGATCGCGCAAGGGTGGAAATGTCGGAGGGTCTAGACGCTGACCCTTTTGGGAGGCCGTACAAAGCGGCACGCAACAAACTGCGCCCGTACGGTCCCCCAGCTGCCGAGACCCTCGAGCCGACTTTGCTGGATGGGGTGGTCCAGTCCCTGTTTCCGCGCAGAGACAACTTCACTCCACCAGTGATGAGCATCCCGCGGGTTGCGGCTCCATCGGCCGAGGTGGTTCCGCCGGTGACCGAGGACGAGGTAGAGAGGGTAGTCTTCTACCTCCGGGGGAAAAAGACGGCCCCAGGTCCGGACGGCATCCCCGCAAAGGTGGTGGCCATCGCCGCCTCCCAGATGGAAGAAAGGTTTCGGGACCTCTTCAGTGCGTGTCTGACGTGTGAGAGGTTCCCGAAGCCATGGAAGGAGGGCCGATTGTGCCTTCTTCGGAAGGAAGGGCGGCCGGTGGACTCCCCATCGGCATACCGACCCATCGTTCTACTGGATGAGGTCGGTAAAATGTTCGAGAGGATTCTCGCCGGCCGTATCAACAGGCACCTGTCCACAACCGGCCCGGACCTAACGGACGCTCAATTCGGCTTTCGAGCTGAGCGTTCGACAATGGACGCCTTGTCCCGTCTTAAAGGTCAGGTGAGGGAGGCGATGGATGGGGGGGATGGACTGTTGGCTGTGTCATTCGACATAGCAAACGCCTTTAACTCCATTCCCCATTCCACCATACTGGAGGCGCTCCGATTCCATGGGGTGCCTCCATATTTGCGGGGACTTGTGTCGGACTACCTTAAAGACCGCACAGTCCTCCTTGAGGACAAGTCAGGGCAACTCCGACAGTACGGCGTCGAGTCTGGTGTCCCACAGGGTTCTGTTCTAGGGCCACTCTTGTGGAACATCGGATTCGACTGGCTCTTGCGGGGTAACCTCCCCCGTGGCACTTCCGTCATTTGCTACGCAGACGACACGCTCCTGACTGCCCGGGGGAGAAATTTTGGAGAGGCGGCCAGCTTGGCCTCGGCAGGCGGTTCGCGAGTCGCAAACCGTATCTCCCACCTAGGGCTGACGGTGGCGTTGCACAAGACCGAGGCCGTGTTCTTCCATGGGCCTCGACAGTGCCAACCACCCGACGCCCATATCCATGTGGAGGGTGTCCGCATTGCGGTGCAGGCCCAGATGAAATATCTGGGTCTAGTACTGGACAACAAGTGGCGCTTCAGCGCACACTTCAGTAGGCTGTCGACGCGCTTAATGAAGACCGCGGGCGCCCTCTCCTGGCTCCTCCCGAATATCGGGACGCCCGGCGATCAATGCCGGCGTCTATACGCCGGCATATTGAAGAGTATGGCCCTATACGGGGCCCCCATCTGGGCGGACGCACTGTGCAGACGGAGGAATGCCGCTGCCATCCGTAGGCCACAAAGGGCTATTGCACAGCGGGTGGCGAGGGCGTACCGCACAGTGAGTTTTGCGGCGGCGTGCGCTCTGGCGGGAACCCCTCCTTGGGAGCTCGAGGCTTGGGTGCTCGCCAGAGTTTACGATTGGACGGCGGCCCAGAGGGTGCTCAACCGGCGCCCGGAACCTATAGAACGGGAGGAAGTGCGGGAGGAGGCGAGGGAGGCGATAACTCGGCACTGGGCCGAGAACCTTGCCTCCGCAACATTCGGTCGCCGGACCCTGGATGCCATCGGGCCCGTCCTAACAGATTGGCTCGATCGGCGGCATGGCTGCCTCTCCCTGCGTCTGGTGCAGGTGCTGTCCGGGCACGGCTGCTTTGGATCTTATCTGCACCGGATTGGGAGGGAGGAGACCCCAAAATGTCACCACTGCGACGCCGCGGTGGATACGGCGGAGCACACCCTGCAGGTTTGCCCATCGTGGGATGAACCCCGCCGCGCCCTAGTGGCAATGGTCGGGGACGACCTCTCACTTCCCAGCGTGATTTCAGCCATGCTGGGAAGTGAAGAGGTATGGGCAGCGGTAGCCTCCTTCTGTGAGGACGTCATGTCACAGAAGGAGGCGGCGGAGCGCATACGGGAGGACGATCCTCTCGCGGCTCCACTACGCAGACGAAGAAGGGGTGGAAGACGGCGAAGACAACCTCCGTCCTCATCCGCCCCTGGGGGTGATCAGCGGGCGACAGGCGCGGGGGCGCCTCCGCCTGCACCACAGGATTCACCCCCCGTGCTTCGGCCAATATAGAAGCCCCTCCTTATTGGGGGGGGACGTGAGGGGCCTGCCGTAAGGCGGGCAGTCGCCGGCGGGGGACTGGATGCTATAGACTCCCAGGCCCCCTCCACTCAGGCGAGGTCGGAGCGCCGCTGGGTATTTTTAGTGGGTATACCGGTGAACGATTTTACCGGGGAGTCCCACATACCCCTCTCCCGTCCCCCGATGGGGAGGGGATGCGTAATAGCATTTTTTCCCAGCGCCAAAAAAAAAAAAAAAAAAAAAAAAAAAGGTTAATTAGTCTAAGTAACACGCTGCGAAATAGTATGCGGCAATTAAGAACAGCAAGCTTTCTACGTCTGAGGGACTCATAGAACTTAAATCTTACTTTGCGGGTGCAATTTTAATGGTTTCAATGCAATCTCCGGGTGTTTGTTTTCTGGGAGTGCTAATTTCTATCGTTTAGTACGTAGCTGGAATTTCAACTAACGTAGTCGGTTCTTATGTATGTTTTGTAAAGTGAAAACAAATGGGTATTGCGAGTAATGATTGTTTAAAAAAAGTTCTGAAAATAAATCCTTCACTTTTTTTTATTCTCTTTAGATATATGTAGTATGTATATTTTTTATCGATAACTTTACTAATTGCTTTTTAATAGATATTTATCTTAAGTCCTACTAGACTTATAAAAACTGCAGATACAACCTACATTTAAATTAGCTCCACACGCTTCATATCTACATTATTTTTATCATGCTGTGTTCAAATGTCCGAACAAAAACGCAATATATTCAGGAATAAATCCCAACCAACTAATCTGTCTCCGGGTCTACCACATAATGACGTAAACGACATCCAAATAACACGTGTAGGGGCGAGTCTGGTCACGGTAGATTCCCCGTAATTTTGACAAATAAGCCCATTGGTGCGCACCGTAATCAAAGTTATTACCCGGCCCGTCACGGCATAGTCACGACTGACGGGATTTAAGATAAATCACGGAGAAACAGTGGAAAAAGTTTCCCATGGTAAGAAACATTGTTGTTTTGCTCGTTCTTTGGGCTTAAGATTAATTGGGGTAATCTCAACCATCCGTCTAGACTTTTCTTATCTATATTGAGGCTGGCTTTCAGACGTACTAATGTGGTTGAGTATCAATATTATCTGAACTGCTTTTATTGTTTTATCCATAATACTGCCGTGCAGGCCCTAAAGTGCAGTATGAAGAAAAAAGCGGTTTCGAGAAAAACGCAAAAAACTTTTTAACACTGTTTTTTTTATATTATTTATGTATTTGGTGCATATTTTTATTGCTACGAGGTTTAAGTGACAACAAAGATGGTATTTACAAAAACAAATCTTAATTTTGTTTATTAGATTTTAATTAAAATCGGATTTTTTTAAATCAAAGCTGTTACTGCACGCAAAAAGTCACACATATGCAGATTAAAATGCAGTAAAAATACTTGATACTACAAAAACTATGATTTTTTTACTACTTTGCAGACTAACTTGCAGCATATGTATTTCTTTACTGCATTTTAATTTGTGTCTTGAACTAATTGCACATGTAGTATATAACAATCCCAACAAATATTTACGACGTTGAGTAGACGTTATGGTGGCAACTACATGTTATTTAGTATAATCGTATAAACGTCATAGGAGCGTTTTTTCGACCGCATTTGGGCCCATTTTATTCAACTTAAGTCGCTAAGAATTTCGTGTAACAGTCATATAAATACCTAACTTAGGCGAATAGTAGTCATATACACGTCGGCGATTTGACAACATGTCCAGTAATGATAGCTGTCGTGTCTTGTATTTGACTTCGAGTCACATAATACGAGCATAATACGATGTAATCGTGGTGTTATTGTCATTTAAAGATGTTTTTGAACGAATTACATTTCATTTAGCAGTGTTTTTGACAGTTGAGTTAATATTGCATTTTTTCAATCAAGTTTACTGATTAATGTGAGTAATGTAATCTATACTTATGCGGATGTTAATATGCTTTTATCAAAGATGGACTTCATCGAAATGATAAACGCAGATTTTAAATGGCCGTGGCCATTAACTCATTTCATCGTTAGTTCTCGTTGTTATGGATGTGGTTTCCAGAGAGTCCGTGGAAATAGACGGCCGTTACATTTTGTTTTAACAGACAACAATATAAAATGTTTATTAACTTATCGTTTATTTTGGTGCCCCTATTGCAAATATTTTGCTTTCTTTAATAATTTTCCAGAAAACGAATATTGTAATAAATAAAAAATAATCAATTTGTACAGCCTTTTTTATTACCTATTTCTTAATTATGTATGAATAAGCGGAGCAAAATATACGCATTTCGGTTTATCATTTATCATAAGTCACGTTGGTAGAAAATTCCCATCAACCAGCCATAAACCCATCAAGAGTTCCCTGAACTGTACTTCGTCTCCGTCAGCGACATCAAAGTCTCAATTAAAACCTATCTCGGTGTAAAGTTTTCGTCAATACGAATAATACAAGACCAAACAAAAGGTAGTTTGTGCCTACCGTTGAGAAGTTGCCTCAATTCTTTGTGATCTCCATTATCAGGTCAGTCCTAAACCTTCACTGTTTTGTAATGTCATCAGACATACATCTAAGGGCCAACTTTTTACTTAAAACGTGCCTACAATTTTCGAAAGTTGCCCTTGGTTTCAAAGTTTCCATTATCAGATCCTGGACCTGACATTGAAACAGAAAGAGCTTTGTCTTTACTTGATAGAATAGACATAGAATCGCCATGCTAAGCCTGCTGAACTTCGTCAAATGACCTGCAGGGTATACTCGTACGTAACATTTAAATATGATATGGAACCCTTCCCATTGTCCTCACTCTCGGCTTGAGTTCTATTGCTTCGTATATATAGCAGTCATATTAGCATATTTGTGATACTTAAGATTGTATAGAGGTCACTCATAATACTCATATTCGAATTTTATATAATGGTTACAAATACTACGTTTAAACAATTATTATCTGTGTAGCAGTTGTTTAGAAGGTAATTATATGACCAAATGGTCAGTATTATGACGATTATACCACGGAAACATTTACACGAGTATAAATTGTATAAATATGTTTTATAGATATCGTCATGGGCACTATTATATGATGATAGAAAAAGGAAATCGAAATAAAGTCTATATGACATTATTATACGACAAAAATTGTATATGACTATTCGGATACATAATTTATTTTAATTTAGTTAGAAAAAATACTGTAAAATAACAATAAGACTCAAATGTTTGATAATAATATGACAAAAATGTTTGTTGGGAATAAACACTGACGCGGCGCAGACGTCTTCCTTCCTTGGCAGGGATTGACACACGAACACGACTGATTAAGCTAGAGAGATAGCGACAAATTCTGACTAGAACACAGTAAAATATGAACTGTACTGCAGTGAAATTAGTAAAATTGTTCAAGTTACCAATTATAATGCAGTAACAGAGTGTCATACTGCGTTTTAATTAGCATATAACTTATTTTCATCTTTTGAAAAATACCGACTATACTGCAGTAAATAATGAATATACTGCAATTTAAATAGTGTAGTATGTGAAATAAACTAGTGATCAACCATGCAGTATTCACACTGTCGGTACAAAAACTACTTACTGCGTTTTAATTTATATCCCTCAATATTTTCTTTGGGTGTAGAATACAGTTTTTTTGTGGTAATACAGATATTTACTGCGTTTAAATTGGCAAAGTGACGGATCGTGGTAGACGTAACTGCTATAACTGTATTTTAGTTGGTATTGTAATACATTTAGACATTATAAAGTTAGTTACTGCTTTCATAAATTTGATTTTTTAACCGTTTAAAGCATCCTAACAAAAACCTGGTTAGATCGTCATGTTCCTTATAACATGTTCATTAAGATTCAATATTCAACAAAAAAACGACAAAAAGCCTGTTACTGCGTTTTAGGGCCTGCACGGCAGAATAGTTAATACTGCTTCCATTTTTCCATTTTAGTCATACTTATAAAGCCACTGAAGTAAGATATAAAAATAGACCCTCAAAATGGATAAGGGCATAAATAAGGAGCGATAAAATATTCACAAAATTATGATCTCTCAAGTATAACTTTTAATTGCTTACACTAAAGTTTCACATCAACATGAAAATATCAGTTTGGACATCGTCGACAAACAAGCTCATAATTAATTTCCAGGAATTTTACAGCACAGTATAATTTGAAGAGAGGTCAGGATATGAAAGATTATTCGTCGTCTAATAAGTCGGTTGCATGGCTGCCCTTACTTCTGGGAAGCCACTGCTCTGCCACACACCTGTGGTGCCGTCGTCTCCTAGGTTTCCTACACTTTGGCTCTTCTTTAGTACATGGGTCGATATGGGGACAAGGCTTCTGGACATGTGGGCAGGATCCTGAGCATCGGGAGTCGGCATTAGCATTCTGAGCACTACGTCGTGCGCTGAATTGCTTCGCAAATTTCATTAAATACACCAAGATTAGTATCATGGATGCGTAAGCTATAATTTTTTGTGTGATCGCATCTTCCGGGACTCTTTTGGTCAACATTTTTAATGGAGTTAGATACAACCTACACTTTATGATTTGAAAAGGATATTACTAAGAATTTTGCTACATTATTTTTGATTAAAATCTTGGCGTTAACAAAACAGCGCCTCTTGACCTGCCAAACTGACATTTACTATTTTATTTTTTAATTACTTGACTTTGACACATGGCAAACTTTTTTCCTGAGTACCAATCTCAGTACCCAGTTCCGATACCAAAAAGGTTGCCTGTTAAAAATTAGATAATATTATTTATGAAAATGAGTAAAATCTTTTTGTGCTGATATGCACTGAACGTGTAATGATGTCACGAATTTTCAGGTGCAGACAAAAATAACATGACGTTTCAGGCTAAAAGCTTTGACTAAAATAGTTTCAACTTGTCGCTATGCACTGCGCTATTATTATTGCATATACTAGAACAAATGAAAATTTCCAAACAAATTTTACATACGAAAAAATTAAAAACTAAATTTTTGCATCCAATGAAACTATAATCTTTCAATTCAACATAGTCGTTACAGCTAATACTATATTTTGAGTACAAGCGTGACGATATCTACTTGAATTCCCATAAAACCACGCAAACGTAAGAGCCACAAATGAAAACGGTACAAATTCGTGTAATATCAAAGTTGACGTTCAGTGTAATAAGTTTATCTAGTTCGTGTCTTTAGCTGTATAACTATCACCTCAGTTGTTGTAACAACGTCACGTCTGCCGTACAAAGTCGTTATCAACGCTAGCATTTATGAAAATGGTCTAAGTGATAAGCGATAATTGTAGTATTGTCTTATTATAATTCATAGGTGAAGTTTTTACTGTGGATACTAATGGCATTTAAAAATATTTGAAATACAGACTTCCCATAAACAAGGAGGTTCTCAATTTGACCTACCTATGCCTCTATTTAATTTTTTTGAGCATCGGTTTAGATAGATTTTTGACTAAAATATGATTAGACTGTGGTTTTTAAATGAGTTATAAACACGCGTTTGTTGTTCGCTTATCTACAGGTGTACTTCGTTCGTTGCGTTCTAAAGACGTGCTTATAAACCCAAATCGGAATCTATTAATGCCAGCACTTTCATTGACTGCCCCCAAAACTGAAAGTATGATCTAAATGACAGAAAATTTACTGAATAAGTTGTACCTGCTAATAAATAGCCTCAGTCACCAATGAACCTGAAAGTACACATTTCTCTTGTTAAGCTACATCAATCCTAGTAGTCACCATCTCCTATCTCGACCCACTCTCGGATATAAATTATTCACAGTTACTTACAGTAGGTACCTAAGATTGTGAATTGTGCTAGATCCCAAGTCTGCATGAAAAATGTTAGTGGCCGGCCGAAAATGTCCGGCGCAACGTAAGTGGTTGAAAATCGTTTCAGCACTGGCCGACTCCAATTGTTGGCGATTTAATGGCTGGATTCTGTGCATTCGCCCGATAGCACTAAAGCGCTTTAGTTAAAATGTAAGCCCAAGGTAAAAGCGCTGTTAGGGTGCATTCAAACGATAAGGCTTTTGTTCATGCTCACCTTTACTTTTTACGTGCCACCGTGTCGACGTAAGATAGCTGCATGATATGATGCTGTCGAAAATTTATGCACAATTTTATGCAGATACGGCGAAGGTATTTTGTGGCTGTTTGACAGTGAATAGCAAATGAAAAGAAAGTACCACGATAAGAGCGTTCCATATCATACACGTAACGATGTAAATTCTATGCGGATTTTGTTTACTCTTGTCTTTTGTCATGTACCATACTTTTTTTTTTATTTAACATGATTAATTTCAAGTATCTATACCTAAATGTGCTATTTTAGATAAGCTCCAATGAATCTATAAGTATTATTAAGTTGATAAAATTGTTTGTTTGTTCGAAAGCGCTAATATCAAAAAGTACTGGACCGTTTGGAAAAAATATAGTGTTAGATTTCCCATTTATTGTGGGAGGCTACAGGATACTTTTTTTCCGGGTGTGCGGAGTAGTTCCCAAGGGTGGCGGGTGAAACCACGACGGAAGGTAGTAACTTAAATAAACCGTAAACTTTATAGTCCCATAGTGCCTATTCTTGTTTTGAGTTCGACGAACTTTTTAACATGAAAGTGTTAAATAAAAATATGAAGACATTAAAAGTTGTGAAAGTCTGTAAATATTTCACGTTGCTCTCGAGCTTGACGGCGCTGAAGACTGAAAAAGTTTTTAGGTAAATACTAACACTTTACACCTGATATTCCAAACATTGCGAAGCTGTGTAGAATATTTTCTTACAAAGCTATTAAAAACAACGTTATAAACGAAAAAAGTAATCTTGATATGTACAAACGCGAGCACATCATGCTGTCAAATTTCCTCTTTATCGCTGAAGCGTAAGGTTCAAAATTGATTGGGAAAATAGAGGGTTTTATGTAGCTTGATGTGCCAACTCTATTGTCCACATTCTATAAAGTGTTCCTAGAGCCTATAATTTCGAAGAATCTATAGACAATAGATACGTTCAAAGCAACGTGTAGGTATGTATACGTTCAGTGATACCATAAAATTTCATGCGACCTCGAGACTCAACAAAAAGACCGGAAAACCACCGCTGTGTAGCTTGGACTAATAATTTACGGGGATTTTTAGACTAGATACAGGTGGATGTTCTGTGTTTATTTTATTCTACTTTTGCCGTGCCGTTTAGTTTTAAAATTACAAAGAATATTCTCCTGGTAACAGAATATATTTTGTACGTTTACTTTTCGAAAATGTTCAAAAAACTAAGATCATGCTGCACTAAACGTCATTCATTATCTGTTTAGCTTTTAGTCAAATACGTTAAGTGTAACTGGGTGCAGCAGAACCTTGTAAGAAAATGAATAAACTAAGATGATTGAATAACAGGGAAAAATCTAAAATCAAATCTTGAATATAAACTTACATTAAGGAGTTTTCGTCATTTGTAGAAAATAGATCTAAATACCTATATTTAAATTATGTGTCACGTGGTTTGTATGCGATGTACTTTTAAATTACCGATTTTAATGAAAGCACACCAAGTGCAGTTTGAGCCAAATTGAAAGCTTACATCTTAATTTATAGTCGCAATATTATTGTATTGCAAATTATTTGTTTATCAACATATAAATAAAACCTTAACCATAGCAACGTGTGCCCGAGTTTGTTTCTAAAACAAAACCATTATATGGTATAACCATTTTCGTAAACACAATCGTCACCACCGATCGCATGTCTTGTAACGAGGGGAACCCGACCTGTCAGCTTTTTTTGTCTAGACGGAAAGAGGGAATACTAATTTTGACATTTTGTCAGGAATACTGCATGACTTATCTTAGATCTCTAGCTCTAGACTGAATTAATACGAAATGGCGGCGGTGATTTATTTTTTCGTTTTTCAGAGAAACCGGTTGGAAAAGTTGTTGGTTATTTCACTTTTCAAAATTTAAATAACTTTTGTTGTATGTCATGTTTAACTTCACTCACAGTATGAAAGTTCATTCAATGTCTACCCTGGATGCCTGTAACTAGATGGTGCTAAGTACCAGTGTTTTACTTGGATCTATCTGACCTCCCCAACCCTAACCTAAGTAAGACTGGTTTTCAGACTGACCGTAACGACTGCCAAAGATGTTCAAATAACAGCCGGCTAGCCCACAATTTCAGGTGCCTTCTGAAATGTAGATGAACTCGGGATGACGTTGATGAAGTTGGTCAACCATCCACGGAGCGACCACGTCAAGCGATATATTGACCGTTGTTACTATACTTCCCATTTTTACGTCCAGAACTGCCAATTCAATGCAAATTCCTGGCTACAGTTACCATCACTATGATTAACCTTTAACTTATTTAAACACAAAATCTAATCTTTAACAGAACAGCACGAATAATAAATAAAAAGAACTTGTCCACTCCAACGCTTCAAAAACTAGAAAAATGCAATTTTATGTGACAAATAAATTTCAATTCCACTTGCGTTCGTCGGCGATGTATCAACATTGGAACATTTATTCTGTCTCACTGAACTTGTTTACCACAGACAGGACCACTACTTGGTTATGCATGCCGTGCCGCGGTCAGCAAAATGCTCTGCCAAGTGCATTCGATAAACGCTATCCACTTGCAAAAGTTACATTATGCCTTCTTTTGCTCGAGCGCTGCCATATTTTGCAGAGGTTTGAATGGAATTTTTAATCTGAAGATTTAAGATGCGCTCTTTGAGTTCAAGAATATAATTCGTGCAAAAACTTTAGAATTTGCACGAATTTAGATTTTAGAATAGACATAAAGTTTCATATATATTTACATGGCACTTTGTGTGCCTTTTGTAAGTAAATTCAAAGCTTTTAGCTGAACATTTTGTTAACACATTTCACATACAGCCTTCATAACATTATCCATTTAAACGACAATTCTATTCCGGACTGCTCATTCTAAAAGACAAACGTTCCCATTCCGTGAATTTAATTATTTAGTAAACTTGCATGAAAGCCAAATCGGCGCTAACAGACATGACTATATTCATTCCCATTGACAGTACTGTAAGCCAGATAACGGACCCAGAATCCATTATAATCTCAGTCCATGCTATCAACGCCATTGCTAATTAATTGATAGCAATTGAATAAGCAAGTGACTACTTGTAGCCAATAGGATTAGCCGAACATGGTGACAGTCGGACCCTGGGGAATGATGTTATAGCGAATATAAATGTCCTAAGATTTACTTACAATCGCATTGAACGGAATACGTTATGTTTATAGGTTAGTTAGATACAATTACGAATGCTAATTGTTTGTAACATAGTATATACTATGATGTAGGTTTTAATAATATTTCACACTAGCATAATGCCAGAGTGATGGGAATATAAGTAGTACCTAAAATAGCGATAGGTATCCCCTTCGTGTATCGTCAAGAACATATTTTATACTGAACTAGACAAGCGACGAGCTTTCTTGACATAAACATCAGGGAAAATAGTGCGGGAATTCGCTGGATGTCACTTCGCATTCACCACATTTTGAAACTGATAGAAGGAGTCGAGTAATTTTAGAAATGGCATTCTCCTTGTATGATGGCGGCAGTCTTTGTGTTGTCAAGTTTTCGAAAAACAAGTTGTAATATTCCACCTAACATACTTAGCTCACGGTACTACATTTTTATACCAAAAATTACTGCAGTATAACATATTTTATAGAATCTGGATATTTGCCCACAACTTTATGGGTTTTGCCGAAATATAAATGCACAATCATAACTTATATAACAACTTAAGCCAAGTGTCAAATTTCGAATCCCCCATTAGACTTGTTTATTCAGTGTAATAAGCCCTAGTTGGTGCTGTCAACGGCAAACTTGCGGCATTATGTAGGTACGTCCAGCGCAAACTTGTCTACTGCCGTTCGTGACACACGGCCATTACGGATGGAAAGCGCTGATTATTTCGCAACTAACAAGAAAGCGCTTTAAATGTAAAATTACTTACTTTTTGCAAATTATTTGCTGCTTTTACTGTACTGTATAATTATGCTAGATTAGTAGATAAACTGTACTTTACATAGGAATTTTGTTGAACATTTGCTGCATATCGTTGGGATTTTGGTGACTAAACTTAGTCATCTGGCTGGCAGGGGGCTACATATCTGTGTTCTTAATCAATAATAAAGACACATATTTTTGAGAAAAACATTATAGGTAACATTTTATTATAAATAGAAACACTTACAAAGTTTAATGTCTACATCTTAGATAGCTAAGTAAAGACATTTGAAATGTATGTTGTATAGTAAAAAAATATTTATTGATAAATTTTGAGCAGTTTCTACTTCATTTTACTGTCCTACTTTTCTAGCAATGTTCCTCAACAGTAAGTCACTCCTCTAACTATTAACTAGGTACTCCTGGATAATATTATACTGAGAGCACTTTATGGAAATCTTCAATGTGTGTACCTCTGAACAGTTTTGACAGAGTTACATCGCGTAACAGTTGCTATTTGCCACTTAGATGTTCAGTTTCGTAATTTTCTACTATTTACATACTTAAGTAAGTAGCAACAGTTCGCTTAAGAAGTGAATTGCACTTACTACAGTTCAAAAACATAGCAAGTCGTAGGAAACCAAAACAAAACAATAACGTAAGCAAAACTAATCATAAACAGTTTGTCACTCGACCCTCGGATGGCCAGCAACAAACTGCGTAATTTCCCTTCCAACCACGATTCAATCTCGTGGAATATTTCGTGCTATTTGTACTCCGGCCATATTCTGAACACGCAGCGTAGGCTTACCTGACAAATTTATCACTTTCCCCACATTTCCTAGACGTTAGACTACGCGACGCGACGCCTCAACTGGTGTAACCTAAAGAATTTATTTTTAGGTTCCGTGTGATGGAACGAGCTTCATCAGCGCGTACATGAATGTACGTGAGAATAATTTTTATTCTGAATTTGAAATACTGTAATACTCGAAGACCCTTAGGTATCTACCATTATATAAATGAGGGTGAATGTTACATTTTTTTTATTTCAATGCCGATAAAGAATCAGACCGGTTACTCATATCGTGCGAAGTAGAAATTCGAGTCTTTCAAGTATAAAGTTCTGCTATTCCCTCGGCCACGCTTCACCTATTCATAAATTCATTTCACGATCTACCATTATCACGAAATTAACATCCTCATTCGCCCCACTTTACATCAGAGATAGTGGCGACAGGATTTATAGGGGGTGACAAATTTGATCACATTACTGTAACGTATAGGGGTATGGAAGTACGCAACCGACCGGCACGTACGCAGCTCGTCATCCCATCTGAATCAAATCATTCCTGTCTTGTTTATGTTGCTGGTAATGTGTATGGGGTTTGGCTTTATCTGAATGAACTGATTAAAGCAAAGGGTTCAGTTATAAGTCTGTAAATGTGTCGTAATAGATAATAATAGCGAGGGATTGTTGATGAAAATATTAAGAACTTTGAAGCAGTTTTTTTTTTCTTGTGTTGTTTTGCGACTAATTTCTCAGAACCAGGTCTAATAATAAAAAAAAAAACAAAAAAGTTTCTTTAGGAAAATTGTTTGTAATCATGAATACAATCACGTGTTTAAATATCGGTCATTAATTACCCGTCACCCGATATATATTATCATACAGTATTTACTTATTAGAACAAATACCTAAATTCATTAAACTAGAGTATATCTGTCAAACGGCTTGCTTACCCATTAAACCTGAATTCACCTGCGTTGTTTGCACACATATGTAATGACCGCAAATTAACGACGCATGCGTTTGTATAATTATTGTTACCGCTACAGTCGTTACCGTCATTCAAGTCTATTGAGTTTATTAGGGACTAGAGTTCACGCCTTGTAATACTTATTCATTTACTTAAGATGACAACAATCGACTTCATGGTAGCTTTGAGGATCACATCAACGGGTTAATTATAATAAATGAATCTGTGAAAAAGAATGTATTGTACCGATTTAAAGTTCGTCAGTATTATTTTCAGCAGGCTTAGCATGGCAACCGTAGAAACAAGTTTTGTTTACCGGAGATTGGATATAATGACAGAAAAGTGACAGATTGACGTAAGATTTCTTTTGACATCTTTTGAATAAATTTTTCTATTCTTCGATCGACATAAGTTTACAAGTAATTATATGCGAGATGACAGGTTGCGCCATGCTCGGGCAGAAGACATGTTGACATTGACAGAAAGAGCTTCTGTCTTTTCTTGACAGAATAGATATAATATCGCCATGCTAAGCCTGCTGCATGTATCTTGATACCACTTATTAACGTGAATAGTAATAAGTCATAGAAAATATGTATACATACCTAATAAAATGGCACACAAAAATCGGATCCGTAATAACTTCTCCGAATTCGTGGATAAAACAATGCATTTCCCAAAATAAGTTCTTGTAAATGTGTCTATGACTGATTATGCAGAAAATAGACATTGTAATACGAATAATTAATACTTAATTACGTAATTGAATATTATATTTTAAGCACAGACTATCACGATAAAATAATACCAATCTCACAGTAGTTACTTATCAAGCCTGTGATAACCTTTGCTAAGAATTTGTATATAACGCTGTTGTTGCAATGAAACTGGCATATATCACTGTTTCTGGCGTATATGCCATTATAATTGCCGCTTGGGGCAAAGGACTGCATCGTGTCGTGACAAACCACATACCTTTATAATAAATTTCTAGCATGTTCAGACTACTCATAAGTACTATATGTTTTAGAGCCTGTTTCTCCGCCGACGAATAAGTTCCAGATAGTTTATTTGGCAGATAATTTCATAAAAAATCTGTTCCAGTTTTGTGGCCCTTATTCTTTTATTTTGTATGGAGTAAATATTGTGAGTATTGAATTTTCTTTGACGAGAAGACTATGGCGTATTTTATTGTATTTTTACTTTTGAAAAATATGTGAAAACTTCTCAAGAAAAATCTGTTTTTGAGTAGGAAATCGTCATTAAGCCAGTCAGTCAGCCAGTCAGTGGGTGCAGCTGGAAGAGGTACCAGACTTTTACTGACTTAAATCCACTTTTGTCGCGCTTACTCCTCCACAATCCAGCAGCCCTCGAAAGCCATCACAAGTTATATCTTAGATTTACTTTTCGTGATTATTTATAATACGATTAACATAACACAAAGCATAAAGTGAGCATACAAGATTCTTTAGCCCAGCGTTACTAACAGGATTTAGAAGATTAACCACAGAATCACAAAACAAGTCACCCATCTGAATATAATAGAATATTCATTAGGTCCCATATAAATAGAAATAAACAGTAGATCATCATACGTCCTGCCATTTATGAACAATATAACAAATGGGGGGCCATTACAGAAATCAAATATACTACAGTAAACATTTAGCCTTTTATGTAAGCGCTCATTATTCACAATATCTCAACAAAGGAGTGTCATAAATGGTTGTCATTGAACATATTTTCAAACCAATGGCTCCTCTCATTTTCTTATAGAATGCCTCCCACCGACCTGCCTATTACTTATTATAAACGCTTCGATGATTACTCACGTAAGGTATGTGTATACTCGTATCTATCGCGATTTTATTATTGCTAGAGAATAGATTATTTTTTACACACGACAATGAAATTTCCGATTACTTTTCAAAAGAAATCTATATTTATCATCATTCTTTCAGTAATTGTAGTAAAACAGTGTAACATTTATGTTATTATTATAAAGTAATCAGCCTCTTTTTGACTGCCCTACTGCAGGGCGCAGACCTCTTCTCATAAAGAGAAGGAATGAGTGTTAATCACCACGTCACATCATAATTTCAGTCTTAAACGTCCAGGTTTCCTCCAGATGATCTTTTTTTTCACCTTTACTCAGTCATTGGTGTCCGGGATATACTTAGAAAGTACACATAACTTAGAAAACTAACGTTGGCACCTGCATGACCTGGAATCGAACAATTTGAGCCGCTGGTGCTTTAACCACTTAGCCACCACGACTTATACATGATGAAGTAGTCATATGATTGTATGCGTGGGTATAAGTTCTTCCAAATATATAATGTGTCATCAAGTTATCATGCTATTACCGTGAAGTAATTTACATCGAGCAGACATCAATGATTATTTGACAACATAATTATTAAGCTTAGTTAGACCAAGTTATTGGGCCGAAACAAATATTCAGCAACAAAATAATGTTTCGTATTAATCGAAAATCATTGGTCACAGGAAACTGTCGAACGTTGCTCAACTTTATAAAGACCGATAATAAAGATTATTACTGCTATTGCGGTTAATATCTTCTAAATAGTTATCGATATTAATTAAAGATAAGATAGTTAAGTTTTAGTTTATCTAAATTATCTATTGCAAAAATTAATGATAAACTTATTTAACTATTTGTATATAATATTATTTAAAGTTCAATCCTTCCCTGTCTGAGAGGCCTGTGACTAGCAAACGGATGATAAAAAGGCTGATGATGATGATAAATTTATATTTTTTCTGATACGTGTTTCATTATTTATCGATAGCAAAATTAAATTTTGATGGAGAATTAAATCAAATATTTTGGTACTATTGATTTTGATACTGAAACAGTGTTCCGTGCGGAAATGAGCAAGAAATTACAACAGAATAATGTTAGATTGTGATCTCTTACTTAAAAATCAATCGAATTCGATTGAATGTTTACGAAATTTATTTACTCAATCATAAAAAAGTTGCGTGAAAATATGTTGAATGTTTAAAAGTTTGAGTATTTACAAATACCAATTCTTTATATGCCTCATCACAAAATATAAGCCCGTAGGTTGAGTGGAGTCGAAGTCTAATGTCTCATTTTCTCCTCACATGAAGTGAGTTTAATGCACTTTGCTTGAGGGACTTAGTTCCCTCAGGATGGGGACAAAATCGCGAGTGAAATCTAATCATAAACGAGCTTCTCATCCCAACAAAAGTTAGGCTTTGGTAGCGGTAATCGACATACACACAGGCATAGCCGCGGGGGTCCTCTATAGGTTATATATCAGAACAACACATAGACTACTTTTTGTCGCGAAAACCGACATCCACGCGGGCGGAGCCGCGGGCGACCGCTAGTCTAATCATAAATAAACATACGTACGGTTCCTGATATTAGGTAACTTTTAAAGTATTTTATTCTCATAAGAACAGAAACAGTATTCAAGTGCTTATAAATATTACTAGTGTTGGTAAAGTCATACGTATTACTCATGTATTTCTTAGGATATCAATTGTTTCTTACATCATAGCATATCCGACACTGTGATACTGACCCACGCAAGCCCTACTGTCCTTAACTCAAGGCGTGACGAGTCGGCCTTCCATCGTCTACTCCTGCTATAATTCACATTGTCCGACCTGGGTGCGTCCACTAGCTATGCAGTGATTGTCTCTTCTCTGCACTTTGCCAAGGTTGCTTATCTAACTCATATTATTAATGCAAATATCAGTTTGTTTCTTTGTAACGCTTTCACGGTAAATTATATTTAAGATAGCCCTCATATTTAAGAGCCGGCCAAGGCACAGTTTCAAATAAAAGCTTTTGACTATGAACATCAATAATGGATGTACATATATCTAGTTAGCAGAATTTGGTATTTTTCATCCCCGGTGAAGAGTTTTTCACTACCTTTTCCAGAAAATACATTAGAAGTTCTCAAAAGCATCCTTGATGTGGCGAACTTCATTGTTTGCAGAGTTCGATAATCAACATTGTATAAAAATTGTGTGTGCCGCAACTGAGGGTGGTGGCGGTGAAGATGTACCTACTTCGCGGGGTTTCCGGACTGTTTACGTTTATATATTTGTACGTTTATCGCCACGGTCGTCCGTGATGGTGCTCTGTGGTGTACCTACCTTTTTGAATTGTCAACCACCAGAAAGCTAATAAGTTATATATTATAAGCTATTGTTTTCGTGTTCATTTGTTTTTACGATGCATTCATATAAAATGTGTAGGTACCTACTCGTATGTATAATATGCTACAATATTTATGCACTTATATTTTCTATAGGCATAAGATGCCTGATCCAAACAAATAAATAAAGTTAATCCTATATAGCATGTGAAATTAAAATCGATTCTTCTCGATATAGTTCGAAATGAATCCGTCTGTATTTTGCTGAGCGGATTATCGCTCAATCGATTTCAGGTATGAGGATTTAATTTCGATAAGAACTGGTTTGAGTTATTATATCTTTATCTTGAGTGGTCTTGTATTGTGCAGCATGGCATATCGAAGATTATGTTTTTTTACAAAACTAAAACATTAGCGGCCAGTTTCACTTAGAGTAGAGTAAGTTCCAGATAGTTTATCAGCAGGCTTAGCATGGCGATTGTATATCTATTCTATCAAGAAAAGACAAAGCTCTTTCTATCAGTGTCAACATATTGTCTTCTGCCCGAGCGTGGCGCGACCTGTCTGAGTGTCAACTCGCATTTAATCACTTGTAAACTTATGTCGATCGAAGAAAGGAAAAAATTCTTAAAAAAATGACAAAATAAATCTTACGTCAATCTGTCACTTTCCTGTCATTATGTCCATTCTCCGGTAAACAAAACTTGTTTCTACGGTTGCCATGCTAAGTCTGCTGGCACATAATTTCATACAAATTTTGTTCCAAATTTGAATTTATCTGCTAGACAGTGGCTATCCGTAACCAGTAAAACTGGCCCTAGATATCCAAAATCTGGAATAAGCTGCACTACGTAGTACGTAGTAAACACGCACTACAACATATACGCTTCAGCGATAAAGTTGAAAATCTATTAAGGCAATAACAGATTGAAGTAGCTGAATGTGCTGGTGTATCTGTACCTACAATAAATATAAAAATAACGTTGTTCATTGGTAGATATTAATTACATCAAGTAGCCCGAAATTACTGATAAATTAAAGTATTTTATATTTATTAAACGCAAATAACGTATCCGAATTCGCCGAACTCATTTTAATATTATCATTATAGCTTAAACAGTTGTGTTTTACAAATATAACAAAAACATGGGGTTTTCGTTACAGTTAAATAAACCATTCAGCAAATCTTTATCAGAATTTAAATAAATATTATTACAATTGAAATTAATTCATGGTTAGTCGTGGTGGCCTAGTGGGTAAAGAGCCAACCTCTCAAGTATGAGGCCGTGGGTTCTATTCCGTCAGGCGAGTACCAATACAACTTTTCTAAGTTTGTATATACTTTCTAAGTATATCTTAGACACCAATGACTGTGTTTCGGATGGCACGTTAAACTGTAGGTCCCGGCTGTCATTGAACATTCTTGGCAGTCGTCACAGGTAGTCAGAAACAAGTCTGACGCCAGTCTAACCAAGGGTATTGGGTTGCCAGGGTAACTGGGTTGAGGAAGTCAGATAGGCAGTCGCTCCTTGTAAAATACTGGTACTCAGTTGAATCCGGTTAGACTGGAAGCCGACCCCGACATAGTTGGGAAAAGGCTCGGGAGATGATGCCTTGAAATTAATTCATAGAATTTTATTTGAGCCATTTCGAAGTCTTGCAAAATATATTTAGTACTTATGTTAATATAAAGGCAGACTATTGATAAAATGTACCATAAAAGGCCATTCTAGTTCTAATGATCACAGACAGAAAGACCGTAAAACGAACGTAATTTCTATTGCCACACCTCGAAACAATAATAAATGATCATTCTATTTATATTGAAATAAATTGCGACTACATTATTAATAGGCTTCAAAAGATATATTATTATTTAACTACAATAATAATTGCTCTATTATTGACAGTCATTATTTAATAGCGTACTTAATTGTCAATAAAATTATTTTTTTTGTGTCATTACAAAAAATATGGACCTATTATTATATAGCTTGATGGAGTGAACAACAATTGGCTACAATGAAAACACGAACTAGTTCCTGAAATGTGTGAATATTTACGGAAATCAA
Source organism: Heliothis peltigera (assembly GCA_958496145.1). Taxonomy (NCBI): domain Eukaryota; kingdom Metazoa; phylum Arthropoda; class Insecta; order Lepidoptera; family Noctuidae; genus Heliothis; species Heliothis peltigera. The sequence continues at coordinate 3,944,602 of OY292327.1, forward strand.
AATATATCTGACACTTCAATTAAGTTGGCTGTCAATGTTAATTATTCCCTTCTCTTTTAATAAAGTTGGTCGTAGGCGTTGTATCTCTACTAATGGATGTAGTTCAGTGTTATTATTTTAATAAGAGGATAATAATAATCATATTTTCATAGGAGGAGTTCGTGGCTAAGTAACAGCCACTCGGGTCGATTGACTATGGTCTAACAAAGCTTGGTGCGGTCGATCCGTGGATGGTTGACCATCATTACATAACGAGTTCCTCCATGTAAATTGGTGGGTGTAATTTGTAGATCTTTGGCAGTCATAATTATATTTTCTTTTTTGTTATATCTTTTTCTTTATGTTATATTAGTATGTTGTGTTATGTATGCGTTCAAGTTCGCAATAAAACACTTTTTCTTTCTTTCTCTCTATTACGGGTAGTCAGAAGACAGAAATTCGGACAACCAGTTTTACCAAGTGGTAACTGGGTTGTGGAGGTCAGATAGGAAGTCACTTCACGTGAAACACTGTTACTTCGATGCATCCGGTTAAGACTGGAAGCTCACCCCATATAGCTTGGGAAAAAGCTAAGCAAATTAATGAAAAGTCATACTTATAAAGCAATTACTACTACATATTTAGAGAATTCAGTGAACCACCCAATTGCTCAAAAGGAGCACTAAATCATACGAAAATTTTGTAAAAATAGTGACACAAAGTAAAAAGTTCGCGATATCTCTGACCACGTGCGGTATGAAGCAAGAAGCGACTAAACTGAAACAGATTAGCTTTCCTTTTTATATGCAACAGATGTTTAGGAAGTCAAACATGTTCCACCAACTTGCGGGCTATGCTAAAGAGATTTTTTACTCTGTTTGCGCCGAGGCTGTTGCAGAAAATTTTAATGTGATTTAATTTTCTGCAGTGAAAATTTTAATGTGATTTAATTTTCTGCAGTGGGCGAGTTAATTGAATTTGGGGATGTTCTGTCTGTTTTTGTTTCTTATTCTTTTCAGTCATTGGTGAATTCTGTAAGCCGGACAATGGTTTCTTCTCAAGCAATGAAGACATAAAAAGTCTCGTTTGCTCTATTTTTCTAATAACTAATTTAAGATATTTATTGTTTGGATTTATTTCTCAGGTTTTTAATCACTATCTGTAATATTATTGTCGTGGTGGCCTAGTGGTTAAAGCACCAGCCTTTCAAGTATGAGGGTGCGGGTTCGATTCCAAGTCAGGCAAGTACCAATGAAACTTTTCTAAGTTATACGTACTTTCTAAGTTTATCTTGAACACCAATGACTGATTAAAGGTGAAGGAAAACATGTCGAGGAAACCTGGACTATAAAGTCTGAAATCACCAACCCGCATTGAACAAGCTTGGTGATTAACGCTCAATCCTTCTCCGTGGAAGAGGAGGCCTATGCCCAGCAGTGGGACGATAAAAAAAGGCTGTGATGATGTATATTTTTGGTAGATTTCAGCTCTGTTGGTCTTTGCATTTATTTTCGATCAATGACATAGGTTATTATAAAACATACTATACAATCTTCATTTTTATATACTCACTTGGGCTTTAAGGTTTTTTTTCTAAGATTTCTTTGGCTAAGGCTTGGTGCCTTAACCTCCTTTCTGTGTCCATATTAAGTCAAACTACAGGAAAACTGTACCTAACAATATATCCTTTTAAGAAAAGAATACTATTTCTTTGCTTAAGTACGTGCTTACCTTGAATTTTTATTCAATTTACTTAGAAAATCCAAACCGCAACACTTTAAACGAAGTAAAAAAAAAAACATTCATTTTTTCCGTGATTCATGTGACTCGCGTTGCAAAAGAATGTGTTCGAATGTTTACATCATAATTACTTTAGACTTTTTCATTATTATTTACAACGAATATTAGGTAACTAGATTTACAAAAAAATATTCTAACACACAGCCCACAAACACGAAATTGAAAAATGGTTTTACCTATTTTGTCTTTCTAATGGGCGCATTATGTATAACGTCTGTCACTTGCGGGATCATGACTAATTGTTCTACGGGCCATTTATCAAAATCTATTCACCGCAGTTATATTCTATTAGAAGGGACGTATAGCCAGACACACCTATAATATGGTAAATTATGAAGGTAACGAATGTAGTATGTAATATTCGAGTGACTAATTGCATGGTTATTCGGATTGATTCAAGTTTAAAATGATTTATTGGCAATATTATTAATCAACTATTGTGTGAAAGAAAGTTGAAGTGGGATTAGGCGGGTCACATCTGTGACCCGCCTGATCCTGAGCCAGTGTGAAAGCACAGTACATAAGTGGGCTAGGATTACCACCCAGTGGAACCCAGATGATCGAGAGGAAGACCGATGAAGCGCTGGAGGGACGATTTGGTCCGTTTCCTCGAGGACTGGCTTGCGATAGAGATAAATGGAAAGATATGGGGGAGACCTAAGCCCAGCAGTAGGATAGTACAAGCTAATAAAAAAAATAACTATTGTGTTTGATTTTATAAAATCATACCAATTTATGTCATTGACGCACACGTCTACAAAAATAAAGGATAAATTATGAAGAGACTTTTACACAGAACATATATTCAGACGTCATGTCCAACTTACTCTCCATAACTTTTCGGCCGACAATTTTGTTATAATTACTAATAAACTTTTCAGAGAATATATTTTCCAAATCTATTAAAAGGTGATGAGATGTTAAGTAGACTGTCAATCCATATGATATACTTACTAATAAATTATAAATAGATTTTAAAATATCCATTTCAAACCGCATGAGAACGACTGGACGGCACAAAGCTGAATGTCAAATGTCTTTTATTGAATTGTTTATTTGATGAAGGCGTTTTAAATAGATCTCTATTTCAAGACAATGCGGTTGATTTTCGTGTAGACAGTATATAGAATGATTAGTATTTTCTTTTGTATTTTGCTTTTTGTATCTATGAAAGATTAAGAGTGGAGAGTCTCTATAAACCCAATGTCAAATCTTTGTCGTTGAATTCAAGCTCTATATTAAATTCAGTAATTAAGATGGCTACCAACAAAAGAGACAAAGGATAGCCTCAAATTACAGATCAGAAACCTTTCTCTGAGAACCCGTTGAATAATCAAACGTTCCACATACAAAAGGACAATAAGCCATGCTTTTCGTATCACTTGAGTTCAAAGCGTACGTGTTCCAGCTCCAAAGACGTACTCGACAGTCTGAACTTATAGCTTTTGTTCTGGTCTCTAGCTGCGACTTTTCTGCAACACTTAGCAAACGTTTAAAACTCTATTGTTAAGCTGGGTGACATTTTAAAGCTATTTTCATTGTTTCGTCAGGCACATTAATATGTTTTCACTGCTGCACAATGGTTTGTAATTTTGTTGCGGTAAGAATTAACGGGAAAGGGATGGGTTTTGTATTTAGGAGTTTCGTTTTAAAGTTATAATTGTGTTTTTGGAACTGATTGCGTCCAGGTAAGGTGTTGACAAGAAATTGGTATTGAAGAACCAAAAAATTTGTAAGCGATGAATTTTGCTCTAGTTTACCGCTTATCAATAAATGCGTGTGTTTTTTCGAGAGAAAAAATGTGTTCGAGTAGTCACAGTTTTGCGGACATTCTAGAAATTGTCGCAAGCTATTTTTACTGTTCTATAAAGCGATCAGACTAGAAGAATCATTTGCGTGCGGCACAGTACCCAGATATACAGATGATAATCTTGTCTTTAGGTGCAAATGGTATTAGATAAATAATACTTTCCTCTCTTATATTTTTTCTTAATCTGCAACCTATTGTGATAAGTATTTTCATTCAGAATTTTGCTTGAATTGGCAAAAACGGTTATTTGTAAGGTGACAAAACATTTTCATTCTAATGGATTACTTTTCTTAGACATTGTCGACGTTGACACTTCTTCGAACGTCGTGTTTACTCAGAATAAAATAAAATATTATGAAAATGCTTTTTTTATTTAGTTGGAGAATATACAGAAGTTTTAGACAGAAATATTTATTATTCAAGACAGCCTTTATGAACCTATTTCTATGTAGCCTTTTCAATAAAAAGTCACATCTCATCACTATACTTACTATTAATATTTTCAGTGAATTAGTATGTATAATCTAACCTAAACTACACTAGTCAAACACATATTAATTAGGTATAACAGTTTTTATACAATAGAACATACCAATAACACCTTACAATGAAACAAACCTTTAAAGTCTTATACACACTTGCGTCATTGTTTAACTAGGATCGCAGTTAAAATCGCAACTTGGCGCTAAATCTTACATTCGTGTCGTGACATAAATCGGCCGTCAGATGCACACTGCACGGGCCCGATTCCCTCATCTGTCAGACACGAGACAACTAATTTGTCTGCCATGTAAACGCGACTCTGTATTGCGACTACGAATTTTGAGAAGCGAATAAATCTTGGCGTTCGTTGCGATTCAAACGTGAAACGTGAGTTTGTGCCAAACCTTAGTTTGTTTTCGATTGTACGAGTTGGATCACTTTCAGTGTTAAAAACTGGCGTTTCAATGAAAATTCTTTTGCGTTGAGTTGAACAACTTGTCTTAAACCCGTTTAGTTCTTTACTTACGTACTTTTTATTACTCTCTATAAAAAGATTTACAATTCATTCTACAAAAAGTTTTTCTGACTGAAGAAGAAGTGATTATCTTTTAGACTACAGGACCGTGTACAAAAATGATTGGGCATCTGAACCACCTGCTGGCTTAGCACGACAACCGTAGAAACAAGTTTTGTCTCCCAGAGAAATGGACATAATGACAGATATGTGATAGATTGACGTAAGATTTCTTCTTCTTTTTCTTCGATCGACATAAATCTACAAGTGATTATATGCGAGTTGGCATTGACAGAGAGAGCTTTGTCTTTTCTGATGAGCCTGCTGGAGTACTATGTAGAAAGATAAAGAACATAAAATAATAAGATTCAACACTATATACTATATTCACTTGTAAGCTGTCAGCCTGAGTTCAGATGAGACTTCAAAAGCGCAAGTAGGGAGGTACATTTTGGTCATTTATTATTGTACGGCATTCTGACCGAAATTTTAAATTATTGTATTCTGTATTCAATAAATTAAATCTTACGATATTTCCCTTGAACGTTTTTTACCGCACGACCAATATGCTACCACTGCTAATAAAATATTATTTATGTTTTCTAACGACCAAGGCTCGAGACAATAAATTGCAGTTGACTTTTCTATTTGTTTAGTAATAATATACTGGTAATTGAGAACACGTGCCGATTGAGTTTAGTTCCAGCTAATATACCCCATTAGACATAACTTTACCTGCCTTTAGTTACATGAAATTAGTGTGACAAATCATAATTTTAAATTAATTGGTAATTGCTACCGCGGGCTTATAAATCGTTGAATTATTCTCAATAACAAATTAATTCGTAAAACGTTAAAAACTTGAACAATAAATTGCTGGCTTTTCGTCAAAACTGCAGGCTTAGTATGGCGATTCTATATCTATTCTGGCAGGAAAAGACAAAGCTCTTTCTGTCAATGTCAACATGTCTTCTGCGCGAGCATGGCGCGACCTGTCAACTCGCATATAATCATTTGTAAGCTTATGTCGATAGAAAAAATACTTCAAATAATATCAAAAGAAATCTTACTTCGATAAGTCACTTTTCTATCATTATGTCCATTCTTCGATAAACAATATTTGTTTCTACGGTTGCCATGCTAAGCCTGTAGGTGTAGGTATAGATTTGAAGTCCCTAAGGTGATTCTTTTTTTCTGTACATGGAAAAATATTGTTCTCTCAATCTCTTTCTATAAATCCATCGAATATGTTTATTATGCGTGCTAGTTTTAATGTTCACTGTAAAGCCAGGTTGCATAATCTCAATTACTTAAAGAATTATTAACCTGACCAAGATCTCCCGAATGTTCTTTTTTAATCATAATTTTCAAATCATGATTATCGTCTTTTTATCATTTCATTTCATTTCCTCATTTTGGCCAAAATGACAGTAGTAATGGCTTCCCGGTGACGATATGAACTTTGATGATCGCGTTACCCTATTAAAACCTAGTCCACACTTCCGAGTATTGCTCATTGATCGTTCCTACAATCGCGTATCGCTTAGTAAACACTTGGCGTCACGTCGCACACTCAATTTGTAGCCATTGCCGCCCTCTGTCGGTATAAAGGAGTTCATGCAATATGCACTGCGCTTTATACGAGCGTTGTACGAGCTTAAGATACTTTATTTTTATTTTCAAATTGTCTATCGTTTCGTATTTTCAGATTGTTGCTTAAGTTGCTTTCTTAAATGACTTCTAAATCAGATATGATGACTATTTTTATTGATTTTGAAATTATTTAAATTTTTGGCCTAAACAATAAAAAGCAGGACATAAAAACGGTGTTAAAATTTATTAAGAAAACGCCTTCCATAGTTCACATTTCGGGCTGCTTTGTGAAAGTCAATAAAGATTAGCCTAACCCGAGAATCGTACCTGAGAAAGCGTTGAGAACACTTGCGTATGCTGCTATAAAACCAACGGGCAGTGATTTTTTATAAGTATACACTCGGCTATACTGGCCTAGGTCTACTACTAGCCTTAAAATATTTCTTAAAGCATTACCTGGATAGTCAAAATACTATAATTATGTGTAATAAAAAAACATACAATTTAACGCCCGTTCGCTGTATAAAGGAAGTCCGATATTTATCTAAAACACGTAAAATGCTTAAGCTTGCTTTTGGCACACATTTTCCAAGTTTACTAACTCGATTATTCAAATTGCATAATAAATACCTAATGAATTATGTTTCGATTGTAAGGTCTACAAAAAAAACGAATAAAAAAAATAAAACATATTATTTCTAATAATATTCTGTTATATAGCAGATTTCAACCTAAAAAGGTATTATGATTTTATTTGTTCATAAAATTGTTACAGCAAAATATTGCAATTTTCATAAAAGTTTAAAGTTTTTATGCTAACTGTACCAAATCTGGTTTTGATAATTTTATTGGTACATAAACTAGGTGAAAACTAATTGGCGTCGATATTATGAATTCAACGTACCTAAATATTGGACGGTAACTGTCTGGTATTTATCAGGTGGACAATTAGTCCAGTATAAAATCACTCAGTAATAAAATCCTAGTGTTTCAAAGAACACTGGTTTTAATTCAATGTGTTCACAATCCAGGTGTTTCTGGCAGAATTTCTAGACAAATACATTTAATTCTAATAGCTAAAGTATCCCTCTTGTATCGTGTTTAGTAATATTCATAATGAGAAAATATTTGATTGTATGTTTGGATTGACTAGGGTCCCAAACTACTTGATCGATTTGAAAAATTTATAATTTTTAAGGTCCAGTTTTACAATCTACCGAATAAATTAAAAAATGGAACAGAATTTGTATGAAATGATCCAAATACCTATATACCAAATAAACTAACTGGAACTTATTCGTAGGTGGTGAAACAGGCCCTAAGTTACAAAAGTTCACTGGACTCTTCAACTTACTATCGTTATAAAGTGATTTATGAAAGATTGGACAGAAAAATCGAAATCCCAATTAGCTTTCTGATTTTTCTTTTAAAGCGACGCGTAACATCTATCGAAAAAAAACCCGCAGGCCAGGCACGGTTAAAGACTGAACCTATCGGCTGATTTTGTCAGCATTTACATACAAACGCCTCATACTGTTACTGACAGGTTTTACTCGGTCGAACGAGCCATAGGAGCTCAGTTTTAGTCCCCTGTTGGGAACCGTGATTAGGGTTGCGAAGCGACTGATTTTAGCCCGACATAGTAGGCTTTTTTTCGAAAATAGGTATTACATGGCAAGCTTTTAGAACAAATTCAAGGATAAAACCCTTATAGCTAAATGATACGGGAAGTAGAATGGCTGAATTTGGATATATTGTTAACATTTTATGCTTTTCTTTAATAGCTTAAATCTTTAGTCGATACCTTTTGAAAAATAATTATGTAGTTAGTTAAAAAATAGATAAATTACCTCTAGCTTGGAGCTAGAGGAGCTCGTAATGTCACCATAATTGCTTTCATTGTTACCCTACTATCCTCCTACATTGAATAGACATGATAAAAAATAGAAAGGCCAAGAAACAACTGGCAGTTGTCAGTCGCCAGGACATCCCAAGGATCAAGGAGTCGTGACTATAGGCTCATTGTTGTCACGAACTGGTTCCACACCATCGCTGTGCGCATATTTTATGCAAATATATCGAAAGCTAATGACGACTGTACCGTTTAATTAGGTCTTCGAATATATGCGTAGGTACAATCAATTGCAAAAGGTATGCATTCAGCTTAGTACAAATTCAGTTCCATTGAACGTTAATTTCAAATTGATTATGGAAAACTAGTTACAATTACGTGAGTACATTGGTTGTGCACGGGAGCTAGGGCTAGATTCCCGGGTCGAGCCAAAATGGCTTTGTGGGTTTTAAGAAACTTCCACAAAAGCGGCCCGGAGTCTGGAAACTGGTGATTGATACACCTATGAATTGGAGAGCACGCAATTATCGGTCCTGCACCTAACCCTCGCTCCTATCGTGTTCGATTACCGTCTCGTTGGAATAAGGGAGTGCATCTGTCTCTGCGCAAATTATGTCCAGAGAGACAACCGCTGCCGTAGCCGACAATCGGTCTGGATGACTTTGATCTGTCTCGCCATTACCATTAACAAAGTAATTTTATTTGGATAGGTAACATTTTTTAATTTCTCTTACGTGTATTCGTCACAACACGCTGTATATGAAAACCTACTTTCGCACAAAAACAGGGCGGGCCGCTTGTTAATTATAATTGTGATTAAAACATAAGTAAATTAATATCAATTGTAGTAGGTAGGACAACTTTTGATACGACATTGTCGCTTACTTACGCACTGATAAAGCCTGGCTGCTGTTTAGGATAACAAATAAGCGTGTTCAGTAACTGTCAGTGTTATCTGGTTCCGAGAAATTAGCATGCAGGGCGTGGCCCTAGGACCATATGCTATTATCAGGACATGATAGACTGTGAACGGTGTTTAGGCATTACTCGGTTACTGAACTTCTGGAGCAAAAGCCTTTGTCGTGTATTTAAGCATAATGTTCGTCAAACAGGTCTTAATCACATACAGATTGGAGTCACGTGAACTGGGAGAATGGAGCGCTCATCTATTTTATGCATTGAGAAGGGTTCAAAATTATTTCACAATTATTATTCAGGAATTTATAATTGTATTAGTTACTTGTTTTACCTTTAATTCACCTCATGTAAGATAGTAAAAAAACTCAGTTTTACTTAAAAGTTATTTATGAGATTTTTACTAAAGATGTAGGATTCAATACATACACTGGAAACTTCTACACAGAAAGTATATAAGTATATAATTTTTAATTTTTTTCTTTAAAATTGAACTTTTTTTTTAGTTATGTAAGTAAAATTCTAAGATTTCAAATTTTATTCTATCACACATAACTCATCTATGAAAAATTACATTAAAATCGTTATGATCATAATCAATCTAAATCAAAGACTTTTTTTAATAGTTTTGAACTAAAGTCCAACTAAAACGAAAGATCAGAAAGAAATTAAGAAACTTTTTAAAAGTTCTTTGTAATTACCAACTCATATTTCATTTTACTTAGACTTGTAACTTATAAAGTGTTGAATTCGACGAAAAAATATAATTAAAAGCATAAAGATATATACGAAAGATATATATTTTTTGTATTATGATGCAGTTATTACCATTGTTTATTGTTAGTTCCTGTTTACTTTATTCGAGGGCGAACGCATTGTAAATAGATATTTAAATTAATGTAACAATAAAACCTAACGACTCACAAATGAATTAATGTAATAGCCATCAATAGCTTCGTTTAAAGTCTCTGCACAAAATTGTGCCAAAAGAAGCAAATACAATTTCGGTACAATATTATAAGATTTAGTCTATATTTCTTAGTGAACAAAGGAATCGGTTCGGCGCGAGTAATGCGGCTTGACTGCATTAATAAACTCGCCAAGTTTTTTGGCAAGAAACTTGTTTGTTAATGCCGTGGTTAAAGCTTTTACAGGAGCGGTTTGCGGTCAGTTTTACACCACCAGCCTATTTGAACATCGTTAAAATTGAATTTCCTATTTAAAATGCATGAGTTGCAGTGTTCCAATCGGAAATAAACCACTAAAAAACAACACAGACGTCCCTTTACAGGATTTATGTTTACAATCCGCGAGTGATATGAACAAACTGAATGTAGCGGAACAAATACAAAAAAGGCAGTCTTACTTGGTAGGCTTACTAAACATTGGTATAAAATTAAATAATAAGTCACAAGTAATCCATTTAGCAGTCTTAAACCTATTGTCTAATGTTCTAAACGATAGGACAAACCGACAAACAAATCGCCGGAAATATTTGAATAAGAATGGGGACATTCTCTGGGACACTAATGTGCGAGGCGGGAAGCCCGGACGGTGAGGGCGCCCTTAATATCTGTTTTATTTTTTCCGGATTTGTATGAATGAGGACAACAAACAGCGCACCCTCTATTGTGGGGATGCGACAGCACAAAAAAACACGTTCGCGCCCAATAATATTATTTTTGGTGAGTAATTTTATGACTTTATTTGCCTTCGCGTTTGTATTTCGGAATGGGATATGAGGTAATATGTAGATTAGATACCAAATAAAAACAGAATAATTTCTGTAATGTCTTTGTACCCGAACTCGTTAAAGGTAAATGTAATATCGTAACTAGTAAGTCAAAGTAAGTATACCTATATTTACTGGATGGATTCTTCGGCGTGTCGTCAACAATACAACCTCGCAATAGAACTGTATCGGTTACCACGTTTTCTTTCAATATTTCCCAATTTGATACGGTATTACACCCTCTTGGCGAGACAATGGAAAGTAATCGTCAGTGACAGGGGAGTGGGCTAAATTTCGTTAAAATAAAAGCGTACAGAGAGCGTAAGATATAGCGCCTACGTGGTCGCCGTGAGATCCCGGGAGCTCCTACAATGGAGAATTGGAAAAAGCTTTTATAATCCGGCACGTGACATACATGCTCAAGCGGCCATATCTTAGCGAACCTACCCACATAGTACCTACAGCACTCGCGAGAAGCGCTCGTAATTCTTTTTTCTAACATACTATTATGTTTCAGAGTTCGATGTAAAATATGTGCCATAACAAGACGGTTCTATTAAAAGAACAGAGATAGCATGAGGTATTCGGAATATTTTCGTTTAGCTGCAGTCTAAATACCCTGTTTGTGAACTTATGGTCGTATCAGATTTAACTCGAAAAGCGGTTACTTTAGTGCATTCTTGTTAAAATGTCTTTGTCAACTTGCAACTTGATTGAAGATAAATTTATTAGATAATCATTGTAATTTGTATTACACTAATTATTTTATTGAATGTAATTGGCAATTTAATAGTTGAATATAATGCAATTTATTATTTGATACTATTATGCAGAAAACAAATACCTATTAGCAGTTCAATTTCTCGTAAAAAAAATTCCTTGGTATAAATCGTGAATATGAATATAAATTATATATTATCAAAAAAAAAATTATAATTCCCAGATCCAATAAATAATGTTTCCGATACTACATTTTTGTGGCCAATAAATTAAAATAAAATAAAAGTGCCAGATATAACTTACGCGCGATCAAGGCTTATGTTAGGGTTGCCACATTTATCAAACTCGAAGGATTTTTATCTATTCGTAAAAATATAGGTCAAATTGTATCGATGTAAGAAAAATAACTATATCGTTATGGGTCAAGAATTTTAAAGGAAAATTTTAATATTTTTATCAATATTTTTTATGATGAAGTGTCCAGTGTGCGCCAGTCTAACCAAGGGGTATGGGGTTGTTCGGGTAACTGGGTTGGGGAGGTCAGATAGGCAGTCGCTCCTTGTAAAACACTGGTACTCAGCTGAATCCGGTTAGACTAGAAGCCGACCCCAACATAGTTGGGAAAAGGCTCGGGAGATGATGATTTTTATAATGAAGTGGCAACCTCTAGCTAGTTTTACACGTATAATTTTCCTTGATATTCACCCGACAGAAACTCGAAAGCGTGTCCCATTAGTCTTTTTCACATTGTCATCATACAAGCCTACAGAAATCCAGCTTTTCACGCCTTCTGAATGTCGGTAATGGATAATATAACTTTCAATACGAATTTGTGTAGAAGAAGTCAAGTATCTGTCATTTATTCAGTATTTTAGGTTCCATTCAATGTATTTTTCTAAGTCACTAACACTTTGGCAGTAGTTATCCGTAACAGAATTTTCCCCTTAACACTTAATTGGTTTGTATTTTTTAGAAGAAAAATACACTTTTATTTGAACAATCGTGTGCGAGAGATTTTTTTTTTCAATCAGATCAATCCCTTGCTTATTATATTTTATATTGTGTTAAAATTCCTGACATAATTATTTTAATGACTTCATTATATTACTTTTTTTACCTTTTATTACTACTGAAGTTTTATCAATAAATCTTTCATATTACAAAAAAAGTTCATCAAAAAACTACTACCTAAGTCTCCCAGTAAGCGAGGAAAATAAAAGGCGAAGTTTGTTTGCTCCAATACCTTTAACGAACTGCTAAGCTGACTGAAGTTATTAATTATTCCATAGTGAAGACCTTACTTTCTTGACAGCCTCTACATAACTAAGCTGTCAGGGGAGAAAGTGCTTATAAATATTCTAAAAGACAGTTTAGACATTTTCGATACTTCCAGCTATGATTAAATTTTGGAACTGTCCTAAAATAATGTATTTTTTTCTTTCTAGAGATCTATTTTTTTATGTAAAATTATCAAGGCTTTATTTTTACTTTCAAAATTCTCAAATAACATCAGTAAAAATTCTTTTAATGTTACTTACCCGGCTATCAAAGAATTTCCTAGCAATATGAACAATACAAATAATCATGTTATTTGTCTACGGTAATGAATTTATTATTTTCTTATTACGAATATTTCGTTCATAATACAAAATTCGAGATTACAATTTAGCTAATGGCTGTATCAATTCAAAATTATTTTATTCTATCAAATAATGTATTATTATGTCTAACTGATTTCATAATTGGCGTATTTTCAAAATATTTTATTCAGTAAATTATATGATAGCAGGCATCAAATTACGGCATAATATGGCAAAACAGTGTAACAATCTTCAGATAATAGTAATTTTCAAAGATATTTTCTGAATACAAAGTCCTACGTGCCTCAACTTTTAGAATATTACGTATAGATAATACGTTGTATTTGAAGAAAGATTTAAAATAAATATCTTAGTTATAGAGAAATTCAAATACACTCAACAGTACTGTAAAAAAATACTATTTGAATACTCTATAACAGCTTCTTAATACTTAACTATCATTCGAGTCATAATATGAATTAACCCCGGCACCAAGTTTCCTGCACACGAATTTTCAAAGTTCATTTTCATTCAAAATTACTGGCAATTTGCAAAGCGGTAATTCTCCGCGAACTTTGATAGTTCCAAAATAGTTTTTCATACAATTGCGTGTAGTTAAAAACTTGGACCGTTTAACAAACCGAATAATTTACAAGCTTTCTTCTACCGCTTAACAAGAATGTACTTGGGTTTATTCTTTTTGTAACCACGATCTTACTACACCCAGTATAGCCATCATAAAAAAATCCATTTACACTTACTTAAATCACAAATTGAACAGGTTTTTTATTCATATCGTAATATAGAGGTAGGCACTTTACATGTACCAACTAAATAAAAATCCAACTAAAAGTTGAAGTGCTTTTTAGAATGTTTAAACAACAGGCCTACAATAACCTGTAAAGAGATAAGTAGCTATTGCATTACCCTAAATAACTAATTAACATTCAATTTTACAGCATCAGCCTATCATTAGATAAGGGGCTATCGGCTATATTGATCGGTCTAATCCCAAAGTACTTAGAATTAATAGACAATTTAATGCTATGCTTTTGTTATTATCTACTTCAATTTACCTTAAGTGCCGCTTATGATAAGTCTGGAAGTTTAACCAAGTAGGTACTTTGATATCGAAATCAATCTTGAATTCAATTGATTAAGTAGGTATCGATTTAATAGGTGAAGTAAACCTATAATCAAATTATGAAACGAGTACTACTTACGAAAGCTTAATCGATTATTCTCACTATAGAAATAATAGTGTAATACTTTTTAATATTATGTTGTAATAGAAATAGTTTTGCTAAAAAATTGCGACAGTCACATTGAAAAACTGTTCAGGGTTTGTTCCAACTTTTCATATTATTTAACTCCTAACTTTGCTTTAAAATAAATTGGGAACAGAAAATCACACTGTCTCCAAAGTTTTCCATCCTTCACGTCGTTCTAGAAATAAAAGGTCATAGTCATTCAAAAGTTACGCCCCTACGGCTGCGACTTTTCTCTATAAATAATAAGGGTCAAGTCGGGAACTTAAGTTAAAGCAAGTGTTACTGAACGCCAGACTATATATCACTGCTTTCAGCAGTACATAAATAAAGTGGAAGAAACTATTCCACGAACAATATACCACGCAGAATACCAAGTGTTTCGTCACACGTAAGTGCGTACGATCATAATATTACGTAGGTACAGGGTAGCAGTTATTTGTCGCTTCAAATGGCGGAATTTTAATATAGGCACACACTTCCCGGTGGCTTCCCCGTCATGTAACATTTATGACATTATTACACCGACGTGTGCCCTTATTATAAAACAAACGCAAACAATTCGGCGTGTTTTACATAATCTCTCCAAATTGGATGGATATGCCTCGGCAACGTGCGGCTGCTAAAGGCGTTATATCGAACGTAGATTGTGCGCGTATTTATGAACGCGCTAGCGCAGAGATTTATTGCTTTTCACAATATTATTCCTTTGGAGTAAGTTTCTTTTTGCCACGTTATGTTTAAATTAGGGAAAGTCCTCCCCTGCGAAGCTCATATGGAAAAGAGGTCTTTGAACATTCCAGTTCCAGTTTTTACTTTCTTATTATATTGATAGAAAAACCAACGTTTCAAAAATAACTTCAGCAAGACTAAAAGGTAAAAACGAATAAATAAGAAAAGAAAACAGAAATTACGATTGTGTGAACATTTTTAAAGGTACACGTGCTTTGAAATCGTTTAACACTTAAGAGCAAAGTTGTGGCCTTTGAAATACAATAACCACCTTCACGACGAGCCAACTCTTTGAAGATCACGTAATGACCGTGTAATAGGATATTTTTATGTATTATTGTAGAGGGCACACGAGTATCTACAGGCTTTGGAAAGTTTTAGAGAAATTCTTAAAGATGATATTCATTATAAATTACTAACTCAAGGGTATCAAAAGTACCTCGACAAGTTTAGAAATATTATATTTCAATAGAAACAAAATTTATTATAATTAAATGTTTCGCAATAAGCTTAGTACAATAAACAGATTAAAATCCATTGATCAAATTCCGGTAGAATTAGTTATTCTAAGTGGTCATGCGGCACAAATTGAGCTTTAGTTTTGCCATAGCAGCAAGCTTTGGCACTCAATATTGATAACATAATGCATTTATTATGCAGCGAGTCCACTTATACGTTATGGTATAGCCGGGTAATTGGATCTCACCACAAAGCGTCCATTTTCACTCCTTTCGAACCAATGAGCAGCAGTTGAAATTTAATTTTGAATAAAAATACAGTATCGATAAAATCACGGAGTATTGCTCGTATGATACGTCGGAATTATGTTAAACCGATGGAAATTCAAAAAGCAAATGACCGCCTGTGTCTAACGAGAGCGCTGTGCGAATATTGGCGGAGTTCTCTAAAGCAACGACTCCCAAAGTGAGTGAAACCGCCCCTTTGGACGAGCTTGCATGCAGATAGCGGTCTGAGGTATGGAGCGCATTGAATAAAAGAAGCATTAAAGACTGCACAACAACAATTAGCACTTAGCAGTTTAAATTCTTAAACACGTTCTTAACTTTGTGGAGAGATCTAAAACGTACTTTTAACAAATAAAAGAGGTCCCCCTTTTAGGGGTATATACAAATTAGGTACCGAGATACCGTGGCCCTGGTACACAGGGACCTTCAGAAAAAACATAGTGAGGACATCCCATGAAAAAAAGAGGTATACAAATTGGTCTATGGTATTTTTTTCGACATGACCAGTACAAGACTGGACACAGCACATTTTTGCAATTATATGACATAACAATAAAATCTCATAACAATACAAAACTTCATAAAAGTTTGAGAGCCTCAGACTAACATGGCGGACTCAGTGCGGTTCGTATTATTGGATTATGGTGCATACATTTTTGTAATCAGACATATCACTTTGAGATGCATCCCCGGAACGAATAGCAGTTCATCGAATTAGCCGTCGGATCTGCTCGTCTGCTAGTGTGTTCCCGCTTTTGGTTCATTAACTTTTAGAGGGTTTTGTATGTAGGAAATAACTTTTTGTTTGTTATTCTCAAAATTCATGTTCTTTATCAATGCTTTGAGGTTTGAGTTGAGTGAAATACTCTATTCTGTAGTGTAGCATATCGATAACAAAGCGCTCTTATGTAAATGTACGTCAGTAAATAAGTATATTTATGTTAAATCAAGGCTGATACCAAAAAATACATACGTTAATGTCCCTTATACAATTAATTACGCTTTTATGATTTTGGCTAAGTTGTAATTTTACATTACATTACGAAAAATTATCCATGAGAACATAGATCACCATGTGTATATTTCAGTTAGGAATCATTTCTTTGCAAAAAGAAACAATAGCTTCCAATAATAAGCCATCAGCACGTCCCAACAAACAATTTTTATTCCGCAGTCGCACTTCGTCGGGCGCCAATGCAATATGTACCAAATGAGAACAGCCCGCAGTCGATGTCGTTGGAAAGTCATTCACCTGAGTATCTCACTAGTGGTGCTCTTAAAATAGTGATCACCTCTATCGAAAGTGTACAACACTATTATGCTATGACGCTTTAAGTGCAGGATGGGGACGATAAGCTGATGATAGAGAAAATTGCAAATGTTCGAAACCTTTTGTGTAAAAATACTTGCGAGGTTGTCGTTACGGTTTGTTGATTCGTGCTTAGAACCATATACATAGTTGCAAGCCATATTATTTTGTTTAAATTAAAATATTTATTACTACTAACTCAAGAATATGGTTTTCATGGTACAGACCAGCCCAGGCCAGCACATCAAGCTACTGCTAAAATCTGTAAAGTTTTCTTGATAGATTTTCAACTTTATCGCTAAAGTATAATAATAATATGGTTAAAAGTTGATTGGCAAAATTTGAAAATTTCGCGGTAGCTTGATGTCCTGGCGTCTGTACATATTTCAACATAAAATGTTCAAGTTTAGTTTCTCCTGACAGCTATGTAAGTTTCAAGATAATGGTTCGGAAATTTGGACTGTAGGTACTTATTTATTCTAAGCCAGTAATTTCTGTCAATAAATCTACCCGGCTCGGGCTATGTTGGTTTTACGAGCGCAAGTCACCGCCACTTAAGCAGTATCCTCAAGTTTGATGTTCAACCAAGTAACACCCAGAATTAGGGGCAGTGGATGAAGGTTTATAGTCCCCTAAGCGGTTAGTCTTAGGTGGCTCCAAGATCTATAATACCATTGTGCAATATATTCTATTGTGCAATAAGATTAAAAAACCTCTAATTTTCAAGTTTGATCGGAAAATAATATAAAAATGGATTTCTGATCCTTTAAACAAGTAAACTACCATTTCGCAGCTAAGGAAATCTTTTCAGTGACTGCAGTGATATTTCTTGAAAGATCTACCACCCAGATTGAAAAAATATTGGGCAATATTCACCCTAATATAGGCAATATAACCTATACCATCACCTAAAATGCTACTCAGCTACTTTCGGTAAGACTGGAAGCCGACCTCAAGATAGCTTGGAAAGAGCTGGTCAGGTGATGATATCGATTGTTATATTACTATGTAGTAAAACCGTGAAAATTTAAAACACATAGAACACTTTCTTTAGAGATAATGCACCTTTAAAATTGTCTACAAAATAAATAATCACAATGCTTGGACTGCCTTTAATGTATCATCAATAAAGTTCCCAAGACGCAGACGTCGGCAATAAAATTAATAATTCTTGCATTCTCGATATAGGTTGGTATAGAGATAGCTCAGCTTTATCAACAAAAAGTAATTATTTTTAAGCTGATTCAAATAATGAAACAAATAAATCAAAATAATAAAAAAAACGCAAGTCGGCTGTAAAATATTCTATTTTCAAATACAAAGTTGATTTTCATACTATTTTAAAAATGGTTGATGTAATTTCTTGTACTACGAAAACACACCGACCTGATTCAAAAATAAAATCTATGCTGAAGAGAAAATTAGAATACATTTCAATTTCGTTCACCAGTTACTGCCCATTGGGTTGCTCGTAAAACGAGTGAGCCTTAAACCTAAATATTCTTGCTCCGTTGTCTGAGAGCGCTGTAAATTAAAAAAGTAGCCAAGCCTGTGTTTCATTGCTGGCTAAAGGATTCCTGACTGCAACATTTATTAGTAGTATTTTTTTATTTACTACTTTACATTGATGGCAAATAGGGTACCTATTTCTTTTTATTTTTTAATGACATTAACTTTAAAAAAGAAGAAGAAAGCAGGAGTAATACTCGTATTAGTTATTTTAGGTATTATTTTGTCACAAGTATGTATAAGTTCATAATTGGGAGTATGGGTACACCTATAATGGTCATGAATTCTGAAATTCATCCAATCAACACACTCATTTAATATTTATTTATGATGTGCTATTCTTAAAGAAATAAAATTGCAAAATATGTACTTTGTCAAAGCATGCTCTTCTTAAACAAAGATCTTAGATTATTAAATATAAATTTCGACTATGAATACCCAACTTAGAGTTTACTAGAATATTAAAAGTATAGCCTTAAAACATCTAAATAGAAAAATAATCATCACCACTTAAGTACTTACCCGCACAGAAGTAAAAAATATTTCGTAATGGACGCATTTAAAAATGTAGCGCACGTTTAGTGGGAAGATAGTTGGAGTTGAAATTTTCTTTTCGAGAGGGAAAATTTTCACTCTCGCCTCCTCATTAGTGTGGGGAGGCTTTTGAGAGAGCGCATCTCGCTTTGCAGCGGCAATTCACGTTTGCACACGTCTCGTATATTTATTATGGTTTTCTAAAATTCGACGTGTGTGAATTAACACTTGGCTATGCAGTTCAGGTGTAATCATATTTTCATTTAATTAGATCCAAATTAAAAGCAGGTTTGCCCTACATTTAGGGATACTCATAAAATGTAGAGAAATTAAGATTATTAGATAAGAGATGACAAAAAATTATTATAGACGGACAAATATTTTATTTACACAATCTTTCCAGAACAGGCCAGATATTTAGAACAACTGAAGTACAATACATAAGGACATAATAATATCACAAAAATCTTAAACTTTTTCTATCCCACCTTTCGGTGATTACATGTTTTTTTATCAGAAAATTACATTTCTCAATTCAAAATTTATGAACATTTTTTTTTATAATTTTTACTTCGAATTGGCTTCACTGCCGTGCCCCTAGATTATAGGGAAACATTTAGTACGATGCGGCTAGTCTACTCACTATCTCCTTCCAAGTATGATTTATGTCGGTAATGGCATGTCCATGCGCCGCGGGAAATAACCCCTTTATAGAAATGAGCTCGGAGATTTACTGGGACACTTTCAGTTCAGCAGCCCAAATCTCTATTAAAGATTGTGTCAGAGTTTAATTAATTCAGTCCCAACACGCACAATCAACGTTTTATTCCCCGTAATTGTTGGTAATTCATTTTATTGCTTTCATTATGATCGAGATAACAATTCGAACTATGCATGTTCTGTGTTACAATCGATTAATTAATTGGCAACATTTTCGTAGCACTCTCTAGTAACATAACTCGGTCATTGACAGGTACCAATCAAATTTTCAAGTTCATCGATGTAATTGATTGATAACGATAGCTAGTTTAAATTGAATTTTAATGAATAGTTGAAATCAATACTTTGGGGATACAATTCGTTTGTTTACAAGTGCGCGAACATTCTTTTGTAGTTGTGAATTAATTTATTATTCTAGTTTGTATTTTATGTGTGGTGACACTGACCTATTTTTGCCAGCTGCTATCAAGATATTTTATTTATATGCAAATTAAACAATCTGGTAATATCTACTCCAGGTAGACATTTCATTACATTATAAAAAAAAAAACTTTGCAAAAGATATGATAGGATATAATTATATCAACGACCTCGTTGGCGCAATGGTAACCACGCCGGACTGCCGAGCTAACGGTCCCGGGTTCGAATCCCAGTACAGTCGATATTTACCTATATGATGAGCATGCTTGTTGGTTATGGTCTGGGTGTTATAATACGTATTTATATGTATGTAAAGTATATGTTGTTTATCAGTTGTGTTAGTAACACAAGCTAATCTATAGCTTACCTTGATCTCTTTGATATTGCCTTTTTTTTGTATTTATAACTTATTTTCCACCATACAAAGTTAAGTGCAACTAATTAAAGTTATTCCAAATACACATTTTTTACATTTATACGCTGTTTGCTGTAGGCAACAGGCGTGCCTTGCAATTATGATTCCGGTTATTAAGCCTCAGGTGTTAATTGAAACACCCACGTTGTTCCAATGTTTATTAATGCAATATAGAGTATAGTCTTGTAGCAAATTTCCTAATTTATTCACAAAATTCGCCAAAATATTCTTGTGTTCAAGACCGACTTTACCGTTAGAGCACACGTCTACACGACACGTCCCCTAAGAGCGGCCATTTATCCTCACACTTTTATTTTTAAATCATTTTTGTCGGGCTCTATAAACGGATGTCACATTTGAAAATAGTCCTTTGTTGCAATGTTAGGTGTTGTTGAGTTTTATAAACCTTTTTTAAGCCTGTGCTGTTGATAAACTGTTAGCTACAAAAATGGCGGCGGTACATCACTACTCACTAGTGACGTACTCGAGCCGTATGGGCACTATAGTAATCCGTTTTGCTCGGTTGACTATCAAAATGTTTGGATGGAATAACAAGACTGTTCGTTTATAGATTTGCTAGAAAATAGAAAGGACTAAACAAAGGAATGATTTTCGTATCAATAATACTTAAATGTACTTCCATATTAAATTCAGTTAAAAACGATGCTATCCTTAAAAGATATCTCAACGAAAAGCGATGAAATTAAATCTCTCTCAGAAATAAACAACAAACAAACATCATCGATAAATAAAAACTTATTTTTGTTTGGTTTCCACGTTCGCGATAGTTCAATAAGCTTTTGAAATCAATCTTTTTGTCGTAACGAGCACTACACTCTACTGAGAAATTGATGAGAAAGTAGTCTATATTCGAGATAAGGCGACTGACTTTAGATTAAAATGAATAGAATGCAAAATAAAACATGAAACGGGAGCGGCGTTGTTAAATTGTTGCTTTTTCAATTAATACAATAAGGACGTAATAATTTGACAAAAAAATGGCAAAAAACTTAGGATTTATTATTAAAAACTTTTTTTTTTACTCCTTGTAAAAAAAATAAGTACTACGCTTAATAAAAAAATATTGTTGGGTGCTTTCAAAGTAGGTACGTAGGTTCGGATAAATATTTATAGATTTTATGTATTTAGGGCGTTAGGATATTCTCGAGAATCTACTAAACGAGTATCCAGGCACGTATTTATACTAAAACCTTTTTACCAATGAAGGTTTGGGCTTATTTTCAAGACACCCAATATACTTGAAATACAATGAAACTATAATCCATAATATGAATTCAAAAATCCTGACCGGCTTTTTATGTGCAATATTTCACAGCTTAACTAAACCTTTTGTTTATAAATTAACAAAAATACGGTCATTGGCTAGTTACGTTTCCTTTACAAAATATAATTATGTTAAGATATTCACACGCTCATCTCACAATACTCCAGACATTGTCTTCTAGTCATCCGCAAACGGATTGCAGTCAGATTCGGCGTCCAAAAGTGCAATGAGCGCGGACAGAGTACGTGAAATTGGGGACTAGGAACGCGCGACGGTATGGCTCATGGGAACTGCAAAAACCCTGTATACTCCGACTATAATTTAGTGAAACAAAAAGATGGAACGTGATTTTTCTATTTTTATTTATTTTTATTTACTTTATTTTTATTTTTATAGTTACTATAAAGCTATTAAATAAAATATGCAATTACCAACCAGTTACCATTTACGTAAAGCTCTAGAGTCCTCGGTTGTCCTCACAGTAGCATCCTGTTTACCTCGGGGCCTTTTTTCTTTCACTATTTAGCTCTAGTTTTTCCGCGTTCAAACAGGTTACTCGAAACAGGATATGTTAGAAACTAAGTTATGTTACGTGCCGCATTTTATGGCTATTTAGGTGAACATGATGGGTAGCAATTAGAGGAAATTGCTCGACAGTGATGTGTCTTTCTAAAACGTAGAAAATTTATAGTGACTGTAGCAATTGCTGTTGACTCATCGCTGTGGGCTACACTGGACGTTTTTGTAGAGTTTCGTGTTTTATGTAGCTAGCTTACGTATTAGAAGTAAAAGTTTTCGGTCTATAAATCTTGTGGAAAAAGTTATGATGTGGTCGCAAGTGTGGCAGCTGTGCGAGGTTTCGAGTCTTGGTTTTTACTGGCTGTTATGTAATTGCTGAGTAGGAGACCAGAATTAATAAACCGTATATTATATTTAAGGTTTTTTTTTCAAACTAAATATTTAAAATAATGCTTTATTTAACTATTGAACACAGATTCCCCATGACAATATATCTTCATCAAACACTCGTGTACTAAATCACGAGTAAAAACAACAGTTATTTTTCACATAGTTCGCAAACTCATACGCGATCGCCAGTGATAGATAACGCACTAACTCGGTAAACACAAAGTTTCCCCAGCACTTTGCACAACGTTAACAAAGTATTAATATTTTCTTTTTCCCGCCGTCGCTCCGGATAAGCGTCACCTCGCGCCTTGTGAACCCATTATCATTAATCTTACAGAAGCTACGCTAAAGATAATGTTCCCGAGACTTCCTATAGAAAAACAATATCAAGTATAATCAGTTATCTTGGAAAATTAAAGCGGGAAAGTTGTGAAGACACCAACACTTATCATGAGGGATCAAGTCATTTGTTTCAGCTTGACGATACAGTAATTGTAAACGATTTAGATGTATTAAGAAACTTTTACTGGGATTTTAATGTCTACATAAGAGTAAACATATACAACACGGCGAATAAAATATCCTTTTGTTTGTTTCGGCGTTGCTTCTCAAAGTAGTTAGTTAGGAAATGCCAACTTATCTCGTTTTGAAAAAAATATGTATTGACGTGTAAACGTGTTAATTTCGAATATTTGAAACATAAATATCATTTATACATATTTATATACCTAACTATTGACTACAGAAAAGTGCCTAAGTAACATCAACTTTTGGATAGCTTGCTATGACCGCTCTATGTCATAATACTAGCCAAAAGTATAGTAACACAGAGCGGCCCCTAAAAACAATTATATATGACAAAGATGGTGAGGAACAACCGGTCCTAAGCAAAATATCTCTGATACACACAAGCCCGTTGTCGAAGAAAATTTATAGTGTCATTCCAGCCTTGTCGATGCTCGTTCGAGAAGAATAGAAGAACATAAAATGTGCCAGCACTTTGTCAGCCATTTAATATATGACATTTAATCGGTCTATTGTGGCTAACGTAGGAGTTCAGCTATAAAGCTATCTGTAAATCCTTTATTGCGTCACGAACGATGTACAAACTATTTTGAGTCTTCCCACGTATTATACAGATCGAGCTTGAAAGCAATACCGTAAATTGTTCTAGAACATTCATGATTATTCTACAGAACAAAATAAATTTTAAGGCAATCCAAGTTTATAACTGAAATTAACACATTATGCCGGTGCCAATCGAGTTGGGTCACATTTGATTCCTGGCAAACCCTTTTCAGATCCTCCCGGAAAATATTTTATCACGGCAATAAATGGCTGAGCCATGCATAACATTGTGTCGGACCTCCAATTTATCTCGTCAGGAACAATCCAATTATATTTTTTCTGCCAAATAGACACATTGCAGTCGAACGTGGCACTGGATATATTGTTGCGAGTGCCCAGTGCCGCTTCGTTGATTTTATCTGGTGTTTTATGGTGTACCTACACTGCTATGTCTGTCTGGGGCTACGAATTTACATGGGAGAACGGTTGGCTACGTACGCCTAGGGTACAACGACTATACAAACGTCCTCACAGTTTTCTAACAAAAAAGGCTTTATCAAAGCACCTTAATGTATATGATAATCTGTTACGTAATCCAGACAAAGGGTTGCCAAGAAAAGGCAAAAACTAAGAGTTTGCTTGAGCACCCAGCTAAGAGTGTTTAAGGGCCTCGAGCCCTTTTCTTGCATCTTTAAAAGCCTTGTTAGACTAATAGTGAGTAAGTTCACAGAGCGTGAACTATTCATTCCAAGTAGAAACATCATTACTTTGTAATAATATTTGTTTAAAAAAAGAATCATGTTTAACAATTTTTATAAATTAAAGACATTTTTTTTAGAGCTGGCACAAAAACTATTTGAAAATAGAATTACTGTAATGGCATCTGTTTTCTGTTACAGTATATACATAGGTAAAGGTAATTACATACTTTATAATAAAGTCAGTTGGATTAAGCCAAATAGCCGCCCACTGAGTTTACCAAAGGGTTTCATTTCTTGATGGGATAGCACACCGACTGTGTTCATTCCGAATTGCGAACCCCCCGCTGTGCAAGCTCACTGCAATCTGTGACGTAATAACAAATTACGGATAGTAAGCTACTGTACTGTCTGAATGGTTATAACATAACAATGATAACATAGCTCGAGTTTTTTTTTCCTTAAATAATTAAAAAATCATTTACTTTCATCTCACGCATTATATCATTCTGCTGCAATAATTTCCTCGTAATAAGCCCTCAGAAGGGAAATTTAATTTAAATGTTGAAAAATTTAATGAAACGACGATAAGTTCGTTTAGTCAATTCGTTAAAATTATTTCCATCCACCTAAACTTGACTCGGGGCAACTCAGGCAATTCTAAGAAAACCCTTTACTTGTACAACCATTTAATTACCGTTCCGTAAATAATTTTACCAAAAAAAAATCCAATAGCAATCATTACGATTGTATTCAGAAGCGTCGGATGATCGCCTCAAAGGACCGTTCCTCGATTCAAATATTCCATTTGGGAATAACGAAACAACGGGGCGCCGAAACCGGTTTCGACTGAGTAAATCCAATTTTATTACGCTAATAAAAGGCAATCCAATTAAACCTGGAGATTTTTTACTGGCGTTGCTCGGAGTTGGCCTAGCAGGGCACTCGTCTGAAGAGGCTTCAGCGTGCTACAGGTTTCAAATATAACTGTTGCTGTAACAAGTACACACTCCTTCAGTAAATCTTGAGAGGACGAAGTAATGGCATGTATAATTTAGGAGCTGTGGTTTTAATATGATTAAGGCTGCCTCGGAGCTTTTATAGAGGAAATGAATAGTTAACGTTGAAATGGTTAGGCGTAAGTCTAAAGAGGGTTTAAGTGGTTGAAGATATCCGATTGTAGTACAGAATGAGGTTTGTTTACGTCGAAAATTGCGTACTAAGATACTAAAATATATTGTATGGTTGAATTACTTGTGTGAAATAATTATTTTACGTACGTGTTGTGAGTGTTATGTAATAATGAAAAACATGACTTCCTCATAAAATTATCATCAGACTTTTCACCATCCCACTGCTGGGCACAGGCTTCCTGTCACAGAGAGAAGGATTGATACTCATAAAAAAAATATTAGGATTCGGAAAAATAGAGGCTCTAAATAGACCACTTCATAGCTCACTATGTTGTTTTATTGAAACTTATATCTATAATATAAGAATCTTACTACATATATTATTCCCAAAACCAATAAGAAGTAAGAAAAATGATGTGCCACAGTCTCAAAGAATTTTCCAGCGTAAGCAATGGTCCCGATTGTGCATAACCCGTATAGAAAAGTAGCATGCAAATGCAGATAGACAAAATGGGACCCAATCTCTTAAAACAATATTTCCACAAATGCATTTGACTCCAGTAAAATGTAAAAACGACGTCGCTAGAATACCGCATATGGAAGATTTGCAGTGAATACGTGACCTCCTATTCACCTACCACTTTCTGGAACGTTTTGGTCGAATGGATCTCGACTATTTTTATTTATTTATGAAAATGTAGCAGTACTTACATTTTGTACTCATTTCAAATCGATCTGTAAGTGGTTATACGAGTGGTCTCATTGAACATTTATTTTAGTTCTTAAAATGAAATAGGTATGGTGGTAATCTAAGCAATATTATGCTTTATAACCCAACCCGCATTGAGCAAGCGTGGTGATTAATGCTCTATCTTTCTCTGTATGAGAGGAGGCCTGTGTCCAGCAGTGGGACGATAAAAAGGCTGATGATGATGCTTTATAAAAATGATTTTGTTAGTCTATTGTGTGATGGAGGTCATTGACCTAGCGAGGTAGGTAAGTGTCGAAAAGGGGTATCAATAATCAAATTAAGCTACGAATATGTCACAAATTCTTTTTATTATTAAATATACGAAGGCAACCAGTTTCGATTACTATAGATGCTATCTTTAAATTGAAATAGTGTTTACGCCTGTTCAAATCTATAGTGTGTTCTAGCATTTATATTTCCTGTTGAGAAAATATTTATATCGGGTCATAAATCAAGGAAATGAACCAATATTTGAAAATGCCTTGTAGATAGTTGTGCGCCTTGGAGTTAGCACCTCATGTTAGCAAGGATTAAATAATTTTATGACTAATATCTTAGTTTACTAGCGCTTATCCCTTGTTTGTAGCCGTAATAAGAATCTGCAGCATTGTAATAATTATTTTTAGGTTTTAATATACAGACGGCAGCACATCAAGCTACTACAATATGTCAAATTTCCTCAACAGATTTTCAATTTTATCGCTGAAGCGTATGGTTCAATATTAAATGGGAAAATTTTGCAGTTTCGGGTAGCTTGATGTGCTGACGTCTGTACATATATTTAGTAATTTTCTAGTTAATTTCATTTCTAATCTCACTTTTTTATTTAGTAATATATTGTGTATTAAAGTAGTTATCGTTGCATATGCATGCGTGTAGGTGTATTAATAGTGGAATAAAAAAAACATTTGCTGATTCCACATTTCTGCATCATGAAAGAGGTAGGGTCATGCAGAGACCGTTCGT
This sequence comes from Heliothis peltigera, assembly GCA_958496145.1. Classification (NCBI taxonomy): domain Eukaryota; kingdom Metazoa; phylum Arthropoda; class Insecta; order Lepidoptera; family Noctuidae; genus Heliothis; species Heliothis peltigera. Next base: position 3,972,043 of record OY292327.1, read on the forward strand.
TCAAAATAGACCTTTTGAAATTGCTATATGCATATTCTTTCATTCAATGGAACTGACCTACATGTTCTTTATTATAAATTCAATTTTACAATCAAAAGCGGAAATAACGATTACCTTTAATTAAGACATTTACTGCTACCTAAAAACTATTTTTAAATGCTAAGTATTTTGATTTATCAAACATAAACTGTTACTTACAACATTTCAAATTAACATTGCATAGAATTTTAATCGCCCCCCGCTTAAGCAATTTTGAGAAGTTGAAGTGTATTAATTGAATAAAATTATGAGCAATTACTAATTAAAAGTTAGTACTCATTACTAGGTCCTTATTATGTTATATCCTTGCAGTATCGTGATTTATGATTGGCAACTGGAGGAAATAACTCACAATAAATTTTAAAATACCTAACGCTTTCAATACTTATCGATATTAATTACTTCAGCGATCTTTCAAATTGCAAGGTCGGGTAAGTTACACAAATGGTCGTAGATATTTCAATACATATAACTAAGCTATTTTCTCAGCGTTGTCTTATATAGACAACACTATCATCATCATCACAGCCCTCTTATCGTCCCACTGCTGGGCACAGCCCTCCTTTCCCACGGAGAAGGATTGAGCGTTAATCACCACGCTTGCTCAATGCGGGTTGGTGATTTCAGACTTTATAGTCCAGGGTTCCTCGAGATGTTTTCCTTCACCTTTAATCAGTCATTGGTGTTCAAGATAAACTTAGAAAGTACGTATAACTTAGAAAAGTTACATTGGTACTTGCCTGACCTGGAATCGAACCCGTACCCTCATACTCGAAAAGCTGGTATTTTAACTACTAGGCCACCACGCCTAACTAAAACACTATGGCCCTAGTGAAATATCAGTAGCTAAAGTATTCGCATGCTGATGCTGGGGCTATAAGCAAACTGGTATTATATTAACCTCATAGGCAACGCAAACTTCAATTTGTTTATTCAAAAATTATTTCAATGGTAGCTTCATTATGGGTTTAAAACAAGAAATATATTTTTTTTAATGTTACATTAAATCAGTGTAGTGTGTTGTGTAAATACAAGAGGAGACATATTTGTTGTATTTGTACAGCGATCCCCAAACTGACCCCAAACAAAAAAAAACTGCATTAATAAAATCAAACAAAATCCCATTTTGGAACATTAGCTCCACTTTTATAGTTATAGCGATAGTTGACAACTGGTCAAATTCAATACTTTTATTGCACTGTCAATGCAATTTCGACCTATTTGCAAAACCTATTTACCTACTAGTTATAGTTAATTAGTTTTGTATTGTACATATTTGGAAATAAGTTGAATAAATTTTAATAATTAATTAACTTTTCCCTTTTTCTAAAAATATAATTAATTTGCAAAATATTATTTATCATTTATTTATCCATCAAAACTATGAATGAAAGAGACATTGAAATACTTTACCCTATGAATTTAATTTTGACCCAGTTAGCTACCACAATCATTCTATACCGCCCTCTATTGTGTGCCGTATATTAATTAACCTTAATATTGACCTAATTACAACATCATATCCATCAGATTTCAATCCCCGAAGCACAATACCAATTTCATATCGGATCTCAATCACATACATTATAAAATCCAGTCGAAAAAACAACATCAAATTCGAATGCAAATGTTAAAACTCCCAACACAATACTCGAGTTACACGTATAAGGGCACTTGTCCACTCGATTTCAGTTGTAAATCCGAGCGTTCGGCCCCCGTGATTGGTTGGATTAGTTGAATTAGAACCGAATTGGAGGGTAAAAGTGTCCGGATTCGCGACCCCGGTCACGCAGCATGCATGAAAAAGATACAGTAACCGTATATTGTAAAAGGCTGTTATGTGGTTACATGCAATTTTCGTGTCCCGAATTTTCAATGGTCGTTACGTTGGCCCTCAAAATATTTTATTGCATTCGTAAAATGTATCACGTAATTTCTATGGGATTGGGGGAGTATTTTTGATGGTTTATTGGTGTTAGGTTGGATTGATAAATTAAGTGAACCTACTTTGTCGAAAGATAAACAAGTATATCAGAAAATAAAAAGCAATATAATATCTTCTTTATTGTGGAAGACTTAACGAAATTATAAGGGCTATATTTCCAAACTTTATAAAACTATAAATAAAGAAAATAAAAAAGAGACAAATTAAAATTAAAATAATGCATTGCATAATAGTGCAAAAGCAATTGATTCTTTTCCACTTATTAAACTTAAAATCCACTTTCTTTTTTGTTAGTCAATTTTTAGTCAAAATTACCTTTGGATAATAAATTAAAAAACATAACCTATCTGTGTGCCGTATCGAAAAGAGTAGATAAAAATAAAAGTACTCTCTCACTTAAAAGAGATAAATGTAGATACTGTATACTAAATCTATAACCGGCTTATTGAGACAAGATGATAACCGCATTTGAACCTAATATCATAGGTGCAGTGCACAGAAGTGTTAAATCCAGTCTCTTTGAGGGATCACGTTTGCAATGAGGAAATCCATCAAAGAACAGTGGTGGGCCCGGCTTAAGGGATTAGCAAACTGTGTCGACACCCTTGTTCGTCGTGAGACTTGGGTCTACAGCGGCTGCATGAATGAGAAGTCACCTATATTATAATTGATTTATTGATATCTATACTAATATTATAAAAGCTAATGTTTATGTGTTTGTGACGTTTTTTTTTATGTGCTAAACCGGTTTTAAAATTATTTTTTGAATTGGAAAGTTACGGATGTTGTGAGTGATATTTGAATACGGGAAGTAGTTCCCTCGGATCGCGAGTAAAGCCATGGGAATCGACTATACACTATTGATGATATGATAATTAATAATTATATACAATACAATAAATGATGTTAACGTTGTACGTGGTATACTACGTAAATATATATACCTATATGATGCTGAAACTTGACATCTTAAGTGGATGATGAACTTTTAAAATTGCAAAATAAATCGCAAGTACCTAGATCTTTAAAGCTAATAAGCTTGTTCTATAAAAGAAGTTCCCAAATCTGTTCTACCTGTAATATTGGAAAAAAAACTTTTGAAGCTATATCACATTATCTGATAACGTAGATAAAACCTCAACAGAAATTGTCGCCTACCACATTCCGGCAGAATATTAAAATTAAAATCATTTGACGTTAAAAGGGTTCTCGGTCAAAAAATAAAATACGCGGCGACGTCAACGTGTTTAATTAAATCCTTGTGAACATTTACGAAGCAATTAATAAAAAAACGATATAAGCCGAATAAATCCGAATTATTCGAATCGTTGATTGCTTGTCGTTAATCACAGTCATCGCAGCCGGCGCTGCCTTCAATATTAATCATACACTCGTTATCTGCAGTAAATCTGGGCTGGCGCACTGAACACTAGTTAAATTGAAAATAATTTCAGCTTAAAACGAGAACGGCCCGTCCGCCCGTTAAATATTTGAACGAGGATTTTCTCTCAGCCATCTAAAAACACAGCCTTTTCGTTAATAAGATTGTACACATAATACGTAAAATAAACACCAGTATTTATTTACAGTGTTGTTTTTAATTATTCATGTTGTAGGCGTATGAATGGTATAATTATTAAACCTCCATTGAAGCAGTGTGGATTAATAAGAATGTATTAAAGGCTCGGCAGCCTCCCACTAATTACATCCGAGACCTGAGATCCTGGTCCATTGTCGATGCCCAACGCAGTTTTAATGAAGCATACTTTGAATCTTTTCAACGGGAACTGAAGATCGCTTGAACCAAGGTGAAGCAATTTTAAAGTTTCAAAATGGTCCTGTGGAAGTTTCGCTGCTCTTAATTATTGTCAGTTGGTTATCGTGGCTAGTTGAACTTCGGAACTCTTTAATAGTATATCGATGGATGTGCTCTCGTCTTTCATACGTTACCTTAGATAGAGTATTCCGTGTTTACTACGTGAAAATGTCGATACAGAATATAATTTGATCTTAAGCTATTTTCATTTTATTTATAAAACAATTTTTTTTTTATTTGTGTTCAAATTTTTTACAAATAAATTATTAAACAAAATATGTTCGTAAATTATTTCAACTTTTGCCTAAACTGGTGTATGAATTGGTATATTGAAAATCGTAATTTTTTATTATTGAAAAACAGTATTTTTTGCTACACAGTTTACATAGCTATTTAAAAATAATTCCTTGAAAATCTTATTATAAGGATTATTGAAAACTTTTCCAGCAAACGTGTGAACTAAAACAACAGTGGAATACCACCCTAAGTCTTCAAATTAAACTGTCCATCAAAAACCTCCCTAGTTATCGTAAATCACATTTGATGCGCGCATGCTCGTAATTTGTTCGTAATACCCATTATTAGTGGAGCGATGCTCGAATCTCGAAGAAGATCGATATTTGCCTTAAATTATGTATGGGATCGTGGAGGCGGGATCCTTTTAAACTGTTACAGTAACGGCTTACGAAGAGCCGCGAGTAACTTTGCACGCGCGTTTATTCAATTTTTTTGGAGGCTGGTTGTGTAAATATTTATTTTGTTTCGCACACATTAAACCGGTATTAAAATAATAAATAAGGATACCTATATTACAATATAGGACTTGTTTTTTTATTTAACCGAAAAATATATATTTACATAAAATATAATAAGCATAATATGATCCACTTGTATGTAATAGATGTTAAATGTGCCTACATGGCTTAATAATAAAAAATCAAACGGCAAAAAGTAAATTTTATTAACATAAATAAGGCTAGATGATTTTACTCTTACTCTAAAGACACTATTCACAATATTATTCATAAAAAAAAAACACCTTAGCCCACTACACGAACCCATAAAACAACATCCAATGTTCTACACAAAATATATAACACACAGCCTTAACACAACAGTTCAAGCGGAAAATCCGATATCTTGAGCCAGAGCATTGATGAGCGCTTACATATTCATGAGGAAGCCGAAGCTTGGCGGGAGTACCTTCAGTGCAAAATGACGGCTGTCACCGATCTAGCGGTAAGGCTACAGAACACGGTGAAAAGTTTGTGTGTGTGTGCGTTGTGTATTGTGTCAGATGTTATTAAAAAGATATAGAAATAATAAATTGTCTACTCTAGAAAGAATCTAGACAAAAACATGCTGCACCGACCCCAAATAAAACTTGGGATAAGGGCAGGAGGATGATGATGCTGACTCAAGCAATAGCCAGGGATGCGAAACTAGCCTGTAAAGTGAGGAGGAAATATCGTTTTTAGCATATAGATCTATTTATTAAAAAAACGGGGATTATTAATGTATTAATTTTAAGCTTCCATCGATAATTTTTCGATACAAAAGACCATTTCATAACGGCCAACAACCACACTTTAGGTAAATGCATCCGCATATCCGATCACAATCAATGACACTCCTCCGCAATAATTTCTATGACAAATTGAAATCCTTACTTAATAAATCTTCATTGTTCTCTTTCTAAGCTCCAACAATCGGAAGGGTCCAAGATAAACCTTACATACAACATGATGAACGTCACCATAATGTAACTAACTTTATTATTTCCCATCCGCATACCAGTGCTAGCCAAGTGGGTGCAATAACCCCAGCGATCACTACAGCCCCAAACCCCATGGGTACTACAACAAGTTATAAATAAATTGTGAATTAAAAGATAGACAGCAGATAAATACAAAAGCTAGCTACGAACAGGAAATTATTAATATTTCTGATAAAAACAGCAATTTAGCCTATCTGATAATTTAGTCACGATCTACCTTTACCTTTTTTATTTTCCAAGTATATAATACTAACTAAATAAATGGAGAACAAATATACAGGTCAGTAAGGCCAAATTTCCTTGAATATAAAGGTATACACACACATGTATGTACAATCGCCAGCGCATCAAGCTGTGCCGCAGCGAAACTGTAAAGTTTCCCAATCAACTTTGAACCATATGCTGCAGCGATAAAGTTGAAAATCTATTAAGGAAATTTGACAGATTGTCAGTGCTAGATGTGCTGGCGTCTGTACATATCTCACCAGAATTGTGTACTTCCAATGTAATAGAAGGTTAACTATATATATAGGTATGTACAAGCTACCTGCAGTCATCAGCCAGCCACAAAACCAGATTCAGTCCTGTTTCCGAGAAATTCAATACAGCACATCCTAAAATACAATAAGGTATAGAAATGCCTATGAACTTCAATTACTATCTTAGAATTTACGTGAACTATCTACGTGAGTGATCAGTCTGCAAGTAATTCCCAATAGTGCTTCACAGCGGTTCCCTCAGTGGCATACGACATGAGCAGTGCATTTAGTTCCCAAAATACTGACGAAGAAACATTACCTATGTCAGCGCTACACTAGTATATTTTATTTAAGATTAGTTTAAGGTAAAGACTTAAGGCCTAGTATCTGGTAATCATAATGAATGCGAAAGTATGTAAGAATTTGTGATTAAAAAACCATGTTCAAATTGGATCATGAGTTTCAGAGCTACGAGTGTATATAGGCACAGACAGCGCACAGCGGTGTAACTTATAAAACCTTGCTTTGAGGGCGAAAAAAATGACAAATCACAAATGAAACTCCGCCGAACTACAAAAGAACGCAGACACAGTTAAAACAAGAATTCCTCAGTCACAGACTGTTACATAAGTACTCGTTATACTTCCAAAAAAGTAAAGAATTTTAATTCAAGTCCAACTAGTGGGCCACCTGTTGACTTTGAGCCGAAAATGTTATGAATTCTTGGAAACAGAATCCATTTACTTCAGCTGCTAAACTTTTATTAGGGCCTTCACCGGTTGCTGATAAGTTCCAGATAGTTTATCTGGCAGATAATTTCATACAAATTCTGTTCTATTTTTTAATTCATCTGGTAGATAGTGGCTATCCGTAACCTGTGAAACCGGCCCTTAGTCTCGTATGTCTATATTTGTATTAATTTTCTTTCACTTACAGTAGGGTTATTTACGTAACTTTAAAATAAAAACGGTAAGGGTTCATTGTTAGACACAATGCCTTGTATGGACAAAAGATGATTGCTTTCTGGCCTAACCAACATTAAACTGAAATTCATATCCAATTCTTGATAAAAGAAAAATGTAGCCATTTATTTGTGAAAAATATCGAAACGGGAATAAATCTCCTATACAAAAACATAAGTGTTCGTTAAATGGGTGCTTCCCACGTTTTTATTATTAAACTCATGTAAAATATTTAGAAAGCTTAACTAATGGGAGCCATTACTTGTTCGAACCTAGTTATATTAAAGGTCCTTATGAATAAAATATGACACGGAAACAAACATCTACGCAAACCGTATTTCTCGGAATAAATAATGTTACGTTCAGTGAGAACTGAATATTCATTGGTGATTGACATTCGAATAAGTATATAATTCAAGTAATCTCGTCGGTGTTACACCTGGGATTGGCACCTCTAGACTGTCAGACCGAGCCCTCTCACCTTCACATTGTATGTAAATAGAAATAGCTAGAAATAGCAACTATAGAAATGTAAAAATATAAATGATAAAACCTTTCAATACTCAATACGAAAAAAAATATGTGTATTACTAGCTTTCCCCGTGGTTTCACCCGCGTCCCGAGGGAATTAATTCCTACACCCAAAAAAATGGTATCCTTGTTATATATGCATGTTTAAAGTTAGACATCAATGCAATAATTTCTATCATCTCGTCCAGCCGTTAAAGCGTGCTTGAGGAATAAACATTCAAACATCTTAATCAACAAACTTGCGTTTTTAAGTAGGATTGACAAGGATCATATCCGATAACGCTTCTAATTTTGAAAGATTGTTGTTAAAAATTAATGTTTACATTATTTTTAGGCAAAAGAATATTTAAATTAGTTAATAGTTCTAAACAAATCCAATATACCAATGATGGAAATGTATAAATTCGCTTTATCATACAAATACCTTATTTAAAACTAACGACGAAGAGATATCCGATCATGTAACCAGACGTAACATTATTATACCCACACAAGCTAGCCTTGGTCGTCTAGTGACGTTTCCTACGTGAATAAACCTTTAAATGTACAATAATACTAAATTATGAATGTTAATCTGGAACAACTGATACAAAATCTTATCTTAACCACAAAAATATACCTCTATTAAATTCGGCTGGCATAATAATTAAGTAACAGGCGCTCTATCAAGGTTGTACGGGTTCTATTGGGTACCCTAATAGCAGTGGTTTCGCAACACCCAGCTGTTCCAGTTTCAAGCCTAAAGTCAAAGTACAAATTATTTAGGATTTGTGTGTCATAATGTCATAATATTTGATCTTATAATGGTTACACGGGCGTTAGGAATTTTACCCTGAACCAGCCCGCTACAATTACGTTGATACTATCTAATACTGTGAACTTGTGTCTGAACTATTAGTCTACTGACAATAGCTCAGATGTCAATAAGCTCACTCATAAAGATAAATGCAATTACCTCGATAAAAATTACTAAGAGTGTTTTACTATTTGTGCAGTGGTTGATCCTTATATTTAAGTACACGCACAGTACAGCTGTCGTATAAGGGAGTGACGCAGGCAGCCCAACTTTTATTGCTAAAAGCAGCTAGTTGTCAACAGTGAATCACTGTCTGCCATTCAGTTAACAACTGTGCGGAATTTGAAATTAAAATTGGAACGTTCAATTTGAATAGCACGTGCTTTGGAAGTAGGAGAGGCGGTGCGGCGCGGCGGTCGCATAGCGACGCGCGCTTGCGCAACCGCTCGGCAGGTGCCTGCGGGAACGAATGAAATGCCAAACATTAAATGCATTCATACACAACCGGTCGGTTTAAATACTTTACAGCAATTTACCTCAACGCCACAATTGTTTTTCTCTCGCCGCTGGAAATCAATCGAATGCCACAGTAATTATCAACGAGAAACACGGAGTGAAAAAAACATTTTAATAATTTAGAACATGCGAACCTTTAACAACGGGTCATAAAGCACGTTATCTTAGCCATGTACCTATCTCTTTAACGCAATCATGTCTGAGATTTAAATCCTAGGAGCACGCCAATAGCGCACGTTGAATTTCGACACAGGCCATTCGTTACACGAAATAATTGTCAATATCAAACAGGCGTGCTGTTTCCGATCGTTTCCGATTTATCTAGATGGATAATACTGTAATAGTATAATAGGAAATCCTGCCTATATTAGGTGCAGTACCTTTCCAAATTGCAATGATAATAATGTTGCGAAATATCGACCGATACTGTGGGAGTTAGTCGTCGAGGTTAATGTCGTGGGGAGGGGTCTAAGATCTTATTCACTGCGACTGGACCTTTAATCTGGAGTCGGGCCACCGGGCACGTAACGTTAATTCACACGTCGCTTTTGAACCGGCTGTATTGTATTAAACATATACGACTATACGTAGTCGGTTGTCTACCTGCACTAATATAACTACGGTTTTGTTGTTTTCGTCTCAAAGATTAAGACAATTATCGGTACGGATTGCGTGCAACAAGCGATTAGCAATATGTTAATTTACTTGTTTATTCAACAACAGTTTGAAAGCCTTTAGGGATGCACAAAGTTGCGTTATAAACTTATTGTATTATCTTATAAATACATACAATAAAATACTGTAAATGTAGTAATGAGTGTGCCAAGTGCAAGACAATAATTATTATAAATAATAACACATTAAATGCCCTACGTACTAAGACCTACATAGTTAAACGTTATGAGACATAACAATGTCTGTTGAGTAAACGTAGCTAACTTAAGAAATTATTTTCATTATAAAATGTTTTTGTTGTTCATCATAAGCCTTTTTATCGTCCCACTGCTGGGCACAGACCTCCTCTCACATGGAAATGAGGGTTAATCGCGACGCTTGCTCAATGCGGATGGGTGATTTCGGACTTTATAATCCAGGTTTCCTCGAGATGTTTTCCTTCACCTTTAATCAGACATTTGTGTCCAAGATATACTTAGAAAGTACATACATACAACTTGAAAAATTACATTGGTACTTGCCTCACTTGGAATCGAACTCGTACACTCATACTTGAGAGGCTGGTGCATTAACCACAAGGCCACCACGACTTCTTTTTTGATGTTATTTTTTTATTATGCAAGTTCTAGGTAGATTTACCAAAAAGTTTAGCTTAGTTTAGTTTAAGATTAACCAAACCAGTATGAAATAATTAACAAATTCTAAACCAAAATACTAATAGATTTACAAAATCTACTAACGCATAACTCGAAGTGCACATAAGTTATTGCGGCATAACTTTTCATGCCAATTCCATGCAAAGCCCTATTTTATCGGCTCTGTAATATCTAAATGTGTTCATTAATATTTCTGTGAAATTGACAACGTGGCCCACGCCTGCCGATCGAATCTGAATCACGCTAGCAATTCACACTTACATAATAAATTGTTCCATAGTTACATGTATGAACGGAAGTGGTTATAGGAATTTACCACTATGCTATGTGCCTACAAATTTGTCCGACATACCCACTATACTTTTATTGTAAGAATTTTCAATAGAATTCCAGTCGTTCTAAAGATTTAAATTTTTTGTTCATTAATCAATTTGTTATTTTGTTGTTGAAATGTATTGAATTAATATTTAGCTTACTACATTGTATGGACAGAAAAATCCAATGTTGTATATTACACTAAAGCAGCTTCGATGCATGTACAATAGGTAATCTTAATTTCCATAATCCTTCCAAATTTTGACAGGCTTTGTAATTTCGTAATTACTTGACATAGATTGTATAGTTTCTTGGCAGTGTTACAATGGAAGTAGCAAATATAGACGTAGCGCACACGACATCGTCGTCAATTCGTCGATTTCAATAGGAACTGCTAGTTCCCTAGGAGGCGCGCGTCAACCAGTCTGACCGCGTGGACCACCGCATTACCCCCACTACATATCGGGGTGATGCGCCTTTTCTATGTGTAAATGAACATACCAATACTCGATAAATTCAGCAAAACATAAGCTTCTTTAAGTAACCTTTAAAAAAATAGTTCTAATGTATAATAATTACTAAGTACGTACTTAAATATAGATAGTGAACATTAAGGGCCAGTTTCACAGGTTACTGATAAGTTCCAGATACTTTATCTCGCAGATAATTTTATACAAATTCTGTTCCATTTTTGAATTAATCTCGAAGATAATGGCTATCCGTAACCTGTGAAACCGGCGCTAAGTATTTACTTTTAAAAAAAGCGCCAACCTTAAATACTACTAAAGCTAAATGCGCAACCATACACCTATAAAAAAATCCCCTACATTACCCTATATATAACTAATTCCATCTAATACTTCCACTATGTTATACCATTACACTTCAGGCCGTAAATACCGGCCACACGCGGACGTAAATCAATTACAAACGACAGAACGTCAAACTAGCTGTATTGTTGGCTACGTGTTTACAGGAGTTTTCAAACGGTCACTAACACGTGAACGGGTTACGCTCCGGCTAACGATGCTGATATTTACTTTTAAATGGTGAATTGGCAATTTTTGTTTGTAGTTTTTGATGGTTTTTGGCGTCTGGTTATGTTTTGTATAGATTAATAGGGGACCGTATGTTTTTTGTTTTGTTACTTATAATTTTTGGGTGCATTTTCACAAGTTTTCCATGCTTGAAAAGGATTTGATGCTTATAGAGATTGAATTCCATGTAATTCACTTACATTAGAACTCAGACTTTTCAAAATATTATGATTGATGATGATGATATGATTGATGAAAAAAATATTTTGTTAAAATTTGATCTCATAAAAAAGCATTATAGTATTTCACGATATTCGTCAATTCCTTGAGCACAAATTTCTTGTATCTCTCGCTCAGAGATAATCCTCTCAAGTAAATCTTTAAACAAGACACGTCACTGTTACATGTGGCTGTAAGCAATGTTTGTGCACGGAACGCTAATACTGCGAGACATTATGATGCTGATCAGCTTATAAGGAAGCTATCAGTATAAATCAGTCTAAGCATTTAAGCTTATACCGCTTGTCGTATAAATTCAAACTTATAATACAGCAAACATTTTTATATCCACAAAATAATTAACGTCAACGAAAAGGCGGACTAATTACTTAATAACAAAATCAGGACACATAAATTCAACTCTCAACCAATCATTGTGACAAAATTTTAAGAACCTCCAAATATAACATTCGGGCACCAATTATCGTTCAAATAACTTGTCGTAGCTATCCATTGTAACAGGGTCACACATGGTCGTATAAAAATACTAATTAATTCCCAACATTCTTCGTCCTAACTAACTGCTGTGACATGTTTTTGTCAAATTTATTTAATTTTATTAGATAAAAACACGTTTCAATGTATAATTTATATCATTGAGCGTATAATGTATTTCGTTTGTAAATGCTGTAACAAAAACTGTATTTTTGGCACCGCTGCACAAATGAATTATTTATCTAGGTCCGTTCATACATCAGGGCCCTTATCGATCGTATTAAACTCTTGTTTTGTGTACTATTGTGCCCTAAAAATGGCTAACGTGAACGGTGAAGGCGATAAAAAAATTATTTTATAAGTTCGCAAAGACAATTTTAAGATCAATGTGTACGATATTTGAAAAGCAAAGTGATCTGGTTTTTAGACAGGTGGGAATATGATACATGCCTTTAAAGGCTTGTAGTTTACCAAGTCATTAATTCTGTTGATTATTATTATAGCGTAATGCCACATAGGCTGTTGTGCGGACTTACTTCAAGTTAGTTGTTCGTTACTTCCGCCAGATGTCAATTTGTAAGTGTCAATACTTATCTTGTAACATAATCATTATTTTCATTGGCAGCGGAACTTGTTATGACAAAATTATTTGTTAACTAATGTAATCAATAAAGCGGGCTCATTATAATATTTAAATTACTCACGCAGTAATCTTTCACGTTGATCGAAAATAAATGCTGTATAAAGGCGGTTTTACAATGGTATAAAGGCAAGATATTCTCCCAACAATCGATAAAAGAATTGATTTTACTTTATTTCTGACAAATTGTAGACTCGATAAAACCTATTATTGTCATATTGCAATGCTGAAGTTTACTATTGTATTTTAAATCCATTACATGTTATCTATATTAATATTATAAAGAGATTGTTTGTTAATTTGCTTAAACACGCAAATTTCAAGAACTACTAAAGCAATTTATTTGAATACTTCTTTCAATGTTTGAGGCAGGGTGTAAATAGACCTCTCGATCGATCGTCAGACGACGCCATTGATGGTTGGTAGAATGGATTGGGCGACGCAATAAGTATGGTGGAAACGAGCGATCGACGTGGATCATCCATTTTAGCATCGATACATGCGATCTATCGACAATCGATCAATTGATCTGGTCTAAGGCTATAGGTTTTTTTTTTATCCAGATACGTGAAGTATGTATTTTCCAAAGGTCGCGAGTGAAACCACTGTCAAATACTATTTATCTATAACAAGAAAATAAGATGCCGATGACGATAATTAATACATTTTATGATAGTTTTAATTAATAATAGTCGTTACCCTGATATTTATTCAAATTAACATCTTAAGTATAATCATCTAAGTTTTATGTGTAACCAATAAAGAAACTTAGTATTGACTAGTATAAATTAAAACCTCATAATCCCAAGTTTTACTAACATTCCTTCATAATATAGCAGTAAAGTATAATAACGCAGTAACTAAGTAACAAATCCTGTTTTCGTATGAAATAATGAGTTCGCGGAATAAGGAAGACTAAGACGTAGGTAAATGCTTCACTCGGATGTATTATGCATAACGCTATAACCTTACATAAAGTGAGACTTGCAGTTTGTTCAGAGAAGTAGTCATCCAACAAAGTTAGCTTACTCTTTGTCAAAGTAAAAAAAAACTAGTTTTATACACATGTCAACTGATGGATCGAGCGACGGCTGTTGCTAGATCTACAATCACTACATAGTATAAAACAAAGTCGCTTTCTCTGTCCCTATGTCCCTTTGTATGCTTAAATCTTTGAAACTACGCAACGGATTTTGATGCCGTTTTTTTTAATAGATAGAGTGATTCAAGAGGATGGTTTATATGTATAATTTTAGTATCAGCATTGCACCTGTGCGAAGCCGGAGCGGGTCGCTAGTATTTTATAAAGGCTGAAACTTTGTATGTACAGACACCAGAGGGTCAAACTACCCGAATCTGGAAAGTTTTACCCATCGAACCCATCTTTCGGTAAGTATTGTGATAAGGTTGAATATCTATTCAAGAAATTTGACAGATTGAGGTAGTTTGACGTGCTGGCGTCTGTACATCCATCCTACAGTGGGAATCCAACATTCTATAACTTTTTTCCATGACAAAGATATACTAGTGGCGGCTTTGGAAAATATAAAAAACAACAGTTTATACCTACTGTGCGATGGATATAAATACAAAACTTGAGCGTTTATAATAAAGAAGGTTAGACAGCCCTTAGCTCTTGCTCTATTCTTTTGTAAGCATAACTCTTCTGACTAGTTGAATATTATTATATCCTCATTTTAAGGAGACTGACTTTCGTTCACATTCTAAGTTCACTTAGAAATCTTAAAACTTCCAAAAAAGCAATCTATTAATTTGTATTAAACAAAGCAAAAAAGAAGAACATTTAAAACGTGAATAAGCAACTGACGATGCCTTTTAACGAAACAATATAAATACAGCAACTTTAGCGTATGTTTTCAGAGCTTTATATACTTGTATATACGGCGGCTTTAATTTCCTGACTAGAGCAAATATTGCTTTTCACGGCCCGCTGAATCATGTACCGACCAATGCCTATTTTTAACCAAACAACCACTGTACTAAATACGGTATCGTTTTTAATGTATTTAAATACCTGTTTAACTTTCCTCATTAAAATTTAATAATAAAACAGCCCTTTTCTATAAATTCGCCCGCATATCAAAATATCTACCTCGCACTTCTAGGTGTAAGGTTTCTATACCGGATTCAATGTTCCACCTCCCGTCATACCAAATCCCCAAATTATTGCAACCATTTTAAAATATCAACAAAACATAAAAATAAAACTAAACTGATTTATAATTCTAAGGAAGATTACTCTCTATCCTTTTCGTATTTGACATTTCTTGATAAGGTCAATCGACATTAGCAATGATGAGTGTTTTTTCCTCTTTTATAATCAAATAAATTTATCTTTAAACATAAATAATAATTTTGAATATTTATATTTAAACAGAATGTGAAGGATAACTTCAAATATTATTCATCATCATCATCATCTCAGCCATAGGACGTCCACTGCTGAACATAGGCCTCCCCTATAGATCTCCAAACATACCTGTTGGAAGCGACCTGCATCCAGCGTCTTCCGGCGACCTTTACAAGGTCGTCAACAAGATGGACATCTTGATGGTGGACATCCTACGCTGCGCTTGCTGGTCTACTAAATACTATTGTTTGCAATAAAAGCTAGATTTGTCGATTATCTGGAACACTTCACTGTATGTGTGATACCTAACAATTTCTTCCATGTTAGTTCTTAGGAAGACATGAAGATAGTATTAAGAACCACTACCACCCCAGCACTTTAGTTGAGATGAAAATCTAGTCTGTCGTGAAATACAATTCGACACTTCAAATTCATGAAATAACGCGAAGAGCTAAAAATAAACTACTTTTGCGAAAATATTTAGCCCTAGTATTATTATTAATTCCTGTCTTCGTAATGTCAAAACCTTAAAATAGAATCGAGGACATTATCGATATCTACTTATTTGTGACATCTAAAAAAAACTTAACGCAGAGAACACAATGAGCATGAATTCTAAATTTAATAAGGTCCAAATCTTCATTCTTACTACATTTGTTTCACGATCAATCCTTGTAATAATGTCCTTAGTTGTAGAATTTAAGAAAACTTCAGTCAAATATTTTTAGTACTTGTCAAATTAGTATCACACTTAGGTAGTCTTTGATAATACTACATATTCTTCTGCCAGCGGTTTCACGCATATCAACTACTTCGCGCAACCGGTTAAAAAGCCTTAAAGCCTTCCTCGATACATGGGCTATCTAACACTGATATATTTTTTCAAATCGGTTCCTGAGTTCTAGCAGGCTTAGCATGGCAACCGTAGAAACAAGTTTTGTTTACCGGAGAATGTACATAATGACAGAAAAGTGTTAGATTGACGTAACATTTCTTTTGACATTTATTGAAGTCATTTTTCTTTTCTTCAATCTACAAAAGTCTACAAGTGTTTATATGCGACATTGACAGACGGAGCTTTGTCTTTTCTTGACAGAATAGATATAAAATCGCCATGCTAAGCCTGCTGAGTTACAATCGAAGCTATATAATATGAGTACAGATTAATGGTTGTACAAATAAATGTCCTACAAATTAATGGTTTAATAGTACTATATTGTTACCAATTGTGACTATGCCGATAGTGACGAGGGTCAATGTTCTAATAGGCTAGAGACTCGATCAGCACCTCAAGAGACTCTTGTCAGGCGTTTGGGTCAAGAGTGTATGATACAGAGCGGGTCTTTGACAAGACACGTAAGTACACGGTGGCTTCTCGAACTTGGCCCACTGGGAGATCGGAAACACGGGCTCGGATATGTTTGTGATCAATTTAATACTTTCCTAAGTTAAGGAACAGCGGTCCTTCTAGATATATTACAACTGTACGTCAATTTAAAAAAATATATGTTTAGTTACTAAAAGTAACTTTAGGTACAGATCCCATCACATCAAGTTACTACAATCTGTCAAATATCCTTTATAGATTTTCAACTTTATCGCTGATCCATATGGTTCAATATTGATAGGGAAAAATTGTCAGTTTCGGGTAGCTTGATGTGCTGGCGTCTGTACATTACGTTTGCATTGACGTTGAGTCACAAACTAAGTGCAGATTGTATCTTGTGGCTCAATCTGTCTGCGATCTTTAGTATTTGTGTTGATAAAGTTACAAAATCTATAGAATTTTAGTACATAAATAAATAGTAAAAAAAGCTTTTAACAATAAGGTGAAGTATTCGCGCCATCACGCTAGTTTAGAGTGTATGTCAGGGTGTGAGTGATCCTTTATTTCCTCAACTCATATTTTGATTTTCATAGCCGGTTGTCGCACTAGAAGAAAACTTGGTTAAACCAAAGTTCGACAGTAGGTATCACATTTCACTAATTAAAAACTGAAGTTTTAACATTGTTCTACTCGCTCGAATCATTATTATCTCTAAAAAACCTGATTAAAAGATAGCATCAGTGGTAATCTCTTTGTTTTAGCTAACACAGGAAAAGTTGTACGACGAAATGATAGTACATAAGTTCAACAGTAACACTAAGCGTATCGCAAAGGCGTCTTAATACCAGTTATCCTAAGCTAATATCTAAACTGAGATGACGCTGAACGCAGCGGTGGGTAGTAGACGGGACACACATGCGACGCTTAAGAGAGCAACTTTTCAGTTGACGATATAAATGGTTTTCTGCTCAATCAATGACGACGGCATCAGTTAATGTATTTTATTTCAATTATAGTCACAAGCATACTCCAACAAAATTAAAAGTAAGAACTTTTTTATGACCTAACTTTTATTGAAAGGCTAATAGGAAAAAGAAATACTTTTAAACTGTAACTTTTTAACGTAATATAAAAGCTGGTCGCGAACTTTAAGTACTCGTATTTACATAAATTGAAAATTCCGATCTGCTCGTATTTAAACTGATTTTTTTTTACGTTTTCTTAATAGGTACTATCGTAGACAAAAATATCTTAACTAAGAGAAAAGACATAAGCGAAAAGAGGTGCAATGATATGTGGAACATAGATACAGTGTAGATTTAGTTCAACCATAAGCAACAAAAAAGTTGTCGGCGACAAATAGCGTCTCGTCTATGCAGTTCTTTCTAGTGTAGATAGCAGGTTAACTGCGATTGTTCTCAACAAACTGTTATCAAGTTAGTTCCCGACTAGCACCAGTAGTCTCATAATTGAACCGGTATTGTTATCGCTTAGAATTAAATTTGCCTCTATCGGTTTCCATTAGGTTTAAGTTCTAAGTTCTTCATAATATATCTTGACTTGGCCTTAAATATCAAAATTATATATTGTTCCCAAAAACATTAATTTCTGAATTCTTAACTCATGGTACAAAATCGATCGATCTTTGTTTCGATTGACAAGTAAAAGACGGAGAAGAATTTACCAGCAAGCTTAGCATGGCGATTCTATATCTATTCTATCAATAAAAGACAAAGCTCTTTCTGTCAATGACATGTTTTCTGCCCGAGCATGGCGCGACCTGTCAACTCGAATATAATCATTTTGTAAACTTATGTCGATCAAAGAAAAGAAAAAAAATCTTCAAAAAATGTCAAAATAAATCTTATGTCAATCTGTCACTTTTCTGTCATTATGTCCATTCTCCGGTAGACAAAACTTGTTTCTACGGTTGTCATGCTAAGCCTGCAGAACTTTACATTCATTTGAAATATTTGATATAGAAAATTAGTAGGTACATATACCTACTCAAACTCCACATACCCTCCCATCATAAAACCGAAGCAGCGAAACTATTTACTGTAAATCACAATGGCAACAAACTGCAAACTAACTTCGTTGAGCCAGTCAATTCATACTGCGACCACGTCACAGAATGGCCGTGGCAGTTCACAATCCACTAGTTTTGCTGTTTCTGTAAACTACGCCAGACCGCTATAAAAAGCGATGTATTTCTGACCTAATTAGCCTCGGTTTGAGTAGGAAAGTTATAAAGCGTTTTATTATTTCATTGCAATGTAGGTATAAGATTTAGAATGGTAGTTGGGAGCAATGATTGTTAAGAAGTTTGTTTGACTTTTAGTTATTGAAACCAATATTCAATAACTTCCAATTTTGATTCAAACTATTAAGTAAAAAAATAATTTTCTTTAAAATTACATTTCGAAAATTTGAATCAAAAATTTAAAGTCAGTAATTTACAATTTACCAAATTTGTATTTAGTACATCATCATACCTACTCGTATCATACTTTTTAAACTGTCATAATTGAACTACTATACTGGAAATATAGGTCATACGCGTTCATTTTGCTTTTAGAAAAGCCAACGGGGTCAACTTAATCCCCTTCATCAAAGCCTGTGAAAAAAACCCTGTAATGCATTCAGTGCTTGTGACGTCATTGTGCGTCCGCGTTGACGCATGTATGCATCATGTTACGGGAAAAATCGTGCGGAAATAGTGCAGCATTTTTTGTGCAAAAAATATTTACTATATACTGGAGATGAGTTAAGAATGAGTTTTACGTATACATAATATAATGGTCGCAGAAATAGCGAGGTAAATGATTACATATTTTTTTATAGGACTTGTAGATAAAATAAACCACATTCTGTATTTGTAGATGTACTCAAAAATAAATATGGTAGTTCAAACAACTTTAATATTCACCAAATACCTATTTTAAATACCACTTTACGTTAAAATAAACGCTTATAAATTCCCGCATCAAAACTAAACTATGAATAGCCTTTGCCGTGAATAAAACTGCAGGAAACGAAGTGTGAAATGAATCCGCAAACAGTTAGTCATTACTTCTTTTTTGAACACGAAAACAGCAAAGCTCTGAATTTCGTTTGATTCAAAAGATTCCTGTATCCCACAACATATTCACTTTACGATATACCTGGACTCGTGTGGATTGTTGTGCATTAGAATGTGTTTGTGTGTGTGTCTGTAGTAAGGTTGTGGTAGTACATTTGCATCGTTGGATTCTCAATCGAATCTTCCTTGTTTTTTAGGATTTTCTTAATAGATTTGTAACTCTATCGCTGTAGCATAAGGTTAAAAGTTGATTGAGAAAATTTGTCAGCTTCGGGGTAGGTTCATATGTGCTGGCGTCTGTACATATGAGGTTGAAGTATTTTTATCTGTTTTACTGTATCAATGGTTTCATCAACCGAAAATGTTTATATTCTGCTAAAATCATTTCAAGTACTTTAACAAAATTAACTTAAAATACCATACCTATTCGCGTAAATTCAATTCGCATATGGAAAACACTGTTAAAATCCGTCCGCACGATTCTCAGGGGATCTCAGTCGGCAAGTCTGATTGCCCGATTGCCCCTTGTTTACACAACACGGGTGTGGTGGCAACCTCATACAAAGGGCAATGCAAGCCGCACAAAACGATCCACTTACTTCGCAATATCATTCCATAGTTACATATATCTTCGATGATCGAAGAAGGTAACGAATTGCTATCATATGGTTGTATGCAAAGATTGATTTGAACGTGAAGTTTGATTCGAGTATCAGGGTTAGGTAGATAACTTTCATTTATTAAAGAAATGGCTAATATATTATTGAAACGGCATTTTGCATTGTGCCCGGTAAGAAACTATGAAGTTTATTTCCTATGGAATGAATGGGGAATGTATTTCATATATATGATACAGAACATCTGATATGATGTTCGGTTTTCATACTACTGAATGCATCGAACTTGCTGTGCCACATATTAGAAGGTACCAGTGTGAAAAGACACTTATTGAATAGACGACAGGTACTGAGCGCGAATATAAATCTCAATAAACATTGGACAAAGGTCCACCTGAGTCATACTGAAAATTTGATTGCCGAAAATTTGATTTGCGCACGAGTATTAGGCGATAAAACCAAGAATCCGAATAAAATAAATTGTTTTCGTAAGCTTATACAAAAAACAACAAATCCTATTATTATTAACCCTTAAATGTTAACACCTTAGACACAACAAACACAGAACTTTAAAAACTTATTAATTAACACCTACCTTTGTTTTAACTGCAAACGGCACTGAGCACTAATATTCACTTTTCAGTATATTCGATGTCCATAAAAGTCATTGTAAGGATCCAGCAGAATACCAACGTTAGGTGTTCCACTTGACACATGCTGAGATGTACTCCCATTCGATTCGGTGCAAACATAAGACGCACTGCACCACACTGTTATAAGTTATTTTTATGTACCCACTTTTGTTAATTTTTTTTCGTTTTGTTTTTCAAGAACGAAGTGTCTTTTTTTGATTACTGTTTTATTTTAATCTATATACAGCTCTCTTAAATTCGTGCCTTTTGTGTCTTTTTGACAAAATGACAAATGTACACAATTCTCAATATAAAGGGTTGCACTTTTTCGGGAAATTAGAGCTTACACTGGAGTGAACGGTAAGACATTATCAACGTCAAAACCTATTTGAATATCAATCATAACTTAGCAACCATATACCAGACAAAGGCAAAAAATCTAAATCAAAATATTTTTTTTTTTTGGAATTAGGGCTAGTTTTAACTACTATCTACTATCTACCAGATAAATTAAAAAATGGATCAGAATTTATATGAAATTACTTCGTATTATTCGTAGGTGAGGTTAGGCTGATAAATCAGCACTCGCTTTTGAACGTCAAAACAAAAGACAGCGTTCCAAAAGAAGCGTTTGATACTAATAATGAATATGTACAACAGTCATAAAACAAAATACTAGAAGTAATAACCACAATTAAATGTGTTTAGGTACAGCGGAGGTACTTCTAAACTTCAAAAGCCAGATGTGACTTTCACAGCCAACTTTACATAGTCACAGTTAACAGTAAATCCACACAGAAGTCCCTTTTAACTGATGGACAAACAAACATACGGTCGTGTGTCCAAGCTTTGTGAAAAACATGACAAAAACATGCGCAATTTCATTAAATTGTGAACGTTCTTATGATATTTTGAAAGCTTATGTATTTGTTGCCTTTAGAGTTCTTGTTTGTGTGAGTTGGTTTTGTTCGAATATTTTATTACGTAATAACTATTCCCCGCGGTTCGCACTTGAATAAAAAGTACCCTAAGTTCTTACTCAGACTCTAGACTATGTGTTAACCAAATTCTATTTAAATCGGTCCAACCGTTTACGCGTGATAGCGTAACCAAGGAAAATAGGGAATCAATTTTATATACATACATTGCTGGTTCTATGGGTCTAAATCCTACAAAAGGCTCGAACAAAGCTATTGTCCTTTGTAAGTATACAGTGTAACTTCTAGATAAGACATTTATTTCCTTGATAAATGGTCCTGCGATTAACTACTAATAAAAAAACAGCAATGTGAATTAATGTGAGGCATGTTATTTTCTCTATCTACTAATAGGTAGGCGACTGACAATATAATTGTCATTTTACATGATTGCTAGTATTACCTCACGTTCGTGTTGTATTGTCCGAAGGATTATTCGATATACAGTTGTTACGATTTCCGAGAAACTTATTACTGAACCAGAGGCTATTAGAGGTTCTACATCCATTTGGTAACCCGTCATCGAAACTCACAATACAGTAAAACTTAAACCTAAAAGATTGTCCCAATATCCATTTTAAGGTAATTATTTGAGATGAAGATTGAAGTGTAACAAAAATGTTTATTTTTGACCCAAACGCACTACAATATAATATTACTACGAGTTATACTCGTAGAACTTGATTAATCAACAGTTTTTCTCCACCCTAGAATGACTCGCGCTAAAGCGATAAAGTAGGTGAAACACCAACTATATGCGTATTGTGTTGTTCGATTTTTCGTATATTGACCATTCACAAAATTTCAAGTCAATTATTGACATAATATCTTAAAATTCATCAACAGCCTATCGCAGTCCACTGCTGGACATAGGCCTCTCCATCAACTCTTAAAATTTACTAAAACTATATTTCTAACCTATGCATGATTACAGAGACTCCTTTATAGTCATGGCCAACACCAAGCCAACACTCAACATTGCCTCTAACGAATAAATCTTAGCCAAGAACGTAAAGCTAGGTCTATAACTTGTCACCTACTTAGATATGTATCACAAAAGGAAATAATAAAACCGCATATAAAATTACGAAAAGAACAAGCAATATTATTATGATTAAACCTAAAAAGGAGTCCCAGCTTACGTGACCTCATAAACAATCTAACTTTTACCGTATTACACTCATTATGTAAATCAGTCACGCAGATCGTATATAATAATACACCTACGCCTATATACAAGCCGTCATTAGGTAATAACGTCCTGTATACTGACGACCTCTCGATGTCTGTTACCTGTGATAAGATGTAACAATGTAAATAATTGTCTATGCAGATACATTTACAAATTAATATTCAGCCAAAGCGTCATCAGTATGTTTGACTATTAACTCTGTCGTATTGCTTGAAGTTATAGTTACATTTGCAGGTAACTACGTATTCATAGCGTCTGACGCTGGAGTTGATAAGATATTATTACGTTAATTAAACGAGCAAATATTGATAGGAACATGAAACTGCGATGTGGTTGATGGCAAATCTGGTCGGACAAGGACTGTTATTGGACTGTTACTGTTTGTTTATATTAAGCAAGTTTCTCATTGAATAGTATGGAGACCAGTACCAGTATTATTGCCTAAGATGAAGATGACGATGAAGAGATCAATAGCTTTACTAAAGGATCTGTATACAGGATGACAAATCCAATAACTGTTCAAAACAAGATCACACCGTGCAAAATAAATAGAAAATAAAAACAAATAAAAACCATTTGTTTTGATATTTAACTTAAAATAATCAGGTAAAATTTAATGCAAATACAGTAATAACGAATTAACTTTTGACAGTTATTTTAACTTTCTAAGTAGGTATGGTATATCTTGGACAATAATAGCTATTTAAACGTTTCCTCGGAAAAGTAAAATCTGAGCGTGGTGATTAATGCTCAATCCTTCTCCGTGAGGAGGCATATGCCTAGCAATGGGACAATAAAAAGAGTTATAATAATACCCGAGTAGACTATAGCTCGTTTAAAGTACCTATAACTTTTATTTATACACAAATAAAACGTGTATACAAAATGGCAAACTACAAACTCTTTGTCAAGTTAACAGCTCATAACTTCCTACCTTTCGGTAACAGGAGCTTCATAGTAAAACATGTTTAACACCGGTATAAAGCAGTTCTAGACAGCTTTACAATGCCGCGCAAACCTAGACTGCACTCTAGATTCATGTTGAACACACCTAGACATTTATTCTAATATAAGGAAAGGAGTAAAACCTACCAAGGTTCCATTAAATTCATGATACATTATTTATAAATCATCTTGTAGCTCCGGAATCTCATTCAGAAAATGATGTAATAATTCTATTTATTGATTTCAAATTGATGGTCTTACGGACGATCAGTTTAATCCTTACAATGTATTTGTACACGTCGAATTGTAATTATATACAAATTATTTCGTAACGGGTGGTCCGGTTATTGGAACATCGACTTTCAATAATTTGAACCTATAGAATGTGGTTACTAGAATTTAATTAGGCAGAGGTGTGCCTCTAGCTAGGTGGGACGCCTTCGTCCTAACACAGACGATTTTGATATGAACCTAGACTGTCACTTGTTTGTTTAAGAATGACAATGACATTGCTCTAAGTTAGTTTTTTTGAGCGCAAAGCTTAGTTAGGACTATTGTATAAAAACTTATTAATCTATTTTTATCTTGGATGGCTTAAAGACAAGGGTGAGAAAATACAATAAAGAATCCTTTGGCAATAAAAAAGAAACTTTAAAAATAACAAACAAGTTTATTCATCGATAGGTTTTCCAGTAAAACTTTTTCTTTTATTAGCGTAAAAATTGAAAATACTCTGTAACAAAGTCGACGTAGTAATATATTTTCACAATCCTCGAACTTTGTTGTACGTCTAGGGATTTGCTATCGTTTTTATTGTAGTATCGAACGGCAATCAAATAAAACGTTTGCGATAAAGTCCAGAAAGTATAAAGGCAGCTAAGTTAACCTAATAAAGTTAAGAATCGTTCGATTCTTATTTTACACCTAAATCGTTCTAGGAGATCTCAGGACTTTGAGGAATGGATAGGGTATATATAAAGGCTAAGGTAGTAGGATAACTGTTATACTCCTACAATTGAAACTACTGTATCCTGCATAGATTTTACGATGATATTTGATGTCATTAACGCACAATGTTTTCGGCCAACCCAAATTTTTACAAGGCTTTACATCGGTTGCTATAAGTTCATTATTATCTTTTCAACTCTGAAACTTTATGTTGGATTTTCGCCATTTAAATATGTACCTACAAGTTGGTCCGCAAGCATATGTAAAGCAGTTTATTTTACAAAATCATGTTTGTATGTACTGAAAACAAATTCTTACTTCTAGTGTTTATTATCACTACACACTTGATTTGCAAAACCGCATAAGTTGCTTACTAAAACGTGCATAGAGTCAAGAGCGTTGGCGAGGCAAGGCGGTATTTTCTATCGGATCGCTTTGGCCCCGAGGCATTATACTATCTGACATGTTTCATAGAAAATACATAACATATACATCCCTATACATATGACTGACACGTCTGCTAAGCCCAAGGAGAGGATAGGTACCGTTAGCAGCAACCACGTCTTGCCGAAGGCGATTTTAGTTCCTATAATGATAGGGACGACGTTGAGGGTATCGCTTTTCAACTCGGGTATTTTGAACATACAAATATGTATATGTTTAAGTTTCTTCACATAATTCAAACTAGACTCGGTCGTATAGTACCTTTAAGTAGTGGAACAATAACATAATTTAAACTTAATATGTTATAGTTATTTAGCAATTTATTTATTTAATTTAACAGCGAAAACAGTCGTAGCCAATAGCATTTTCTATAAAACGAATATATTTACACATACATATAATGAAAAATTCACACGCACATTTTACAATGCCCCAGACATACCGACAAAATCGTCTTTCAGTCGTCCGCAAACAAGCTCAAGCAATCAAGCTTGGCGTCCAAGAGCGCACTGAGCGCCGCCAGGGTGCATATAATTGGTGACTGGGAATGCGCGACGGTGTGACTCATCATATGTAATACATCTAAACATGACAAGGAAAGCTTTCTACCCTTAAAATACAAGTGAAAAATATTTTCTTTACTTGTACAAAACTTAAAAATCCCAGAAGTGTGTATTTCAAGTTTCCTCTTGGTGGCCGGGTTCCCCCAACAGTGGTACAAGTACTTTATGGCAGAACACATTGTTGGAGGTGTGTAGGGCCGCTTATGACGTCATCTCAAGCTTTATGACGCGAAATAAAGAACCGACACTGAAATTATGAGCCGGAGCGTAAGCAACATTGTCACACGTGCTTCGAACAAAAGTTTCTGTTCATATTATTAGTTGGGTTAGTATGAAACGTGTTAACTGCTGTGTGCTGCTGGTTTCCTAGTAACATTGTTGCTAATGAAAGTGTGAGGTTGATTACGTTATTAACTACATTGATTCTTAAGTTCATTGACTTAAGCAATATTTTTTAAAGATTGCTCCAAGAATCTGCTTTGAAAAAAGTTATTAATCTAAATTTTATAAAATAATAACAAAATTATTCATACCCGGAAACCTTGAAATACTTGGTTTGAGTTTCTAGTTACTTCAATACTGCCATTTAAACGACTAATAACTAATATTTGGGTCAAGCCTTTAAGACAGTCTAAAATGAGTTACACCAAAATGTTAATCAACATGCACTTATCACAAACTGGTCCAGTTTGAAACTGCTATCTAATTCGCCTGGCAATAACCTACTGGTATTATTATATCTACATTATTGATTTTTTGCATTCCTTTAATGAAGCTAGTTATCTACTTCAGCCTATAATTGACAGCAGTTGAAAACGAAATGTCAGTAATAAGCTGACTAAAATAATTGGACAGCTAAACAATGCCACGGTTGATTTTAAAACAAAAGTCCAGTTATGAAGAAAGAATATTTTACAAGTCCACGCCATCAAAGGACTCACGATCTGGTCCAACCTGACCCAGTTACTCTTTTGTAGAACCAAATCCGATAATATCTGTAGGTAATCGGCTAAACATTAATCAAACGTACTCCACGAAAATCGATTAATTGGTTCAATTGTCTGGATCAGTTTGACATTGCACGAACAATCTGTAGACAAAGTTTGTATGCAAAAGTCGATGTTGAACTCCCCCCGCGATTGGATTGTCTACGGGGTAAAGTTTGATAGCTTTGAGAAATGTAGTTAGATATAGAAGTTCGTATGAATTATTGCTTCCACACTATGAGCCATTCTAGACACGTAATGGATTCAAACAAACCAACTTCGAAGTTAGCGTTAATTTCGTTGCAAGCGTTAATTTTCGTATGCACAGTGCGCTTTGCGTTGAATTGAAGCTGTCACATTTATTAATAGTGGTGTATGAATTTAGATAGCTGTCTATGTGGGGGAGACCGCAGACCAATTTGGTGTCAAAAAGCGAGATTGCTAAATATAGACAGCTGCTAGTGCGAGTTTAATAGACAGTGATTTAGTCGAGTACGTGCAAGCGGTGTTTGAAAACTGTAATTGTCCGCGCGTCACGACGCCGCATTCCCGCCGAGCGCCGTGGGATAAAGTGCAAAGGGCACATTTGCTATCGAGTCTTTGTATCTTAGGATGCGGTTTGAGTTGCCGCCGCAAATAATGTCGGAGGTTACGTTATTTTAATAATTCATCCATAAATGCAAATTGCTACGATTACTCATCGTGATATTATGCGTCACGTTTTCCGATAAAGGCCTTCCTTAAGGCTATGTCCTTACGTTTTCTTTTGATTGAAAAGAATTTAACAGCTTGATTGACAAGTACACACACCTTTATTTACTTGCTTAATCAAATAATATAATTTAAAAATATTTTCACAAGATTTAGCAATGTTACTATTTCATTGACCTATTCAATGACGTTCCATTACGAAGCCTTCATTTCGCACTCTATTGTAAACACACAACATTAAGTTGACCTCATTCTGAAGTTACTGTATAAAGCAATTTGTTGCAACCTATTGGGACTAAAGCACATAATCGTCTAGGCCAGCGACAGGCTGACAGATCGCTTTAATAGACGACCTATTTCAATCTGCTCTATCACCGGCTTAAATGAAATATCTATTATTAAATCGAGCGTGAATTACCAAAAGGGGTTTGGTTGAATCATCGATCATTGATAAATAGTTATATTTGGGAACAATAGGCGATAAACCTTGAACCCAGCTTTCCTGTTTGTGTGATGGAGATTACGTTCATTAACCCCGGGTAATTACATTACATTCTACAAATCCCCGTCTTATGACGTTATTTTCAGCAGCTCATTTTGTTAATGCTGAGGCGTAATTTCTGTACGCGCTCTGCGTCATTGTTCCTAGGAGCAAGGCTGAGCTGACATTTAAAGGTACGTACTGACATTTGTTCAGACTATTGAAATGTAATCACAGATTTTTGTTTGAGAATAGTGTTTATGGATTGATAATGCGATCTGCGATTAGGATGATGATAGCTTATTTGGGTTCCCCGAAAACGTGCCTACGTGTTATTTAGAAATTGATTTAGTAAACAATAGGTAGTATTTTATTGAAGCAAGTATTCATGGAACTATTCTCAATATTTTTGTTAGTTCTTTGGTCCTGTTTGCACAGATATTAACTTTCAGTTATAAAGTACGAGTAAGTTTAAAATGCGGTGCATTTTCAGTTTAAGTAAAAACCGTGATTCTTGATATCAAAAAGAATAGTAAAATATTTATACTCCATCTCCTCAAAAGTGAGGTATTGAGTTTTTCTTGTTGGTGAGAGATAATCCAACGTCAGTGTTGAGATAAAAGGTAAAGTAGGTATTGATGGAAACTTAAACCTCTGAAACCTCTCGCTCGTATTAAAATATGGAATATATGTATGGTTTTTATGGCATATATATGTATGGCTTTAATTCTTAAATTCGAGTATGTGCTTAACATGAGATAAGGCTAGCTAACTGAAATATTTTATAACATCCACACAAACCAATTATATAAAAAAATCTATACAGCTTATAAAGTCCATCACAAAAAACACATACATATGTACATCTTCGGCTTAGTTAAAAGCAAAATTAATACTTCGTTAACTCGCTACTCTTATAACTTGTACCATACAAACACCGGTATAACAAAAGAGCGGTTCAACTTCCCCACAGCCGATACTTTGCAAGTTCTTGATAACCTGCAGACTACTCGGATAATGCCGACTTGCCAACTCTGCTGGATTGGCTACATAAGCATTATTACATAGTTCTACGGTGCAGTTAAGGTAGCGACTAGAAAAATGCAGTTAGAAGCCGTTTTGTATTAAGTTTATTTGGAATTTCTGCTATATTATGGTCCTCAAATCGGGTTCTTAAGTGCATAAAAAGAAATTATCCTTTGCACTCACATCTGCCAGCGGTTTCAACCACGGCCCGTAAGAACTACTTATTGCACCTGGATAAAAAGTAGGCTCTAGCCTTCCATAATAAATGAGATATCTAATACTGAAACATTTTTTTTAATGGGACTCTTAATTCCTAAGATTACCGCATTCGAGCAAATAAACTCTTCAATTTCATAAGATACATATAAGTAATTCATAAGATACAATAAATCTACGCAGGAATAAACATTCCTATAAATACGAAAATATCCCAAATGCATACCCAAGTATAAGTAAACACCTCATACACGTGAACACAATACCATCACGCCTCAAAGCCAATCTGAAAATAAGGAACAAATTGAGTATGCAACAGGAAAAAGCGCTCGTTGTTATAAAGTAGGAGGTAGCTAATTTATTTTGCTTATCTAAATACGAATCTTCAATCACGCGTGTAAAACGTACCATGTGAAACGTGTACTTGCGCGTATTTGTCATAATCAATCATGTATAAGGTCACCGTGAACTGGATCAGGTGTACGCTGCTCCTAAACGTACCCTACTCCGGAAATTTTATACAATTTTATTTTGTGACACATTCTTTGGGAAATAATGAGGATTTCCGTTGCGACGGTATCGGGGCAACTGTTTATTATGATGGATAGAAGGTTTTTGTTAAGAAAATAATCGTGTTCTTTTGCTGAGATCGGAATCAAAGGTAGCTCAATTCCTGCAATCAATCTTTGCTAGTAAGGTGGGGGAGGATCAGCTGCCCAGTCAGAATTTGTCGTTAAATTTAAAAAGTTCAATTTATTAATTACCAATTTATTCAAATAAATAATAAGCCTATGGAATTTTTATTCTTTTGTGAATTTGAAATGTGTGTGTGTGCATCAGAATCACTTTAGCTCTATGTGGTAAAAACATGTTAATTTATATCATCGTTATCATTGCGTAACTAGTGAAAGGATGCACCGCACGATCATGCAACTGACATTAATATCCAATTTCACTATAATTAGCTTCATCTCACCTCTTTCTGGAACGCTAGCCTTACTAAGAAAGCCATTTAATTTAATGATGCGTCCAGATCTGGCCACAAATCATTAGGCTGAGACATGAACATCAATTCAATATCTATAATAAACTAATAAAAATTGAGCCGATCCGAGGAAATAGGCACGAGTATTTTAAAGACTTGTCTTCGAAATTTAAAAGAAAAATGTAAAGGTTCCAGTACTATGTCAGTCCACGCAGTACACTCCCGCAATTTATATCTATTATCCACCGTTTCCCTTACTCAGGACTAATGCAGAAGCTTATGTCGCCATCCATTGTGTTTTGTTTCAGAAAAACCCCACAATGTTTGTTCCCATACATTAGTACAAACATAAGTTTTGTTTCTTGTTCAATTGTTTTATTGACATTTGTCAAAGTACTTTTTTTTCAATTATTCTATTCAACAATCACGCCAGCTTTTTTGCCTTGACAGACGAATCAATAATAATTTGCTACTTTTTTGATTTCTTATGAAATAGACTTATTTTATCACAGACATATTTTTGTACTTGTGATTTCTAAAAGCGACAAGAATTCAGTTTTCTAAGAAACGATTTGAAGACAACGATCATCATCAGCCCTTTTTACCGTTCTACTGCTGGGCACAAGAGAAGGATTGAGAGTTAAACAATCAAAAGTCAACGTTACAATAAATACGAGCATCAGTAAAATTGGAATTGGAACCAAAAGCTTAATGGAGTCCACACGTGACCAAAGGTCTGGCCAATATCTTGGCCAAAGAATCAGCATTGCCATCCAACGTAGCAATGTGGCCAGCCTTTTTAGATACGATCCCCGCTGACAACGATGCGGATAAATTTTATGATTCACTTTTTTTAATAATTTGTCCTTTTCCTTTTTTGTTTAGTTGTTAAGTTTGTGAATACTATTTAAATATTTTAATATATTAATTAAAATTAAATTGTATAGGGTTTGGAATCAACGTTACATGCTGCACGAGCAGCGTAAAATATAGTCATATTTATTAACAATTGTTTTTCAATAAGCTAGCTGTGTGTTATTATCTTAAGCGTAAAGCCCATCTTATATTTCTCTAGTAGTGACGATGAACTTACCAATGCAAATGATATCGTGACTTTAGCGGGATACGAGCGAAGTGCAGTGGTTCATGGCAACTTTAAATTTAGTTCACCACTGTTTTAAGTTACTGCATAAGATTCACAACTTCATAGTTGTTGTTTGAAATATTGTTCATCTCTTGTATTTTGATAGAAAGGATGTCAGTTTTTTTAAGTGTTTATTTTTTCTAACTGCTTTCTTATGTGTTTGAGCTATAGGATTTTGTATTAAAATAATATTGGATAATACATTCTTAATCCCCTAGTTTAGAACTACATATATTATGTACTATTCTTCATCAAATTTCCTTTTCGCCAATTTTTTTACAAAAATAATTGCTGACGATTAAAAAAACACGAATCGTCTTGTTAGGTACCTGTACATTAAAACTTATTCCATTTTAACATTATTATCTACTCCTAACTGATTTTTACGTAAATCACTAACTTTAATTTTTATAATTGATTTTAGTTCATGCCTGCGATAAAATATATTCTCACTTTTAGAGTTCATTAATTAGTCCCTTTGATTAGATTTGACGCTAATACTTCGCATCCAATATTTATTTTAAAACCTTTCTTGTTATTTTCGAAATTATATTTAAGGGAGCTTCCCACGTAGTTCTAAACTCAACAAAGGTCGGTGAACTAAAATCAATAATATGACTGATATAAAAAAAAAACTTTTATCTTAAAGAGACGTTAACTCTAATAGATTTTTAAGCTAACAACATTTCTTGTGGAATCTTAGAACCATTATGAGTTTTACTTTATCGTAGTAGGAACTGTATTTTCAGTAGACTAGTGTAATTAAAGCAGTGTACAGAAATGAACATTATAATATGAACACAGCTACCAAAACACCGGACGTGCATTGTCTTAAGGAGCCCACTGACGTCATTTAGAACGTACCTAAGACTACACACACATAGGTACACGTGCCTACGTTCAATTGTTACATTTTCAGCGAAGGCTCATTTTCATTAGTATATCAGTCGTTTATACAAGAAGTTATAAGTCTGACGCCAGTCTAACCAGTCTAAAAAGATGGGTTGCCCGGGTAACTGGGTTGAGGAGGTCAGATAGGCAGTCGCTCCGTGTAAAACACTGATACTCAGCTAAATCCGGTTAAACTGGAAGCTGACCCCAACATAGTTGGGAAAAAGCGCGGGAGATGATGATAATTAGTCGTTAATACAACCAATAGAATTGACCGGTTTAGTGTAAAGCAAGCGTAGTGTGAGGACTAGCGATGTTAGGCTGCGTCCTTCTCTTCCAAAATAATATTTGTTATGAAAAATAAAGGATTATAAGCATGCGGGTTTTGATCGACTAATTAAGATATAACAGCAGGCTTGAACAAATCTCTCCCGCACCGTGAATGCGAGATCTAACGACCAATGACAACGTTCCTTTATTCAGCTTTTCTATAAAAGTTCACAGGTGCAGCCTCAGGAGCTTGGTGCGCATTCCAAACTCAATTTGAGCAGACTTCGGTTTCAATTGTTACGGAACGCAATCAATTTTAATATACGCTCGACGACGCCGGTAGGTGTATGTCACACATACGGGGATATAGAATGGTGAGCATTGATATATGGTGTCTTTAGATGACTGCATATTGTGTATTGTACATTGGAATATCTTTTACGCCATCATGAACACTGACATAGAAGTTAATCTGTTACATATTTATGTAAATACTTAATTTTCTTAAAGGTATAATAACACGTAATTTTTTTTTTTTTGAGCCAACGTAACAGCGCAAATTAGGATAAAGAGCGTTTCCTTTTACGTACAAATTATTATTTCAGCTAGTTAACATTCAACATATCACACTAAATACAAAGTAAATGAAACGGAAAAATAAACTTCCTCTATAATTCATTATTCACTCAAATACGTTTTTTTTCCCTGACAATATTTTCCCACAATTATAGTTGGCTAACAAACGCCAAACCGTGTCTCCCGGAGTTACAAATTGCTGATATTGGTCGGTAAGACTAAAGTTTTAATGCGGGAAATGGCCTTACGTAAAGCCGAACATTATTCCGATTGTTATATCCGTTCGGAGCAATGCATACGAATGTTTATGGAGCCAATACTGCCAGAGAATTGTACCGTAAACTAAAATTTACTAGAGCAGGCTTTTCTCTTTTTTATCGGCAGTCCATTTTATGCATGCCCATAAAAAACCAATTTAAACCATCGTTTTCATAGATCTTCGTTAGAATATTTATATTCGTACTTTTTGTGCAAAACTTTGTACCAACTGTACCTTGCGTCCGTGTTTTCCTTTTTTACTTGACTGCCAAGAAGGTTTGTGTTTTTCGTGCGAAACGCATATAATATTCTTTATTAAATCATATCATCAAAATGGCAGAACGGATCACGACGGTCAAGATATCGTTAGATTTTTCTCTATTAGGTACCCAAGTTTTGTTATACATGTATGTATAAAATGTGTGACTTTAAAAACCATGAATGTGAGACATCATAATTAAGGTAAAAAACTTCCTAGCTACTAAGCAAGGATTCCATATAAGAGTCCACAACTGCAATTGTTTAAATTGTCTTTCCAGCAGGCGTAGCATGGCAACCGTAGAATGAAGTTTTGTTTACCGGAGATTGGATATAATGACAGAAAAGTGACAGATTGACGTAAGAGAAGGATTTTTTCTTTTCTTCGATTGACATAAGGCTACAAGTAATTATATGCGAGTTGACAGGTCGCGCCATGCTCCGGCAGAAGACATGTTGACATCGACAGAAAGAGCTTTGTCTTTTCTGGACAGAATAGATATAGAATCGCCATGCTAAGCCTGCAGTTCTTTAATTGAGATTTTTGGGATGATTTTAGAGATGCAAGTGGTTTTATTATGATAGCTTTTACGATAAAATAACCATTTATTTCGGTTACACGTGTCACGTCTATCTCTCTTGAATATTTTTAATAAATAAAAAATCTAATATGTGATGCAGATTAAAGTAACCCTCAGAACCTATCTAAAAAGAAATTGAAGCTTTCACAAAAACTGATTGAATTTTTCTGACTACTTGGTACTTAAATACAAAGCTATTTTCTTTTATTATTTTGTAAATGGAATGAGTATATTAAAAAAATAACGTGTAAAATTCAATACATTTTCTGAGTACCTATGTATATTAATTAATTGTTACTATTATAATGAACTTGTTTGATTATTAAT
This sequence comes from Heliothis peltigera, assembly GCA_958496145.1. Taxonomy (NCBI): domain Eukaryota; kingdom Metazoa; phylum Arthropoda; class Insecta; order Lepidoptera; family Noctuidae; genus Heliothis; species Heliothis peltigera. Next base: position 4,006,749 of record OY292327.1, read on the forward strand.
AAGTGGCTGGGAAACGCTTCGTCATGTATTTTCCTGTTGACTAACAATTTTTAAAAAAGAATCTGAAAGCATATAAAACGCAAGATATATATGAGGGGCCTATATGAATGAGCTTTCTCTATATTGAAAGAGGCCTCGGCACTGTAAGCAGGACAATGATAAGGCTGAAGAATGAATATTTAGAGCATTCATAAAATTTGTAGTACTAGTACTATGTTCTTGAGCCTGGCCGATATATTGTCCGATATATACAGACAATTTCACTCAGCTATGACCAATAGCATCATCATAAAAGATTTGTAGGGCGATTTTGATACCAAGCGTGTTCTGAAATATACCCAACCCCCATCTCAAAACATTATTGTATTAAAATATTCATATTAATTAAATTCTAATATCTTTTTACTATACAAAACCGGAGCTTGTTATGATACACTTCATACGCTAATTAATTGGCTTCTTAATTAAAGAATTAATTAGTCTGATGTTTGTGATTAGAAATGTCAAAACGGGTTTCTTTAAAAACGTTAAGATTTTCGAGAACCTTTCGTATTACTGGATTTTTGGAAGCGGAGGTCAGGCAGTTGTCGCAGTCTTTATAAAAAAAATTATACGTCTGGAAACCAATACAGTTAAGATAATTAAGCAGATGTCAATGGGACTGCAAAAACGGAAATAGTGCCAAACACACTATAATTAAACATGTTTTTTTTTGGGTTTGAGTCGGTACATCATTTATTGTTCTTGCATGCTTTTTCTTTCTGACGTCATCCCACAAGTGATAATTATTCTTTCAAACAATCTCATCATCATCTCCCGAGCCTTTTTTCCAACTATATTGGGATCGGCTTCCAGTGTATCCGGATTTAGCTGAGTACCAGTGTTTTACCAAGAGCGACTGCCTATCTGACTCATCAACCCAATTACCTGGGCAACCCAATACCCATTAGTTAGACTGGCGTCAGACTTACTGGCTTCTGACTACCCTTAACGACTGCCAAGGATGTTCAATGACAGCGACCTACAGTTTAACGTGCCCTCTGAAACAAAGTCATTGGTGTCAAAGAAATACTTAGACCGTACATACAAACTTAGAAAAGTTGCATTGGTACTTGCCCGACCTGGAATCGAACCATCGCCCTCATACTTGAGAGTTTGTCTCTTTAACCACTAGGCCACCACGACTTTCAAACAATCTATATAGCCATGTATATTTTAAATGAATTCACCTTCAGAAGAAAATGAATGAAGCAGCCTTCAAAATTTATAGCAACCTAAGCTAATAAGTATAAACTCCAATGCAACTCGAAACAGAGCTCAAAAGCTATTGACTAATAAATCGACCAATACTTAACGGCACCGGTTAACTTAACGGCGACTTAAAGTGTTCGCTGAGGAGATTAAGTGCAGCGAGTAAACTGCAAACAGTGCATGCCGCTTCATTTTATGTCGCTTAGCATGAAACTTGCATAGGTAAAGATTTTTACCTCGGTTGCATGTTCACTATTCCCGCGTAGTTGTGGTGTTGGGTTTAAAAGTGTGACCGCAACCCTTAAATTTATTTATACAAATTTATTTTTATTTATATAAATATAAACTTAAATACACAATATGAGTTTTCTTTTTCATTAAATGTTATGTTATATGCTAAATCATCATATGATTTACTTTTATAATTATAAAAATATATACATTCATATCTTTTTTAAACGAATTTCTTATAATGTCAAGATTAATCGCTAAATGTGTTGCTAAGCTCAAAATTCGAGAGCAGCTGAAGCTGTGGGTAATCTTCAAATGACTTCACTACGGGTGCAGCTGGAGGAAGTTTTAGGCTCTTACTGACTAAAAGTCACTATGTTCCTTCTGGAAGTCCCTGTGTGCCAGGGCCACGGTAACCAGGACTTAGCAGAGTTTACATTCAATATTTCAGTGAAATTCACGAAGCCATTTGTACAAGAGCTCTCAAAAGGATCCCTAAGGAGATATTAAAATATTACAAAATATACGAGTACTCCCAATTTCCATTCTTTTCCTCACTTTTTGTCAATCTGAAACGAGTGAGAAAAAAATACATGACATTTGCAAGAATTTGTATTCAAATCCAAATGTGTTTCCCGGTTGTTATGATGGATGGAAGCGCCTGTCTGCTTAAAGCTTCCTTATGACAAAGAAAATTGAGCAATCTTGAACAAAAAATGGTATTAACTGAGAACGTACCTACATTGAAATGGTTTTCTTCCGTTTTGAGGAGAAATTCGACTAATTTAAAACGACAGACACAAAACATTCGCATCAATAATCGTTTTCAATGTGACAGTAACACGATTTAGCAATTTGAATTATGCAAAAATCGTATTTGGAATATTATATTGCTAAATGAAGTATTTATGACAATTCGATATATAAGAAGATATTATGTAGAAATTAATCATTACTATGTATGTGCGCCAGCAGGCTAAGCATGGCAACCGTAGAAACAAGTTTTGTCTACCGGAGAATGGACATAATGATAGAAAAGTGACAGATTTACGTAAGATTTCTTTTGATATTTTTTGAAGATTTTTTTCTTTTCTTCGATCGACATAAGTCTACAAGTGATTATATGCGAGTTGACAGGTCGCGCCATGCTCGGGCAAAAGACATGTTGACATTGGCAGAAAGAGCTTTGTCTTTTCTTGATTGATATTCTATATTATGTATATAAAATCGCCATACTAAGCCTGCTTGACCACGTCATGTCTCTTGCGAACCACCCGCAGCTCCAATATAGCAACCGAATACTTTGGAACGTAGAATCAGCACCGGATCGGACGCTTGTCTTCTGTTTTTACCTTTCTTAACTGAGTTCTTAGAAAAGCTGATCCAAATAACATAATTATAGTTATAGCGTGATGGTAAAGGATACAAGAACTGTTGAGCAAGTCTCTCACTTTTGCTACTATAATGCCCACGTCGGACGGACGACGTCGCCGGTAACAGCTAGTTAATCATAAAGATTGACAAAAATCTAAAAACACAAAGGTTACACGTTCGCATTTTTCTTTAGGTTTTGACCATCCACTCATATTATAGTCCTAAATTTGAGAGAAAGAAAAGGGGGAAGGTGTGATATTTAATCTAATCAAATTTCGAGTAGATCCAATAATAAGATTATGAAGGTAAACTTGACTAAATTTTAGTACTAGAAACTTATAACTAAAGCCTTAGTTTCTAATTAAATTATTGTATCTATCGGCCTCCGTTATCCATTCCATTGTAACGTGTCCTCCTTGAATGGAAATTTCTGGAAAGTTCCCGACTTCAAACGGTATTCACCTGTAAAGTTAATTATGAAACAAATCAATACATCTGCAGCCGTCTCAATAGGTATTAGATTACCACAGGAGTATTAATTAATTTAGTTGTTGAAGATTGTATTGTAACTTATACGTGGAATTTGAATGATATTATAGACTCCATCTGCCTAGCATTTAATCAAGTGATGTGAGATTCAGCTTCCAGTTCAACCAGATTCAGCTGAGTACCAATATTTTAAATGGAGCGATTGTCACGTGAACCTGGGCAGTTGTCAGATTTCTGGCTTCTCACCACCCATAACTACTGTCAAAGATATAACCAATTTAATAACGTGTCTTCCAAAACACATCATGCCAAGTTGGTCACCAATCGTCGGACTGCCCGCGCTAAGCGCTGCTTAACCTTATGATCGATTGACCCGTGTTGCTGTTACTTAGCCACGACTTCTTTTATTAAGGTAAAGTATTGGTTATTGTATAATTTATTAGTACTAGGAGTTGAACTTTGCTCAGATCGAATAAGATTTTGAAAAAGAACGTTCAAACCATAAAAAACTAGCATTTGTTTTTTCGATTACGAGGTATCGTATGTCTTAAGGGATTAATAAAATTAAGTGAGATGGCCCATGCTCACAATTAAAAATCCTCAGATTAAAATCCTTAGAATACAAGGAGCCCATCATTTGCAAACGTCAAAACAGACTAACAAACCAAGTCTGAAATCTCACGAGTAAAAAACAGCACCTCACGTTTCATAGATGAAGTATTTGCATTATTCACACGGTACTCGCGTTATCTTTGCACTCAAAACTTTGAATAAACTACACAACTACTCGAGAAAATAATATAAGTTCGACACCGTCATGTACAGAGTAATACAGGGTTCAGAGCTACAGGGATTTACCTGTAGTGCGCAGAACATTGTCAAGAGTCGTTATAACTTTAGAATTCTGCTGTTTTATTTGTTTAGTTCTTGTATGTATTCAAAAATAAGTCTGCAGAATCAAATTGCCCACCCTTTTATTTTATATATTTTTTTTAATTATTCAAAGAAGCTCAATGTCACTCAGAGAGCTACGGAGAGGGCTATGCTTGGAGTTTCACTGTGAGATCGAATCATAAATGAGGAGATCCGCAGAAGAACCAAAGTCATCGACATAGCCCGAAGAATTGCAAAGCTGAAGTGGCAATGGGCAGGGCACATTATATCTTTCGGCTGAAACGACGATACAAAGAAAATAAAAAAGGAAAAATTAAAATTCATCCGCATCGCTGTTAGCGGGGATCGTGCCCAAAAGGCTAACCGCATTGCCATGTTGGCTGGCAATGCTGATTATTTAGTTGAAAGTCCAGAAAAAACCAGTTTGACGTAGGTTATCATTTGGTTCACAATCAGGAAGTCCTAAACAACTGGCATTACAATTGCAAGTTCTAGATCACATATCTTATAATTAAATAAACCCCTAATCATAATATTGAGAGTTTTTTAACAAAAGTAAACAAAAAGTTTCATTGTATTTAATAATTATTACTATACGTATATTAGATCACAAAAAAGGTTGAATTCATCGCATGAAAATTAAAATTAAATTAACAATCATCACTAACATTCACACGTCTCCATCAGAAATCAATATCCGTAAAATATAAATAACCGCTAATGTAAGAAAATATCCTTTCGCCGTGAATTATAGGCTATTGTATGAATACACGAATAGTGCATTAAGCGAACGTTCGGCTTAATACACCATCAGTGGCCACCCACAAATTGATTAGCACTTACATAGCAATATTTACCTTTACTGGTATTGAATCGCGGAAGTCCTTGCTTTGATTTATGTTATCGAACTTACTGAAGCTCGTGGCTAGGTAACAGTCACAGGGTTCGATCGATTAAAAAGTTAAGCAACTTTGGCCGTGGTCGATAGATGGATGGGTGGGTGACCATCTTGATTTTACCTGATTAGTGGGCCACGGCTTTCATTTCAACATCCTTGGCAGTCGTTACGGGTAGTCATAAGTCAGAAAGTCTGATAACGAGTCTTAACAAGGGGTATTAGGTGGCCCAGGTGACTGGGTTGCTGAGGTCATATAGGCAGTTGCTCTATTCAACACAGGACTCAGCTGCATCAGGTGAGACTGGAAGCCCCTACGGGGCCTAGGTACTTAGAGTTTGAGTTTCTTTTAAGAATTTAAAGAACTGAACATGATTTAAATTGTAGAATTGCCTCACACACCATAATTTTAAACAAAGCAATTCGCACCATATTTCTACATAATTACAACTTATTACACGAACCACAATACATTCATGGTCTGTTATTATAAAATTAGCAGCTTGCTACACTCAATAATGTGCAGAATATTTCGACACATATCATTCGATAAAATATACCTAATTGCATGACCAATATCTTCCTGAAATAGAGCAGGCAGAAAAAAGCAAAGCTACTGAACTAGCTAGAAAATCTGTTTGACTTTGTTGGTTCCTGTAGGTCTGTGATGGCAAACATATGCAAACAGCTGTATTTCTGTAAGGCTTGTACTGACGCCAGCACATCAAACTGCTACCTGAAACTGTCAAATATTTCCGATCAACTTTGAATTTCTACAAAATTGAAAATCTATTACGGAAATTTGACAGATCTTAGTAGCTTGAAGTGCTGGCGTCACCGTGGACAAAAAATAACATAACTGACCTCTAGCGCCCTCTTGCTTGTTCTCTCTCAGATAAATTTTCCCTATTTATTTTTTAACGGGTTAAATCTTTGACAGGGTTCGTCCAATTATGTATGTATGTACTGACAAATAATAGTGTTTAAATTCAACGCAGGCGTTCATATTTTATATTGTCAAGAATCAAGGCTACTCAGGTTGAACATGATCATAAAGGTTTTATTACAAAGTATTACTGATATTACCCACCTGATTAGACTTTTCTGCAAAATTACTACTCATGTGGTCTTTTAAAATGATTTATCGTCTCACTAGAAACTTAATTGATACTTACTTCAAATACTTAATGCCAACAAGGTAAAAACATTGGAATACTGAGGTACTAATTCTATGTTCGGATCGTATACGACTTCTTTAATTGGTTGATTAGAGAAAAAAGCGGGTATTTAGTGTCTGATTAAGAGATAAACGAGGTTTATGATTTTGTGCGCATGCGAGTATGATAATTGCGCGTTAAGATAGCGATCGGTCACCCGTATTCATGCAACCTTTAAACTTAACATGCAATTAGTGTTGCAGTTTCAAGCTCGAGGTATATATTACAATTATATCTTTACAAAATCATTTTATATGTAATAATGCAGTCAATATTGATGTGATATTGAACGTTGAAAAACAATGTTCTATTATTTATCTATTGCAATCGCAAACATCATCCCATTTGTTAAACAGCTTCGTAGCAGATTCCATAAGTTCTGTAACTGAAAAGTATATTTTTAAGTCTTATCGCTTCGATTCCTTCAAATAGATAACAGTAAGCTATATAAATTACCTAAAGAGCTAGGCAACTATTTGTAACACAAAACCTCAAATCGTTCAGTTACGAAATACTAAAACGGAATCGCTTATTCAGGATTAGAGTTCCGCTCAGTATTTCAAAAACCTGTTTATTATAGAGTATTCAATGAAGCTTTCGATGCAATTTTAGAATGAATAATTCATTGATGTCTGAATACATTAATCTAATATGCAAGTCCTTTGCCATCGGTATTCTGAAGGTATGGCTTGGAATCTATTCAAAATGAAATAAATCGGTCCTATGAGCTTGAGGAAGCTGTTTCTTTGGGTTGCAGGAACCACTATATAGGCATTGTTAATATCTAATACAGAATAGCAATAGGTGTGCCCCCTATATTGTGAATAGATATTTTTTTCTGTTTTAATAAATAAAAATCTATGTTCATTAAACATCGTATTATATTTCCGTGTCTTAATGTGAACTACAAGGAACTTTCTGTATGTAATTCATATTGATCTAATCTAAACCACATATACCGCAAGAACCAATTAATCTTCCAAGTCGAACGAACGATTACCAATAATTAGTAGAACAAAATTCTTCCGTAAGCATTTATATTCATATTACTATATCTGATCTATACACAACACTATAAGTGATAATTAAAACGTATTTATATTCAATCATAAGAAAAAAAATATTAATTTATATCTCAAACTCGATTATGGCATGATATATTTCAACTGGTAATAAATCATTTTATGTCAACTTGCCCTGTAACACAAAAAAATACATTCGTGTTAAACATTTCTGTAAATGGACAACAATGTTCAACAACTGCTATAAAAGCAGCGACCATGTGCTGGGTTCTGATCGGAAAACCCCTATTTTTACGTCAATTTAATTCACATATTGGTCAGCGTTTTAGGATTAGTCATTTTCACATCAATCAAACAACGTCACCCAAGGATTAACTAGTCATAAAATACTTTTAGCGTAAGTTTATTGAATTCTGTTACAAATACGCCTTTCTCAAAACATAACATTTTTTTTCTTTATGGTATAAGGTTGGCGCTCATTTTTTTCAGTGGTCAATCATTAAATGACCCATCCTGCTGTGAGTACAGCTGAAGGGAGTGTCAGACTAAAACCTATTTTTGGCTCCTTCTGGAGGTGTTTGTGTGCAGGAACCGCGGTTACTCTTACAAAGACCCCATAGGCCCGGTAGGCCTCGGTCATTGGGAGACAGCCGGGACAACATAGGCCGTTCAGCAATCGACGGCAATTAGTTGATAATCATGACGATTTATACATATCGTGATCTTAAGGGCGAAATCTGCAATTTTACGTTTTTATTTCCCTCGTAACAAGCCGAACAATAAATTACGTCGTTTTTGCATACCTTGTGCAAAATCGTGCCTTCGAGGGGTTCAATATTTAGTAGAATAGTTTCTCTAGTGGCCCTCGTAAAGTTGTTCCTATTAAACCAGGTAGCAACAACTATTCAATTTAGGCAAGGACCACAGATAATGCAACCAAGAGACAAGCTGTTTTTGGACTGATATGAAATATTGTTGAATTTTTGATTAGATATTGAAATTATTATTTTGAACCAAATCTGGACATAGCTATAAGCCATATTTAACTCACAATTTTTTAATGAATTATTTATTGTAATTTAACCTAGTAAAAAATGTTGTCCCTACAATACCTACTCTCTTTATACTACGAATAAAATCCCCTTTGGCGCATACCCTAACTTAGAACTCGTAAAGTATTTTATTAGTAATATGAAAAACCCCCAAGTTCGAATCTCAATAAATGTAAGACGCTTATATCAATAAACTAGAAAACAAAATAAGTACACTCTATGAAAATGCCAATTAAAAGTTTAGAACTTTTGACGCGAAACTAAACGGCAGACGAGTGTCTCGTCTAGACTTTGTTCTTGTACACTGGATAGAAATGTAGTTGTGCTCTCGGACACTATCGTGTATTAACGAATCGGTCATGCCATTAACCGATATCGTGATAATTGACAGCTATATTTTACTGGCGATCTATGGCTGACAAATTCACGGGTTGCGAAATTCGGTTTCGACTTGCCAAGGTCTAGATACTAAATATTAATCGTCGAACCAGTTGAAGTGAATGTTGCGACATTTTCTAAATAAAGTTATTTGTCATTGCGTTTTCGATAACAATGGAATTGAGGTAAAGTCGAATTAAAGTCATATTGAATATGGTTATTATGTACTTTATTCTGACTAATGATATGAATCAAAAAAAGATCCCGATGTCTTTGCCAGCATCATTGTTATAAATATTTAATAGACATTTTCTAGCTACGAATATTCCATAGTTAGGTACATCTATAGCTATGCAATAAACAAGTATGTAGCCTCAAGCGAATCGGTCCTGTTTTCAAAATAACTTTCATAAATCCAAAACAATCCCATGATCCAACAAAACAAAAACATAGGAGACCGTTCACGTATTCACCTTTCCCCACGTTAGCGCCCTCTGGCCTTTGCCAATGAAAACACTCCTATTTTCATTCACAACCGGCCAAACAAAAAAGAACATCCAATAATCCAATTCAACATAAACAATCGTTCAAAGAGCCGCCCTTAAAAATTAAATCTTTGAATAAATAAAGGATTTCAAAGAGACTTTTCAATTCACTAGTTTCTGTTGGCGCCGATGAGCAATTTCCCATAGTAAAAAAGTAATAAAGGCAGGCGGTAGAATTGCCTCAGAAGTGAATCTCAATAAAGGCTTAACTTAGTTTTAGCGACCTCGCATATTATGAGGGTAGGACTTTTGAAAGGGGTAAAAGAAATACTGATTTGAAAAGACAAGGAAAAGGTGGTGCGTCGATAGGAATAAATTGGAATTGGAAATATTCCTTTTGAAATGTCATTGCTATGGTTGTTTAAGAGGATTTTCTAGTGATACTTTATTTACACGTCTACAGGTATAAAGGGTAGAGGCTATTTGTTTGGCTTTATATGCGCAATATATGTATGCTGTTGTACAGACGCCAGCACATCAAGCTACTAGAATCTGTCAAATTTCCTTAATAGATTTTCAATTTTATCGCTGAAGCATATGGTTAAATGTTGATTGGGAAAGTTTAACAGTTTCGGGTAGCTCGATGTGCTGGCGTCTGTACTTTGACTTAGTTATGTTTGCTAGATCGGCAAAAAATAATTTTAAATCGTCTTAAAAATGCTAATGATCCCTAAAAAATATTGTTATCCTCCTATTATATGTTAATTTGTTACCGAGAACGAATGATTTTCAGAGACAAAAGAAATTTCTATGATTTTTGTTTTTAATTGTGATTTATTTTTAGTATCATAACAACGAAGCTACAAAAACTTAAAGTCGACTTAGTACAGATCTAATTTACTTTTTGAAAAATATAGGTATATAATAAGTTAAATCTTTGCAGTATTTTTTGAATGAAAAGATTAGATTTCAAATCACTGAGACGAAACAAAAAGTACTAAACTTTCAATTGCTTTTTTCTAGAGTTTTAGCGAGAATCGGCGAAAATATTTCAGTATTATATTTCTTTTCAAAACTTTGTATCACAAATTCTTCAGTAAGGTTTTCAACTGTTTTCTCGGTGCCAATAAACTTTGAAAGATTTAAAATTTAATTAAAAGCATTTCTAAGAATTTTTAGGTGCCATTAATGTATTTCAATTTTATTAGACACTCCAAAATGCTACTGAGTTAAAAAAACGGTAATAATTAAAAACATAAGGCATTTTCTGGAGTCTCCCGTTTTAATTAAGAACAGTTTTTTCTTTTCCTCTGAAAGAGTTTCATTCAGCTTAATTACGGTTAATTCTGGCTCCCCTCTGTCATCTATTTTATCTCAGGGCGTAGCAATAGCTAGCCTGTGTAATTAGCCTGCTAATGATGAGTTTTAAGACATGAAACAATTTTTATCGCTACCGGTCGCTTACTTGAAGGTAGACTACCAGTAAAAAAGGTTGTGTTAACATCAGAATAAAATCATAGCTTCTTGGATTCTCAAATGGTTGCCACTCACGTAATATTAAATTATCGTATGATGTATCAAGCTATGGTAAAGTAATACGTATATAAACATAGAAAACCATGTTTAAAAGACAAATAATAGATATTTGTAACAATTTTTTTATTTAAGCATAGCCCTAAAGTTAACAATCGTATTTATTATTTAAACATTCGTTTATCATATACACCACTTTTCATGACGCATTGACATTAAAAAAGAGGTCTTTACCTCTTCTTTTCTGCTGATTTCAGCCATGTTAATACTTATCTAACAATATATGACGCCAAATTCTCCAGTCCTTTTAAAAATATATTCGGTTTAGATCATCACCAGAGTAATGAGGTAAGAATTTCATAAAACGACTCTAGTGTAATTTGAAAGGGAAAGAAATAATTAAGGCGAATTGAAATCGACGACAGGCGAAATATACTTCCAGAGAACGTAATTATGGGGGAGTCCATTGATCTCACTTAAGACGAGATAGGGTTATCATAGTGCAACAAAATAGAACGTAACTGATTATGAACACAGAGAAGTAAACAAATGGAGCTCCATAAGCCGTGTCGAATTTTGATGGTTGTAACGCCATTTCAGAAATAATCAATCAAACATACAAAAACCATTGAGTTTATTTGAATGGAGTGCATTTTTCGGTAAAATTGAGATATCCATTGATATGACTAAATTAATATCTGTTTCGTTTAAAATTAAGCTTACTTTATAAAACAAATGTTATTTTTTAAGTTATGCATATCAATATCTTAATAATCACACATTAACCAAGTTCTCTGTTACAATAAACTATGTGAAAGTTTAGTGTTCGCTCCAAACATAAAACGAGCAATGCTCACTTCCATTAGGTAAGTTAATTCAACTAACGTTGGGTTTTACGATGCACCGGCAACGTTACTACGTAGTGTAGTGCAATTATAGTATCCTTATTAACTCTAAATTTTAGCTTCACTTACACCATCTTGCTTCGGAATTACAGAGATGGTGCTTCAAAGTTCTAGATTAAGGAAATTAAGTTTTTCGAAATTAGATTTCGGTGTGCTTTGAGAATCCAATGATGATTCCACGCAGATTTCGCGTACATGTGTACACAAATATTTACTAACAGTAATTATGTCGCAATTTTAATGAGTAATATGGGTCTCAGTAATATGTCAAAAATAAATACGGTGGCAATAGCAGTAACATTTAACTGTCTCCAAGTCCGTATAAAACATCGTTAAAAGATTTAAAAAAGTTTCATCAATTTCCTTCGCATTTATTTTAATGTGATTAAACTTATAGCATTCCGATCGGACCGACTTGTTTGTTGAACTCTCCCCTCCACCTGCTCAGGAAACAATAAGAAGGGTTGACAGCGGTTCTTTTTATTGCGTCTGCTTGATTTCGATTTCTAGTTATTCAGAAATTTACATTACAGAACCCACCTTTCTCTTGGCGCGCCAGATTACTTTTTCTTTGTAAACAGATAAAGTTGCCTACAATTTATTCGACTCCCTTGAAACCTACTAGTTGAATTTTCTCAAGGAAAAAGCTATTACATTTTGACTTCTTAGCAAACGCCATTTTGTGATGTTTACCTTAATGAGCCCTCGCCAAATTTCTGCGTAAGGTAAAAAGATTCGTAAAAATTTATTAAGAGTGGCAACTTAAAATTTCTATTCAAAACACCGTCTCGAACGGTTATTGTATAAAATAGCTCAGGTTATGCGCGATTATCATAATGAAATTGCTAGCAGTTCTGGGGGGCCATAAGAAAAATGGTAAAATTTGTGGCGTTAAATAATATCGTTAAGAGCGAAGAAAAATGTTCGCCGCCCTGTAGGACGGAGCGGGAGCGGTTCCACTCTGAAATTGCAAGTCGTATATTACACAGGGAATTTTCAATTACGGCAATCCTGCGGTTTTTCATTCGTAATGTGACTTTTAGGCAACGCTTCGAGCTGGTCATTCATAACTGCCACGGACGAGAGCCGCGCTACGATAGACTCAATATCTTCGAACATGATTGCAGCAGTCACTTTATTTCTCTCAATTTTTTCACACCTCATTTGTATAACTTATGCCCATTTAAATAGCTTATAATCATTGAATTGCTACAAAATGAAAGGTACTCGAATGTCTTTTTTATAATCAAATTATCTTATAAGCCAAGTATCATGATCAAAATTCAATTTTATGTAAAAAAATGCACATTTTCTTCGCGTACATTTATCATCTGATAATAAAATCATAACAATAAAATTTATCATTCAGAATGAAGCATAAGACGTGAACGACTTAACACGAACAATAATTCAGTGAGAAATATTAAGCATTTGAAGATCGAGAATTTCAAACCGATCTCAGTGTCCGAAAGCATTCAATAAAAAATATTATTATGCAAATGGCATCTCTTTGTGTCAGAGTGAAGTAAACTTATACTCAAATCCTTCCAGTCTTTATAGAAGTGTCTAGCCTCGGTATTAAATAAAATTGGAATGATTTGAAAGGGCTATTTCATCATACTAAAAAAGCTATATATGCGTTTTTTAAGAAATCATTGTGTATTTTTAAGAAATAATTTGTAGCGGCTAGCTTAATACGGAAGAACAATATGTGACAATCCTGCATCACACAAGCAAAGTTTACAACGTCATTCAACATACCTACATATGTATATAGAAAAACCCGACAATCCCGCCAGACATAAGACCCGTCTGGTCGGAGGATCCTCCCCTTACTGTGGGATATGAAGACCCTGGACTTCATCATATTTTATAAACTAACTAGCGACCCGCCCCGGCTTCGCACGGGTGCAATGCTGATACTAAAATTATACATATAAACCTTCCTCTTGTATCACTCTATCTATTAAAAAAAACGGCATCAAAATCCGTTGCGTAGTTTCAAAGATTTAAGCATACAAAGGGACATAGGGACAGAAAAAGCGACTTTGTTTTATACTATGTAGTGATAGTTTTAAAAATACTTTAGTCTAGAAGATAACTTGTACAATAATCAGAGATGCATGATTAGATTTGTAACATTTGTATCACACATAGTATTTCTTTATTTTATGTTCACGATAAAACTAAAAACACACGCAGTGCAAAAATTAAAAAGTAAAACATTTATTTTTCCTTAAAACGTGCCTGAAATAAGCCTATGTTTAACTCGGCTTATTCCTTCATGTTTTAAATGGAATGTCATCTTCTTACATCATCTGTCTAGCTGGGAGAGGAAATTAAATATCTTATCAGCAGAGATAAAGTCGCTCACCTTTTTCACAACAGCCTCCTTGATAGACTCGAGATGGATATAAAAATGTAAGACGATAGGCGAGTAAGATACAGAGAGTTTTGTTGCAGAAATCTACTATATGTAGATGATTTCATTCCTGTCAAAATATTTTTTTAATCAGATATATAATTATTATAGGTATATATAGTGCATGATTCTAGATTTGAATTTTAATATTTAAATAAATTAAGTGGCATTCCAAAATTAAATTTGAAAAGACGAGAAATAAAAAGCCTTTTTTTAAGTTCTATATTTTATTCGAATTCGAAATTCAAATATTTAAAGACATACATGCTGTCGAAATATGGCGTTGTAAAGTTTTGTTAGATTTCGTTGTGTCTGAATAGAAGGTATTTTCCATGACTATTATTACCACTGCTCCTCAATATCATCAGTCAATCATGGGCAAATTTTCGTTACCGAGTCTACCTGCTGCATAATAATGACTTGGGTTGCTAAGTTATTGTAGAAAGCAGTGTGCAATGCTCACTGCTCCAAATAAATTAATCTTCTAGGCAAATCAGTTTTTGATTACACTACATTATAGTCGAGTTACTGTGTCATTTCAATTTGCAAATGCCTTATAAGGTTTTAGGCACAATAATGCAGTACTTTGCTAAGCTTGAACTATTTTTGGTATTTTGTCTGCATACCCTTATTACAGACAATGCAGTACCTACATTCATATAATGGAAAATATAGCTTCGGCATCTGTAATATAAAAAGCTACCTCAATCTGCCAAATTCCTTTAATAGATTTTCAACCTTATCAGAATACCGGAAGGTTAATATTCGACTGGTAAAATTTTACAAATTCGAGTAGGTGGACCTGCTAGCGTCTGTACTATTTAAGGAATATTTGTAGCAGTAGGTGCACAGAAAGCATAAACCAAACGATGAATAAAAAAATACCGTCTGAATTGAGAACCTCCTTTTTTAAGTCGGTTAAAATTACAATTTTCGTCTACAATACTAGCTTGTTCCGCCAAATAATTCTCTAATATTAGGAGAATGTTCAGAGCACTAATCCGGAAAACTGCAGCGCAAATTATGCAACATAGATAATGAGATCGTGGCTTCTATTTCACCTCCCTCGAACTTTCCTCGGGGCTTAACTCGAATAATGAATGCACACTATTTTAGCCTTAGTATGACATTGTAATTAAAAGTTTTGTTTGGAATTTTATAATTGCCGTCTTATTTAGGACTGATGTTCGTACTTGCTGGGGTATAATAGGCTATATAGACCACATTATCAGTTTAAGTACTCATTTTCTATCTATTATTAAATTTTTGAATTCAATGACTAAAAGATGTGTCATTTTTTTTATTAACGATCTTTATGATAGGTACACGAGAAGGTTACATAAACCACATCTTTTGTGCAGAACGCAACGTGGGTTGACACTCTTGCACCTTCCCACCTGCCTTGTACGTCGAGTTATGGTGCTGCTGCAGTCGCGGAAAACCTCAAAATGGGGTATATATGTAAATCGTATTGGTAATTACGTGCTTAGCCGTTTGATGTCGAAACGTTGGGACTATGGTTTAAGAGCTCACAAACTATTCAAAGATATCTCAAGCGCTTAGTGTAGTCCATGCGTGACCAAAGGCCTGTCCAATATGCCATTAAACATTTCATTATATATAAATAAAAATCGAATTCAGTGAGAAAATAAATCAGTAAGTATTATCACAAAAAATAAGTAACACATAAATAAATAATATACAAAAACTTGTAATTTACCTCATCATGTAACATTAGGTAGATATGCTAAACATGTGCTAAACGGTTAATTATCAAAATATAAGTAGATATTATAATATATTTATCCGCATCAACATCATTGGTATTTTAAAATTTAATAAAACCAGATTTCATAATATTTACAATACTCTTTATATAAGTTAATCTCATTTTGGCTGTTATCGCTTTGGATCTGACATTTTGTACTTCAAAACTTTGAAGGTTTAGTTTTCTCCAGACAGTCTTGGTCGAACTAGGATCCGTATTCAAGTCAGCAGCATTGTCTTGTTAAAAGTTTGGGACAAAATGGCGGATGGGAACCAGAATCGATTGTTATTGATACTATTTGCGATTCCAACTTTTTAGAACTGGAAAATTACTAAAAAATCTTGTTACGTAAAATTGAGGATAATCTTAAATTAAGTAGGTATGTGAAATTTCGCTTGAAGAAACCATTTCAAATTTTAATAAGGATGTGGTTAATATTTGTAGTATGTAGGTAGTTAAACATATTTTCTTATTTTCATAATAGGTAGTTTTATTTGTGGAAGTTGTTCTTTTTTAACATTTGGATAAAGTAGACAGATACTTCTACGTGGCTGCACAATTGATAGCAAGAGTTACCGTGGCCCTGGCACGGAACAAAAATTGGTTTAATGCAATAAAAGTCTGATACTCCCTCAAGTTAGGTACTTATCATTTAGTTTAGAATTTAAATAACACTAAACTGTAATAATTAGTATTTTTCCTGATGCTACAATTAATCATAATTATTGTTTTCCCGCATGGATTACCTACTGGGAAAAGTTATAAAGGAAGAAATCAGAATATATATTTTTGAAAAATAGGTTTTTGCAATAATGACTCACGGATGTAATTAATAATCTAAAGTTGCGTATTTGACATGGTATGTATGTACTTGCCTGTTTATCTATGTGAGTGTTTACTACTCTTTAAAGTTCACGACTTCAATAATGTAAGTTTCGATTGCAGACAAATAATGGCGTGCAGACCTATTCAGTGTCAGCCATGGCCGCTTTTCTATTAGGAGATCAACCAGCTGCACAGTACATAAAAAAGTGCATAAGCATTTCCTCGGATATATATGCACTCTCTGTTCCCTCACTCTCATAGCATGATGAGACGGCAGCCCGATGCGACTGGAGAGAGATGGGAGCGCTGAACCGACATATACCCTCCGATGCACGGGGAAACATCTTCCCTCACTTGATAAAATATATTATCAACCGAAGATAGACAAGTTTAACGTTTAAAACGAATAATTGTAAAACGAGTCAAGACTTTTAGAGCCCTTAGAGACAAACAAAAAAATCTTCTTTACAATATTAGTTTAGATCAAAAGTTTAATTATGTCTTGTAATCGTTAAAGACATTGATTACGTCCAAGTCGGACCATCGTAGAATTTAAGCAAAGATTTTTTCCTTTCAAAAGATATACGTACTTTGTTAGGGGAGCTAATTACGAGAACGCTAAAGAAAGAAAGTGGAAAGAAAAGAAATATTTCAAAGTGGGTACGTAATTATGCTCTGAATTAGGTACTTTAACCTAAGAGAATAATAACAAGAATGAATGGTTTTTATTTTTGAAAATTCCATTCATAAATTCTGTTAGAATACAGATTCAGACGAGATACACTCGTTACAAGAATGCTTTTATTTTGATAAACACTTTCAACATGAAAAAACGCAATTAAGTTGTTTTATGTCGCGAAAAGTTAAGCGAATGGCCAAAATCAATTATTAAAACAGAAAAGTAATCGTACCTACAGTAGTTGGTGTACGCATTACTTAAATTAACTAGTAATTTCTTTGTTGAAGATGTCATTAAGGACTACACTTTCACACTCAAAATTTTAATGATAGGTACGAAAATACAACTACCGTTTAAAATGAAAACTGAAGACTGAAATAAAAAGGCCTCGTCCTCTTTAATTAACATACGATTTTACAGTCAACGTTAAGCAATCCAAATATGCATAACATTTCCTTCATTCGACTCCTACCTACAACATGTAACCAGCAAAATTATGTACAATTCAGTGATCTCTTGTCGGTACAAGTATTGGAAGTATGCTAGCCGCGTGGGAAGTCTTCGTGAGGCATAAACATTTGAATATGCGAAAACATTAATAGGCGTGCAAGTTGCGAAGTTGCAAGTTATTGTTGTGGGATCAAAGGTTCTGCACAAAGCAGCTATGTTAATGCATTGAGTGATTACGTAAACAATTAATATTATTCTTACGAAAGAAAGGAGTTTTATGTCGAAAGCTTGTTTATGTTTGAAAGTGATGATTTTTTGGTAATTCCGATGTACGCGGATTTTGCCACGGGAAACAGATATTATAGTTGTCAAAATAACCTTAATTGTGATAAAATAATTTTCCTTGTTCGATATTGGATATCAGCAATAATAATTCATTTAGCAACGACAGATCCCGGAAAGTATAGATTTAGGAATAATTTCCTTAAAAGTTAAATCATCACCGATACTAAAATGCAGCCATTTGAAGCGTTTTAAACCCTATCCCGTGCAATAATTCGTAGTGAGAAAAAAATGTATACACCTTTATTATGGTGTTTTAATGAATACATTAAAAATCGTGCCCGCTAAAATATTATAGAGGTCAAAGATCACGAAAAGGGTTTATTCCGCATATAAAAAAAATACTCGATAAATAACTCATGTAGTTTGTACAGACGCCAGCAAATAAAGCTACTACAACCTATCAGATTGCCTTAATAGATTTTTAACTTTACCGCTGATGCATAATGATTGAAAGTTTATCGGGATTTTTTTCAGTTTCGGGTAGCTTGATGTGCTGGCGTCTGTACTATCTGAATACAAGCTATTAAACAATTTATATGTGAGTGAACATTCGGAAATGAACAAGATTGGATGTGACGTCATTGTATCGCATGTGTTATTTTACGGTGTCTCGCATGATGGATGGAGGATTAAGTAACTTATGAATATTGTATTGTACTGTGAGGGCAAAGGCCTACGACGGCTGATGTAATCTTCACGAGAATCGTCTTTGACAAAATCATACAAATCTTGGTTATTTTTTTCTTCAATTTAAAACTTAATTTTGTTAAGCTACTAACAAGTTATTTAATAATCATAAGAAAAGAGGTCAGAAAACTGATGTTTATAGCTGATGGCATCGTCGCTGTCGGCTACCGAGGCCGGTCTCTCTAAGGAGATCAGCCAGCTGCGCAGGATATTTTATAGTGCACAACTATTTGCGCAGACATAGGTGCACTCTCTATTCCTCTCATAGTCCGATAGGACGGCAATTCGACACGACCGAAGAGAGATTAGGCACAGGACCGACATTTACGTATTCTCCGAAGCACGGGGGTATCAATCACCAACTTCTAGTCACTTGAATCTCTAGAAAACAGAAAAGTGACAGATAGATGTAAGATTTCTTTTGACATTTTTTTAAGTGGATAATTTTTCTTTTCTTCGATCGACATAACTCTACAAGTGATTATATGCGAGTTGACAGGTCGCGCCATGCCCGGGCAGAAGACATGTTGAGATAAGCAGAAAGAGCTCTGTCTTTTCTTGATAGAATCGCCATGCTAAGCCTGCTGTTCCTACTACATGTACTGTCTTATATAAAACTTTGCTTACATTCCCAACCAATGCGTCACGTTACAAATACTACGTAAAGGTAACGGAAATGTGAAACGGTTAACTGTAAATAAAAAAGGGTTAGTGCCCACTGCGGCGGCATTCATTTTCCCCTGTAGCTCTCGGATTTTTCTAGAAACACTGTAATTTTGTTTTGCAATTAAATCCCACCCTTTTCTTGTTTCGCTCGGATTACTTACCCCACAAATAGGTGAGGGAATTCGATATCTTTTTAATAATTACCATTTACCTGACTGAATAGCTGTACCTATAAGTTAATGACATCGAGGGATTTTTTTAAATTTGTTAACGGTTGGCTAATACGTCTCTGCTTTATACATACATATAACATCCAATCGGACGGTTTTCATGTTGACGCTTTTAATTCTGCAGGCTCAGCATAATAACCGTAGAAACAAGTTTTGTCTGCCGGGGAATGGACATAATGACTGATAAGTGACGGATTGACGTAAGATTTCTTTTGACACGTAGAAAAGAAAACTTACTTTTCTTCGACCAACTTATGTCTACAGTGATTAAATGTGAGTTGACAGGTCGCGCCATGCTCGGGCAGAAGACATGTTGACATTGCCAGTAAGAGCTTTGTCTTTTCTTGATAGAATAGACATAGATTCGCCGTGCTGAGCCTACTGGAACTATTTTATGTATGAATTGATCATAATCATTTATCTTGTCTTCTTTTGCCATACTTCTCTATCTAAGCTGATGAAGATTATAAACCTGAACGGTTTTAAATAACTGACAATATCTACAGGCTACACCCAGCTACAATCTTTTACAAATACGCTGATTAAATTTTGATTTATAACAGGAAGTAATCAAGTAGCAAGGGTCCTGCCTTACTAGTGGTTTGAAAGTCTAATGGCACCTAGTATTACACTAGGGAGTGTACTTGTCAATATGTGGTGAAACTCTGTTCCTACTATAGTGTTATAATTACCGTTCTATATTCTCAGATATTTTTACTGATAAAACGATAGATTATTGTTTAGCAGACAAGCTTGTTTGTCAGCGTTTTAATCTATAGAAAACCTTTTATAGTACATGTTAATTGTCTGTTGGTAATTTACAATTTGGTGAAAATCGCTGTGTATAAAATTTTTAAGTAACACAAGAATGTGTCCTGTATTTACAAAATAAAAACGTAAACTCGCATAATAAGCAATCCTTTTTTTTAATTAAATAAAGAACTCAAAATAAAATCGGCCAACAAGGAGTTAACAACACCCACACTGTATAAGACAAGGCATAAATAAAAAAAAAATGCCAAACAAACAAATAACAAGATTACCCTGAGAGAGAAATAAATAATGCAGCTGAATCTAAAGAACTTTTTAACGCTCTCCTAAAAGTTTTCCTTGCGCTTAATTACGTTTTCATATATCTTTCGTCTCGTCCAGTTTGGAGTGACTAAACAAGGCCTACTGTGCTACGCAAGCACTTTGCCTATTTAATAATACATTATGAACTCTCAAACTTTGCCATTATGCTTATTAAAAGTGTTTAGTGGAACTTCGCGAAGTTGAAAGAGTACATTTCTGGACTTCTGTCCATGTGGGGGTAAATGTTTGCATTACTCTCCATAATATGTAAGATACGAGGCTTGGACAAACGTTGAGTCCGTTTTCATGATCAATTTGGGAAATTGTGCATTAAATTATACAATATAGAATACATAATTTTAGTATGAGGCATTCTTAGATAATAGGTAAATTGGTTGTGATAATACACGAAATTAATACTTAAAATTATGGTAACAGTAAATCCGAAATTAAACTTTCTGAACAAATGATTCAAAATTTCAACTTTTAAGCCCTGATATAATCGCAATTAAAAACGATATCCCAATTAAAACGAGACGAACCTCCCCGACTATTGCCGAAGTGCCGCGCCTTATCACAAGAATTCAGCGAGTAGGGGAGGCAGGGATTGTCTGTCGAATTGAAACTGACGTGAGCTGGCCACCTGGTTCCTTTCGACGAAATTAAAAAAGTTTCAGCAACACGGGAACTCCGTAGGTCTCGTTCATTTAAATGCTAAGGGATTCTGTGTTAGTATTCATTGCGAGTTTTGTCATTCAGAGAAAAGTTTTGCTTTTTACCAGTTTCACTTCGCGTTCGTTCGGAATTTGCATTTTTTTGTAGTGATTGTTGTGAACAACATTTGTCCAAATTTTTTTAAGGTCATTGATACTTTTTGGGACGTATACATAATTGTTTTAGCTGTTATATTTATATTACAAGTTAAGAGTAAAACAAATTCAATTATCGTGTGTTACTTATTATCTGTAGATTGAGAGGATGCCATCCTAGTTTTCTTTTGAATATTGTTATGTGCAAGCAAGAATAGTGTAACATATTTTAGTAGCTTTAAATTTTAATAAAATGATAGTTTCGGTAATTTAATACTGGCAGCTTATAGGACCAAACCGTTTGTTGAATAAGCCAACTATCAGGCAGTAGGTACATGCGTACAAAACAAAACTATTGAAGCTATCGCCTGGTTGACAGACTGTTCAACAGTCTGTCTTGATGATTAATACTTGAAAAAAAGTCACTAATGTTGATGTAATTTACTTATAAATACGACTTAGGAAAACAGTGTCTTTATTAAACAAGATAAATGATATACTTAAAACTAAACACATATAATTTAGTAAAATGCGAAACAAAACCTAATCTAAAAAAAACTATATATTTTAAACGGTATTGCAAATTAACATAATATAATATTTTAAAATGAATGTAATTAATCAGCCTGCCAGTCAGGCTATACAAATAAATGGACTAAAAATGGCTTTAATACGTGCAATTTATACACCTGTTAAAAGTTTAATGTAATTTCTTATCTGGAAGTTACCAATGCGGGTGTAAACTCCTGGTGAATCTGGGCGAGCGCATCCATATCCAAAGGAAACAATACCAGCCAATTTACCGTCACTTGAAACTACCGCTGGACCGCCGGAATCTCCCTAAAATTTATAAAAGCGACGTAACTTTAAGAAATCCGCTACTAGACAATATTAATATTAAAAGATATAAGCAAATATGTTGGCGACTGCAGATTTTCGTAAATAATCATTGTTTTCAAACTTTTTCTTCACCAAGGGTTCCTAAATAGGCTGTAGAAATATAAAATCAAATCATTATAGTTCCCTAAGTTCCCAATCAACTTTGAACCGAAACGCTTCAGCGATAAAGTTGAAAATCTATTAAGCACGTTTGACCGATTGCAGTAGTTTGATGTCGGATAACATCATTTCTAGTTACCCGTTCTAAAAATGGCTTCCTATCATTAATTTATAAGCGTTGTCATGCATACCTGGCAAGTATCCTTTCCACCTTCAGAAAAACCAGCACAGAACATTCTATTTGTTACGCCACCACCAAGTAGCTCATTGCACGTCTCTCTATCCACAGCTGGTACACGTACAACCCTCAAAGTAGAAGTTGTAGGTTCATCTTCCTAAAAAAGGAACCACTTTACATTGTACACGCGTTATATTATAACGCGTTTTTTTAGTTTTATGTGTGTAACTTGTACTTTTCTTGTAACAAATTGTACAGAAGATCTTGTTACACCTACGCAAGCATTTTTGTTTTTTTTTTATTATAATTTGAAGTACAGACGCCAGCTGGTCATCACACCCGAATCTGTCAAATTTTACCAATCCTTCTGATATTGTGATTAGGTTGAAAATCTTTAAAATAAATTTGACAGATTGAAGTAGCTTGATATGCTGGCGTCAGTAGAATTGTACAAAAATATTTGTTACATATTTTAAAAAGTCAAATAGTTAAGTTTCAGAAATGAACAAATACAATGAGGTATCCAATAATAAAATGTATAGCGGCTCCCTCAGCTGCTTTCGGAGTTTGTAAATGATACCTAACCTTTTCTTACGAATGACTTTATGAAGGGTAAAACTAGTTAAGGACTTAATCCGACGAAACATAATTATAAAAAATCCATACGATGATGTGGGAAGAAATTAACTCGGGACACGTTTGAAACTGGGGAAAAAATAATTATAATTATGTAATACAAACCCCAGTAGCTCCCCAGCCAGTGAGAACAATATCTGTGCCATTAGATACGTCATAAAAGGACCGAACCATCGTGATAGCCGTGGCATTAGTACCATCTAATTGCATGCCTTCGTTGACCCTGACAACTCCAACATCGAAATCAAACGTACTAGGGTTGTATTGAGGATGGGAATAGAACGTAGACGTTGTGTACTGCAAGCCCCCACTGTCAGATATTGTACTTCCAATTCGGACGTAAATTGTTTGTATGCTGCAAAATAAAGCATGTACTTGAAGACATAAATGTGCACGTTAATGCTGTTATTGACCGCCAGTCACGTATACATGACCACTCAAAAAGTGCCCAGCATGTCTCGGTCACGACTACATGACAAACTTTAAAAGTTCAAAATTAATACATAGCTTTAATAGATATAATTCCGAACTCAATTTCTATTATAGGTAATTAGGGATGAATTCTTAGCTTGGCGCTGAGGGCACGTCTTTCTTTTGTTTAAAGCAGTAAATTAAAATTTTAACGGTACATTTACTCTCATAGTTCCAACTGTATAAAAATAACTCCTAGATAAACATACCTTTCGAGACAATGAGCAGCGGTCACTAAATAGTATGCACTGATGATGGATCCACCGCACTGGTAGTAGTCACTGCCATCGTAAAGCAACAGGTAGGCTTGATAAGGATATTCCTGTATAGTCGTTTCAGTACCACCTACGATCTTTCCTCCATCTACTTTCTGTTTATGTTGGCGTTTTTTACATAACACATCTGAAGGCAAAATGAGTAAGCCAAATGAGAAACTTACAATAAATTAACAACGCCCAACAGGGGTAATTCTTGGCACCATGACGCAATTGCAAAGTGCACCACGATAGCCATTTTCTTATCCCTGGTACATACATATAGTGTGTTTCAGTTCAGATAGGAATGCGTCCCTGAATATTTTTATTCAAACAAAACTATACCATAATCAAAAGTATTAATATCACAGAAAATAAAATTATGATCTTAATGATCGGAATCAATAATACTTCTTATTTGTAGCACACCATTGATAAATGATATTTATTTTGCAAATAGGTTGAAATCAACACATCAACACATTTTTTTCCAAAATGAGATGAGGTTGGCATTTTCTAACTGAATACCTCGAGAAGAAACGCCGAAACAAATTCAAGGGTCTATCTACGCGTCTATCAGACATAAAAATAAATTATATTCTAATGTATGTAAAAAATATGATTCGAGTGTAAAAGTTTAATAAAAAATCATAGATTTAAAAAAATACCTTCGCAAGTAAATGCCAGCAACAAGAATAAGTAAACTGTTAATTTGTCCATATTTTCTCTATATCGAGGAATGAAATGTGAAGCTCTTTAGTGACATGGTGTTTAAATAGTATCGAGGAATGGCAACAGTCATGTGAAAAGGTTATAATTATCTCAATAATTGGAGGACGACCTGATAACGCCCCTATTTTATGAAAATATGCTGAAGTTTTTCTCAAATCTTTGTTTCTTACTTCCTGAGAATCAGTATGTTTTAATTGCTGTCATTACATACGCTTATCAACTGAGATTATTGGTCAATTATATATGTATGTATGTCCTCGTGCAAGGACTTTTGTGTTATAAAATTGGATTTTTATCTAGAAATCCTTCGATTTGCAAAATAGTTGCAGAGTAATTAAAAATATGTTTTCAATTTCAGATAGACACATAAATATCAAGTTTTTACCCCATGCTTGCCTACAAATTTCAAGAGACGCCCTCGATTTCTAAGGTTTCCACCACCAGGTCCTGACCTGATGAAAATGGAACCAAATGAAAAGCATACCCTTATAAACAAACTAAGAATTTTTGAAATCGGTTCAGGCGTCTTTGAGAAATCGGGTAACAAACATAAAAATAGAAACCTACAGCCGAATTGAGAAACTCCTCCTTTTTTTTAAGTCGGTTGAAAATAACAAAATACTTCGCAAAGAAAAATGTTTTTTTGAGTATAACGCCGTAAATAGAATATAAATATAAATATGGTGTAATAAATCTATTTTTACCATTTTAGATAATATAATATAGATATTTTCCCGTTATGAATTTAGTTCAGCACTGAGTACTTCTAGCACGCATTATAGTTCAGTTTGCTATACTAAAACAACGCGTTTTAGGGATAAATAAGATTTAGTTAAATAAATTTGAAAGTGATCAAAATATCATCTAAAAAGAAGGTAATACTTTTTATTTTACTTTCGCTAGGTAATACTTTTGCTACCATCCATTTATCTGATCACCATACTTCGACTTAGTTCAGTTGAAGAACACAAAAAACTGATTTCTGAAAACGTAATGCCTTAGTGCCGGTGTAGTGGTTTTGATTGCTCAATGTCAAGTATGAAATATTGTTATCTTGTATCAAGATTTCCCTGGATCAATTAATCTATTTTCCTCAAAGTCCTGTTAGTGTTCACGCGCATGTACTCCATGATCTTCCCAACCCTCGTGGAGTGATACAGACTGGATATTCCTACTCTACATCAAAAGGATGGAAGACGCATTTTCATGACTCGTATCCGTATCAATGTTCTACAGGCAATGTAGAACATTGATGATACAACCGCAGAAACAACAATTCCAAAGAATTTTACTTGTATGTGTTTTATAGCACGCGTCACGTCAAAAGAACGCTGGCGGTCAAGCGCAATATATTATCTAATATATTTTTCAACGTTAGAACTAATAAGAATAACAAATATGTAGGTACGAAGCCACGACTCGCGAGCGAAAGCCTAGTTCAAAAAGAAATTAATAGGCACATAACTTTCGTGCGAGACTGTACCCATACGCAAACACACTCCCACCACTTTAATCCAGCGTTCTTTTTACGTGACGCGACCTGTAAATTCAAAGCCTAAACTTACAAACCAAAAATATTGTTTTCAACAGCAGCACAAGATGAAAGTAGTGATGATATTATTGGCGATGAGCATGGCAATCGGCGACATGGGTGTCGCTAGCTTGGTGGACGACATCCCCATAACATTAGCAGACGCTGCTCCTGAAGACATACTGCTGTACCTCTACGACGTGGTGCTCACTCCTCATATGCTCACTGATGATAACAGTGAAGGATCAGGAGTTATTGGGTCGCCTTTGTGTCCCGGTGGTAAACCTCCCACAAGAGACGGTCATTGTCAAGCGCAAACACAAATATCTGATTATGATTATTATTATTAGAATAAGTGAAAATAGAAAAAAATATACTTATTAAAAAACATGAGTAATAGTAACACTACAAAATACAGAATAAAATATTTGGAGAGCTTTTTTAACCTGATGTTTTTTATAATATTTTATTTTAAAACAAAACCTTGTTTTATTTCTATTCCCGATTATTCTACTTTTAAATAACCTTTCAAGGGAAGGATCAGCAAAATATTTTCTGTTTTCCTTTAGATAATATATCAAAGTACTATTTTGCCATTTTGAAATCATAGGTAAATATTCTTTTGTTATTTAGAATGGCGTTGATTAAATACGTGATTAATTTGATCACTTGCCGCCAGTGGCAATTTAAATCCATTACCAAAACACTATTTTGTTTTGCAAAGGTGCTGACAGTAAAAGACCGGTGGAAAGAATATAAAGACATAATGCTATATTTTAATATAATCCTTCGCAGGCCAAGGCATTTCGTGCTGCTAGAGCTGGAACAGTGGCAGCGATAAGTATGGCATGTGGTACATTGTACATTAATGATCAAAGTGACTGCCACGATATAATATTAACCAATAGAGGTCATCTTGGTCTAGGTGGTGTGAAAATCTACCGTGTAGACGTTGGTCGGCCGACCAAATATGGGCGGAATCAAACGACTTTGGATGACCTTGGTCAGGAGCGCCTCGCTACAGGCAGCGTCCGTGGTCGGCCCAACAGTGTCGGCCGACGGGACACGCGACCAAGGTCACCGCTGTTGGTGGCGGTCGGGGTTTTAGGCGTAATATATGCATAATAAATGTAGTTTCAAAAGATTTAAATAGATTTATTGATAGAATTGGGTACTAGTGTACATATATAAAGTGGGCATATGACTGAAACTCCCAATATTTTTTTTTGACGATAGA
Organism: Heliothis peltigera; assembly: GCA_958496145.1. Lineage (NCBI taxonomy): Eukaryota > Metazoa > Arthropoda > Insecta > Lepidoptera > Noctuidae > Heliothis > Heliothis peltigera. Next base: position 4,034,468 of record OY292327.1, read on the forward strand.
CTTTTCCTAACCAGATAATCGTTATGCCGAGTATGTTTATTTTCCTGCCATGCATATGAACTATTAATTATGATTTATTCTAAATATAGGCGCCGTGTGATAATAACGGCTATTTCAGTTGATAAGTCACATTTAAAATTGTTATTCATAATTTTGTTTGCAATCGAAAGAAGTACAGTCCTGGGTAATGTATTTGCTATTCTATTTATAAATTATGAGTATTATAAATTAATATTCACTGAATATTTGGTTTAAGATAATATGAGCGTGAAATAACTTAACTTAAAAATATGGACATTGAAAATACCGCTTTGACACCATGATTTCGTCGATATTTTTTTGAACTCGGCATCAAAGTTAATAGCCAATACGTCACTCCCCTTCAATTTGCCGATGATATCGTGGTCACAGCAAAGTCAACGGAGGATCTCAGCGCAATACAAGCATACCTCAATCGAGTTAACCAATGGTTGAATATTCATTAGGAATATGGATAAGACGAAGCTTATTATCGAATTCTTAAAATGTTCTCAATATGTGACGATTCGCGATACCCTTTGTAAGTCACCGATAATTTAGATAGATTTTTTTTTCCAGCACATTATGAGCGCAGCGGTGATATTTTTAGTCATAGTCGTTAACGCAGTCGTCGACGTGGGTGTCGCTGGCATGGTGGACGACATCCCCATAACATTAGCAGACGCTGCTCCTGAAGACATACTGCTGTACCTCTACGACGGGGTGCTCACTCCTCATATGCTCACTGACGACAACAGAGAAGGAGCTCTTTCAGGGCTTCTATGTCCCGGCGGTATACCTCTAACCATAGCAGGTCATTCTCCAAAACTTAGCGATAGTCCTGATGATTACGATGCTAAAAACGATAAGGACAGTACGACAGCGCTATAAGGTTTGATCAGCTAATTAACGTGAACAGCTAGCTACGATTAATGATCAATTTTGTAGAAGTAACCCTACGTTTTATATATTACTAAAAATATAATGTTTTTTTAAACTCCTAAAACTCCTCATGATCTTTTTTGATTACTTATGGCCTTATGCGGCCATAAGTAATCACCCAGTTACCCAGGCAACCCAATACTCCTTGGTTAGACTGGCGTCGGACTTACTGGCTACGTAATCTAAATGAGTCATACAAATAATAAAATTGCCATTTATTGCGCTGGTTTTGGCCCGCGGTGCTAAATAACATTTTAGTATGGATGCATTTTTCCTGACAACAAAATTGCAGTCGATAATTTCCTGATTCATTTTATATTATAAATCTGTGTGCCGTGTGGTGAAAACGTCTCCTTGATTTCATTAATAGTTTATTTATTTTTATTCACTATCAAGAGGGACTGCAGTTTGAGGTAATGATTGGCTTCTTCTTTATTTTATATTTAACAAAAAAAATATAATAATACTTTTAAGAATAAGTCATATGTTTGTAACGGATTACTTAGTTAAAATGTAACCAAAAGCAATAAAAAAAATATTATTTTAAAATTTAATATTTTTCTTGTAGCTATTCTAATTAGGTAATACGAAACACTTTAAATTGACAATTTATTCCTTCTTAACGTATTACAGTGATAAAAGAAGGCACGCATACATGCATACAAACTTTTTGGTCTTTAACATTATACTTCAACAATCACATTCGAAAAAAAAATAAGTTTGGAAAATTTTTGACTTGCTTTTAAACAAAATAGGTCACTATAAGTTTATTAATTATTGATATCAAATTTAATGATGCTAGTAAAACCACTTAATTAAATCAACATCACACTCTTAGTTTTTTTCCCAACAAAGTTTGAATAGGTTGTTATTCTGAACAGATGCTGCTTACCTGGAACGACTGCCTGTTTAACCCCGCCAACCCAGTACATTACATCGAAGAACTGTGACTGATTATCAGACTTTCAGACTTCTGTAGTGATATACAAAAACAGCTCAACATACCTTCTGAAACACAGCATAATTATTTCGTTATGAGACAGACGGTCGACCATCTACGGACTGATCGCGCTAAACTATGTTTAATTTGTGACCGATGGCATCTTTCAAAAAATATGAGATATTCATATTTCATTCCAATTTTTTTCAGCACCCGCGTACAATGATTCCAATTACGATATTTTTGGCGATGAGCATCGCAGTCGGCGACATGGGTGTCGCTGGCGTGGCGGACGACATCCCCATAACATTAGCAGACGCTGCTCCTGAAGACATACTGCTGTACCTCTACGACGGGGTGCTCACTCCTCATATGCTTACCGATGATAACAGGGAAGGAGGGTTTTTGGGGTCGCTTAAGTGTCCCGGTGGTGAAGTTCTAACCACAACAGGTCATTGTCGAAAACTTAGCGATAGTCCTGATGATTACTATGCTAAAAACGATTAGGACAGTACGATGGCGCTATAAGGTTTGATCAGCTAATTAACGTGAACAGCTAGCTACGATTAATGATCAACTTTGTAGAAGTAACACTACGTTTTATATATTATTAGAAACATAATGTTTTTTTAAACACTACATGCTTAGGTACCTCAAACATCAAAACTCCTCATGGTCCTTTTTGATTATTTATGACCGCATAAGGCCTTATTCTCTATAGGTATATGTATATTCGGAGAGCAATAAACCCTATTCGTGAATGTAGGCGTCAGAAAGAGTTAATCACAACAATTTGTTCGCTTTCATCAGACATTGTTGAATAAAATAAACTCTGATAATAAAATGTTATCTTTTAATTTTATATGAAATCCCAAATTCCTGCCATAAAGCTAGTACATTTTTAGTGAACTTTTTACAGCAACCTCACCCACTCCCAAAAAATAATAAGTATTTTTATCAGTGACCTTTTATGAAATCTTATTTATCAGATAGACATGTGTTGCTGGGCAGTTTGTTGCGCCACTTTTTCCAGCAAAAATACATAGTTAAGGGTAGGTGTTTTTGTGGCTGTGTTTTGCTTAGGCGTTCAAAAAGTGTTGCTATATCAGCTTAATAATTTTGAGTTTCGTTTGTTTGTTTGTTTATGGGTCTCAGCGTGTTGGCTTCGGCCCCACGTTCGCCTTCTAAAATTTTGGGACTTTAGAGTTCCGTAATCTAAATCTTCCTCATCTCCCGAGCCTTTTCCCAACTTTGTTGGGGTCGGCTTCCAATCTAACCGGATTTAGCTGAGTACCAGTGTTTTACAAGGAGCGACTGCCTATCTGACCTCCTCAACCCAGTTACCCAGGCAACCCAATACTCCTTGGTTAGACTGGCGTCGGACTTACTGGCTACGTAATCTAAATGAGTCATACAAATAATAAAATTGCCATTTATTGCGCTGGTTTTGGCCCGCGGTGCTAAATAACATTTTAGTATGGATGCATTTTTCCTGACAACAAAATTGCAGTCGATAATTTCCTGATTCATTTTATATTATAAATCTGTGTGCCGTGTGGTGAAAACGTCTCCTTGATTTCATTAATAGTTTATTTATTTTTATTCACTATCAAGAGGGACTGCAGTTTGAGGTAATGATTGGCTTCTTCTTTATTTTATATTTAACAAAAAAAATATAATAATACTTTTAAGAATAAGTCATATGTTTGTAACGAATTACTTAGTTAAAATGTAACCAAAAGCAATAAAAAAATATTATTTTAAAATTTAATATTTTTCTTGTAGCTATTCTAATTAATACGAAACACCTTAAATTGTTAATTTATTCCTTCTTAACGTATTACAATAATAAAAAAAGAAGGTACGCAAATATGCATACAAACTTTTTGGTCTTTAACACATTATACCTACTTCAACAATCACATTCGGAAAAAAAAATAAGTTAGAACATTTTGGACTTCCTTTTATTTTTAATTAAAAACTAAATATTCTGTATGACGAAATAGGTCCTTATAAGTTTATTAATAGACTTTTAGACTTTGTGGTGATATACAAAAACAGCTCAACATACCTTCTGAAACACAGCATAATTATTTCGTTATGACACAGACGGTCGACTATTCACGGACTGATCGTGCCAAACTATGTTTAATTTGTAACCGATGGCATCTTGCAAAAAATATGAGATATTCATATTTCATTCCAATTTTTTTCAGCACCCGCGTACAATGATTCCAATTACGATATTTTTGGCGATGAGCATCGCAGTCGGCGCGATGGGTGTGGCTGGCGTGGCGGACGACATCCCCATAACATTAGCAGACGCTGCTCCTGAAGACATACTGCTGTACCTCTACGACGTGGTGCTCACTCCTCATATGCTTACTGATGATAACAGTGAAGGAGGGGTTTTTGGGTCGCATAAGTGTCCCGGTGGTAAACCTCGTACAGTATTTGGTCATTGTCCATCAAAATAAAAACAACAAAGATTACCAGAACGATTATTAAACTTATGATATCCTACTACTATTATAAAGGCGAAAATTTGTAAGTATGGATGTATAGATGTTTGCTACTCTTTCACGTAAAAACTATTGAATGGATTTGAATGAAACTTTACCACAATATAGCTTAATCATCAGAATAACACAGAGACTACTTTTTGTCGCAAAAACCGACATCCACGCGGGCGGAGCCGCGGGCGACCGCTAGTACCTATATAAACTTACGTTACATATACTAGTGATAGTTGCCTGTTTTTGTATTAAATAATATGCAAGCGACCCTCTCCTACGTGGATAAGTAATATATTATGTGAGTACCTAAGACTTCTTGAAATTTGACAGAGTAGTAGTAGGTTGCTGTGCTGGCGTCTGTATAATGACTTATATGAATAGGCTCTAATTCCGACTGGCGTTTTAATGTCAAACATAAAAAAATATTTATAGTAACGGAACTATGATCATTGGATAATTAGGCCTTTTTTAATGTTACTATTTTAATTCTCGTAGGGTCTATGAATTTTCAATGTTTTTCTACTATATATGCATAATTATGTATCTATATATCAATTTATGAATTGCGGTACAGATTAAGCACGTTTTCTTTTTCAATAAATAATAAGTATCATATTAAACTACGTGGTTTTATTTTTAATGCCAATAAAATATAAATATCGGTGGTGTACTCATTATTTTCAGAATGACACTAAGTGTATGTTTAAATATCAGCAGTTTCAATTATCACAGGGAGAGATAACAGAAAAAGACGTAAATATGCCAACGCTCGAGACTAGATGGTGAGCAAAACAATGACACCTGATTTCATAAGTACGTGGTGACTTCGTCACTTATGTTCAGAGGGCCATCTGTCTCCCCTTTTCAAAACTACACACATACAACAGACAAACAAAATCAAACAGAATCCCGATCAATGAAACAATACAGGCATAGTTAAATACGTTGTTGGTATGTTTCGCGTAAGTATATGGTTTTCACCAACAACAAACGCACATCATCATCATTATTTCAACATTCATGTAAGAGCTCAGAGCAATTTCTGTCACTCCATCCTCTCTCTCTCTCTCTCTGCCCTTTTCTATAACACCAAGAGAGCAGACTAATATTTATGGTAAAAGGAAGAAGTTTATTCCTGATGACTGACTTCCTGACTTGACTGTATTATATATGAAACGACAAAAAAAATAAGAAATCAAACTATGATTTCTGTTCTTTTATTTTTTCTATAGATTCTGTGGTATGCTTGGAATACCGACATTAACACCATCATATTCTTTGATGTACCTAGTGACAATCATAAGATTGCCACTCGCAGCTATACCTAGTCAAAATTGATGCGATAAAATGGCACAAGGAGCTTTTCCCGCTTATAAAAATAGGTGTCCAAGATACCGGTAGTTTGTGATCCAGAGATATAGGGAAGCCTCCATGTTTATAATGATTTTAATTTCTACTCATATTGCATGGTCAACATTCTCAAAGATATGTATTGTTAGAATGAGTGGGTTCGATTCCAGGTCAGGCAACCATCAATATAAATGTCAGTAAGATTCTGACACTTCCTCCAGCTGCACCTACGGCGGGAAATGACCCCTTTAATGATTACTAACGAAAAAAGAAAGGTATTAGGGCATTATAAAAAATAAGAGACGTTTCTGTTCCTTTTAGTTTTTATTTAATAAAAGAAAATCAACAGCATAAATTAAGGGAGGATTACACAGCTGATTACAGTCTGTTCACCTGAGTATGTACACTGAAACTCTATACCTATGTAATTGTATATTTATACTTACACGACTGTTCTTATAGTCAAGTTTTATACGACGACCAGATGGCGTGGTGGTTAGTGAACCTGCCTGCCACGCTTTAGGTCGCGGGTTCGATTCCCGCATAAGTCAAACATTTGTGTGCATGAACATGGGTGTTTGACTTAGTCTGGGTGTTTCTATGTATAATATGTATGTATTTACAAAAGAAAAGTATATAAGTATGTTTATCAGTTATCTAGTACCCATAGTACAAGCTCTGCTTAGGTTGGGACTAGATGACGTTGTGTGAATGTATGACGAATATTATATTATTATAGCAATGCATCGAACATTGAACAACTTATTCTCCATATTCATGTAGAATAATTATAATCATAATAATAAGGTGCTTCTGTTGTCGGTGGGCATCCGCTACCCACGCGACTCATACCGCCGGGACATCGTATTGATCCAATAATATGCCTCTTTTTTCTTTTCGCACTAAGTGTGGATGGCATCAGAACAATATTCAGGTACGTTGGTATGTCTTCAGTGACATTTCCCAAAATAGGGGGTATTTCATCGTCCATGACAGTCAGGAATGTCCCGGCGACAACAGTAGTGACTGCGATTAATAAGATGACTGCAACTGCCATCGTGTTGTTCCTGAAAAAAAAAACATTTATATTACATTTATGTTACTCTAGATTACCGCGTCAAAGCGGTGCTGGGCATAATATGTCCACAGCCATATTCGTAGCTTATCTATCGGATCTATCGGACTGCCAACCGCGACACAAAAGACCAAAAAAATAGTCAGAGCGTAGTAAACTTTCATAGCTAAGTAAAGTTCCACGCGTAAATTTAATGTTTCAATGTCATCATAATCAGCCTTTTTTGTCGTCCCACTGATGGGCACAGGCCTCCTCTCACACAGAGACTTATTGAGCATTGATCAAATCACTGATTTCAGACTTTACTGTCCAGGATTTTTCGAGGAATCTTTCTTTACCTTCAATCAGTCATTGGTGTTCAAGATATACTTTGAAAATGCATAAATCTTAGAAAAGTTGCATTAGCACTTGTTTGACCTGCAGGCTTAGCATAACGATTCTATATCTATTCTATTAAGAACAAAGCTTTTTCTGACAATGTCAACATGTCTTCTGCCCGAGCATGGCGCGCCCTGTCAACTCGCATATAATATAATCACTTGTAGCCTTATGTCGATCGAAGAAAAGAAAAATTACTTCAAAAAATGACAAAAGAAATCTTACGTCAATCTGTCACTTTTCTGTCATTATGTCAAATCTCCGGTAGATAAAACTTGTTACAACGGTTACCATGCTAAGCCTGTAGCTCCTGGAGCTCCTTGTATGCCTGCCCCACGATAACTTTTACTAACAATCTTACGGCCCCAGCAGGTCAGATATCAGCCTAAGAGGCCTCGCCAATTTAGCTGTCTGCTCTCAGTGTAGAGGATTTAAAGCTACGTCGTCGTATCTAAAAAGTTGGTATTCTTCTTTCCGATACATCATATTAACGAGGTTGCTTCTTTAGCGTATTTTTCTTTACGATAAAAAAGTCGTATTGGTTAACAGTCCTTATAACATTGATAATACATATTATGCATTGTTAATTTTGGTGCGGCTAAACTTTTTTGAATTAATAAGGTTCGATTTTGTATTCTCCTAGATTCAATTCCCGAATTCCGATACTACTACGTCTCAATATATCTGGAATATTGGTCATACAATATGGGTAGAAACAAAAATAATCTCAAATAATTACCTTTAATTCTTCTGTTGGACACTATCACCCTTTGAAACACATTGCAAATTCCAATCTGTTCCAAATAAAAGTAGAATACTCGTATTATAGCACTCTTGTTTAAAATACTGGCATTATACAACACCACACAAAATAAAGCAAAACAAGACAGATTTGTGGCAAGTACGTCAATTACTATTGGGCACATTATACTAGCTTATAAATAATACAGGAAAAGTTACGCGTGTTGACAGTGACGCCATTCTAAGCATGCATAGATATTAGGTGGCATATAAATAATTAATATTAAAAAGGGAAAGAAATAACTTCGACTATTATTTTGTTCTCTGATGTGACTTATGCACCACGAACGAAAACTTATTAAAAATAATACTGGAGTTATTCTACATGACATCAAAGTTGGAAAGATGACGCTACTCGTCGTTAGATCGACTTATCCGATGTCTACATTACAATTGCTGGGATATAATATTACCATTTTTGGTTGTGGCATTATGAGTAGAACCATAATAATATGAGTAAATAGGGAATATGCCATTAATTACCTATACTACATTTTCCTGTTTAACTGTTGTTTTTAATTATAACATTTCTGAACATGTCCCTTATTGATAATTGGGACTATTTTTAGGTAAGTCATGAAATGACCTCTCCCGCTGTAGGAGCAGCATGAAAAATGTCTGAAAAACAGTAGTGAGCATAGATTCCGTCATGGTGATGTAATTAGGTACGTTTTGCTTTTTTAGGGGAGCAAACTAAAAATAGCTACCTCCTTTAAAATCGCAGTATTGAATTAATTAGCCAAAACACATATTACCTATGTATGTTGACGGAAAAAAATATTATGTTGTAATTATATTTTAAATTATAAATCAGAAATATATTTTAAAATTTCCTCATTGTACATTCCACTTCAATGAGGAAAATTTAATATTTCAGATAACCTCTCGATCAGCATTGTTTATCGGTGTTGATCTAACAACAAGTAGCGCCATCTATCGTAGTAACGTGCAACACAATAGGGTCTCAAGCAATATGTAGATAATATTGATCGTTGATATGTCTTATAAACAAAGCATGGAGTTACCACGTTTGTCTAGCTTCGTATTCGGTTTGGAGGACTCCAATTAAGCCGCAAAAATATGCTATTAAATGAATACTATCTATAGCATAGGTACAGACGCTAGCATCAAGCTACTACAATCTGACTAATTTCCTTAATAGATTTTCAACTTTATCGCTGAAGCAAAAGCTTTAAAGTTTATTGGGAAAATTTGACTGTTTCGAGTAACTTGACAAGCTGGCAAAACTTCGTAAAGACTAAACTTAGTAAGGATTATCCAAAAGGGTTAATGTATATTAATATATTTTATCAATTAAACCCGATACTTACACCGATAGCATCAATCTAAGCCACGATATTAATACCACTCGCCGCTAATTGCTTTGTTCCGACCGTCGGCGTCAGCGCAGTAGCCGGAGTCGTTGACAGCACGCACAAATGGTCACGATTCCATCCCAACTGTCATAACTTGCTTCATTTATTATCGGTAAGGTAAAAGTTTCGAAACTACCGTTGAGAGACTGTTGGTGCCACCGCCTTGTCGTCTGATAGTCATTAAATCAATTTAGAGTGATAAATCATGGCAAACTTCCAGCTCTTTTGACAAACTTTTCGGCCATGAAAATGTTCCGTGCGTTTTGTGTTTTGAATTCGAGAACCCATCCTTTGATTAAGGACGCCTCGTGAAGTTTTCTGGTTATCTTTTAGACTGTAACTTTGGCACTGATATTGTTTCACCTTTAAAGTATTTTTACCTAGTCTACAATATACAATCAGTCAAGTATGAAATACTATAAAAAATAGAGAGTTAATCAGTCATAACTAGGTACATAGATCAAACCATAATCCGACTTGAATGTTAGATTGAATGAGCAGATAGTTATTCATCTGTTATGTCAAAAGTGTAACCCGCTTATCATTTTACTTGTTAGAAAAGTGGTTTGTACCCAACATCACTGGTTACACAAGCTTTCTTTTTAAAACATAGATACGACGCTGAGATACCAACTGTCTCTTGGATATGAGTGTCAATATTGTACATTATTAAGTTTGAATGCACGAGCGAAATTTTAATATTAGAAAATTGACATCATTACAATACAAGAATCAACTACGTTGCAAAATAAATGAAATAAAATAATAGCGCGTGTATACCCACGTTTATTTCAATTCAGACGCTAGTTAAGAAAAGCAATAATAAATCCTCACACCCCAATATTTTGTATAATGAAAATATGTGCATGAATATTTAGAATCAAAAATGGGGCTTCATCGTTTTCCACTTTAAAAAATTCTGACATTTCTACCTACATTATGTATGAATGAATTTAAAATAGTCTACTAAAATAATCTATATATAAAATAGTCTATCAGTTCTTTACAGGTCAACTTAATAACTTTCATTCATCATTTACAATTTACACATCACACATTTTAAACCGACAACAGTCGTAAATGCATATTTTTTCTACGCACCGATTTCGCGCAATCAATCGATTACGTAGTGAAATATGTGCACGTACATAGTCTATAACAACCAAAATCGTTTAAGTAATCGATATTAAAACGTACTAGTTAGAATTTCTTCACACGCGATTCAAAATCGGTTTTGATGTCGTAAGTTGAACGTTACCACAGCAAGGCACTTGATGCGATGACAATATTGTCCAGGTACCTATATGCCAAGTAATTTGTATTACGCTACACTTGTTACTTCGTATATATGACTGAGATAAGTGTTCAATAACTGTGCGCGATGCACCTTTTTATAACTTTATACTTTTCTAGATTTTTTACTTTTTATTCTTTTATATTTCAATTTTGACAGCATTTTCTTTTGTTCTAAAATAAAAGTCAGTTTTCTTTTTGCTACCGACGAAGCTGGTGGTTAGCAGGCGATAACAGCCAGCACCAACCTGACCTAAGACCCAGCACCTGAGGAGATTTAGGCTCAGTCCCCTTCAATAATATTGATAAGAATGCAATGCTAAAATTACGAGCACCTTTAAAGATCTACGAGTATAATATCATGTCACACTTTATGAATATAATTTTGTAGATCCACTTAACTGCTTTCGATCTAAACTTTCATTCATGCTGAAATCAAAATATTTTTACTGGAATTCAATAAAACAAGCTGAAATTTAAATTACAACTCCCGATTTGATTATTGATACAAGAAACATAATAGTTTCTATTGACGATATCAGTATTAATAGAGTCGCGAGACAATCTATGATCTACTAAAGATATATGAGCAATACATATCAATGCATACTTAATACGTTTCTTTGTTGTGATTTCCTTAGACGCACTCAGCGATCTTGATCTAATGTTTACCCCAACCGCCCAGTACTTTACCTGAGCGCTCTGGCAGTGCACGTATCCTCGCGACTTAAGTCACCAACTGCATTACAACTTACTACAATTTATTGTCACTCAACAGCTTTGGACGAGCTAGAGGGCACGATGATGTCTTCTCCTGGGAACACAATTGATCACCTACTGACTTTAACAGGTCCTTCACCATACTTATTCACATACATACTTAGGACACCGTTTCATATTTATTTTTATAATACAGGCACAGTGATCTGGCACACATTATTTGCGGTATATTATGACATAAAAGCATCTCTAACAAGCACATGTAAGCACTTAACTTCCAACATCTTCTTACTAATTGAGACTAACCATCGAGATATACTCTCACGCTCCAATTGTACATTACTGAAACTCAATTAGCATTAAAATCGAGTCACGCTATTTAGACACGGTACATATAATCGATTTACGCAAAAATGTTGCCCATAACTATCGCTGGTACTTTTCTATCCTTAACCTTAATAGATCGGGCGCATACGACGCATAGTGTAGGGTGTTAGATCGACTGTGATATCTTACCGATTTACGCGGTGCGGCGGACCTACGCGCGCTTATTTGGTTTTACTTTTAGGTGAGCGTGCGCGAGCGCAACCACGCACTGGTCTTCCGTTAAGAACGCTCAGTGCAACTACGACACTGGCCGAGAACGAACTTAGAACCTCGAATCGTAGAACGCGTCAAGATCGCGCGCCGCTACACCTGTGAACTGTGAACTTGCGGACTTTCTTGTGCCGATAATATTGTGATTGTGTTTTGTTTGGCATATATACGGTAAGTCGGTTTTTTATGATGTCGCTTAAATGTAGGTAATATAAACTTTCTTTAAAATAAAATAGCGGTGCGCTCTCTCCGGTGACAGACGAAGAAAGTAGTGATTAGGTGAGCCGGTACAGGCTGATAAATTATTTTAATGCTAAGATGAGTCGTATAAACATACTTTTATTATTGTAATCTATGGATAAATAAGACTTTAATAAGGTAATATTTTTAAACCACGATGTACTCAATCTACTCACAAAAAGAAATTATTATATATTTTTAATTACTAAATCATTCCTTTTTGCTTCAAATAACATAAATTGGAATGCACCAATAATTAAAAAAAAATCTTGATAGAAAAAATCCGTAGGTTAGTACCATTAATATTATTTTGACTGGTACGGGCGTTAATTTAAAATAGATTTAAGATTCTATTTTTGAAATAAATAAGTCAAAATAAATTATTATTATAGCCCTAATATTTTTGAATATAGGAAATATTAGACTCAATGATATTTTTTTAACACTGATAACTAAAAAATAAAATACCAATACGCCAGTAAAAAAATAATAATTGAAAATTGAATCTTCTTGTTATCTTATTAAAGGTCACGAAATAAAATTCAGGAATATAATTCAAACATCTACCGCTAACAAAGGCAGTTGCGATATTTCTTACAAATTAGCATGAGCTTGTAACAATCGGTAGTAAATGATTTTTTTCTTTCATTTCATAACTTCGATACGGTCCGAACTAAATGTGTAACATCGTTGAGCCATAACCGTTGAAACCTATTAGCGAGTTACTAGTTTCGGTGAAAATTACCAACTCGTAAACCCTTTGATTTCGCTCTGGTTCGACCTTCATAATTAAACTAATATGCGTTGATTATTTCCGAATTATTAGTAGGTAATCAGTGTCACTTAGTTACCTGAATAACATTTTAATATTATTAACTGAATTAAAATTTATAACAAAAAAATAAAATTCTATTTTCAAATTAAAAAAAAAAATCCCTTTCTATTTTCGAATACAAATCTCGGTAATTATAACACGTTAATCTATAGTTAGTAAAAACAAAGTGTGTCTAGTTTTCACTTGTTCCAAATATCCCACGCTCAGAGCTTGATGTTTTACTCAATACAATGATCGCGACCTACAAAACATAGAAATACTCTCACTGTCACGACAAGCGAAGAATCGCCTTATGCAATGTGACCAATTGATACTATTTACTTTAAAATATACCTTATTTGTTTCGTTTCTATGGCAACGATTATTCTAAACAAATAATATTTTTTCTTTGAATTTCATGACAAATATGTATGTACCTAGCATCAAAAAATCATTTTTCAAAATATTCATCGGCATTTATTTTTTGTTTATTTTCAAGATCTCTAAAGACCACAATATAATAAAATGAGCTAATTAAATTCACAAACGTAATTATATTTCCTTTGTTCGCATTAATTGATGCTTAAAATTAAAAATAATTAAGTCTATAAAAAAAATTAAGCAATTCTAGAATTTAAATACGTTTTTATACGCACCAACTGAAACTTTTCTTTGTTGTTAGTAGAAAAAAAATTCAATGAAAATGTATGTACTATTTCGCATTTATATTTAAAATAGTGTTAAAATTAGCAAAATACATTCTAATCTAAATAACCTACTACTAACTTAAGCTATGTTTATTTATTTAGTCGTTGATTTTCTGATCGGTTGCATCGTGCATAAATCGTCCACGTAATACGGTGCATGTTAAAATAATAGACAAACTGCAAACGGCTTACATTACATACCGATTAGTAGAAAAAACTTGTATCTGTATACCAGAATGGCATTGCAAATTGTTTAATTACAATTTTATGAATATTTCATACTCGAGTTACTACAAAGGCCAGTGACGAAGGTAAAACGCGTAACTTAGTAAAACATATTTCTAAACTTCATATGTATGTATGTGCGGTTTAGCAAGGATGACACAATTTTTAGCATTAATTATTTAATAGAACTAATTGTTGTGTATTGAGACCTTGCTAATTTTTGGTTGAGCGCGTGTTTAAATGAGGGTAACGGTTTTTCACATGAAGCTACTAAAATCTGTCAAATTGATTTTCAACTTTATCGATGAAGCTTAAGGTTCTAAATTGATTGGGAATTTTTTACAGTTTCGGGTAGATGTACTGGCTGGTTTGTACTTTGTGTTGACTTTTAGCAACTAGTTGTTACCTTTGTATGTTGCCAACGTGATATATGAGACGTAACGTTGAAATTAAACTAGTTTTCTATTTTATTGTGCGAGTAATTGTGTAACTATATCAGTGTCGGGGAAACGAAGGAGCTGAGGAAAATGAGGCAAACGGAAGAGTTAATTACAAAGGGAGCTAGACTCTTTACTGGCCTGTTTTTTATATACGCAGATATTTATTACTTAAAGTAAAATAAAACAGTGTTTGTTTCAGTGCAAAATCGTCAAATTTATTGATGTGCCTTAATTATAATAAATAAATGACACGTCCCGCTGTAGATGCATATGGATGGAGGGTCAGACTTTTACTGACTGAAACCCCCTTTTGTTCCTTATGGATCCCTTATGTACCAGGGTCCCGGTAACTCTTGCGAAATATCCCGCAGACTCGGCAACAGTGAGTTTGCATACAAGGCCTTTTTTATATACCAAACCAATATAAAAAAATATCTGGTATAAGTTGTCACAGAAATGAAGCCCATCTTTGGTCATTGAACTTCCACTAATACACACCAAGCTATTATTAAAAAAATATACAAATTAACAACGATTTATCATAATAATATTGTATGTTTTTTTATTTTTTTTAAATTTATTAATATTTAAATAAATGACCTACCTTGTAACTTTACACCAAAACGGTTTAGTCAACTCAGTGATGACCGATGTAGCTTACGTTATGTTTTTTTCTAAGAACAATAATAATATAATGAACAAAAAATAAACTTTATCATGATAAATTGATAGTTATGATCAATAATTTATTTGAACACGTAACTTGAGATGATTGAACACATTTTTAAGTGTCTAATAATTTGTTGTAAATAGTTTTTATTTACTACTGTGAATACACCTATACAATACTACACACTTAGATAGGTGCTATATATCTACTAAGAATTATGTCTCATACATATATTTTTAGGAACTTTGCTAACAGTAATATGTTAAGATATTAATTATTACATTCATGTTAAAATTAACTTATGATTAGTTAATACTCAAAATTAAAACACCCATAATGGAGCATTGTAAAAGACCGCTTAAAGGCCCTAATTACGTAATGAAATCGGTCTAACAGAATTAATCTAATGATAATTAATTAATTATTAAAGATTGTCTTATATTTATGCACTTATAGTAATTATCAGCAAAGTAATTAAATCAATACTTTAGTGTTTATCCGGAATAAGGATAAAAAATTATCCTGAAAGCTAAAAGCTGGTACTGAAAGCAAAAGGTACCTGTTTATTTTATAAGTTTGGGATTTATTTTATTGGATGCATTATTAGAAATAGGTCACATCCCGAACCATTATAACATCAAACCGTACGATTATATTTGAACGAAGCAGCAATAAAATCTCTCAACTATACGGCCAGCAGCTGAAACTGTATTTAAAATACTTAACTAAAATATAAAACAAAAGCAAGTAAAGGCCATTTTACACAAAAGTAGATAAAATTCAGCAACATTTAGCATCGTTGGCATGCAAAAGCCGTTTGAATCCGTTGCGACAGTCGAATCGGATGAAACAGGGGTTTCAACAGCGCAAATCGATGATCTGTGTGTCCAAACCGATCACACAGATTACGTAGTTCGATGACAATAGGAAATGTTCAAGAATCAATGACATGTTGCACTACATTTTAACTAGGACAATAGACTGTGCCATCGTTTTTGACAGCATCACTGATACCAACCTTATTGTAAGAGCAAAATTAAAAAAAAATTGACACGCGATCCGACGATACGGTCGCATTCAATTGTTTTTTTTTTAGTGTAATGTTTGTAATTTAAAAATAGAATGCCAAGAAACAACAACAAATACGAGTTCCTATAGCAGAACGATGCTGAATAGACATTGTTTTTAAGAACAAGGATCCTTCTAAAGGTTTAATAGATAGAATCTAATCTTGAATAGAGCTATACTTAGACAAGGAACAAGCATTTAATCGGTCCAGGCAGTGATATAATTAGTTTTATTCATGACTTGTGGAACCTGAAATAAACTATACCTAATAATACTAGCTTCCATACTACCGTCTTCTATACAATATTATGCATATTAGCGTCCTGTGGGATCTACCTCCACTCACACGAATAAAATAGCCTATAGTGCTTTTTCAATACATAGGCTATCTAATAATGAACGCTGACGCAAACAAGTCTCCTATAAACTGTTGAAGTGCATTTACACTCAGATGTCTTGACTGATGACAGACTTGACGTGTAAAAGTGTTGATTTCAACCTATTTGCAAAATAAATATCATTTATCATTTATGTAATTATGACTTTGTTATCCTACTAATATTTTAAACCCAAAAATTTGTAAGTAGGTAGTAATAGGCGCTACTCTTTCTTCCAAGAACTACTGTTTGAATTTTGATAAAACTTAGCAGAAGTTTTTATAACTTACATATAGGTATGTATCAAAATAACATAAAATCAACTTTGTATCCTTATGCGGGAAAAAGTTATTTTAAAAGGCGGTTGATACTGCGGGTGGAAGCTAGCGATCTACAATATAACTTTGATAGCCTGATAAGCTTATAAGAAAATACAGGAATATAACATTTCTTAGATATCCATCTCTAAACAGGCACTCCTCCCACACAGTTCGCGAGTGAAGAACCTCTGCGTGGGACGTAACTACGTCATTTTAGTAATAATACAGTATTACTGTGCAGAATGTGCTGTGTCTTATCAAAGAAGTGCCGAAGAACAGTGATAGTATCTCTAGTCTAGCAATATATTCACAACTGCATATCTCGCGCTTTCGCCGGTGTTCCTAGGGGACTCTTTACCACACCAGGATAAAAAAATCATGTTACCTGTGTTACTCGAAGATAATGTAGCATAGTAATCGTGGAAGCTTTTTTTAATCGGTACGGTTTATTGAGCCTATTATTTTTTTTTTCAATAAAAAATACTAAAAAAATATGTTATTTGTTTATACTAGCTTTAGCTTTTTCAAAGCTAGTAAAGTCCTCCTGTAACATAATAAAACATAAAATGACAAAAAATCTAGTTACCCACTAACAGGCTGACAGGTCAATGACATCTTTTTATCTTTGTGCTCAATACCAAAAGAAGAAGACTTAAGTAGGTACTTACTTTTCGAATCAAGAAATCCGCTGTAACATTGCCCTCGCTTATTGGTTACTCAATAACTTAACCATTAACTAAGCAAACATTAAACATATCAAAACGTGCCAGTAACAATTATAGCAGATATAACTGTTATTGTAACGATTACATATAGTTACGTTACTCGTCTTCGTTACGTTGCATAACCTAAATAAATATGTGTGCCAGTGACAAACATGCCTTAAGCTCATCGTTTGTTCTAATTAAGTTATCGTAATAGTTTAAGTTATCGTAGAGTTAGCTTAATAAACAGGTATAGCTTGGAATATACAAATTTCTCGTGTTACGGTAATTATACTCTGAAATAGCTCGGCCGATTTTAATGAAATATCGTATACATGACGGTTAGGTCTGCGAATCCTTTACGCGAATTCGTTTTTTACTATGATGTGGGGGGAGGATGTACAAGGGTCAGATAATAACTATGTATATACTACACCTAATCATTTTATAACTGTACTAAATAATCTCTTTTGGGAATTTGTTGGGGAACAGGATATTTTTCCCTGATTATAAGCAGATAATAGATAAAACTTTTTTATGCCTATTTCTTTCAGGCTATTAAAATATGGCTAATGGTGTTTTAGAGTACAATTAATATTTTTAGTGTTTTTATTGTTATTCCAGGAACATTTTGGGAATGAAAGGATTGTATCAGCCAGACTTTAATGACTTTGTTAAAGCCTAAATATTTAATATGATCATATTCTGATGTATAACTTGGCAGGATACTAAAAATGCTGTGGGTTATAATACTTACTGTATCTACAAACACAATATATAGCTACTTCATTTATAGTTTTTTTACGTATATTTTTTTTACTTTTCTACGTAACAACAACGTTTCATGTCAATCAGTAGTCAAAAATGGAAAGGAAAAGCTTAAACTTCACTGACTATTATTATTATGGTGCGCATATCGAGGCCAGGTCAATAACGGTGTGCTTTACCAAAAGTTGAGAGAAATACCGCTGAGTTTTTAATTAATTGACACAACAAAGACAAAAAGAAATAGGTTAATGTTTAACTGTCTTTTATTTTAATATAATTCTCACAACTGACGTCGTAGTTGTCATTGACTAGCAAATACCTCATTCTTAAGTTTAGCTGATGATGATTCCTGATAGCCTTAGTCCATCGCCAGGAATCCAGGATTCTTTTTCACACGCCAATGTCACGCATAAAGAATCCGCAAAAAGCTCAAGCCAAAACCATTAATAAACAAGTACATAATATTCTAAATATGACTTCCAATACGTCAAGTCTAAGTCAACAGGTACTACCCAAAAACATATATTTCTCTCGGTCACCGAAAACCTAAAGCCTAGCTTTGTCCAGACATAGGAGGTAGAAACAGCCGCGAATCGCTTCGAGAAAAGATGTTACCGCCGTGCCCACTCTGCTTGAGTCTTGGCAGTGCCCCTGCCGTGCCCTCAGATTCCTACATACATCCACTAGTAACACACATCATGAGACATCGGAAACTATCCACCGGCAACCGCCGAAGATTCGTACCGGTATGTGAAAGTAGCAATCATAACATATTCACGGCACGCGAGAATATGGGACCGGTAGATCACGTAGCCGCCTGACGCAACTAATTATACATAACGCCTCAATAGACGAATCGACCTGGCGATCGACAAAGCGAAGCGAAAGTCACACGTAATACTTAGCACACGCGATTCTTTTCGACGCCTTCAAATTGTTATATTGTTTGGGATTAGTGTTTTTTGGTAGACATGGCTGTGAAGATTATCTATGCCAAATTAAAAGTAAGCGTTATATTTATTTGAATAGTCCTGAGCTACTCTAAAACGCAGTTCACTTGCATAATTTGGTGTGCTGCATAATATATTAAAACTATAACAAAATAGTATATTGGTAAATACATTTTCCGTTTCATTATAATTCAAGATAAATAAATAAAAGAAAATGTCAACCAGTGCGCCGCACTGCACCGTATTTATTTACCAAACAAATTAATATTCAGACAAGCTTTGCAAATCGAAGTTCCATTTTAATATAGTTCTTGGTACAGTTTCGATAGAACATTTCTTGTTATGTAAATAAGTGTAGCGAAACAAGACCCGAATGAAATAAAAGTAATTACATCTCTTATATCCAATTATGTATTTTGTTTATAGAGTTATTATTTTAAACTTGTTTATAAGCCAGGTAAACATAAGAGAAACAAAAAAAAATTAAGACGCTCTTCGCTTTTAGCGTTGACATAAATTGTATAATGTCCTCGAGGACGCTGAGGTACGGGTTGAGCGAGGGAGTCAATGCACCCACAACGAAGTTCAGTGCTCCTCTCAAGATATTCTAGACACGTGCTGAATGTTAAAACTTATATATCGCGTAAATGTATGTGACAGTTGAGGTTTTACCGAACAACTTTTGAATTCACTCCAGAAATATATTTGGAATTGGAGTTCTAAAGACGAATCGGGGCCAAGCAAGCACTCCGACCATATATTTTTCCCATATTCAACTCGTTGAAAATTTTCGTTTCGAAAATATTTGCCATAAATGTTTGTCACTCTACTTTTGTGTGACTGGTTATTATTATCAACTAGAGTGAGTTAAGAGCGGAGTTGGAAAGCGAAGAAGGAAAACAATATTGACATATTTCACATACCAACCGAAGGAATAGACTGTACTGAAATAACATACAACTAAGAATTTCGTGCCTGGTTTTAGGGACCAAGGTTATTTAACTTTGAGACTTTTTGCGTGCCAAATGACGTAACCAGTGAACTCATCGCGGGAGCAAAAACGCTGTTGGTAACACTACTGCCAATAATGTTTTACATAAGGCCTTTATAGTTTAGAAGTCAAATGAACCCTTAAAAGCAATATGTGCTCTTAGACGATGAACCAGAAACTTTGTAAGTTTCTTAGGTCTATTTTGCCTCGAGCGGAACAGTTACACCTCGTGTTTTAGTATTACTTTATAAACCCCTTAAGGCTTAAAGGCTTAGACTGTACATCTATATACATTACATAGTCCTACATTTAAGATATTTAAAACACGTGTATTTGCATGCGTCTACAGTAACAGCGATAATTAAAAGCAAGGACAACGAAGGTCTAAATCGTTTAATTTGTAGTAACTACCGTGCTAGGTAACTAAATGAAGAGATAATCTGCAATCTCGTCATAAACCGACAATGTTATTAGTTGTAATTCACTTATAAGGCGCAAGGCTGGTGTTCTATACGTGTATAAAGAAGGAACGAGGTCCGAAGTCGGTCAAGTCGACGGATGCATTCCTTAGATGCTCTTGACATTCGACCTTGGTTAAATAACTACATAATAGTGTGGACAAAAACTGTGTACACGTAATAGGTGAGTACTATAAGGGCACTGTAGGTCATAGAGCTCATCGATCATTTATGTTGAAGACACATCATGTGTGTCATGAATGTACCTACTGATAAGTAAAAATACATGCATCGCGCTCGTATTCGTAAAGCTTGCATAGGGAAGGCAGCATATTGGCAGGAGCAGATTCTCATATTTTATCAATTAAATTCTAAATAAAACCCCAACAATTAATCCAGTACAATTCGCCTTTAATAAATTTACCCCTCTGAAGTTAGCAATTGAACTCCGTCCGCATTTGTTCATAAAGATCTTGTTGAGAAGCTAAACTTTTCCGTAGTTACTATTGACTCCACGATAGTCAAAAAAAAAATTAACGAAACACTTCGCATGCGTGAGATGTCAAATGGCTACCTTTGGAAATGAGAAGTTGATTGACACCAAATTTATATATCCAGGTACTTAAGCAACTAATATAGTGTAAAATATCACACGTGATATCAAAGGCAGTTGTCAGTATGGTACAAAAATTACTAAGAACGTTAATGTCTGTGTCCTTAACTTCTTTATGGGGTATGTAATGTGAGGAATTTTATATCTTAAATTCATATTAATTCTGAGAAAATACCATGTTTGTCTTGTTAAACAAGAGTTTGCACATAAAAGTTTATTATAATGTTAGCAACTTAAAATGTCATACGATCCGCGGGATCTAAAGTAAACAATGTAGTTTTAAGAAAAAACAGATTATATTTACACCTACCATTACGAGGTGAATTAAGAATTCTTTATAAGATAATTTTGCACTTGACAATATAAAAAAACTAAGATATATATTTTTTGAATATTTCCTTGTATTTAAATATATTTTAGCTTGACTAACTCTGAATGCAGTGGAAACCCGTACCTCAGGAGATGGCGTTTAAATTTATTTGGTTATAAATCTTTAAACAGTTTATTACGATGATCAGTAGAATAACGGAGCCGATTCTCAAAGGATTACGTCACGACCGATACTATGATATTATGTAGATACGTAAATAAATATTATTTTGATTAATACGATTGCATCACTAAACAAAAATAAATAAATTATTTGTTTATCGTCCCACTTCCTAACAGCAATAAGCCATTGTCATTTGTTTTATCTCAGCAATGACAATAAACCACGATGTTTTTTTATATTATTATTCGTGTTAACTTGTGACGTCATCATATGATGTAAACATACCTTTGTAACATCTTTTGTTGAATATATGTTATTCTTTGGTGAGGTCTGCAATGGATTGAGAGGAAACAAATACCTTAGAAGTAGCAAGAACAGTGTTTTTTCTTACGTCCCTTTTTTTCTTATTTTGGGTTAAAAATAAACTTTGATTATTTAATCTTTTGAAATCCTTATCCACTGACAATTTTATCTTACACATCTGAGATACAAACTCTTCAACACGGATTTAACGGATCTTTATTGCTCTTTAAAAAATATAGCATAGCAAAAAAGAACAACACCTCATCTTATACACAAGTTTATCTAAGCATCTATTGTATAACAAGATGCAGTGATCTTGCATATTCAAGATTGCCTTCGTAAGTCATGTGAGGACACTCCAGAGAAATCTAACCGGAGTTTGTGCGACTGGGGAACGATCGTGCAAAAGACGTAAGCCCATCGGTCGTAAGTTTGGTATGTAGAATTGCACGATTGCGAGTCAAGAACATTTGCACGATTTGAGTAGGTTGATTTAAATTGTTTGGAACATCTGATGGTTACGACTAAGATATTGTTGTCAAAAATAAAAAATACACATACAAAACACGAATCAATAATTCTGTACAACTGTAGAGTATTTCGTAAAATGAAAAGTTACTAAATAATCAAGCTCTATATTCGGAGGAACGGAGAGAAAGATAAATAACATTTTACTAGTTGTTGTTTAGAGTAGATACTGCCTACTGTTTTGTTTATTTGTAATAATTCACGTCTGTATCGAAAATGTTAATATCTGCCCGAAGTAGAATACAACTCTGGTCCAAAGTAAATTTAAGCTACCCATAAAGTTGTCTTAATTTAGGACAAATATTTTGATACCAAAAGCGGCAAGCCGCGAGTCTGAGAATATAAGATACACTAAATTATGAACATTTTCATTCATAAGAACAAATCACACAAATGGATGAAACAAAATTGGCGTGGATATAATTTGGAATGGGTAACCCGACTTAACCTAACGAACCTCTAGGTCGTCTACGAGTCAAACGTTTGCCTTCGCGATTTATAGGGGTTAAAGTTGGAATCACTTTCTCAAAAGATTTATACAGTTTCGATGTCCATAGAATTCTCTATTACACTTTATTAGAAAGTTTCATTCTTTAGTTAACTTTTATTATTTTATAAAGTAAGATTAACGAAGTTCGCAGCGAGAATCGGTTCGCGTTCATTGACATTTCAGATTTACGAATACAATATCCACTTTTCATAATATTTATGTGGCAATAATATTATAATGAAAAGGTGCGTTTAATTGATTAGTTATAGCTCAATAACACTACAATACTATGTACTGGTATTTATGATACACATATTTATTGACCATGTCATAAAAGTCTTTGACGTATTTTGTCAGCTCATACTCTCGATATAGTTATACGTTTAGCGAAGTAAAAGCACGATACAGAAAAGGCACAAGGACTGATTACCATGCGAACCTAGTTTGGCGATTATTTATGTTTAGCATAAAACCACTAAAATTATTCGCCCAAACTCCACCTCTATTACCAAGGAATTTGGAACGAGGTACGGTTCGGATCATTATTTCTATAACGATTACGTCGAATTATACATAATCGGTGCTTAGTTAATCGATATAATTATAGGCTTAGCACCTTTTTTTTATCTGCCGTCTTTTCGTCGTGTTTATTTTTTGGTGAAAAGGCAATCGTGTCGATAGCGAATGACGTAAGGCGAAGGGAATCTTTGGCAACCAGTTTTAAGAACTGAGGTGGGTATTCGTGGGTTAGGTACTAAATAAAACAGCAAGAGTTGAGTGCAGTTCAGGATTCGGATACTCAAATGTATTGATGTTCCTTTTTTAAATAAGTTAGGTTCGTTGGTCGGATAAAAAAAGAAACGAGGCATGGCATTTTTGGCCAGCATAAAATACTTATGTGCCTGATTGTTTTTCCACAGTCATGATTTCAAAAGAAGATCTGCACATTTTTTCTTCAGAACTCCACCTTGTATAGTTTTAGTAATATGTAAGCCAGTAGTACAATCGTAAGTAATCAAGAAGGTCAGAATCTCTATAAACTACATTTCTAAACTTACAACAGAATTGCAGCATCACAGTTGATTCTCATAACAATTATTAAAAATCAGAGCATCTTATCATGGTAAATTATCTGTTACACCAATATAAAAAAAAGTTTTTCTCATACAATCGTAAATTTGACAAACCAGGCACTAAATTTGTAATTTTAACCAGTTTCTGGTCTATAAGCGACAGACGCAAAATTTGGCCAACAATTGCAAACAGCAACGAATCGATTTAAATTGTGCAAATCCATCCATCATGTCGGTTACATTCAATTAAGTTAATGCAATTAAAACATTAATTCAAGTAATAATTAATTGACTAAAATGTACTGTGATTGAGGATCAGCATGTGATAATGTGTTTTTAACTCGTCATGTATGAATTAAATATATACTGTCGCTGTGATTAATCGGATTCATAGTGAAAATTACTGTGATGTAAATTGCATGAGCGTCAAAGATACAACCTCCTAAATGCGTATTTAATACTATTATATAATAATACTATAATATATACTATAATAACAGTCAAAGTTCTTTAATCACGTGGTTATTTCTTCGGTGGTCACCAATTTTTTATATTTTTAAATGTTTTTATATTTTTTTATATTAATGTTTTAAAATAAAAAAAATATGCATAAAAATAAATGACTAAGAAATAACCACGAGATTAAAGAACTTTGACTTTGAGTATTTTTTCCATTGGTTTAGGGGTTTTCCCGGACGCCAACAGGCCTACTGACTTACCCGAATTTGTCAAATTTTACCAATCAAATATTAACTTCCGGTATTGTGATAAGGTTGAAAATCTATTAAATAAATTTGACAGATTTGTAGGTTTATGTACTGACGTCTATATTTAAGTCCTGTAGATACTTCATGATCTTGGACTAAATATCCAGACCTAATTCATTTATATCGTTTTCACTTTATGGAAACAAACAGTCACAGGAAGTCTTTATTTTAGTAAGTGATTACACCTTCAAAGAAGGTTAAAGACATTTTTATTAAATATCTGTCCGAATGATAGCTATAATTATCTCATCAAACTCGCACCAATTAATGAGTCTTACAAAAATCTATTAATCATAGCAGGTTATTGTTATGCTATCAAACGATGAGCTAACCAATTATGTACTATTACGTTATTTATAAATCCGTGCGTTACGCATTTTCAGCACGCAATCGAAAATCAATATCACGATATAGTAATTTTCTTATTTAACTAGGTATTTTAAATATAAAGTCTCAGCAATTTATTTCTTTAAAGGTTTATGTACAAACGCTAGCACATAAAGCTAATACAATCTGTCTAATTTCCTAATAGAATTTCAACTTTAACGTTAAAGCATATGGTTCAAAGTTGATTGGGATTTTTTTTCTGTTTCGGGTAGTCTGACGTGCTGGCGTCGCTACAGATGCCAGCATATAAAGTTACTACAATCTGTCTAATTTCCTTAACAGATTTCATCTTTATCGCTGAAGCATATGGTTCAAAGTTGATTGGGAAAATTTGACAGTTTCAGGTAGCTCGATGTGCTGACCACTGTATACAAAGCTATATATGTAGGTATTTTACCAAATAAAAAATAAAAACAGGAACTTACCCGCCCTTTAATGGACAGAAAAGTAAATTCACGCAAAGTGCAACGCGAAATACATTGTTAGAGAAATCGCGTGCATCCAGAGCCATACATTGCCATTCTTTACGCGGAACATTAACATAAATAAACGTTTATAACAAGCGCAGCAAAGCGACGCTCACATTAACGCTTGGCGCATTCAATAAACGGGTTGTTCCCACACGATAATTGTGCTCGGGAGCCCGCTTCGTGTCGCCCTAGTAAGTGATTTGGCTTGTCATATTCATTCGGTGTAGAGATTTATAGGTAGGATACAAAAAATATTAGATTGTTGAGCTTACATGAAACATACTTGCCAATTAGGTATTCTTGAAGCTATCTGTAATTAGACGTACCTGCTAATTGAATATGAGATATCCAACTGGAACTAAGCGTGAATGTAGTTTTGAAATTATGCGTTGTAACTCTTCTTCTTCCACTTTAGGTGCCTCTTCATTCCTGAAGGTTAGCCGTCAGCTTTTTGTACTCCTTTCTGTCCATAGCCAGCCGGAACAGCTGCTCAACGGAGGATATGCCAGTTCACTCCCGTATGTTCCGAAGCCATGACTTCCTCTGCAGGCTTAGCGTGGCAACCGTAGAAACAAGTTTTGTTTACCGGAGATTGGATATAATGACAGAAAAGTGATAGATTGACGTAAGATTTCTTTTGTCATTTTTTGAAGTAATTTTTCTTTTCTTTGATTAACATAAGGCTACAAGTGATTATATGCGAGTTGACAGGTCGCGCCATGCTCACAGGCAGAAGACATGTTGACATTGACAGAAAGAGCTTTGTTTTTTCTTGACAGAATAGATATAGAATCACCATGCTAAGCCTGCTGGCGTCCAGCGCGTCTCTTACCCTGCAACTTTCCCATCATGATCAGTCGCAGCAGTCTGTATCTATCGTTGAAACTCCAGAAATGAAATTGAAATACAAATTCTTTCATCAAAAGCCACAATCGCTCTACTTCACGGCAAATCCTTTCTTATATTAAGTAACAAATCTTCACTCAATAATATGAAAAATAACAGCTTACAATTTAACGAAAGCCATGAGAAATACAAAGATTTTACTATTATTTTACTTCACGTGAATAGTTATTATTACGAGCTTTCTTTTTAAGCCCCTCATTAGTGACCATAGCCTTCGAATGTCTGTTATTACGCAGAGAAAAGCTTGTCCAGTATCGTATTATAATTTAATGTCAATTAAGGCGTTTAAAGCCAGTAGGTGCTCGTAAGCTCCCATTCATGACAAATTAATTGATCTACAAGGATATTCTATTTTGACAGAAATTACGACTTTTGACGATTCAGAGCCAGGTAGGGATTATATATACGATAACTAGAAGCTTTCCTTAATAAAAAATAAAAAAAATCTCTTAGGGCCAGTTTCACAATGACCGAATAGCCAATAGGTATCTACCAAATAAATTCAAAAATGGAATAGAATTTGTATAAAATTACCTACCAAATAAACTAACTGGACCTTATTCGTAGGTAGTGAAACGGGCCCTTAATAGTATTCGCCAATTGGCTATCACTGAGTCGTTCAATGCACTTCATGCCCATTAAGGTTCAAATGCACGGTTATCTTACACCATTGTATAATAATAGAACTACTCTAGAAAACAATTTTTACGTAAAAATTGCATGAGCACTAAAAAGTATGCAAAATGTTTATGGCGTAGTGTCACCTGAATGGCAATTAAGATGCAAATAAAGATTAAGTTTTAAGACCCTAAGCTTTGTGACAACTTGTTTTGAGTAAAAATTCGCAATAAAGCAATAAAAAATGAGTTATCTTGAACTAGAATATTACAAGACTTACAAATTACGGCTGTTTAGGTAAACTATAACAAGAAACAGGATTTTAAGTACTAGATGTTAGATACTTCCTACCAATGCAACTTTTTTAAGTTTGTATGTACTTTCTAAGTAGGTCTAACTGTAGGTCCCGGCTGTCATTGAACATCCTTGGCAGTCGTTACGGGTAGTAAGAAGCCAGTAAGTCTGACACCAGTCTAACCAATGGGTATTGGGTTGCCTGGGTAACTAGGTTGAGGAGGTCAGATAGGCATTCGCTCCTTGTAAAACACTGGTACTCAGCTAAATCTGGTTAGATTGGAAGCCGACCCCAACATAGCTGGGAAAAGGCTCGGGAGATGATGATATTAGTTACTTCCTACATAATATTTTTTGCAAAATTTTATTGAAACTTGAAATTAATTTCCTGTTTCATAATTCTCGCTAAAGAGTCTAAACTGTCTCAAAATTATAATTTAAATTAAAAACTGCCAAACTAATTTAGGGAAATTGAGTAGCGTCGGAGCCATCTTGATATCCTAGTAACGAGGCGGCTAATTGGAAATTTACAAGGAGCCAACCGTTTAGTAAAACGTTGAACCTCCTCATGCATTTTACAAAAATATTACATTATGCTGTACTGAAACCTTTATTAATCTAAATATATACCTATAAAGTACGGGTCACGTTGTTTGTACGCTTTGAAAAATTCTTGTTGTATTAGATAGCCAATTTATCGATCAATGCTTTCTAATTAAGGCTAATTTTTATCCATGTGCGCGTACATAATCAAAAAAGGCAGAAACTAGTATATCGGTACAAAAATTTCCCATTTCATTTAATGATCTTAATATTTGTAAATTATGTGTGTCGTTTGTCACCGATAGACTTATAAATTACTAAACCTATTTTAATCAAATTTACCCATAGTGTGCAGTTTGGTCGAACTTGAAAGATAC
Source organism: Heliothis peltigera (assembly GCA_958496145.1). Classification (NCBI taxonomy): domain Eukaryota; kingdom Metazoa; phylum Arthropoda; class Insecta; order Lepidoptera; family Noctuidae; genus Heliothis; species Heliothis peltigera. The sequence goes on from OY292327.1 coordinate 4,063,068, forward strand.
TTGTGGATCAAGCATCTTTACACCTTGATTCATAGTCGCAATATTATTTTATTGCAAATTATTTGTCTGTTATCATAACAAACCTTAGCCACAGCAACGCGTGGCCAGGTTTGCTAGTATAGTATATTGCTCGTTATTGAGAAAGTTTTATTGATACACATGCTTATTTGTAATATTTTTAACAACATCAGCAATCATATTAAGCAATGATAAATCACGATCCATGAAGAAATGACCACTAAATGAAAACCATCCAAACCGCTGAACTCGCTAAATCAATAATTCCATTTCCCTAAACTATTACTATGAATTACAACGTGTTTACACAACAAACCGCACTAATTGACGCTCATCGTGATGCTCAGTCATAAAATTAACTCAGGTCATACAATATTTGCTTACATATGACGTGTTACCTAATAACAAATCGTAACTCCGTCTATTAGTATACACCTTCACGAATAACGTGACTCATCAATATCGTTTAGCGTCGAATTTGTATTTAAAGTGGACATTACGCATGTAATTATATTGGGCATAAATCAGTTTGAATGTTACTATGAGTTCTATGAATCTGCTGTTCGATTTCTTAATGAATATGGTCAAGCATAAACAATCATTGTTTATGTGTCTTAAGTAAATGGTACGAGAAGTTATACAATTTTGATACATATGTCCGAATCATTTGCCCTTATCAAGACATAGACTTAGAAATACGCCCTCATAATTTAATGAACATTTTAATTAGCATACTTTGTAAAAAAATGCCTCGTGGGAAAGTCTGGGAACGTTTTGGGAAATTGTAAAATGCCTCGGATATTACAGTGTTTAAAACAGCTATTTCTCTCGCGCCAAACCTGAAGGAATTTGTCGTGCGCCTACTTTCCTCGACCAGCAAAAAACTTAAGAGCGAGCCTTCAATAGCTCTTCCCCGCGACATCGTCCGACCGCATTTCTTTTATTTTTGAAGTTCCTCATTAAAAAGCTGTACTTTTTAGTCTGGACACAGCCAGTGAAAGTTTCTCATCTCTTTCGACGTCGGAAATGTACAAAAATACTAAAAAGTCTTGATTGCGATTCCGCAATTAATCCACTGGCAGAAAATTGGCTACGCTTGCCGTCGAGTACGTACTCTAGTCATATCTACGGGTAATTTATAGGGATATATAAGTCGTTATTTGGATAACTGAAGAGCAAGCTGACCTACATTTAAATGGAATTTTCCCTTTCAAATAAGGCTTTAGTTTTGTTGGATCAACCCGCCTATCCTACGCAATTCATTATTATAAATTTATTAACAACAAATGTTGACTTTTAAAATAAATCTCTTTACATCGGCTGAAATCACAAAGACGATAAATCATTTAATTGAATTTATGTTGTATTCATGCAAATAACACAAAGGTCTTTGACCGAGTACGAACATTAAAATTCAATAAATTAAAAGGTACTAACGACGAAATAAGAGGAAAATCGACGCGTTAGTGAAGACTTGAAGGTTGAAGCCATAACCTGACTCCCTTCAATTAATTTGATCAAAGTCAACAGAATCACGTTTACCGATAAAAGAAAGATTGTTTGGTGTAACATGAAGTTCGAGAAGCGTTTATATTAATTAAATTAAATATCGTGTTAAAGGAACTAACTACGAAATAACCGAAGTACTAAGAAAAAGAATATTTATTCCTTAGCAATTCTTCGACACCCTCTGTCAACTCTGACAAACAAACCATTACTCCTCTCTAAACTCTAACGAGGTGTCGTACCATTCAATTCTAACACAAACACAGGATACAATAAAGATTTAAAGTAACCCATTTATCGTCTCATAATACATGCATACGCTAACTAGTCCCTCAGCAGTCGCCATCAATATTATAGGCAATTGCAAATACGCGCGACTGAACAGGTTTTGCCCAGAAGGATTTATTCTACACAGAATCTATGTCAAGATCAAGGAGTAAAAACGGGTTTGTTAGTCACCGTACTATGTTTACTTACAGACGTCACTGACCTACAAAAATACTCATAAGATGGACAACAAATCATTGTAATTTGCATAACTTTCGAAATATTTGTTCAAACCCATTTCATAGTTGGCTGATACAAAAATGCAGAATGTATTAACATGTATGTAGGTTTTTGTGTTTAAAGTTGGAATAAAATTCAACATCACGCTTCGAATTCAACATTCAAAACACGCTACAAAAACAACATATAAACAAAAACACAACACGGTAGTAGGTTATTTATTGACGCCTGTGTATACGTAATATGTCTAGACGTATCTTTGTACAGAACGCACCGATAAAGATGAAATCAAGAAGATAAATTCCCTAAGTATTTCTTAAACAAACAGAGCTTCATCTAAAATACAAAAGGCATATTCGAGAACCGACTATCGGAATAACTTACAAATTGCGTCCAATTTGTACAGCGGATAACACAAAATAATGGCGAGTCGATAGTCGATACCTAGTAAAGTTCGAGACTTAATCTCGAGTCGAGATTACTGGGAGCCAGCGGACTATCCTGTACACACAGCTAAAGAGGACAACGCACAAATACCATATACTTTCTCTTTCTGGCAATGTTTTGAATATATACTAAGTGGTTAATTCAACGAGTACGTAAATTTTCCAACAATAAGTGAGTTTACAAAAAAAAAAAATTGGAAATTATACACAAAAATTTTCCACACAATGTATGCTTAACGCATTTCACGACAAAGCCTTAGTAACACACAAACAAAGATAGGAAAGTTTTTCTTTACTGGTATACTTAACTCTTCCACCGTGTGTACAGACTTCATAGTGAGTACATACCGTTACTTAACAAGTTCGACGGTTCGACCTGAACCATGCAGTTTTATACAGCTAGAACAAAATGAGCCAGAAGCACCTCCACTATAACTTTTAAATTTGATGAACAGCAACTTTAATACTTTGATATTGTGAGAATATTTTTCACTCGTTGCACTTTACTCTGTTGTGGTATGGTTTATGAGTTCGCGTGCTCCGTGAAGATATTTCGTTCCATTAAAACGATTAAAGTTTAATTGAATGAACAATAATATTACCCTGGTTTTGATATAATGTGGCGCAACAGTGTTGCTTAATCGCATATCAAGGATCTTTAGTAATTGATACAAAATTGATGATAAAAATTTAAACGATACAATTTAAAAACAAAACTAACAACTCTAATATTTAAGAAATAAAAAGACAGATCCAATATCGAAAACTTGTATCAACATTGGAAATAATGATAACAAGAAATCTAACATACGATTTCTTATGAATACAAATAGAGTAATTCGTAGCCGTCCCCACTGCAATGCTGTATATTTTCTGAATGCAATATTTTCTACGTTCCCTCTTTGAATATTACGTCAAAAAACTTCGATTGTTTTTATATTCTTTTGTTTAAATAATTAAACAAAAGATCGAAAAAAATATCTTTTGAATGTACAGACGCCACTATATCAGGCTAACCGAAACTGTCAAATTTTCCCAATCAACTTTGAACTTTATGTTTCAGCGATAAGGTTAATATTCCATTAAGGAAATTTGACAGATTGTCGTAGCCTGATGTGCTGGCGTCTGTCCGTTTCTGTTATAAACAGTAACTAGTTTATATCGTTTCGTTGCCTACTATCTGACTGATTCGTGGATGCTATTTATGTTTCTACATGATTGAGATTAATGATTTACGAAATACTTTGTGCAGGTGGTGTGTGACTTATATTATTATCTATTATTCGCACCACATTACGATACATATAATACCCACACCTACCTACCTACATTTTAAGACACGATCCTAATTTGTAATTTCATGTACTTCTCATTTTTTCTTAATGCAGGCTGATAAATAAAAAACTTAATGACCAACATATTAATAGTATTCTTAAAAAAGTGACGCTAATAAAGTACATTTATAATCACAATTGCTCTTAAGATGAATGCGGCGCGCGCGCACGCGACTCGTCCAGTTCCGGACTCCGCGACTTTCCAGTGAAAGCGACAAACGCTTCACAGAACACGCCTTTAGGGAATTTATCCAATACTCATCTGTGTACATAAATTATGATTACTGAAATATACATGTTTTGGGGTTTATCATGGAAATGTTGATGATTATGTATGAAAGAATAATCAAAAAGTATTTACTTTGATGTGATGTGTGATGTAAAGATGTCGTGGTGGCCTAGTAGTTAAAGCACCCGCTTCTCAAGTACGAGTGTGCGGGGTCGATTCCAGATCAACAAGTATCTAATTACAGTGTAACTTTTAAAAAAGACTGCGTAAAGGTAGAGGAAACCTGGAAATCGACAATTAGCCTTGAGCAAGCGCGGTGATTGACGCTCATTCCTTCTCCGTATGGGAAAATGAAAAAATCCGGTTTATAATACAAAAACATATTTAGCAAATGAATCTTCAAATAAGCTTGCACACTTCATAAAGTTGAAGCGCTGTCTATATTATAATAAGCACATTGTTTGGAAACACTTGATACAATCAAGGAGCATGCGAGGGCGACTCTCACTGAATCAATATTCAATGTAAGTTGTATAGTCTTGTATAATACTCGTATGCGTGAGCGTCATTTAAGGAAAATGAAAAGACACTCAAATATGTTACTTGATGTTTAAACTTTGAATCATGTTTACTTGAAAATATACTCAGCATACTTGAAAATTTGTGTAGAAATTAAGCTCTTGGTTTTTAAAATTCTAAAACTATTTTATTTAAAACAATTCAAATCTTATTTTAGCTATGAATATAAGGTACTAGTTTTTGCCAGTCGTTTCACCCGCCACCAATAAGAAAATGGTGCATGGAGTAGCACCCGGATAAGCTACAGTTTTGCTCGATCAATGGGCTATCAAAACCTGAAAGAATTTTTCAAATCGAACCAGTAGTTCCCGAGATTAACAAACAAACTGTTCTGCTTCGTAATATTAGTATAGATAAATAAAACGTTATATATCTAGACTACATACCTAGATCTGAGAGCAAATACCATAACGATGTTCGATGCGTAACCACGTTACATGTGATGTGCTACTTGCGCACGATCGGTGATTTCCTACCAGACTGATTTGATTGTTCGAGACAATGTTTGTTTACGAAGCAATACTATAACATTACGCATTGATAGATACGGCTTAAGTGTACCCTAAGCGTAACTTAAAATAGGAGGGTGCCTATAGGGCCGGTCTCTGTAGATGCGAGGCTTGCTGGGGCTGCGGGTTGATCGCAAAAGTTACCGAGGCCCTGGTACACAAAGAACGCTAGAAGGAACGAAGTGGATTTTATTCAGTTGAGACTAAGACTTCCTCCAGCTGTGGGTTCCTACCGCGGTAGGAACAGGAAACAAAAGATCCAAATTTGAATAAATCATCAAATGATGATCCGATAAAATGAAAGGGTACTGTGTAGTACAACACAGTGTTTGATATTAAAACTCAAAGTAATTCTCGTACCGCACCGCTATCTACAAAAGACAACATAAATTATTAAAAAAAATAGTCAGTGTGCAATGCAAATATTCTTCAACATAAATTTAAACTTGTTTTTTTAAATAATGTTGAAGTGTACAACATTTTTTCAGTGAAGAAAGTTCGGATGTTTTCCACAGAAATCGTGTTATCAACAGAAATTCACGAATGGTCAAATATTTTGCATTTCCCTGTACCTGATTGCATGTATTCCGACAATATTATAAGCCTTTGTTATTTTTGTTTCAGGTAAGTTTTAAACTACTGATCAACAACATCGTTTGGAAACGTGCAATGATAAAATGCAGCTTCACTCGTTCTAAATAAGGTTCGGATCTCATAAATAAGATTCTTTGACTATATTAGCATTATAAAAAAACGTTTAAACATCGTATGAAAGATACATAGAGCTATGATAGTATATAGGTGAATATTAGGTACAATGAAGCAGTCTCTACTCTATATACATTGCTAAAATCTTAAAGTAAACATAGCTTACACTTGTGTAGGTACTATGCAATTTGTAATGTACAGACTATCGTGAAAATAGCCAGCAACAATCTAGTTATCTGAACCGGTCAGTGTTCCATCTAAAACGGCATATTTCATCCGAACTCCAAGTGATTAACTCGAATGGTTGCACTGTAAGGAGGCGAGCCCGATGTCCGGCCGAACACACCCGAACTAAGGTAATTATAGACCGGCTGCTTGCCACGTCACGTTGTACTTACAGCCGGACTGAACTAGATTTTCCTTAGAACTGTGTTGTTTTGGCAAGCCTTTCTTGTAATAAAGACTAGCTGTTCGAATGAACTGTTTGCAATTACATTTCATGGTGGAAGAATTTTAATTTAAATAACCAACGTTTATTTTCCCGCAAATAATTACATATAAAATCTTGTCAATGTAATATGAACAGCTCCATATCAGGATATCGTCACAAAATCTCCATTAACTATATAAACAAAAGGACAATCGCTTGTAATTGGAGGAGCGCAGAAAACTTATTAAAGTCCGTATCTTAAGTCTCGATCAAAACAAAAAGCGAGTTTGGAACGTCGCGAGAGTCCCAGTGCGTCGTGGACTTAATCAGCCGCTTTCAAAGTGCACTTGAGGTCCGTGCGAGCTCTTAGCTGGATGTTTCTGCCTCGTAACCAAGTTGATTAAAACTGGCAGCCGGGACGAAGCAAACTGGCCACTTATTTCAACAAACCACCCCTTTTAGCAGCTGCAACACGTCTATTAAGTTTTGTTTTCGTATTAGACATGTTTGAGCCGTTTAATCTTTTTCTGTTTGGCTAGTGTTTACACTGGGAGTACCACAAATGGTGGTGTAAAATAATCCTTTTTGAACGTTATACAGGTGTGGTTTAGAGAGAAGTACTAGTTTTAAGCAATAGAGCTACTATAAATTAATTCTGAAGTAATACAGTGTCTATTTTATGTAACAGTTTACTGATAATACTTAATATCGCAAGGACCAATGAAATAAAACAAACATTTAATCTTGTAGCAGTAGACGATTATTTTTATTGATTATTTACTTCAGTCTTTTCTCAATCAGTCTGTTCAAACCAGAAAAATATTATTTGAACATAATGATATTTTAGAGTAATGCAAAACGACATGTTAAAATTGTTCCCCTCAATGGATGCACGTTTTATTTATATTCATTTTTATACTTTAACATATTCAATATTGACTATAAGTACACTGAGCGGACACCGCTTACTCGTAAAACACGAGTATTGATGAAATTAAATAAAATTATATTATTAGCACTTGTTGCACAACAAACTTTTTAATATTCATATCGACCAATCGTCTACCAATATAGTCCGAGAGTTCACTTATAAACATTCCCTTTATTTTTACAATAAAATTAAATAAAAAATGTAAAATTTTGAAAGCTCAGATTTTTGTTTTATATTTTTTGGATGTTGGATATTTTGCTATAGACATTCACGGAGTGACATAGTTTGCGTCGATCTCCTTTAAAAGGAATTATTGAACAATTTTATAATTTTAATATGCATTGCTTCAGCAGTAATGATACAAAAATACTTTCTACATAATATTATATTTATTTTCGTGTAGAAATCGTACTCTCGTAACGTTATTATTACAATAAAACATGCAAAAACATAATCATAAACTATTTATCCCCATGATTGGACCCAATTCTAAATCGACGTACAAACGCCAGCATATCAAGCTACTACAATCTGTCAAATTTCCATAATAGACTTTCAACTTTATCGCTGAGCCATATGGCTCAAAATGAATTGTAAAAAATTTACAGCTTCTGAACATTATAGTGCAGAAGCTGTAATCAATATAGTATTAAATGCACATTATCAATCATTAAGTTCAGAAGCCAGTTTAATTATTTTGACAGCCGTTATTACTTCGCATTGAAAACAAAAAAACTATACTTAATGTTCACGAAAGCAGAAGTAATTGCTTTAAGATTATATATTTAGACGGTAGTAATTTATCTCTTTAAATACAACAGATATTGATAGGATTATGACTGGTACAACCAATCAATCATCTAGGCTACTACTCTCTCTTTTAATGTTAACTGTACGATCAAAATTAATAGGCACTACTCTAATAAAAATGAATTTTATTCGGCTATCATAGTTAGTGTGTCCAATTGAAGAAGTATAATATTATTCGTATATAAATATTTGCATAATTTGTAATAATAATGTTTCGTTTAAATCCATTCAGTAAAAAAAGGTATCGGGAATGGATGATTTGTTTATGGTTCCAAATTCAAATTTTAGATTTTTGATGTTGCTAGATTGGCACAACTGTTTTCCATTTTGAATTGCGTTTGTTATTTATATTGTACAGTGCTGTTTTTAGTCATATCATAGCTAATGGCTATTGCGATAATGGATATGGATAAAAATATCAAACAAAGAGTTTGTCTTAAATTTTGCATCGCCTATAGAATTTCGTGTTCCGAGTCTCTGAAAATGTTACAGAGGGCTTATGGTGAATCGACTTTATCAAAAACACGTGCTTTTGAGAGGTACTGAGCATTCAAAATCAGTCGAGATGTGATGGATGATTTGCCTCGCTCTGATAGGCCATCAACCTCTGCAACTGAATTAACACTTGAACAAATGATTACCTAACAAAACCTCTTCAAACATAAAATAGCAAACAATTCCAGTATTCATAATCCATGAATTATCTTGAATCATACTGAATTACTCGATTACTTGAAACCCATAAAAAACATTTAAACAAATAAAATTATTTGATTACCTACACTGCAATGACAAAAACCATATAATCCTTAATAGCCCCTTGACCTAAATCTTTAATACGAAGTCCTTTGTATAGTAAATGTGAATAGTACTTATTGTTTTTTATGTTTATTAAGGTGCATTATGGACGACAATAATATACCTACTTAGGTCTAAGTGCAGCAATTGTGCAGTCATTGGAGGCAATGGTGGCCAATAAAGGGCAGGATTCATTAGTTGGTCGTTACAGTTATAAAGTAAATTGATATAAATCGGCGATTTGATTTCCTGGCGAGTTATAGAAAAAGGAACTAGGTATTTATGGTTTTATTATACAAAAAAAAATTCAACCGCCTCTAAAGATGGATTTCGACTTTATTTCTTGAACAAAGATTAGGTAATACGTGGATATTCTAATATTCTCTAGCTAGATCTACAACATATAAAAGTATAATCTATAAAATATTTTAATACGAGTGCATAAAAATAGAAAAAAAATATTATAAAAAAATAGTTAAGTAAAAAAGGAATCGAGCTCCTGAACTACAATGTTATCGTCACATCCTGTAGATACGTTAACCCGTTAACATTTCCAAGTCAAGGAATATTCCAAAGTGTTATACAATAATTGCGTTACTGATTACTCAGTAAGTACTGATGCAAATCACGGCAATGACACTTGTGTAACTTGCGTACTTAATAGTTGCATAGTAAAGCGAATCGATCTAGATCGCTCGCTCTAGTAGAAAAGAGTTCAACGCACGCGCCTGCGCTTGCGCACGCATTGTGATTCTCAATTAGCTTTCGTATTAAATTCCTGGAGTATTAGTGTGTGATCTGAACTATTATTTTTTATATAGGAATAGTAGAGATCGTTCTACTTTTTTTTTGATAATGATTTGTATGCCGCAAGATTGCTCATGAACCAGTACATACTACGTATATCGGTGGAAACCACGTGAAAATCAAACAGAACAGAAAGGCAGAAAGATATATACGATAGATATACACTATGTGTTCATAAAACAGGTACATACTTAAAACTACGAGTAAGGTGTAGAATTTCGAATAAAAATAAAATAAACAGTTTATTTTATTGTTATTACTTATCCTTAATAGCAACAACTAGTAGGTTAATTCAATTACGTTATGAATTCACATGAATACAAATTGTCCAATGAATTGCTCATCAATGACATATAAGCAGTTATTCTTAAAATAAACTCTTGTTACAAGAACATTGCCAATAAATGGTAAAACAAAGAAACGATTTTAACACACAAACTCATATCTTCAACCTTTTTGGAGATAAAATTATAATTCTTGTATTTTCATTTGCCTTTTACTTTCTTATTTGGGGTTAAATTCTAGTGTTAATATGTGTATATGTCTCTCCCATGTACTCAGGACTATAAATTACCGGACTTTTGATAGACGAACGTGGGGCCGAAGACAACACGCTGAACACCTGTCGAGGCAAGTTTAATGGAAATATGATGTCAAAAATACTATTATTATTACTTTTAAAAGTACTCTTCACTCACCTAGAGATAGTTATACCTCCACATCAGCGGTACCTATATAGAGTATAAATAAAAACATAATACCAGTCCACATGTATGACGTAACCGGAACCAAATGCTCTCGTAATGCAAGCGATCTGCTCTATGAAGTTGGCGTTGGATAAATAGTGTCACTTGCAGCTCTCTCCGATTAGTGGACGCTGCGCAAACGCAACTGGTCACTTTCTTCCGTACATGGGATTGTTGGAACTGTCAGAAGATGTAATAAGACTTAAAGTTTTTTTATTGTTAGCGATAATAACGTAGGTATATAATATATGAAAAAACTAATTTTATAAAATATCGATTATGAGATAGATTTATTACAGCACAAGCCTTATATGGTTTTTAGTTAGTTTTAAAATGATAAATTAATTTAAAAATGTACCGTCATATTAGTTCAGTGCACAGGGATTAACATCCTTTACCCCTCCACTTAACTATTACGTACATACATTGATTGAATGTTAAATATTGGAAAGGATATGTCAGACAACGCTTAAACTTCTTTGTCTTACCTTATTTTAAATTGAAGTATAATGTACCTATACTAATATTATAAATGCGATAGTTACGCTTCCAACGCTTAAACGCTAAAACTACTCGACCGATCGAGATGTAATTTGGCTTTGAGATAGGTGGAGTACTCTTTTTATTCGGGGTAAATTCTTTCACTGTGAAAAAGGCCCATTTGCCAAAGTAAAAGGAGAGTCTTTTTGAAAGTTTTAATCTATTCTTAATTTAATGTAAATCCCAATATAATACGAGTATGATATCAATATATCGATACACACGCATACACATACACACAGATCAATTCGTTACGCAAGAGGTTAGATATCTTAGGAGCATGGGAATGTCCATAACCAGCTACCTTGTTTGCGATATCACTTCCTATGGCGGATCACACACGAACCCAAGCCACGCGTGAATGCAACGGGCGAAAATACGGGTGAAGTACTTCGAGGCAAAAAAAACTATTTTTTATTAGTTCAGTTTGGAGTTAGGCAATTAAAGATAATCAATCAATGAATGATGAATTAGAGATCAATGTTAAAACAAGAAATTGACACTTTTTAATGATTACGCTTTCATGCTAAAGGAGCTGAATCGATTGGGATGAAATTTCGGTGTTGTGATACGGCTACTGTCCTATGAGATGAGGATGAAGTCGCTGACCGACCTGATGCATTGACACAGTGACATAGTGCAAAGTGAAATGTTACTAACATAGGTTTAGGTTTTTGTATACACACAATTTTGTATAATATACTATGTATGTTATATATATGTATGTATAATGTGTCTTTAAGGTATATATCTATGAGCCAATGCAGCCTGAAAATAAAGGTATTTTGATTTGATTTGATTGATGAACATATGATTTTCATAGCATGAGCGTCGCTTCACACACAGAGCGGGACACGTGGTAGTCTGTGATCCGCCTTTTAAACCACGTTGAAAGTGGCTAAGTTATTATATTAGGAAGAAGCAGAACACGTAATAATAGTATAGTAATTATTAATAAGCCTGTCAAACATAATGATAATTGTTAAACTCACGCTATGAACTCTTGTATTAAATTCCACATAACGATTATACATATGTTGTCCAAGTAATAGGCGAATGTATGTACGTTTATATCTAAAGCATTAGTTAAACGATTTATAAATGTATTGAGATGGACAGGTAGTTAAACATTAGGACTAATAACGCAGGTAAATAACATTTAATACTTAGATAGAACAAGTTCTTAAGTTGTATATTTTTTGTGACAGCGCCCTTTTTCTTTATTGTACATTGCTTAATCTGCAGAATAATTTTCGAATAAAGGGCTTGTTTCACCATCTACGAATAAGTTCCAATTAGTTTATTTGGTAGATAATTTTAAACAATTTCTGTTCCATTTTTGAATTTATCCGATAGATTTCATTGTGTAACTGGCCCTTAGTCTATGAAAATATAATTGGTACTATGGGTCTGTTTCACGAATGTCCAAATAGCCAGTGTCTACCGAATAAATTCAAAAATGGAACAGAACTTGTATGAAATAATCTACCAAATAAACTGAGACTAACTAACTAGACTATTTCTGTTAATAAGCCACGTAGTGTATTGTCGTTCTGAAATTTATGCGCGTTTTTTGGCAGAAAGTCAATTTAAAAAAAGGACATTAAATCTTTTAGAGTGCAAACTTTTTGCATGATTTCAATCTAAGGTTTATATGCAAAAAAGGCAAGAACAAAAAAAAACAAAAAAAATCTCAAGGTCGTCCTAATTTCGAAAGTAAGTAAACCTACAGTTTTCAGTTGCAATCACAACGAGATTAGACCTTGAAAATTCTAGCCTTGTTACCGCCATCCACATCGAATTGATCTTTTGTGTGCAACTAGCTTCATAGCCTTAAAGCTGTATATACACACATTCTTCTTCAATTATTCTTCTCCCTAGAAAGAACGCATAGGAAGTGGTACAGGGTGGGAGTTTTGGGGACTGTCTTTTTTTAATCTTGACGTTCAAAAAGTGCTCTTTTGAAGCCAAGTTAGAATAAATGAGTTAGAGTTTATTGAAAAAAAAGCTGAACAAGTAGTTTCTAAAATAACACTCTACTTTTAATTCTACATACATATATAGGGTCTAACATTACTAGTGCATCATATGTATATTTACAGGTCATCTAGAACATGCTAAGGATCGTGTTTTTTTGTGGTAAATATGACATGGTTATTTTAGGAACTATTCATTCAGAATTTTTAATTTAATCTTATATTTATAATCAAGTTAAAAATTATTTTTTTTAAATATTAATTTTATCTAAACTACATATTATTAGTTCAACCATCGTGTTACGCATTAATAGATTTAACTGATTCATGTTACAATTATAAAGACATATGAAACCTTGAATCACGGATAGTGTTGTTAAGTGGCACGATGTATCCGGTGTGGGTATGATAATATTATGTAGTCCATGCGATCAATTAGCTTACATATATATCCTTTACCTTGTATTTATGGTCCATGGTGTATCAAACACCGTCAAATCAAACATTAAATAGTTCAGATTTTTTGGGATGGGTATCAGGCCTTTTATACAAGTCAATATTCGATATATATTTATTTGTAAAAAAGAAAACAACGGAAATTAAAATAATAATAGAGAATTGCTTTTGCGTGTGATATTTGTATTTGAATCCTGCCTGTAAATACAAAAAAAAATATATTCTTCAAATCGCTGACATCAATATTTACTAGATAGTCCATTCATTGTATACAATACACTACATTGTTAGCACTAGGTAAAACCGAATTTGTGTGGTTTAGACATCAAACAGCAAATCATTGTGTGTTCAATACACAAATGTCCGTGAGCCCTAAAACAAGCGATGACTAACACGACGCGAACTTTACCGTCGACCTGTCTCTTTGTCCACAATCGGTAATAAGTCACAGACATCCTTCACTCAGCTAACTGCATTTTATTTTTTCGTATTTTTCCACACCACGTACACAATATGTACGCAGAATATTTACTATAAAATTAACATTACAAATTCGTAACGATGAAATTCTATGAATCACAAACGGATCTACAGTGTGCGTAGAAAATGTATGAAAATTTTAATTTAATTAATGAGTTTGTCTTTCTATATGGGAAGTAAAGGTATAGAAAGTTGGTCTCGGATCTTTCCGTGTTTATTTTTAGAGAGAAAGAAGTGTAATGGTTGTAGTACAGCCACAATGAGAGCGTTCGTTGTGGACTAACCGCAGTGCTTAGCGATGCGATATATAGTACTGCACACGTGTGAAATAGCTCTCTCAGACGTTTTGTGTACACCTTCGTGGGTACTACAAACAAGCTGACAGTCTTTTAACCAATTTTCCAAAAAGCAAGAGGTTCTCAATTCGAATGTTTGTATTTTTTACAAGAAGATAGTCTTTTTTTTCTATAGACCTGGCCTACCTACTTTTGTGATTTTTTCATATATGTATGTACATAATTAAATTCTATCGTTGTTTCTATTGCTTACGATTAAAATTAGCAGGTACATTGATTGGCTTCAAAAACTATTAACTGCAACACGAAAAGTTTTATCCATGACATCAAATTCCCACATTAGCTCTGTTGTTGGATCTCAGTAAAGCTTTCGATTTTGTCGATCATTCCATTCTCATCTCGAAACTTGAAAAATATGGAATTAGGGGATCCTCTCTGTTATGGTTTCAGTCATATTTACAAAACAGAAAACAATTCACTAGAATTACAAAATTTGATACTGAAACTAACAATGTGCTAGAGTTTGACTCTAATCAAAGAATTAATAATTCTGGGGTACCACAGGGTAGCATTCTAGGGCCCTTGCTTTTTCTTATTTATGTCAATGACCTTCCACGAACGCTGAAACATGAATGTGTCTTATTCGCTGACGACACGACTATAATTTTGAAAAGCAAAAATATAGATACATTAAAAACGGACATATACAAAACATTAGAAGACGTAATACAATGGTTAGACTTAAATAAATTAAAAATAAATATAGAGAAAACTAAATTAATTAACTTTAAAACATATAAGAGTAAAAATCTAGATGTAAATATAAGCTACAACAATTCCCTCATTAACCAAATATATAGCGCAAAATTCCTAGGTATTATTCTCGATACACATCTATCGTGGAAAGCACATATCGATAGTTTATGCATGAAAATAAACAGGTTTGTTTTTGCACTTAGGAAGGTAAAAGATGTAACCAGCAGACATACGTCTATGATGGTGTATCATGCTTACTTATGCTCTATTATACGGTATGGCATAGTCATTTGGGGTAATTCTTGCGATATTGCAAGGGTGTTCATAGCACAGAAAAAATGCATTCGAGCACTATTTGGTATGAAATGGTCCGAATCATGCAAACCTGTCTTTAAATCAAAAAATCTTCTAACTGTGCCCTGCATTTATATCTACGAAGTTGCTAAATTTGTTAAGTACCACAGTCATATTTTCACCTTCAACGATAATACATTTAAACGTAAAATCAACCACCTTCCTCTAAAAATGCCTGTACCCAAGTTAGAGTTATTTAGGAAAAACTGCGCTTATATGGCACCTCTTATATATAACTCTCTGCCCAAAGGAATGACTGATTTGCCGTATAAAAAGTTCTGTAGTGTCTTACATAAATGGTTAATTGAGGAGAGCTTTTATAGTCTCAAAGATTTTTTAAATAAAAGCACATGCCGTTTTGGTGCCCACTAAGCTATTGACTCATGTCATGTGATTGTAAATTGATTATAATTTTGCATGCCCATAATGAGGGTGAAATATGATATGTACTAAACCTACAAAATTGTAACATCTTTTGTATCACCATATTTCTTGCAAATAAATGATTTATTATTATTATATTTGTATGTCTCTACTAGACCACGGGACTACAGAGTCCCGGATTTTTAGAAGGCGAACGTGGGGCCGAAGCCAACACGCTGAAGCCCTTTTAAGACAACTTTAATGTATGTAATGGTGACACAAAACCGACGATTATCCCTGTATACACTATGGAAATGTACCCAAGGATAACCCCCGGTTTGTGCTAAACTATTGCTAAGTATGGAAGAAAATCTACTTGGGTTATTGTGATGGGATGCTAGTGGACTAGGGAAGGGAAAACTATGGGGACTATGACCCCTGCCGATAACAATGTAATAAATACATGTAAAAATGGCAGGAGGAGACTCGCCAGCTCACTTACCGGGCCCCCGGGAACTAGTCGCTAAGTCGCAACAAGGGGGCAACGGGGACGTGAGCGGCTGAAGGGTGAGGTTGCCCCGGCCGGCTTTCTACCCAGATCACGCGCCTTAAAACCGGCATCAAGCCAGGGTCCGGCATCTCTGTGCCCACTCGCCACTTACCCGAGGCATTCACCCTCCGAGCATTGCTCTAGCGACTCCACTCTGGACGGCCAGTGAAGGCAAGCCAGAGGTGGGAGAGCTATCCCCCTTCAGGGTTCACTCCGGCGAGCCGGAGATGAGGGACAGTATCCTCTCCCTGGAGCACTCGGTACCCGCGGGGTCGCTACTCCCCGACATCCGCCTCAGATGCCCTGCGGGCTTATTATTATTATTATTATAAATTATCGTAGGCTTTAACATATAATTAAATATTTATGGGAGGTAAAAAAAAACATAACGTCCTATATAATTATAGAATACAAGCCATACACGCAATTAGCACTCTAAAGATACCAATTAAATATACGGAAGGCACGCGGAGACCTTACACATGAAAATGGTATACATTAGACAGTCATGTGGTTCCTTGACTTGCCAATATATGTATATCTACTATATACTTATTTATATAGCTATATATTAGTTACAAAAACTGAGGTGCAAACGTGAGGTTATGTCACGAACGTTGGCCAATGCTCCTATTTGACGTGACACCGCTTCCTAGTCTTAAAAATTAATTTTATTTATTAGCTATCCGTTTGTTTATCAATATACGCACTAATATTATGAGTTTTTTTGTTTGATTGGACGCGCGAGAGATAAGAAACTACTGGCCCGATTTAGTGCTAAATAGTCCATGTATCGATGAATGCTATACTAAATTCTGTCCGGGCGCGCGAAGTATATCCACGGGACGCGAGTGAACCTGCTGGCGTAAGCTAGTTGACTTATTAAACCTTTTGTGGTTTAGTATTGATTAGTGGATGGTATTCAGAACTAGTAGCTGTCAAATTCAGTGGTGCATTTGTTTATCTTCGATGTGGCAGGTTCCGCAGTTTTTGTTTTATTAGTTTTTTTGATATTGTATTTATGTCGTGTCTACTTTCATGTCATCTTTGAGAATATTTTATTATATTATTAACTTTTCAATTAAAAGGGCCAAGTTTTCTTGATGTTCTACTAGATGTTTTAAGCAAAACCATTTACCTCGTCAATGTTACCTTCAATCTTATATTCCTTGATTTTTCAAAGCTTAAGAAGTCCTTCCAATTTCCCGTTCCAAATTCGCTTAACTGACATCTGTACGGACAATTATAATAAAATTACTTGAATTTATCGGACGAGAATCTCTAAAAGAATATTTTGAATTAAGAATATCCGAACGCTGTAATTACGCAACTTGAAAAATAATTTAGCAAAATTATTAGAGATGGAAACTTTGGGACCATTTATTTACAAATGAACATTTAAACAAACTTTTTACAAAGAAGCGGTTGCAAAAATTTAGAGTCACGCACAAAAACAATTTATCATAGTGATTGTTGTCGGCATCTGGGCGGAGAAATAAATCGCAGAGTTTTAACATTAAGTCGCGGCCCTGGGCCGGCCGGCCCTAACGGCCAGGTAATAATTCCAATCTGCACCGTCCGTACAACTTCAAAACGGCCAAACTTCAACACATTATCTTTTAATTTGGACCCCGACAGACAAATAAGATGTTGCCGAAAGGAATTTCATTGAAACAGTTGAAACTTCGGTCGAGACAGAATAATTGACGCGAGAGATTGCCGCCCTCCATAGCTGTTTCTAAAGCAATGAGATACGAATTTCTCATTAAAATTTTCAGACTGAAAGTCGGATTGCCGGTGCTCTATTCAATTCCGCCTTTTGAAACTAAATCACAAGTTTTAACGAATTACTTTGACAATAAGGCATTTTATAAAACATAGGGATCGAATAATTAAGAGGGGTCGATCGGGCGCGTATGTAGATGTCATGAGTTATGGAAGTGGCACAATAGTCCGGAAGGGACTGCCGCCAAACTATAATAGTATTCCGACATGTGTGTCCCTCAACCACGCACGTTCGATATTAAATTGTACCCGCCATAGATTTAATAGCACGCTCGATGAAATAAATTATTTCGATACCGAATTATGGTTTGAAAGCTTTGTGTAACAGGTGCAGTGTTTTCTGGATATACCATTTCCAGAGTTTTTTTTTTCACTTCCAGCTAAAGCAATATTCTTTGGAAGTTTAACAAAGCACCCGGCTGTCTTGTACTGTCGGAGTCCGAATGTTCCCACAATCTGCCTCTCTCAAGAAAATCTATAAAATTTTATATTTCGCTTGTTGCTGATTACATTTCTTTGTATATTTTTGTAGACACTAAAATCCACTTTTGATGAACATTTGAATATATTTACATTAAATTCTGAATTTATTAATAAAACATTCTGACTACATTATAGGTATTTAGTCAGTAAAAACTCCTTCGCGTTTCCGCTAAATTGTTTGATCTCTACTTTAAGTGGTATAATTAAATTAATATTTGTTAGTTATGTTCCGAGTTATATCATAGGTAACTTCCTATTTGTGATATTTGTAGCGAATATTCTAACAATTCTCGAGTTGTGTAAGAATTATCTAAATTAATACAACGTTACGTGTCCACCGGTGTACATCGACATAAAGCTCATTTGGGCGCTCGTAATACCTTTTATTCATTCATACGATTGTCAGGTATATAAAAGATGTGCAAATGGTGGCGCCGGCGTCGCCTCTCCGTCGCCGCGTCGTCGGTTTGTTCTCGGAGCGTCAGGTGAATCTTTCGTTTTCATCTCGCCTTGTATTATGCTAATCAGCCTCACTTTGCGAATAGAATGAAATTTAATTTCTCCGCAAAGTCCGTCCGTTTAGAAGTTTCTTTTTCACCGACTTATTCAAATAGGCACTCGGTGATTAATTTTTGGAATTCATCCTCAGTTACATTGAATGAAACAAGTTTAATTAACAAGTTCAGTGTCGAGTCCTCGCATAAGTATTATAACTGTTTGAGTTTAGTCATGATCCGAGTAACTGAGAAGTCTTCCCTTACAAATATTTGATATAGAAAGGCTAAAGTTTGCCCTTAACTTAGTCGATAGAGATATAATTATGTTTCCGGAATATTTCTTAGCTTTTAATGTTAAAACTAAAATGAAGCTTTGATAATTTTCTCTAAAAGATCCTGTAAAAACAGACTTGGATTTAAAAATTTACTTCGAAGTCATTAATACAATCTCCTATGACAGTAGTCCTTACATTTAATTGAATGCAACGACACACGACCTTTCTATTCACAATGTACGCCTCCATTATTAGGCCATTGTCGAAATTTTAATTACCAGCTAATTACCTAGTTACAATTAGGTCAAGCAATATGTACTGACAAATTGACAACAAAGAAAAATATTTCAAATTATTTCTAAAAGTTGCCGCCTATTGCATAAAGATTTTATTATTTTACTAGTTTTATTTGTCAACGATTGTTTTTTTTTTTCCTCTATTAGTAACTTAGTAATTGAATTCTTTTGTAGAGCTATATCCTGAAGTAATTATACGTTTAAAAAACTGTGGTAATTTAATTAATTGAATGTTTAACGGAACTATACAAGACTAAGTGGCTAGCTATTATAGTTCCGTATACCACGTCAGCGTTGACGGGACTTAAAATAAACATCTAGGTTTTATTTATAATTTTGTATTAATCCTCTATATTGAACTTGAACTTTTAATTTTAAAACCATTAAAGAAGATTGAACTTCATGTCAGGTTTTTTATTCTTTTGGGTGGAATTAACGTAAATCTAAAGTTTCTGTGACTTTTCCCAACTAACTTGGGATAGGTTTGTAATTTAACTGGATGCAGCTGACGAACATAACTTTGCAAGTTGTGAAACTACTATACCGCACTGTGGTAATCAATCATATTGTTACGATACTATTGCGAATCCATCAGTGTATTTCTTTATGAAAGCATATAGGAAACAAAGACATAAAAATATCGTACTGAATATTCCGCGATTAGATCTTCAGTTTTTTTTAAGAATACATAAAATAAAAGCAACTATAGGTATTTCCTTGTCTCACATCGAAATCCGATATACCGATACCAGCAAAATGTCACACAATAAATAAGCATCTGTAACTTTCTCGGCGACCCAAGTGGTCACAGACCCATATCACCACCAGTTCGACGAGTTTTCGATGACGTCACCATGAGACAGGGTCAATCACCACTCTCTCCGCGACCTCTGACTCCACCATAACTCCTGAGCATCACCAGTTATGTAACTATTACGTATTAATGCATAACGGTGATAACCGCGCGGAAAGTTATCATTTCGTTTGTTTAAAATAACAAAAGATTATCGTTGTGAAAAAAAAAAGATTTGATTATTTAATCATTGCGCGTAAAAGGGAAAGTTATGTGTCTAATTGCGGCGGTATCATGGGCTACTGAGCTGATTAGACTGTCACCAATGGAAAAAAGCAAAAATAAAGTGTTTAATTTCATAGTTATGCGTTTCATACCGTGAAATCTTCAGTAAACTTTAGCTGTAGAGAAAACGTAACAGCCGTTACGATATGCATCATTAAAACCTTTGATAAACAGTTATTTTTACAAAAACAATAACGTAACTTCTTAACAATAACTGGTTCTGAAATCTAGAAAATATGAATTTGTATGCAAGTCAGATATTTGAGAGTTTAAAACGTTATTACGTGAAAACTTTGCTGAACACCTTTTAAACTTGGTTTAATGCAAATTATCATGGTTAGCACATTATGAACAGATCTTCCGTGCTTTTAGATGACTTCTTAAAATAACGTTACAATTGTGTTAAGAAAGAAAGAAGAAGAACACAAAACGTGAAATATTAATAAATATATAACAAAAATATGGTTGTGCTAAATGGACTCCAGTTCAGCAGTCATGCTAGACAAGTTTATGCTAGACAGTTATGCTAGACAACAACTAGTGACGCTGGATTTCAACTGGGCCAACGAGGAGATGCGGGTGTCAATCAGCTTGAAATAATTTAATGTATAATGTATGTATTAAACTGATAAAATGTTTCAATACTCTAAATATTTATATTTGAAACGAACATGGGATATATTTAAAAAGGTAAATTCGAGAAATTTAAGTCCAGTAAAATCGTTATCAATCCACATGCATTGGTATTACAATTACGCCACATTGTCCCAATCAAGCCCAATACTTGTATGTCTACTTAAGTTTCATTAAAATGTCTCCATTACCTGATGTCAGTAAATTATTTCCTTTCTGACACAGTAATTGAGTGTTGGGCATTTTATTGAAATACTAGAAAATTATTCTCAGAGTGAATTACTCGTAATTAAGCTTAGAAGGAGTAGTGTAGAAACGGTCAAGTGGCAGGATTTACGCTCCTTATCTATTTTTTTTGAAGCTCTTTTCTAATTAACCAATTCGGTTTTAAAACGACGTTTTTTTTAATTTGCATTTCGCATAAAATATTGACGCTATATCGGGCTACTATCAAGTATGTTAATATAAAAATGAACTATTTGAATTGACACTTCCCGTGACTCAAAGGCTGACTTTTATTTCGCCCAACGATTAGCTATTGCCATCTAACGTAGCAATATTGCCAGCTTAAGAAGACAGTGATAAGGACCAATTTTTTGGTGTCCTTTGTTACAGCCCGCAAGTCCGTACATATCTATCTAGTTAAGTTAGTTGAAGCTTTTTGGATTAGTGAATCTAATATTTTCCATTAAAACTATTTTAGTTGTCATACTACGGTATCATAACATGTACCACGGTAATCCCAAGTCTGTTCATTACCAGACATACTGGTCAGAGTCTACTAATGCATTTGATAGCCACTGCGTTTAGGTCTTCTTATATTGAAACCGACTGTCGCACAATAATCGCCTTACTGGCTCAGCAGAAGGAGATGTGTACATAATAGTGTGACACACTTACGAATAATGCGATATTATTTTATTTATAACTGTGAGGGAACGTTAACCTTTGTAGTCCCACAGGGGTTGGAAGTGCGACACTCAGCTTGGTGGAATATCACTTTAAAATGCACCCTACTGTACACATACTACCCCTCATCCCCATTGACATGATTCTTTTTTTTATTATGTATACATCAAAGTCATTAACATAGCTAGTTTAGTTCCTTAATGATAAAAAGACTCGTCTTTTATTCTAAATAATACTGTTTTAATTATTATTGTTTCCCCTTTTTTTTGATCGCTTAGTAATTAAAGCTAGCAAGCATCCAAATAAGATTTCTGTCTAAACTAAGTATAGTAAATTAATCAAGGTATTCATAAAAAACAAACACCAAAAAATTACTATGTATTTATATTTACTAAAAATAAATCTTCCAAATAGATATGGATCCATCTGGATTTATTTTTAATGACCGTTATTAATTGTATAACATCATTACATCGTTGTATAACACGATAATGACACAATAAAACTCAATAACACTGAATATAAAAGGGGTTCTTTAACAATGTCAGTTAAAATTTCAACGAAATCGGTTTAGGGTGATTAATGAATAAATCTATAAAGAAACAGATTTATCTATCCACCCTCAAGGGGATTAAAGGTTTCTTTTGACTGTCGAAATGAATTTTTAAGATTTATAAAAGGGCTTTGGTGATAAGAAAGACGGTTAGGGATTTCGAATACTAGTTTTTGAAATGAAGCCTTTATAATAATGCAATGTAAATTCTAAATTTAAGCTTTACTTGAAGCCACTTGAAATGACTAAGCAATTATTCTTGAGTCATTTTCAATTCAGTATTCAGAAATCTGCTTCGTCTTTCTCCCGATTGTATCTGTACTATAACAATGTACATATATATAATCGTTATTAATATAAAAAATAATTTGGTTTACTTTCCATATAAAAAGACATAGGAAATTGTTAAACATTAAGTAAAGTACAGACTCAGTCAAAGTACCCAAGTCTGTCAAATTTTACCAATCGAATATTGACCTTCTGGTATTGTAATAAGGTTTAAAATCTATTAAGGAAATTTGACAAATTGATGTGTACTGGCGTATGTACATCCGCGTCACCCATATTCTTAATAAACTACACTCTCTTAAGATCATTATATTTACTTTCAATACAACTTTATTGAGCAAATGCTATCGTTAACCTTTCCCTTTATTACACAATAGTTGAGATATAATAATATCACTGGAGGTAGGTATCTTCGCTAGTTAATCGCTAAAGTCACAAACGCCCTGAGGCCCTGTCAGGTTAAACTGAATATTAACTTTCCCGTGAACCGTGATATACTGCGATCTCAGATCATTTAACAGCGGAGCCGCCATGAGTACACTCTCTATACGATAAAGACTGTCAATTTAAGAGCGGTGAATGAGACAACGCAACTAATACCATAGGTGGCAACTAGTCAAACTCAATACATTTATTAAACTTTCAAAAAGGGTGTCCTTCTATGCAGTTTGTATGAAAACACAAACAATGTCGTCACATATTTTCCTCTTCGAGCCGTATACCTAATTATTTCAGTTATTTTATAATTTTTTTTTTTTAATTTTCGTTTCAAAACGAAAAAATTGATACTATTTTAAGCATGCACTACAAATTGAATTATATAATTAAGTTTCTGATCTAGTCATCTATACAATTGTTATCGTTACGCACACACACGACAAAAATTATCCACGAAAGATAAACTTGACTCACATATGTATGTAGTTATGTGCATAGAAGTATGAACGGTGGTCTCGTACTTATGGCAGAGGGAGGGCACATCATTGGCGTCTCCAGTTGGTTTATCTTCTAACACAAGCGACATGCAAAGATAATTTTGGTAAAGTGACAAAGTTAATTATCAACGTTTATGTGAAGCGAAAATGTTTAGTGGAACATCGCGCAATTTTGTGGGAAGTACGTAATATGTATTTTATTACATGTACAATAATTAGCATGTTGCTTTAGATTTTGGTGTTTAAGTAAATGAAGAGGTTTTAGCTATGAGATATATTATTAATATATAATTAATATGATACTTTGAATTCCCATGCTATATAAATTTTACAGCTTATAGTGTTACCATATCTGTATCTGTTTGTGAGATTAATAACACAGTCAATGATGACAATAATCATTTTTCTAACTATAATCTTACTCATTTCAGATAGACTGAAGTGCCATCACAGCCTACATTTGGTAAGTTTAAAACATTTCGTTTATTAGTACCTATCCTATTAATATAGGTAACACACACGAATATTCATAATTTTAATAGCCAGCTTTACAAAACTGTAGCTCTAAAAGAAAATGCCACAAAGTCAAGCAAACACGATTGAACAAACATTGCCTTTTATTCAGTGCACGTGCAAACCAATATAAGAGCCGCCAAATGAAACGTTCGAGATACAAAACCAACATTGAGTCCACATAATTAATGGCAGCAAGGTAGGTGTCCCAGTTAGAACTAGCGTGTCTTATTTAATTTGGCACGAGCTACATCGGAAACTATCGACCCTCCGGCGCCGGCGGCCGGCGGAAATCAAACTAATCGATTTTCATTTCGCCGACAGGAAATTAAATCCTTTGAGAGTCGTTCTCGATAACGGATTTCAGCTAAGCACGACACGTGTTCGGCTATTCGAACCTCGGATAACCTTTTTTTTTTAATATTAACCCTGTTTCTACGACTTCATTATTACACGGCGAACTCGTTTAAGCTTCGGTCGAATTGGTTTTCATAAATTATTCTGTTAATTTTCACGTTAATGGCTGCGGGGAACTACGTTTTTCGTTTTATTACGTTATGCTAATAAATATATATTTTTATGTACATTCATTTGTGAGTATTTATTTGGGACTGGCTACTTACAGATTTACGTTTCTTGTATGTATGTATAACAAAATAAAGCTGATTAACCCTTAATAATCCAATACATCGTGATTAAACATAAAGTATTTATAAATATTTTGTGGCTTAGAAACAGATTTGTATTGAAATCGAATTTAATTCTGAGAAACTTTTGTACTTACGATCTTTAACCCAACACGTGCTTAAGTATCGGACGTGGTATCGAGAACAGCCTTAAAATAATTCAGATTTAGTTTGATAGGAATTTCAATCAGACCTTGAAGTTTTTATAATCAATATTTATATAACATTACTAATAATTTTGCGTATTGTTAATTTAAATGGAAAAGGAAATTGAAAACTGTAACCACTTGATGGTGTTTATTTATGTCTGAAAAATTATCCTAAGCTATTTCAATTGCATATTTTTCTCAACATAAAGTAAATAGTGCGTGAATCGATCCAGCTGATCTAAAAAACCGTAATTTGTCTCGGTGTAAAAACTTAATAAGCCATGCTATGCCGTGCTGTACAAGTGCCAACTTAGACTAACTTTACATTGACAGCCTAAGTTGCGTGTCTAAGCGAAGTAGTTTTTTCAGCTATTTAATGGCTGCACTATTTTTTGTCCTATGAATCAATTTGCAACTTCAATGGATAACACGCACATAAAAAATTCTTAAATGTAATCTAATTTATATTTCCACGCGTAACAATATGACCTACATTTTGATTGACAAGTTCTTGTACATAAACTGTAAAAAGTATTGAAATTTAATTTATATTTTGTGACCTTTTTGCATAATATTTTCATCACAGCACAAGCCCGGCTTTTGTGTATTCAAGCGAAATATAAATAACCAATTATAAGATACTGATTAAATTTCTTGTAAGTGTCAAACAATGAAAGAGCAGAAATAATCTTGACAACAAATTGCAGGATTATATTTTTACTACGAAACAACGCCTCGCGCATAATAAATATTAACAGGCGTATGGACTGTTAATATTATCATGCATTTTTAATTCATTAAAATATTTTAAAGAAATACATATTCCTATATTCATGTCTCAGTAACATGACACCATATATCTGAACTACGCCCTACCAAGCTGCCTCACTAGTTTACAAAGCTAATTCGATAAGAAGTCCCTATATGACATGTACCTACGTACTATGTAAGAATACTTCGATTTGTCGAGAAAGCAACGCAACCTCCCTCGGGAAATTAAGAAACAAGATATTGGCACTGACCACGTCTCCATGTTGCGACCGTACCTATGCGACTGTTCGCGTTTATTTTCAATTATTGGCCCGAATTATTTGTCATGGGATCTTGAATGTTCTTTATACGTCTTGTCTTGTTTAGAGCTTTCGTTTTACTGTTGTTTGTTGGGTATTCTTGGATGTAGTGACGTAGCCACAAGAGTTATGGATGTCGATCGCTACAAATACCTACACTAAGATATTTTGTAATGAAAGCCGAATAATTTTCAATAATACTCTATAACCGATCAATAATTATGAATTATGTGACATTCAAGCGAACATTACTGAAATCCAAAATGTAGCCACTTTTGTGCTATTTTTACTTAATCATACATTTAGACAGTTACGTTATTTAACAAAAACCAAAGTCGTTTTGGTTTTTATAACTAGAAAACAAAACAAAAGCACCTCATTATTCAAAACATTAAAATAAAATGGAATGTTATTTATATTATCAAAAGGCTCAGATATTATTCCATTTGTACTTGTTCTGTAAATCTTGTGAAAGCTGACGTGCTTACCGCAAGCCGAGTAAGGCAAAACATTTAATAATTATCAACAAAAATGTTTTACGAATTAATGTTCGCAGAAACACTCAGCAGTACCTACTGTAAAATATTGCTTTATATTGTAATCACTGACCGTGATAATGGCCGTGATTGTATTGTGCACTAAATCTACAAAACGTAATATTGCTACTACTCATATTTTATCTCTTAACCGCTTGTGCACTAGAGACAAATGTACCGCAACTCTTGCTGCGTAATATGTAAGTATACAAGTTCCTAAATTGCTTGTGTTGTTACATAAACTGTAGATTCATGAAAAGCGAAGCGAGCCCGGCAGCTATTCCCTAAATTTTGACGAGAAATTTATCACCATTAGGGCCAAACCAAGCTTTATCCTTAGCATAAGTAGTTACTTAAATAGGTAAGTAATAAATCCTCATTAAATTATAGAGGCCAATATAAGAAATAAATTTCAATTAAACATTTTTATTGCCTCCGAAAAGCTATCGCCAACTGTAAGCACCACATTCTAAGAAGCGGCGCATTCACTTATCAATTTTATCTGTCACTGCATATTTCACATAGTATGCGCATAATGCGTTGCATATCATTTATAATGTTGTGTTATCGCCTTTACTGCTAGCATACATCATCTAGTGAAATGTGACGGTGTGGTCCAACTTCATTCGTTTATCATTTTTATAGCACCCAACAACACCGCACGGAGAACTACATGGCTGTCTAAAAAGTTTTCAGTGGTTGCGTTTATTTTTCGAATATTGTTACACGAATATATTTTCTGTTGAAAGCGTTCTTGAATTAAAACACGTCATTTGCACCCAAACATTAATAGTGGTTGTAAAGGAAATGGATCTATTCATAAAGGAAATCCCCAATAGATTCATGGATTAAACCAAATAATGAAGGGGTGAACCCTATCGATGGTCCCCGTCTATCTGAAACCAGAAGAGTAAATCGTGCCATATGTTAATTCTACGTACAAATTTCGGTGGCTAGCTGGTATCCTGTACTCCTACAATTCAGTGCACTCCTAGTAGCAGTACAATTTAAAACAGATTTTATGATCGGTCACCTAACATAAATATATGTATGTATAATATATGAATAAATTAAAGAAAACATGTCTATACAAAATAGAATGAAACATTTGTAAAATCTTTGAAACTAGAATTGTATGTTGGTGATATCGATGCCGGCAGTCTGTAATGTAGCTTTTATAATAAAAAATAAAGGCTACGACTTTTATACGCGAACCCAAAACACCGTGCAAAGCAGGCGCGCTTGGCGACCACTTGACCTTCGGAGCAAAATACTGAGTATATAATCGAAAAGCAAAAATACTTTTAAATATCATATTTTTTTACTTATAGTGAGTTCTCAAATTCTTCCACATGTATAAAAAGATTGGATAAGTAATCACAAATGCAGTATACAAACAATAAACAATCCACTTGTTGCTATCGTCCCTGAATATATTCTTCAAAATATCTCATTTTATTAAAACCTTCTCGTTAAAAAGGACGATTGTTATCTGCCAACTGTGTTGATATTAAATAAAGACGATGCTTGTATGGCCCAGGCATCATTTTATTCACAACACGGATCAAGGTAAAATAAAAATTACTTATAAAAAGAATTCTTATTCATTCATAATAAATGGTTATGTAAATAAAGGCAGCGATGAAGTACTCGCGACTGTCAGAATGAAATATGTAAATTGTTTATTTTTTAATTTACAGTAGCTTGAAATTAATGTCATAAATAAAATATTCAACGTCTTAATAAGCAATGTTTTTGAAACTATACGTGCCTGGGTAACAACTTCATCAAAATTGTATAACTAGATACTCTTTATTAGGGTAAGGACTACACTCACTTCAGTTTCATAACGTGATTAGGCAGTCTATATGTATGTGAATACAAATTCCGAATCGCCTTAAGTAAATTCAAACCTAAATTAGAATCTGAAAAGAATCGAAACACTGAGTCACAAAATATTGCATAATCATCACATATTTTATGCTCGATTCATAAATTAATGTTGTTCCCCCAAATCCCGGGCAGTGGCTTTCACATCACGCGCAAGTCAACAAGGGTTGAAAGGAGGAAAATGTATTTTTTTCATCGTGCAGGTATTACGAGCACAGAACAAAAATGATTTATTATGTTTGAACATCCGTGTAAACGTACTTAATATTGCATTAGCGCTAACTTGACAACGTTTTAAATGTTTTCGCCGCCTCTTAAGTACATTACAATTGTATTTTATGTTCATTTTTGACCAAAAGAAGATTAAAAAATGGAGTATTAAATTTTATTTTTTTGTACGAATATTTTAAACAGTATTGTTTTACTGTAAGAAAACAAAATAATATATGGCCAAGATTTACCAGAGCCATATTTTTGCTAACATATTTTATCAACGCCATATGGCTTTTAAATAAATATAGCGTCGTGGGTACAAGTCTGTCCATTTAAAATTTGAGCGCTTAAGGCGAGGTCACTCGAGATGGTCCAGACCGTTCGAGGGTTCCGTCTCAATACCATACACGGAAATTGCATGTGACAATCCGAATATGAACGGCTCATTTTGAGTGTATTCGGCGGTTACAGAACTCGTACATACATAATATGTTCTACGTTCTATATTTGAATTAATATTTTAGTGAAATAATTTTCCTTTGCTTGTTTTTTATTTTTCTTAGATTATGTACTTACTTGCCTTGTAGTTAGAGGGTGTTCCATCTCTTTCTAAGAATGAACTACTAGTATCGTGTCGTCGTTTACGTCTTACGTATTAACAAGATACTTAGTTAGTAGCGTAGCTTTGTGTAGCTTTTGATTGTACAAAGCGCATTTTTTTAAATCATATTTTAATATTTTTTTGTAAAATGTGTTAAGAATTAAATTCACAATCTACTCTGAATCTAACCCTCTCGCTAATAATAGTCTGTAAAGTAAATAAAGTAGTTTGTAAAAATCATTACAATAAATACGCAAAAAATAACAACTTTGTGGCAGAACATAAACCAAAAAACGTTTCAACAACAAAACTCATTTTAAAGTAAACAAACAACACATTCGATAACACTGCAATCTATCAATTAATAACGCTATTGTATTGTCTAATTAAATAACCATATTCATTACCTAACACAGAGCCATCCCACCGCACAATCGACAAAACAATATTGTTAATTGTCAAACAAAACATTGTTTCAACACGAATAGTATACTCGTACAAATATTACATACTGACATACGTAGTGTCGAAAATCCTCCAATTATTTGTATAACGTGCAATACCCCGGCAAAAATGTAGTTTAACCTGCAAGTGGAGTGTAACGAAGTGAAGAACGCCTTGAAATTCCGCTAATTAATACGCTGTAGAATGCTGAGAACTAAATTGATTGCAATTTTTTGTTTGGATATGGAACTACGATGACCACACACGTTGATTTGAAATGGAGTGTTTAGGCGCTAATCAATTTACCTTCAATTAGATGACGTGTCGATCTTGTGACTAATATTAACGCTGGGCTGCCGAGCTGAGGGTCCCAGGTTCGATTCCCGGCACGGTCGACATTTGTGCGATGAGCATGCTTGTTGGCTGTGGTCTGGGTATTATTATAATATGTATGTATTTACAAATATACGTGTAAAGTATATTATTATGTAGTTTATCAGTTGTATTAGCACCCATAACACAAGCTAATCAATAGCTTACCATGGGGCTAACCGACCGTGTGTGAAAAAGTTGTCCCGATAATATTATATACTGTTTACTCAGTCTGAAAATATTAACAACCAAGAATTCTTTGAATACTGTATAGTGTCTAACCTTTTTCTCTGTTAATTATGAATAGGAAAAAGTATTCTAATTATTCCTTGACAACTATTACTTACATATTCTTTATGAAAGCGTTTCCTTGCGGGCAGCCCTTTGAATATTCTTCAAACACCATCCCCCTTTTCCTCAAAGGGCTTTAATAAACACGCTACCTCAGGCCTTAGTACACCCATAGAGTAAACAAAACACCATTCTGTTATCTCTAGCTCTTTAGACTGCGCTTAGTCTGTGTCTAAGACTATACTGATGGAACACAGAACCGAGAACTTTCCCATTTCCCGTATCTATAGCAACCAAAATTTTTACTTTTCACACATCGCACGTACTCGTAAATGTTTTGTCATTAAAGTCACGCTCCGTTAACTTGCATAATGACGACTCCAAACATACTTCAAACAACACGTAATTTTTGCCTAAACACGAAAAAAACATTTAGCATAAATATAAAAAAAAAAACTGGTGTAGGTAACTTACAATGAAATGAGAACAAACACGTTGTTAGAAACGCTTTTATGTTTAAGCGAAAGTGAAGCCTTCGTACGTAATCTTGAATGTGACAGATTCGTACGCAAATGTCATTATGTTCTTCTTTAGCAGAATGACGAGACAAGCGGACGCTTTCTCCTACACATTGACATCTAAAGCTAACAGACTTAGCTTACGTTGTTTGGGGCAACTTTTGAACACATATGCTATTGCAACTGAACCTTTTGATTAACCGTTAAGATTGAATATTTGAGCTAAGACTTAACTTTATAATTTATTTAAAGCGTGAAGATGTGTCCGAGTATGAAGCAATAAAATTGGAATAACAAGATGCCAAGATGCAACATAAGCTAAATATGTTTGACACTGGAACTTTAAAAGTAAAAGTGTCACAAAACTAGTTCCATTAGTCGAATGAGAACATTTCACACAAAATTATTGCAAATAATAAAATAAAAAATAATGTCGAATTTAGAAATGAAGGTAAATAAGTCATAATGTTGCCAATAAAAAAAAATTGCAAAACTTCGCGACTGTTAGAGACAAATCTGATTGTGATTTTTAATGCTCAGCAGTAAAATTAATGCAATAAAGATATTGAAACTAGAAACAATAAAAAACGCTAAATGCTTTAAGAGATCCGTAAATAATTTCCTGTCTGCAAATAATATTACGAAGCAGCTGCAGTTCTCCAGTTAAAATTATAAATATTTAAATAAAAATAAGACCAACAAAACAAGCATGTTTATTTTATGAATTCGCAAATTTTCGAAACTTTTGCGCACATTGTTTTATGTAATAAACAGGGTACCAAACGAGTAATATATAACTAAACGCGTCTCTCATTTCATAAGTACGAAAAGTTGCATAACAACATAGGCAAGTAAGTACAACATTTTTTAACAAAATCCATGAAAATTTCCTCAAAAACGTATAATTAATATTCAGAGGACATACTGGGTCAATGTCTAAGACACATGGGTGACGAATCACCAACTTGACCCCTTTTATCGTAGTGATCATGTACCATTTACGCACGACCACTTACTGAATCCTTGTGCAAAAATGATGGACCTTACTGATGTAAATTGAGGTCTGCTCACTGAGATGTATCATCAAAAATTTTGTTTGCATTATCTAGATATCTGTGTATGTAATTTACGTATCTAAATAAAACAAAAGAAATAAGTGTTATATTTTGTTCATTGAAATGATGTAAGTATAATTAGCTTGCTTAGAATATTTAAAACTGGTTGTTTGCTTCTTGCTTGTTCTTTTTTTAAACTGTAAATGTATTTTGTTTATGTTAATTATTACAGTGGAATTGTATTTTACCAAACGAAATTTACGGCCAGTATTGCATGTCCGAATAGCCACTTCAATTCATTCACAAGATTCAAAAATGGAACAGAATTTGTAGGAAATTATTCTACCAAATAAACTATCTGGAACTTACTCATTGGTGGTGAAACAGGCCCTTAAAATTTTAAGAGACATCGTCGAATGACGTTTTTTTTTTCTTTCATAGAGTAGTATAATTACACGAATTAATGATGTAAGTGTTGACAACTTGTACGCACTCTGTGGGAATAGATTAGCTGATAAAAATGAATCATTGTTCTGTGAAGCAACTTCAAAATTGGTTAACCACATTTTGTCATTTTGTTGAAATATTTTGCCATATACTTAAACTAGTTAAATACGTAGGTTAATGTGCTTCGGCCTTTAGAAATAGAAATATATATTTTTTAAATTACAAGTACCTATACAATGTAGAATCTCAAATTTTCTACACCAAAAAATTTGAATAGAATCGAGTCTCCCTAAAAGTCCTCTCTAGAATAGGGTATTTGACTCTTTTTTTTTAATTATTCATATCAAAAGTAACATTTTACAAAACCAAAAACAGAAATAATTTTTGGAATCCGTTGAGAAATAAGTAATTTATAAACCTTTCAAAAGTCAAACAGTTTAATAACAGAAAAAGGATGCATATACAAGCCTGTGACGTCAACGCCATTAGATCACGGATGTGCAAAAGAGATAGCAAGATGTCCCCACTATGATCCCACTTTTCATCGTACGGATATTAAAATGTGGATTGCTGCTCCATTTATCAACCAATTTTGGCGCTGTTTTCAGAAAAATGTTCCTTGTGCGTGTGTTTATTTGTTTCGTTAAAAAATTTGTACAAAATCAAACACAGTCAAATACCCTATTGGAATCAGCAATATACAGAAAAAAAAACTCTAGGTTATCATGAGACTATTAAAAAAAATCTTTCCCAGAATTTCTAAAGCATATTACATCATGATTTTGGAAGATCATAATATAAAAAAAAAACTATTGGCGTCCAGTCCACTGTGTTAATATGCCAGCCACGTTTCTTTGGCCTGAATGGTATACGTTGTATACAAATGGCGTGAAACCGGTGTTTCGACATGTTCGACTCAGTCATATACGCTGATGGATATAAATGTGATATATTAAATGCAAGCTCACAAAGGAAAGCTTGTGTTACAAGACTTCTAGTAAGTGACATAAAATAGTGCGGTAGTATGACTGAGTGCAGTTACATAAAAAAATTCAATTATTCTATTATAGCAACTACTTTAAGTTGAAATTACACGAAGACCCCGATGGCGCAATGGTAACCACGCCGGATAGCTGACGGTCCTTAGGCTGGCTTAGCATGGCAGGCTTAGCATGGCGATCCATCCTCCATTTCATTCTCCGATAAACAAAACTTGTTTCTACGGTCTCTTGTTTCTACGGTCATGCTAAACCTGCTGCCATGGGTTCTATTCCCGGTACGATTGACATTTGTGTGATAAGCATGCTTGTTGGCTGGTACCCATAACACAAGCTAATCAATAGCTTAACAAAAGATGGAATATAAAAAAAAAAATCATTTTGCGATTTTTTGAATTGCGGGTTTCCGTGAATCAAATACACTATGACTGAAATATTCAAAACAGGTCAAGTATCAACACCATAAGTATAGACACACTTCACGCTACAATAGCTAAACAGTTCATAAACACTGAAACAGTATTGCTACAACGGATAATTGCGTTTCAAATTACGTTTTTTATGTTCGAAACAAATATTCTGGAACACTAAAAAAATGGAAAAGTCAGCCTTCACGGCGTCTAATAATGATTTTGATTACACTCTTTCGTCTATTTAATAGTATGATTACATAGCACGCAGGAAAGGGAAGTGACGGACGCAGGTTCCTTTCAAGGTGTCGGATCATACAAATCTTGTTAGTGAAAATGTTTTATTAGGAATTCTTTTGTTTTGTTGTTATACTTTATGAAGTAGCTTCTTAGTAGAGCGATTTCTGAAGGACGTCGTTTTTCCTACTAGCAGATGGCAATGGTGGCTACCTTCGTATAGATAAATACCTTTTTTTTCATGGAAAATCATCAAGAGGGGTCAATTTGCTCATTGTCACTGAGCGTACATCTGGAGGGAATGTCCCTGTGTGCCAGGGCCTCGGTAACTCTTGCGAATAGACTACAGACACGTTTGAACTATTTTCTTAAGATTGACGAAATAATTAGCTGCAGTAAACTAGAGATACATTCGATTAAGATCAGTAGATAACTGCGAGCTGCCGCCATGATTACTTCTTAACAATTAAAAGGAAACTTTAAAATTGATTTCAGCTTTATTTTGAGTAAAAATGGTCGCCACTATAGCTTACAATTAAACGCTTGTTCAAATGATCATATTTTTTACTGAAAATTTGCAAATGAAGTAGGTACTAATACAGTTTTTACTTTCATCATCATCTCCCGAGCCTTTTCCCAACTATGTTGGGGTCGGCTTCCAGTCTAACCGGATTTAGCTAAGTAGCAGTGTTTCACAAGGAACGACTGCCTATCTGACCTCCTCAATACAGTTACCTAGGCAACCCAATACCCCTTGGTTAGACTGGCGGCAGACCTACTGGCTTCTGACTACAAGGATGTTCAATGACAGCTTTTAGTTAATACAGTTTTTACTTTATTAGTAGAATAATGGTGACGGTTACCTTGACAAAGTGCATTAATTCGAAGTAAAACTAGGTCGCGTACCCGTTTTATTACACCAGTGGTTTTCAAGGAAGTAAGCAGACGCGCAAATGCACTGGACTATGTAATATTTTACTTGTATTATTATTCATTATTTCAGTCGGTGTCAAGGCCAGCTCTTTTACTATTTAAATTATAAATTATACACTTAATTAAGTTTTAGTCTAGCTCTAGTATTAGTTAACTGTCTGGCTCGTTAATAGACGGGTCTTTAACAATCTGTTAACTGAACAAAATAACTGAGCTATTTAACAGTTAAGAAATTTCTAATAAATATCAGATATAATTATATATAATCTTGTAAAGCAAAACGGCTTTAAAGTAAACACCCTGCATGAAGTGATTATGATGTAAGAAGGAAATATTTAAATTAGTGTGTGTACAATAAAAGAGTCTTCTAAGCATGTGTTTACGTACAAAAGTAGTAGGCTCGCCCATTCCTGGTTGTCTTATCTTTAAATTTCGAACGTTTCGTCAACGGTTTCTTAATGCGCACGCGCCGCACGTATCAATTCACGCTTCCGTGACTAACCCCAATTACGCCTAAAACTAAATAGTTGCAAAAGATTAAAAAAACACTCGAAAGTCAATGCCAACTGATAGAAATTTGGAACTACACTCTAGTAATTTTAGACAATCAATATTTCGAAAATAATTAAAGTACTGCGTCTATAGTAGGTAGGTATATGAGCAGTTATCACGTACTAGTAATTGACACCTAAATATAACAATTATGGTAGAAAACCAGGTTAATGGTGGTCAAACCTAAACGGCTTTCGAAAAACCGTTCGTTTTGCAATTTTAATTTGCTCACGCGTAATGTAAGATTTTAATATGTCCATGCAAAATTCTTGTAACTGATTAAAATAACAAGCAACATTGAGTCTCTAGAGAAACACAAAAGAAACTCGTCCCAAATGGGCCAACATTCTATAAATACGTACTAATCATCTATCAATTGGCGAATTTATGAAGGCTTCGTAGTCGTTCATAACGACCATTCAATTTCCTTTTCAGCATGAATGTACTCAGGAAACTGGAGCATTTCCCCTCGCCACCCGGCTCCCAATCAAGCCTCCAATATATACGTGCCTATATGTAATCACAATTGACGTGAATATTAAGAGGACTTCATTGTTAATCGGACTTCCGATTTCTTTATGAGAAATCCGACTGATTTCATCCGAGGGGGTATAATGACGTACGGGATTATTATTTCACGGGGAAGGAATATGGAGTGAGATTGATTGATCTGACTACTCTTCTGTGGTTTGCGATGCTCCTGGTTTAATGAATTAATGGGAAATGTTTGGCTCGTTGGAGTAATGCGGGGGCGTCCACACTGGCCGCGAAATACGTCACATTGTGGAGATTGAGAAATAAATCCTCTTTTTTTGTATAAAGAATAATATACGAGAAGTAACTAAAATAAGAAGTACTTTGAGAATATATGTAACAACGTCTTTCCTTCTAAGTACGAATGCTTACATCTGTCAAAGTAAATAACTACTCCAAATTAACTTTGATACTTAATATTACGTAATATAATGACAGGTTAACAAGTGGTTATCGGATCGTAAGTACATTCAGCATAGAAGCATGACGCACCGCTGTCACTTACAATATTCTCTTAATTGAAGTTATGCGGAACAGAGTGCTGACTTTAAAACCGTCCCATATCCGATAATTCTTGTTATTATCGGTTAATCGTTTATTTTATCGACAAGTGGAACCACTTTCACTTCGAATGTCCATTTTGATGTCGTTTATATTTAAATGTTGTACAAAGAATGTGTGGATAATCAATCATCGTAACGATGCCAGAATTACATTGAATACGCATTGTCCAGTGTGAATGTATCTCGTGCGACATGCATCCTGGGGGCGGCGCGAGATGGCGCTGGAAGCGGATCTCGAGATTGCCCGCCCGGAGGTGGAGATCTCTTTATTAATGCACGCCCGTCCCCGACGCCGGCGACCTAACCAACTTTAAGAAAACTATCTCTAGTCTTTAGACGCGTCTCGCATCCTCTCATTTCATCCACGTTAAACAAGTAACAGTTTATTGCTAGACGAGAAATTCTCAGCGAGAAATACCTTTTTCAACCAAACTAGACAATTTTCAAGTTGTCCGCTCGAAGAAAATTACACGGTACGCGATGAAAGCGTCCGTCCGGCGGTGTTAACTCAAATACTGTCATTAACGAAATACATTTTCCTTTATGAATATATTAGTACAGCTTTCGTGCATTGTATACTGGACTTGAGCGTTTGTGATAACGTGAATTTGAATAACAAACTTGTTATGTTCGTCGTTAGCTAAAATTGTGCAGGTAGGTATGTAAATGTGGCTGTTATGTGTACGTGTTGACTGATGTGTTATGATAAATCCGGCATGGACGCCTCCGGCGCGAAGAACAATGGGTTCCTTCCTGGAGTGGCGAGAAAGTGACGCGTTGTGTGTTCCCCGCGCTATATAAATAACATAATCTTCTCAGAACATCGCCACTTGAAATGCGCATACGCTACTAACGTCACATTAGTGTGAGAGTTACTTTATTGCAGCCGACACACTTATTGATGTTCTTTTTGTGTGATAATGAGGTAGATCGAATTGTGTAAAAATACAACTATAAACAACGCTGCAAATTGGATTGATATCCATCTTTGATGCACGATAAAACTGTTCAGAAAAAGCTTTAACAACAGAAAAATAACTTCGTAGACACAAAAAACAAAATAAAATCTGAGCAAATAAAGTTTACGTCTCTTTTCTGCTTTCTCTCGTAATTGCAAACACAATTTCAAGTGTTAATTGCATTTCCAAGAGAAAATAAACAGTGAATAAGCAAAGACAACTCATTTACACGTGGTTGCCGGCAGCGCTAAACGAAAATTAGTGCTACGCATAGCATGGCTGGTCTGGGGTTCATTTCGCTGCTTGCCTAATTTATCAAGTACTTATCGCAATAAAACAACCACATCGAATTCGAACGTGACCTGTTGCGTACATTATAGAAAAGGGAAAATTAAAAAGTGACAAAAACGCTTCTAGCGCCTTGCTCAACAGACCTGCGTAGTCAAAGACAAGCGAACACTTTACGAAACTAGTCGTGATCGCTTAACCACAACTTTCCGCGTCGAGTAATTTTATTATTTATACGCGCCCACTTACCGGCTGATATTTCAAATGCTTATTACATGCTGGGTTAGTGCATACGTGACGATGTTAAGCCTGATATGGCACCGCACTATGTTCTAGCCGTTTACGCCACAGCCATAACTTAGAAACTTTCTACTTACAAAAGCTTTAATCCAGCTTTGCGGTGACAACAAAATTCTTTACTGGGGCTTAATGAATGTTCATTATAGCAAAATTAAGAACACGATATAAGATGACAACAAATAAAAGCGCCAAGATAGTACCTATTTAAGGTAACGAGGCCATAAAATTTAACTGTTATAGTTAATTCCCGTCCATAAAATTCCTGGGCGGTTTATCAAGTAAAATTGACTTTATAATTTTCCCTATTATCAGTTTTTACGCGCTCAAATAGGTTACGGCAAAATTCTGCCGGCAAACTTGAGACCTGTCGCTTACTATAAACTTGCCTTTTACCAAAGTAGTAGCGAGTCTCGATGGTAAGTTGGTTGTATGGATAGAGCGCTTTACACTTCTTGTCCGTTACGCAGTGACCGCGAGTGGGCTTTAAGAGAAATGTTAATGTATGCTTGCTGTAGGGATGTTTTGGTTATGGGGACAGTTTCGTGGTACGCGTATCTGGTATTGAACGAGGCCGTGGGCTCTCGGTCAGCTCGCCGCAAACTGGTTTCGTTCATTATCAAAAGTCAATAACTTTCCGATGCATTCCGAGTCATGGCCAAGTGTTCATTCGATAACGTAATAAGTAAATACCGTGTTATCAATCATTGTTGTACAAAGAAAGCATGATGATGTCAAATCTTGAGATGAATGCGATAAATTGGTAAGGTTTAACTTTCTTTCGTATTCTTATGAGAAACTTTCGCCAAAAGCATGTATGTTGATCCTCGACACAATAACGCGAAATTTCTCTTTAAAATCGAAATTGCAAAATGGAAAAGTACATTTTATTCTAAAAGTCGAGTCTAATCTTTAAGCTAACTGCGCGACTAATTAGTCAAATATGTTCCCTTTTGGACCATAATTCATTTGTGCAATTAGAAAGATAAAGGCCATTCTGAGAGCTTACCGCATACGTAACTCTAAGTATCCGAGGGCAATAACTCCTAACAAAATGTACGTTGTGGCTCGCGCGGAATGTTTTACATTATAAAACCCAAACTAAAACGAATAGTTTAACTTTCATTTACAGATAAAATGCGGTTGCGTTTAGTGTATTTTGGAATATATTCAAATTAAAACAGCCTTAATTACAAACTAAATTATGGTCGATTATTATTTAAATTAGAGCATATAAAGTAAATGAACCTCAGTTTTATTTCTTTATTTCACAAGTTTACTTTAGTATTTTTTTTATTATATTTTAATGGTCGTTTAGGACACTAACTATTTCTATTATTCAAGGTTTTTCAGTGCAATTGAACCTAAGTACGGGCGGCGGTACTAAAGTTTTCACAACAAATGATTTATTTGACACTTTTATAGCGTGTTAGGATAATAAAACTACTGTTATCGTATATTTAATTACGGTTGCCAAAGGTGTTGACCTTTTGCTTACACTTAGGTAGGTAACAGTACATACCTACAGAGTAAATAATAGCAATAAAGTAGTAATAGACTTTAATTGTATAATCGGCGACAAAAGTTAGCTAACACGTTTTAGCGTGAAATATTAACTGACAGTGAATTATTCAAGATATACTATCTCGTGTTGTTTTACGGATAATACAAAAACGTCTCCCTATACTTCATACCCATGTTATTCTCTTCCTTGGGTAGACCAAGGAAGAGATGCTTCTAAATTCATCTACATTCATAGTAACAGACTCTTTGTGAAATACGTTTCAGACCTTCTCATTACATGCTCGTACCACGACGAATACTGACCACCCATGTCACAATACATATCGATATATTTGAAATATAAAATACGTATTGAAATATATTTACTTATTTTAAGTTTCTGATTTATTGGCAACGGTTTTGCTGGGAGTATTTTCTTCGCTAAGCATCAATTTATTATTTAATAAATTATAATATACCTAATTTTAGTAGAAAAGAAATATATATATTATGGCTTACGTCGTTAACAAAACACAGCTCCATGATTTAAATTCCTATTATAAGTAAAAGTTTGAAGAACGCATTTTAATGAGCGTAATTTCAATTTAATTACAGAAAGTAACAAGTGGTGGGTAGAAGACATTGATTCAATGTGTTTATGAGCAAGGCATCAACTGCTTTCTCTTTTAAAATAATGCAGTTATTTTTATATCTTAACGTGATTGTTAATTTTACAGTTTAAGTATTTTACAAGAAATAATTATTGCAATTTTATAGTACCTATTCGTTTCTTACGGTGTGACGTAATTTTTTTGTAAAAAGTAATTCATGTCATGTATATGTGATTACCTAATTGATTCTATCAATTACTATAGCATGACTGAACGGTATGGCTAGATTGATTCAAATTAAAAGCTTTATGTCGAATGGTGCGTTTGCAATGTATTTGCCTTTTAAACATTTTTGCATTATTTGTAAAGCAATGGCGCACCATCCATAGTGTAACCGCTCAACTGGTTTTGTTGGAAAATGTTAAATAAGTAGGTTATTGTACTTTTATAATAGTATTAATGAAAAGAAAAAAATATATACATATAATACAAGTACAAGTATTTACATAAAAAACTAAAAGGCGTCGAAAAATTCATCCCCATCGCTGTCTACTGGAAGCGTGCCTAAGAGGCTGGCAGCATTGCCACGTATAATAGTATTAATAAAATTTGTTTTTTTTTTTAAATAAAAACTTAAAACCACCATTTTACAAAACAAAACATTCCCAAACTTTCCCAATACTTAATTTCCTTACATAAAACCACGGTACTCTGAAACCGCACAATCAAATCAACATAAATCTTATCCAACACATACGGAACCCGCGGTAATCTGATGCAATCAAAGTTTACTAAGTCGAATTGTAAAGTAACACCAGACTAACGACAAAACAGTTTCCTGATTAATCCAGTAAACAAACGTATTTACACACAGTGCACATGGAGGCGGATCACTAAAGGTTTCTGCACAGTGAGCACAATTTGGACAAAATATTTTAATTTTTCTATTGCACAAAACATTCCAAAAATTATCAAAGCTTTATTATATTTTATTATGGAATTATATTGTTCATTCGCTTTATTTTAGATAATGAAAATTTTTGATTCGGTTATACATTCTATTGTTGGAGATCACAACAAATGACATAATGCTTTTTATAGTAATTTAAATTACGTCACACGGTAGGTAATAATGATATAAGAGGTGAGTTTTCTGGGACTGAAGTTATGCCCTTCGATTTATCAAGTTACTAATATTGTTAATGCATATTTTATATTGCAACAACCAATTTTCAAACAGATATAGGTAGCTATTCTTCGCCCTAATAGGCATGGACGTTATTTCACAACACTGTTTACAGTAACTAGTTACGAGGCGAGTAACTATTTAACTAGCTTTTGACAAAGCCTAAGTAGTTATTTTTGTGAACGCGTTATTTTCACTATCACTGATTACGCATTAGAAATTATTCTCTCAGCTATTATGCCTGCCGCTTGCGCGTAGTGATTACACTACGTTAATGTGAAATAGTAATTTTATTGGACGGTAGTGGTTACATAGTTATATAGATTTATTGCCTACTACAGATTGAATAAATAAAATGAAGAAAAAAACTTATGATGTAAAGTATCTAACCTAATTACTATGTATCTATAAGATAGTTGTAGAAAAAAGAACTAGTTACAAAAAATAAACGTTTTATAATGGCACGAAAATAACGTAACGACACACGCCTAGGCTCTAGTATTTTCCGTTCCCCTTTCACAGCTATTCTTACGAAGCCTGCTTACTGGCGCGAAGCTAATTGCGGCTAATCACACGAACAAAAATACCAACAAATACTAAGTACCTACTTAAAGCCAGACAGGATCGATATCTTTATAATTGTTGGGGCTAAAGTCTAACGTGGTTTTAGAATTAGGTAATAATAAGCAGTAACTATTTATACCACCGTGAATCAAACAATGAATCAATATACATATTTATTTGTGAAACATAGATATGGATACAGGTCTTAGGTACCGCGGCCCTGGCATGCAGGGACTTCCAGAAGGAACATAGTAGGTTTTAGTCAGTAAGAGTCTGATACTTCCTTCCAGCCGTACCCTCAGCGGGAAAAAGAGGGAACTGTGTTATTAAGTATACCTACCTAGTAATCCTTATAAATGAAGTTATTTATTTCATCATCTGTCTTTTCCGAAGTATATTTTGGTGGGATTGTTTCAAAGCTTTATAGAAAATTGTGACTCTCTAAGACATCCAGTTCATTAACTAAACCCTAGGTAAACTTCCCTTTAGCTCGATGAGTTGAGCGCCGTGAGATGCGTTGTGCTTGCAGTCAAAGCTAGGTATCACCGCCGGATACACAGGGAGAGCGCACTACAAATACTTTAATTCGCTCGTCTAGATCCGAACAATAAAATCCTTACTGGATGTGTTAACAATTCTATAACCTATTCTTCCTTTGACTTTATATCTTTATGTTAATGTTGGTAATGCATTTTTTTTGTTAACAAAACATTGTTAGGAATTTTATTTAGGTACTTTACTATATCCTGCTTCATTTTATGGCTGGGTATGTGTCTGAGCTATTTTTATATAAAAAAATAAACTTGACCCAAAATTAGTGACGGCAAATTATATGGCAAAAAAATAAACTGTCTTTAGTTGCAGTAGAGTCATATACCTGTAC
Source organism: Heliothis peltigera (assembly GCA_958496145.1). NCBI lineage: Eukaryota > Metazoa > Arthropoda > Insecta > Lepidoptera > Noctuidae > Heliothis > Heliothis peltigera. The sequence continues at coordinate 4,106,232 of OY292327.1, forward strand.
TATTATTTTCTGCTGAACCGAGGTCTCTTAATAATAATTCAGTTTTAGAAACAGGAAATCCTTCGCAAACATTCAAATAATGCTGTATAATACAAAAACATGCTTTAGTAGGAAGAGATTCAAACAAATAAATACATTCATTAATGTTTTTATTACAAGAAATGTGTTTCATAAATACGGAAATAAATGAAATAGAAAGCGATAATCATGTAACATCTCTTTATTATAAGTGATATAAAATATATTTTATAGGTATATTATATTATGGTAATAATTAATGAAATCGTATTAAATTGTTACGAGATGAGATAAAACTTCATTTATAAAATCATCATAACAATAATACATCTTCATGATTTGTGTTATAAATAATAGGCAATAAAATGTACCTTACAAAATTACTGAAATAAGAATATACTAAAGTCCTTTAGATATAGGACAAACAAAAAACAATATAAATATTCCCAAAAACATTTCTTTTTATTATTGAAAGGAACTTAAGCCATAAAATAAATTTGAAATAAATAAAAAAATAAACAATCATTTCTCCCAATTTTCTCCTGAATCTTATCAAGTCCATGTCACTTCCATATTTCATAGTTGCTTGTTCTGTACGCTACCAAAGCGAAGACTAAATCGTGTAATACGTTTGTTAAACAAAGCTGTACGTTAGTTGCAGTGTTAATTAATGTCCCGTCTCGGTTCGCGAACCCTATTATGACTAAAATGTTTTATGTAGTAAGCTAAGTTATTGTGTAGGATGATAAAAACTCTTACTACCTTAATACTGTTGTAGTGTTGCGTCATGTCACATTTGACAAGGAGTCTGTGAACTGTTTACCGGTGTATCCTGGATGCCTAGAAGTTCAGACCTCCAGCCAGAGGCCCAACACGCATATATAGCAAATAAAAGCTTCCAAAAAGAAACTGGGTGTTGGGAGTCAACCAGGTATTCACTCCAAATAAAACACTCGTAATATTATGCAGATGTTTAATTTAAAGTTATCCTAATAGTATAATGAAAAGCTATATGTTAATCTTTAACTCTTTTTAGTGATAAATCATCAAATGACCCCTACCGCTTTTGGTGCAGCTGGGGGGAGTGTCAGACTTTTACTGACTAAAACCTACTATGTTCCTTCTGCAGGTTCTTGTCTGCCAGAGCCGCGGTAACTCTTGCGAACAACCCGCATTCCGGGCAGGCTATCTTTTACCCCTGTGATAGTTTTGTAGTCGAATATACCTACGCCAATTTACTGTAAACTCCCACATTTGAAAAACAAATAAAGCAGCTATATAATCGGAAACCCAAAAGTTTCCTTGTGGTACAATGGTAGGGTCATATTATACTGTAATCGCTTTACTATTTATCTAGATATATGTATTGTTATAATATCTGTTAGAACAGACAGATACTTTTCCAGAATTTGGTTTTCACAGACGTTTACTTTTCAAGGCTTGTTCGTTTTGTAGACTGTTAGACCAAAAAATAGCTTTACAAACTAGTTTCTTTATCTTTCGTATATAACATTTATTTACGACACGTCAATACCATGTATCTTTGGCACTACCTTTTTTTAAATGTTAATAAGAGGCGTGGGTATTGCATTCCTAATTTAGTAGGGAGGTGTGAAGACAGAATTAATGTTACCAAACCTACACCGATAACCTGTGAACCCTCGATCTTAAGGACACGTGCGTGTCGCCTCGTGTCAGACTCGTGAGTTCAACGGCGCTTGAAACGCCAAAACATTTACGTTCAAGCATGCACATAATAATTATGGCACGTTAGTAAATACAAGTAAATCTTGCTTAAGGAAAGCAATCTACTGTCATAGAAAAAATATAAAACTACTTAACTAAAGAAAACGCTATGCAGAGACAATAAAAAATGAACAGAAAAGTGATGATTGTAAAGACTTTTGCTTTCACATGCCTATTGACTTCTTTAAGGCGATTCTAATAGATAAATATGGCTGAAGCATTTTTTAATACCTAAACAAAAAGTATTTTTTTAAAATCGTTCTCGCTGACTGTACTACCAATATCCAGGAAAGGGTTTTTCTACCATTACTAAAATAGCTTTCAAAACAAGGAAATACTGTAATTGAATTAGCTTAAAACTTCGGAAACAGTAAAAACAGCAAATCACTGATATTTTTTATCGACAGCAGTTTTTATTTCTGTTTTTGTCCGACATCTTCGTGAGAAAATGTTGTGACTGTAACTACGTGCATTACTTGTTCCACTATCTAGAAGCTTGTGGAATACATTAACAACTTTATTGCCATCGTTTTAAAGTTCAATGTTGCATAAGACTTATGGCTCAGAACTTGTGGATGACTTTGCTGTATAGGTTTACAATAGATACCTTGTTAGGTACAAGGTTTCCAGTCGTTGTTCGATCATGCAGAGTAGGTACACAGTCGGCGACATATAAGCGACTTGACTTTTGCTGCAGATGTTTATTAAGCTGCTTTTCTATTGTATAAGACTTGCAACAAAGTTTGACGTCACAACAAACGAAGTTCTTGTATGCAATATGCAACTTTCATAGAGTTTTACGTTTCCATTGCAGAAAGCTGCATAGAACTTCAATCATCCATAAAGGACTAAAGTAATGGCTTTTATTTAGTATTGAAAGATTTGCTTCTACTTTAGCTAATTAAAATACTTATCTCTCCATGCTAAAAATCGATTAATCCCGTAAATATAATCCCGTCAAAATATGAGGTATGGAATTTTTTGGACGTATGGAATGTACCCATGAATGAATGCATCCTTTACAAACAGAACTCCAAACATTCATCGTAATCATTAATTTCGACAGCAAAGGTTACGCGCCTCGTTAATGTAATGAGTCATTAAGCATTGACACTAGCAAAACACCATTAGAAGACTTTCAAACCCTTGACGCCTATTAAATACACAGGATAACTTATATTAAAAACGATCATTAATCTTACATAACAAGCGCATTAGTTCGAGACCAAGCCTAATTATTAACCTTCTGAAATAACCAGTAATTAATATTTAAAGCCCAAACATTATCCGTAAACCAACAATGAGGAAACGTACACACGTAAACGTACAATTTGTTAATGTCAAAACTCAGAAAGGACCCATCAAATTATGAACGTAACTTACAATTGAAATACACATATGTGTTTTAGACAAAACGGGCTATTTATCTCTGTTACAAATAGTTCAAGGTGTTTGTATTTCCGTAGCCTGTGACAATTTATTATGTCATGTCGAGGGGTGTGCCCTTCGTAACACTTTCAGTTGTCTGTCAAGGCGCTCTTGGCTTTGAAGTGGACTTGAACATGGACGTAAGTTATGACTTCAAACGCATACGATCACGACTGCTCCTAGTTGCTGTTCGTTTTGTGGTCCAAGTTATAATAATATGGGAAATTGAGTTACTCAAAAGAACATCGAAATATAAATAATATATTTAAATATTTTATTTATATTTCGATGAACATCGAAATATAAATAAAATATTGAAATATATTATTTATATTTCGATGTTCTTTTTAAAAAAGTACACCTCGCACTTTAAAAAAGTACACTTTAAAAAGTAAACACTTTAAAAAAAAACAGTTTTTTGCACGCCCTGATTTATTTAAATAATATGAGTAGTATTGTTCAGACGCCAGCACATCAAACTACTACAAGCTTTAAAATTTCCTTATAAGACTTTTGACATATATTTGACAATTCAGTTTTTGGTAGCTTATATTCTGGCGCCTGTACATATTTTACAGTTATTTTTTTATAACCACTCTAGTTACTAGAGCAGCCTACTGTGGAAGCCGTAAGGAAAAAATGTTATTATAAAGGCATTTACACTCGCTACCTCTCACACTTGTACCACACGCGGTCACCGCCGCGGATCACGATTAGGGTCAAGCTTCAAGGTCTACCATTACATAATTCTTCAAACATTTCGCGTCTATAATCGATACTATATCGATACCTACGCGACTACATTGTTAACCGACACTTTTTGATCGATTGATCGACATCACAATAGAGAATCGAAAAAATAAACAAGTCGTTTTCACTGAACCAGCGAATCGAATAAGTCATTCAACTGTTTGTTTACTTTTTCTTGTTTATTATATTGCGTGGTTATAAAAAAAAACGAAAAAATGCTTGTGCAACAATAAAAGTCACAATTTCTAAGACCATAACATAAAAAAATATCTCATAATATAAATTACACACTGCATTAAGTAATAATTTATAAGTAATTTACGGCTAACACCACAAAGTACCTATTGTTCGCACAAAAATATTTTGAAATATGATTTCAAAATTAAACAAAACTTTACAATTCTTCTTTTGTTATAGGAAAACCATTCACTGCTCTTGCCATTTAAGTGTCAACCTTCAAATACTTATTCCATAAATAGTTTGAAAACTGTTCGGCTGTAACTTGCATAAATTTTTCACAATAGCATCGTGACTAAGGCACTCGACTCACTTCCAAAAATATTAGTACTATAGACTGGCTATGCAATACGTAATAATAACGTTTGGTTTGGTTTAGGAAATCAAGAATCTAGTCGCCGACCTTACGCTATTGTTGTTTATCGGCAGACTTGTGTATATTTTACGTGTTTGATACCAAAACGGACTAATTAATTTAAAAGTTAGGTATTTGCTTTCATTATCCCCGAACAACATCTGCCTGCGAACTTCACTTCTCCACTCTGATCATTCTATGCTTTTTTTCCTGGGAAATCAACAAATGACCCCGCCCACTGACGATGCAGCTGAAGGGAGTGTCAGACTTTTACTTACTAAAACCTACTATGTTACTTTTGGAGGTCTTTGTGGCCGCAGTAAGTCTTGCGAACAAACTGGAGGACTACTCTGATCTGAGGTTGGTAATCCAGAAACAAGGAGTCTAATCTTACTCTCTCTTCTGCTTTGCTGGGGAGTTTGTTGCGCCACTTCTTCTTCCCAGAAAAAAAAACATAGGAAGTGGTGAAGGGTGGGCGTTTTGGGATTTGACGTTCAAAAAGTGCTGTTTTACAATCAAGTTTGAATAAATGATTTTGAGTTTTCTCATTTTAATAAATAAGGAACAAATATTAAATATGAAACAAACCAAGTAATTAGTCAACAACACTGATTGGATCCCATAAATAAATCTGCAGTCGTGACTCGCACGTTGTTTTGAAGTAACACACGATACCGTGACAGTTTCGACCTATTCGAGTAATCAATAGGTTTGTTTACTGATTAAACTTGGAACATTGGTGGCCATTAATTAACCTTTTTTAATTAAATGTAGGTATATTATTTTGATTGTTTGCGTTTCATGTGTATAGTGGAGTAGATCTAATGTTCAAATTCATATTTACCTAAATTGTATTGACTTTTATGGAATGGATTTTTGTATCAAAAAAATCGACGAACTTACTGTTCAAACTAAACATACTCATACATTAATAGGAACCTTTTAGAAAGCCGCTTTCATAGGTTTTTGTCAAAAATAACTTAAGAAATTACGCTCTACGAGATTACGAACGGAAATATATACGATCTCTAGTGACAGATTCTAAATGAGGAACGTTGATTAACAAGTTAAAGTTTATAAAAATATAAAATTTTGGAATAGCTGTCGTCGACAACAAAACTAATATAAAATAATAATATGAAATCAAATACGCGTCAATAAACCTCTATAGTCCAATCTACATCGGAATATTTGAAGCGCTGATACATTCCGATATCCAATTGATTTATATTGTTCGATAACAATCGCAAATTTACGCTGCATGTTTATCAAAATAAGTATCTTTTGACGGGACTATCAAACGTACCACTCAGCAAATATCATAAATATCACGATGTATCACCTTGGTATTTTGCTTGATCTGTGTTCGCTTTTAATAACCTTTTACTTCATAATAAACAAAAGAATATCAGAGTACAAATATTTCAAAACAATAATTCGATATCTTTGTTAACATTGAAATAGGCGTAAACTTGAAAACTGTTGCCTAACTTTAATGAATCCAAGCCTTAATTTAATTTATGAAAATTTTACTCCATTAATTGGATGGCCTGGTTTCTTATTGCAAAAATAAGGTTACTTAACGATTATGATGGTAGTTCGTACAATGAAGCAGTCTTTGCGAAAGAAAAATGATATGATTGACTTTTAATCAATTAAAAATAATGAGCAGTTCGCTTTCATATGACGTCTTCAAAGCACCTTAATTACACCACATAAAGCCTGTTATTTCACCTACTAACACCATAATTAAACAAGTATAAACAAACCACAACACAATCACGTCCGATTGACAAGCACTGCGATCAATTAACTGTTATTAGACAGTTTGAGTTCATTGTCAACGAATGACCCTCCGACACTTAGTGCCACCAAAATATTCAGGCCAGTTATTAAACATAATCACGATAGTAACAGATAGGCTGCAAACGCGAAGTACGTTTAGCAAATGACCTGTCACAGGGACAATTGATTCATGAATTTAATTTAGATACCAACAGTCCGGTAGCCCGTTCTTGTCATTAATTTCGATACGTGTTGGATAAATACCGCTTTGTTTGAACTTGTACTGTTATTGTAACAAAGGGCACGCGGGCATTTAATCATAGCAAGCAAATGATATCTGATAACGAAAAATCAAGGGGTCGTTGTGAAATGCAATTATATTTTATTGGCGGTTGTAAATTGAGTGAGCTTTGAATGCGTGCGTTGTTGGGCTTCGATTTTCTCCCCGCCTCTAGAGAGCTATTTAAGGTTCGATTCGAAATGGTCATCGTAGAACGCACCATTAGATTTTAAAATATTAGTATACTGTTGTTGAAGAAATGGCGGTAATGTAATATTATGTACAATTCTGAACATGTCGTAATCTGTCAAATAAAAAAACCTTTTCGCAATTGCCTTAAACATGCAATGCTTATATTGTCACAGATAGAACAATAGTACATCTACCTACATAGCTTGCCACACTGAATGCGAATAGGGGCGTACCTGCATGTGCTGCATTCGCTCTGCGTATGGCCCACGACTTCAATGTTAAACAATTAACTATAAACATACATCATAATTGACGTAACGAATTGCATAACAATAAAATTTATTGTTTACTCACAGTTATTTATTTTTCATGTACGCATGATTCAAGGTAGGCGTGGGCAATGCCTATAGAACATTATTTTGTAAAGGTCACATCGTTATACAAATGAAGTTTCTGTTAAGGTTTATTCAGTTAACTCTTAAATAACCATTTTCAAACTTCAAGCCCATGTAGCTTACATATTTTATTACCTAGGTAAATAGTATAACATCACTTAGTTATAATTCTGATCACTCGTAGCAACTAACACTCAGTGATATAATATCTGAAGCTTTAGGAGGTACAAAGCCCACATAAAGTACAGACACCAGCACATCAAGTTACTACAATCTGCCAAATTACCTTAATTGACTTTGTCTCTGAAGCATATGGTTCAAAGTTGCCAGTTTCGGGTAGCTTGATGTGCTGGCGTCTGTACATAAAGTAATACAATACTCAAATTATTTTGTATTCCACATAACGTTGCTTCATTTGAACTTTAACCTACTTGTAGTAGCTATCTCTCTAAATATATTAAACGTTCGATTGCGCTAAATACCACCTATTGTGCTAAAGAGCTAGTACAGCGCTCTAGACATTTGCTTTAATTACGTCTTTTGTAAGCTGCTGCTTAGTTCAAAACCTTTCAATAAAAGTCTTTTTAGAAATCAATTTGTTATTTTTAGTCAGTGTTTGGCAAGCAATTGATTGTTTTGCAAAGTTTTTTGATCTAAATTGCCTTTCTAAATGGGCAAGAAAGGGATAAGTACATTACTATTTACTCATATCATCCATTCTATGTATAAATGGTTTTCAATGATATGCTATTATCGTCATCTCCCGAGCCTTTTCCCAACTATGTTGGGGTCGGCTTCCAGTCTAACCGGATTCAGCTAAGCACCAGTGTTTTACAAGGAGCGACTGCCTATCTGACCCAATACCCCTTGGATAGACTGGCTTCTGACTACCCGTAACGACTGCCAAGAATGTTCAATGACAGCCGGAACTTACAGTTTAATGTGCCATCCGAGACACAGTCATTGGTGTCCAAGATATACTTTAGAAACTACATACAAACTACATACATACATACAAACCTGGAATCGAACTCACGCACTCATGCTGGAGAGGTCGGCTCTTTCACCACTGGGCCACTATGACTTATCAATAATAGGTATAGTAATATGCTATCAATTATCTATAATTTTCGTCGTCTATTGAATCAATTCACGAAATAACAGTTGATATCACAACATCAAAACAAAAGTAAGCAATGCCCATTGAAGTCAAAATAACCAACCTTCGGTTACTGCACCGTGATTAAAAATTAGCGCCCACTTCGATAATATCAAACATTTGTTTCAAATCGTGTTTACTAGTACTCTCAGCGACGCGTATCGGCCGCGAAATCTCAGCCGTATATTAATCTGTTATCTTAATGACTTACTGTACAACAATTAAATGCTTCAACTATACAATAAAGTAGCTATCTTATTGCTTTATTTGGTTCATTAAACTTTTGGCGCCGTTCGATAACTCACTGTTAGTTTATTCATTGAGATTAATTCGTATTCACTGATTGAAAAAGGCTTTTCGTTGCGTTCAAGAAATTACATAACAATTGAAATGAATGATGAACGAATAAAAGAACATGGTTTTAAAAATGTATCAACACCTTGTAAATAATGTCTCATTTTATTGTATTTGTATTTAAGATTTCTAATGTCAATTTAATACAAAACTTCATTCATTTTTTAATATCCGTTATAATTTACCCATTCACCTAGAATTATAACTTAAATGGCTTTTTAAATTGTCTACCTTTTAAACGACTCCATTTATCACTCAGCAGTAACATTAAATAAATCTTTAGACGGGCAATCCAAAGCAATGAGCAAATAAGTATGACTAAAAATATCTTTAGTTACTTCTAATCCGATCTATTTAAATTTATTCGCGACTATACCTGTTGATCCGGCATTCCAGTCTTGACATTTGACATAAACCTTGAAGGCGCAGTGCCATGAAGGTTTGTCCATCTGTCGTGACCCGACATTGTTTAAAAGCTTGACACTGCCCGCCATTGTTAAACAACATTAATTACAACTCACATTACATTACCTTAATAAAGTTACAAAATAACACCGCAATAATAACTGGGCTGTGGGACTGTGAATAAAACATATTACAAATCTTTTGATTAAACCTCCAAGGGTACATTATAATAGGAATGAACAATCGAATTCAATTTCGAGTAAGTCACTTTCCAATGAATCGATTTCCGACGATGTAATGCCAGTTTCAAATAAAGACGTTGAGAAATTTGAATATCATTGAAATTGTCGAGTTATGAAAAATAGTGTAGTATTTATTGTTCACTTTTTAATAAAAATGTTATTAGATTAAGTATGAAATGAATTGTGTCCCAGCTATGTCAGTTTTACTTAAAAATTTATTCGTCAAAGCATTCCCATTTTCAAAGTTTTCCCCGTCTCTTTTAGCTTTGTCTTTGGCAAGGCAAGTCTGCTCCAGTCTTTTATGACGGTCCTTTTATTAACAACTTAGGTTCACGTCTGGGTGTTATATACGAGAACTAATAAGAACTGGGCGGAAGTTCTTAATTGTATGTACGTGATATTGCAGTGGGTTTCAATTATTAGCTTAAGGCGTAGATTAAATTTAAAAAAAACCTAAAATAAGAGATTTCCCGTATTTACAAACTATTATTGCACATTTTTGATTGAAAATCTTTGAACATATAGTAATAAAATTTAGGATTATAGGTAATTAACAACTTTGATGATTGCATACAAGCAATTCTACGAAATCCGAGATAACATCAGATTGGATCATTCTTGCGAAACATTTGTAAACAAAACGCTTCGTAGTTTTTACATTAATTGAATGAATCAAACCAAAAAACAGAAAGATTTTTGACATAGACTATGATTAATAACGGTTAACTAAATAGTGATTACGTAATAAGGATAATCATTGAATTAGCATGGGGAATCTTTTTGCTTCGTTATATGTGATGGTTTAACAAAAACCTACCGAAGTCACCTTGATGCAAGCGTCTATTTTATTTTATTTAAGCTTTAGGTACTTATAAACCTAAATTAATTACGAAAAACTTAATAATAGTTTTAAAAAAAATCGCAGAGCTTTTGAACGGCGTCATACTGTACCTAAACACAATATTTGCGCCCGTAGCCCTTTGATCCTCGGCGTCCAGTTTTCCGAATTCGTGCAATAAATGCGTAGTCATGGTTAATGCATGTCCCGTTATTTTCGGCGCAGTCCCGGACATCAATCTGTCTCAGTTTGTTTGATTGGCACGCCTGATCCCGCGTCCCTGGGCATTTAGCCCCGGCACGCTTAACTGTGTGCCTGCTGATTTAATTATCTGTACGTACCAATTCATTTTTCAAGCTTCAGTCGTTGCCGTGATGTATGAGGGTTGATGGTGGTTTGCTGGAATTTAAACTGAAATCTGGGATGGTCGCTAAAAGGGATTTATTGCTGTTTTTGCGAACCTTGGTCATAATGAACGTAATTCGTAGTACAGACTATAACTAACCAGATAAGATCGCTAAGCTTTATGTATGTAACACATGTTTAACAAATGCAGTAAGACAATTAGCAGTTTTGCTAATACAGCGAACAAAGGGTAAACGTAGGTGACATTCCCTTCAAATGTCACGACAGCTAATATATGTAGAGTTCATTAGTAAAATTAACGCTATCCCGCGAACCGAACACAGACAACAAACTTATGAGTTATTAACATGTGTTACTAGGATTATAAATTAACAATACAATTACAATTTACATAGACTGTAATTCAGCTAGTGAAACTAACATGCCGCGTACTAACTGTGTTATTCATAATCTCCGTGACGTAATCAATCTCGCGGTTGGTTCACATCAAATATAAACATTGTTTGGAAATGCTATTTCAAAGACAATGTAATTACGGTTCCGAGTAATCATTTTAATTAATTTAAGTTTAGCTAGATAGGTACCGTTTTTATAGCAAATTTTGCATCCTTAGATTGAATTCGATAAAAAGCTTGGCATCATTATTTAACCTTTTTACTGATCGTTTTTGAATAGTTTTATTGCACAAACTTCTCTGCAAATAATGATTTAATCATCATAATCATCGTCAGCCTTTTTATCGTCCCACTGTTGGGCACAAGCGTCCGCTCACACAGAGAGAGATTGAGCGTCAGTCATCAAAAAAGCGTGGTGCTTGCTTAATGCGGGTTGATTTCATATTTCAATATTATTTTTACCGAATAAAAAAGTGCGTAAAATAGTTCATAGTTTTTCATGTTAAAGGCAAATCTGACTGCTCACCTTCCAATATAGTTATTGTGAACACACTCTCGTTATATTATCTCCATTCAAACAACATACAATTTGCACCTATACCATGTAAAATCATAAATTTTAAACACCACATCATAAATGTAGCACAGTAACTTATGACCCTTTGACCACAAAGAATGCAGTAAACGGCGTTTACATTGCAAACCATAGAGCAAACCGCCACTCGTATGCCCTTCCCCTATAACAATCTCTACTCTAAGGTGTCATTATTATACCTACACTATAGTACCTCTACATACACCCAGTCACGATGTTCGTATGCCTAGAGGCCAATCAGATAGAACTTTACCCTATTCTAGTAGCCAAAGGTCCTTTATCAATCCCCATTGTTCGAATTTCAAATTACTGTTACGGAATTCATACTGCACATGAAGGCAGCTAATACAGACCAGTTTGAAAAGAAAAATCTGTTTAAATTTAAAATAGGAATATTCCATATTGGTATATTCCAAACAAAATAAAAATAATGTGATTGTTTTGATGGTACTATGATATTTAATTAGTCTATGTAATTGGACTGAATTAGTTACTCTCGATTGGATTACAAAGCTAATAAATATTAAATCTGATATTGAAATACATTTCACAACGTATTAAATATCGAACATGCGTTTTGAAGACCCAACTATATCAAATAGTTGCTACCACAGCCCTCGACATGAGACCTATTATGAACAAATGCCTTTAATTCAACCAAAGACTTTGAGTATATTGATTTGTTGTACCCAAAAAGATTGTTTCAATCTTTGAAGTCGTAGAAATTAATAATGAAAGAAATGATCGACTGAAAGCAATGTCATATACATGCAAGGGTTCTTTGTGTCTGATCATAATGTTAATGTTTTTATATCTTAATAAATGTAATGAAAGAAATGATGGATTGAAGGATTTATTTGTGTTTAATGTCATATACATGCACGGGTTTTTTTGTGCCTTTGATCATAAATATAATGTTTTTATATCTCAATAAATGTAATATTTCATGTCAAAAAAAGAAGAATAAAATAACAAATACACTCAACAAATAAATTCTTGTATTGCAATTTAATTCCATTTTCATGTGAAACATAAGACATCTGCTTGCTTGCATGCACGCATTTTGCACTTGTCAACTGAAAGAAATGGGTCGACATTCTTAGGCAACGTGCCAGATTTCTCGCAACATTTATATGTAATTTTCTACAATATTTTATTTGTACTATTGTATTGTTATTTACCAAACATTTTAAGATTTGTCCAGAAATATTAAATTTATTTTTCTCATTTAAAAATAAATTCTCATTTACCAATGACACTTCATAGTAGGATTAGTTGCCTATATTTTCTCTGATTGATGTAGGCACAAAATAACACAACAAAACGTAAAGTTATATTGTTAACTCACGTTTCCAAGTGAAACAAAACGTCGTCCCATTTTCGAGTGAGGCGCTCTGTTTTCGTGACATCTTTTGTAAGAACACGCCATCAACAAGCCTCGGAATAAGTCTGCACACTATGCAAGCTCTGCTTCTCTCGATTGCAAACTAAGCCAGCCACACTTCCTTACAACTACGTCATTAAAGAAAAACACAGCAAAGCTTTAAAAAATACAAGTCTTTTCACATCCAGAGACGTTAAGGGACAGTTGCATAATCTTGCCAATACGCATTCAGTATCTTAAGCTTTTTTTTACGTGGGAAATCATCGAAAGTCCCCAAATCCCCTCTGTAGGTCCTAACTGACTAAAACCCACTTTTGTTCCTTCTGAAAGTCTTTGTGTGCCAGGGCCGCGGTAACCCTTTAGAACAATCCTCAGCCCTGGCAGAATATATTATGTAAGTTTTATGTTAAAGCAGATAAGTTATTATTTCATATTAATAAGTAATTAACTATCGAAGACCGAAAGCGCAGTAAACATTTTTGTTCAGATAATGATTTATATCTTTAACAAGTGTCAACATATAAATCTGGCCGTCTAGAAAATACATGAGTATTCCATTTACAAAAATATCAACATAACCTTGAAAATGTTTACATCGAGACCTACATTCTAATAACCTTTTAACACAAAGAAATGTAGTTCAGTGTTCGCTAGAAACATTTGTTGCGATCAGCAGTCGTCACAGTTTTGCATAATAATAGCACAATGGTTTGAGTGGTACGAAACGTTGTTACAAAACGAGAAAGAAACACCTCCTTGGTAGCGCCACCCCAACCGAGTCACTAGTGATGTGATACCCCTCTAGATTTAAGATTCGAAAATCGTAATAATTTTCAACGTGTAAACCGCCTCGTTTCCTGACATATCGAATGTCCTACGTCTAGTTATGCGATAACAACCAGTTTGAACTTTCAATAGCAAACAGGTATAAGAAGTGTAGTTCTAGGCTAGGTTTCTGGTTTTCAAGCCTGCCGTAATGTCTGGAATTAAGGCGTAACTATTGGGTTTCCTCGGCACTTAGTCTATAATGTCATACGTTTCAACCTTAAAATAACTTCTTTGAGTGTAAATTGCATATACATTGCGATCTACGTATCTTAAACATATTTGGATATTAATACCTACAAAAAAATCGTCGTTCATAGCTTGCCCATCACTAGTAGCTCATGAATTATTCGATATTGTGACACTGGCAGCCCGCCCCTATCCTATCGCCACGTGATTCATCAGATTGAATAATCGAATAACTCAAGGTATTTAATTCTTTGAAATTTGAAACATTAAATATCTTAGGGTATCGCCCCTTTAATGCTGCGAAATGAGCAAATGAATTCTTAATTTAAAAATGTATTTTTATTTTAAAAAGTCATGATCGTAATCTTTTTGGATTATTCGTATTTTCTTTGGAAACTAAGTTTCAAAATAATAAGGTTTATTTAATTTTTACCTAAAGCCACAAAAATGTATCAAAATTTAGATCTCAGAAAATGAAGCTATCCAACTTAAGTGGCTTCAAATAGCATCCGTCTTTAAAATCCAATCTGACCAAACCACGGGTATGAAAATTAATTTCCGTACGCCCAGAAAATAAAAATCCAAATGTGCCCCAAAGCGGTGCCCAAAGTCAGAATATTAATTGAGCAAAAAATCTCCCTTGATCCACTCCGACCAGACAAATAAATATTCTTGTATATTTTACTGAATGATTAACAAAATTTTGTTTTTTTATTTTTCAGTTTCTCCGAAGAAGTCTCTCACTGAAGTGTACTTCATAAAGGTAAGCGTTTAAATTAATCTTTAAAGCAATTGCGATCAAAGTATGATATAAATTTATCCAAGATCGTGACTTTATAAAATAAATAATATATTGAGGAGTGAATATCTTGAAGGATCAGATTTCAATTTACTGAAGCCAGTCGCGGGAATTATTTGGAGATATGATTACAAAAATGTTATTGAATTATTTTAGTTTATTCGATAAACAATATCTAATTGTCTGTTTTTTTTTAATAGTCTGAATCTATTTTTAAATATTTTATAATGTTCACTGCTGGAATTGACTTTCATAGCAACTAAGATGTGGGTTACGCATCAAAATATTAAAACACAATACATACATAAATACGACATAGTTAGAACCTTTTACACCTTGTCTTTTCTAAGACAAATGAATTTAAATTAAACTACAATATACACTTTTATTTCATATACTTACTAATAACATTTAGGAGTAATATGTAGAATCAGAAATTCTGCACAAATCCCTACATGCTTTGCAGCATATTAATTATTTATTAATTAAAGTTTAACCAAGACACAGTATTAATTCAAATCAGCTACGCTTTTGATCTCAGTAATTAATTTAATTCATGTAACATTCAATCTATGGCACAAATTCTATAAGAGAATTCCACCGACTCGTGCCAATTAATAATTAACAATACTCTTATTTACTTCTGAAATTTAATTGTGTCATTAAATTATAATTGAAGGCATTTCAATTTGGAACACTTCAGCATGTAATATTAACTGTAATTGAAAATTCTGTCTTTATTCCCAATCTCGATTTCTGAATTAAGTAATTAAATATTTTCCCGGAAATATTCCATCAAGTACTAAATAAAACATACAATTCTGGACCAAGTAATAATCATATGCATGAATTTTAAATCCTGAACACAGAAAGGGCGTCACAAATTAACATAAACATAGAACATGATGTCCCTTCCATTAAAAACCTTTGGCCGCAGTGAAACCGACCAACTAATACCCGAACATATCGATACGAATAAGGTCCCGATGATAATCCCGTCAGTGTAATTAAGCGGGAGGAGTTAAAAGGTTGGTTGTCAATATAGGGGCGTAGGGGGCTAAACGGATTAGGGTAAACTGTATAAAGAGCCTTTTGTATCCAAAATTAAATGTCAACCGATGTCATTATTCAGCCTCTGGATGACACGCATACGATCGGTGCCGTCTGCCGCCGATGCTGGAAATCCAGAGCTTTTATATCATACGATTTCTTTGTTATTTTAGGCTTCCGATTTCCGATTTAATCAAATAAATCGTACGCCTTTAAAATGACATGAGATGGCAACTGTATAGAACTATAAATGACATTAAAAGCTCACTGGGCCTCTTATTACAATAGCAATGTGTCTTTAATAAATAACGTAAGGTCGTTGAGCAACAAAAGCACGTTCGGCGAGAAGAAATAACATGTAATTATTTGTGATTGATATAGTGCAACAGTTATAGACATATTGTCAGTCAATCGACGTCAAGCACCATTACCAATGGCATTGGCCGTCTGCCGAATTCCCTTGACTAATCTCAAACAATTACACAAAATCGTGAAGGCGTCGTCCCTTCTAAAAGCCATTATTAGCTAACCCATTAATTATACTCGCAACGGCTGTCGAAGATGCCGCCAAACCAAACTTTGTGTTGTGGAAATATTAAAATATAATACCAAGACTTTAATCCAATTTCCACAAACAATAACAGTGTTTCATTATGGTGCAGTCGCCTCAACAAATTATGAAACACATTTATAACACGACAGATAATTCACGTATGCGGCAATAATATTGCAGAATTATTGGATAACGTGATATAAAATTATACGGTCGCATCACGGGTCCAATTTTCATAACGAGTCAAATAACAGGGGAGAGCACGGTGAGCCCGCGTACTTACGATTTCCATTCGTTTATAACGTTAAACGCGATTTTCCGTACTATCCTTTAATGCATATTGTTATTGGACACGATAAAATTAACGGTCCGATACGTATTCAGAGCAACGGCATCTATTTTTAAACTAGTACCTAAATAAAATGTCCGTAAAAACACACGTTACTCGTAATTGAACTTAGACAGCATAATAAATGCTTTTTTTTCTAAATCAAGTAAATCGCTCTGTCAGTCTCACGTAATAGAATGCAAATGGGATTTTTCGTCAAGATACAGACGCTTGATAAATTAAAGTTTAATTTACGTGCTTTTTATCTACCTACCGAGCTACGCCTGCGGGTTTACCTTGGAGGAAAGTTGGAGAAATACGATGCAGCTTTTTTCAATATATTGTCTCAGGTAGACTTATTTATTATGTTTTTCATCTCGTGTAGACAAAATATTAATCGATTATCAAGGTACAAGAGCCATTGTCCGTTCATGGCCCTTCATGTACGCTATTTTAATAAATATCTAGCGGTAATTGTATATCTCACTCTCTTATCCCGATGGGATGGCAATCCGACACGATTGGGGAGAGATTAGGCGCAAGACCATTGCAAGACCGACATTTACGTGCTCTCCGATGCACGAGTGTATCAATCACCAACTTCCAGACACCGGAGCTCGTAGTTAATTATATTCCAATGTAATGTTCATAAGTTCATGTAACTAAATTATAGATATCGGATATTTACACGCGAAACCTTGATTCGTGCGACATCAAACATACAACGATTCCCAGAGCTGCCACTCACGCACACAAAATTGATTTATTAGCACCGTTAAACGATAATAGTAAACATTATTAGCAAACCCATAAATTAGGAACGAGATATAAACGTAGGAATATTAAGACCGCATTCAGTTGAGCTCCTAGATATACGCATTCACTAGATAAGACACATGAATGCTCGCTAATCCTGAAAGGGATACGATCGTGGATATACTACGTATTAAATAATCATGCCTACTTTTGAATAAGGGGATCATAGATTAACATATCTGGTAATTCTCCGAGGGCTGTAATAATCCCTTTTCCGCCTTGCGGATTAAGTAGCTGTGTACGTCGTTGGTGAATGTAAAATTGACATCATCGTATTCATTTTAATTTCTCTGGAAGAGAGTAAAAATTAGGTGCGTATTTCGACCTGACCTTATTGTTTTCGTTTACGTTATCAAAGGCTTACAAAAATGAACTGTTAGTAAAAGAGTCCGTACATACAACTATGACAGTCATGAAAATTGAATAATGGAGTAAGTTCGTTCATTCATACATATATTCCATTGATAATATTACAAAGTGTTTAGCTGAATATTCACATAACTTAACTTACTAACACATTCACTTCATTAAAATTTGCAGTTGAATGGATATCCCACTCAATTCAAATTCAACTCTTGTACTATCTCAACAAACTAAGAACGCTCGTTCGAAATATACACACAAAACTTACGTACCTCATTATTTTATCATCTAAAGCTACGTGAAGCCTTCCTATTTAAAATAGGAAACATTCTAGTCAGTTAGCACATACTCTGCAGAGACTAGTATTTGCTGAAGTCAAACAAAATTGTCCGATGGCAAGCATTACGTACTTCAGAGTAAATATTATCTCATCTTCGCGCTGACTTTAATACATAAATGTGTTAGCTGCTACATGTGATCTGTATCTAAAGAGGTACATACCCTCAGTAAATGTCAAGCAAGGAAGCCTGTTACGTTATAATCGGATGTTTCTTAGATCGGCCTTGTCTTCGTCGATATAATCTAAACGTTTGTATGGAGTTTCATTCAGCGTCGCATCGTCCCAATTTTGTTATCTTTATCGGAACTTGTTATAAAGTTACACAATCCGGAACAACACGTTATACAATAGTTTATAACTTTCCGTTCAATTAGCATCACCAAATTCACAGCTTTGTTATCTGAAATAAGATTAAGATAATCCTATAAAGATTTATTCTATTCATTTGTTTTTGCAATTTTAGAAATGGAGGCCTACGAGGTCTTATAACATAATAATCTACTTTCAGTTTTAGATTCGTTCATTATAATAAAGTATTAAAATATTCGCAATACCTTCTGCCAACTACGTTTTTTATCTTCAAGGGAAATCAGCTACCATCGTTACACCATTAATTGTGTGTAACCCATTCATGTGAACGTAACGAGTAAGAAGTCAGGTCACATTATAATAATCTGACCTAACATCTATTCTGAATCATGTGCATCAAGCAATTTTAATGATCATCTACATATGTTATACAATATGGATATAATTGGCAGACAGACAACATATATATTACTGTCGCTTTAACAAAAAAAATTGTTCATCCCAAATTGTGTTGAAAAGAATGTTAGAATGCGGCAGAAGTCAAAACATGTAAATCCCATAATAAAAAACACCCTGTGGTTGACACAAACGGAGCCGCGATTTAATAAGTAAACAAACTTAGCAGACGTTCACCTAGGCTCAAAGTTAAGTACCTACTGTAACGCTCGTACGGCGAAACGTGTAAATAAGTCAAGGGAGCGTGCAGCTCCGACAATAGTTTCCTGTGAATCCATTGTGTACTCTTCTTCAAAAACAGATGTCGCTTGGAATAATAGATGTAACTCCATTGCCTTGCAGTCCTGTTTTGTCCCGGACTTAGCGCGCTATGCGGGCCCGACCCCTGATTAGACGACTCTGGCTCCTGAACTGTCCACAACATTTCAAGGCTTTATTGAAGTTACAGACTTGACATGCCAGTTGGACTTTCAGACGGTCTGCATAACTTAAATCTTTGTCTGGCTTACCACGATACCTGAGCAGAATGCGTTCGCCACCCGTGAGAAGATAGTTTGTGTTATTTACAGAACTACTACTAGATACTATCTCGATGTTCTAAGTATGCTATAACATAGGTAATTATGTACATTCATACTAGTTCAAAGCATAATGTGAATACATTAGAATATGTAATAAAATTTAATAATAACCTCTGTGCGACCAACACATAAATTCTAATTAATTGTATTTTAACCTTGTACAACGCATCTAATCCGGTGTGCTTACACAACAATCGCATATTTAACACTGGAGCACGTCTTTTGTTTGTACCGACTACGTAGCTACAAGAAAACCACCGGTGCATTGTGTAATTAATTAATTACGGAGACGACAAGCGATTAGTTTGCGGGATTCGTGAGTCCTTGGTCCCTTCGGACATAAATAAGCTGATCGTGCATGCGAAGTAAACAAATGATGTTTAGCAATAGTCCCATTGTTTATTGTGCATAGCGATGCATACCGAATGTTCGGCATTTGCCGAGACACTGCCGAGTGCCGAGGACGACATTGTGAAAATAGGCAAGTTGTCAACAGTGATTTATGTTCGGCGCACGGCACCGCATCCTTGGCTCAAAAACTTGGTAAACAAATACACGACGTAGCAAAAGGATTGTAGAGTTGCGACGCTATTTGTTCGGCTTGTTCGTAAGTCTAAACATTTGTCGAAATACAAATCTCTTCCTATGCCGTTTCAGGGTTAGTTTGCTTGATCAAACTTGGAAACTTGAAGTAGGAAGATGTATGTCCTCAAGCCTTTTAGTCATTGTGATGTGTGGCGATCTATTGTTGGTTAAGTGGATACTTCACAAAACATTTTTGACAAATAAAGTGTTAAAGGCCAATGAGTTTATTCTATTAAATAAATGAGAGCCATCATAAAGGCTCTCATTTATTTACACTAAGACCTAGGTTTAATGCAGATAAATGACTACTACATCGTCTTTGAACTGCAAGATTGTGTTATAACAAAAACGCTATCTCGTATTTATCAGTCAATTAGGTATGTACGTCTTGATCGTGAGTCGTGCTTGTTAAAATTTCTAACATGCGTTACATTGTAAATATGCGTAGAAAAATCCAAAAACCGGCCACAGTTTCACATCGAGACAATTTAAACGTCAATGCCAAAGCTGGGCTCGATATTGCAATTAAGCGACTCGTTAAACAATATTAATTGTTTACTAACTGCTAGTAATAACCTGTTGCCAAATATAAACGATATACCAACGTTTATGTGTTTATGCTTAACGCGTTATTGTATGCTAAATACTGTTAAACGTAACAATAAATTGTTGCAGCAATGCGTACAGAAATTATGTGAACACTTACTCTATATACAACAAGCATTTTACTAGTATATAAGAAACTAGATTGATCACAATTAATGTTAGTAGGCCACGCTCTAACAATCTTCAAGTACAATACAACAAAGTACTATAATTTTATGAAGCAACACAAACATCTGAGAGCTATTAAACCATAAAGTCTTAAGATATCCAACAAGTGCACTCGTACAGACTCGCTTGTAATCATGACGAAGTTATCCTTAATCACGTTACAGGAAATTAACCAGATAATCGGTATAATTGTACCAGCAATCTAAACATTAATCTCAGCTCACAGAGGTGTAACGAAAAGGCTAATTCGCCTTGAGCAGTGATTTCCATTTTTTCACAGCGGCAGGGCGTTTGCTAACTAGTGTAGCAATAGCAATATTATTTAGAAACTTACGAACCCTTCTACTATTCACAGTACATTGCACTTCGCAAAACCATTAATCAACACTAACTTGAATACATACGCCAAAGTAAGTGAAACAATACGAGCGCTCATTGTCTTTAGTCGGTGAATGCGCGAGCAGAGTACCTTATCGCTAAAAAGTAAACTCGATCAGACACAGCTATGTAAGTCGTGGGATCTTCCCACGTGCTGCGGGAGACTAATAATAATTAGTCGTTAGCCAACAATTTGCACCTTGCCTTGCTTGCATAAAAAAAACATAAATTGCTCTAGTTTAAAAACGATATATCACTACTCAACGACGAGATAATTCCGAATTTACAACTTCATCATATGAATTAAAGTTTCATAATTTGACCATAATTTGTCAGCGCGTACTCCTGTCGCCCAGGAGACTGATCGACTTGTTATACTTGCGACAGTTGTTGAATGACTCAATTTGTTATGGTAATCTGCAATATCAGTGACTGATGTATGCGCAGTATCATAACTCATTGTTCTTGCTTATGCGCATGCTAATCTTATTCAAGCCCGAAGGTGCCATGCATTTAGGACGACTTATAATCTGCCTTTATAAATATGTATGTGTATTTAATACTTGAGGGCCTAATAAACTTTTAGTATAAATTAAAATATAATTAACCTGACTTTATTGAATAACTAATATAATAATTGATAATTTCAAACATTTTTCCAGATAATAAGCAAATGTGCACCACGATTTGCCAAACATAATCATAGGATTTACTCATACGTGTGCCACATTGGAGAAATGCAGTTACCTATTAGTCGCCGTGATTGCAAATATAGCTGTCACGACCATCATCATCGAAAATCACGATCGAAATTATTGGATAGTGTGCAATCCAATTTCGTGTCGGCGCCTGCGTCGCGGCGCAATGCAATTTGCTAGGCGACGCTCGTTGCAACATGCGTCCCGTATTTCTCCAGCATACCCCATTTTCATCTTCGTGGAGCGACACAAAGATGACGCCATTCGTCACATGAATGAGACTATTGACAACTGAATTGATGCATTCGTCTTGAAACACAAGTTCACGAGTACAGTTACGTCTTTACGAAATATGTTCGGCAACCCGGCTATTGCATATTCCTCACGGTCCCCGGCGCGGTTTGGAACTATCAAATTTATTTTTATACATATTTTTATTGTTTGCGGTGAGGATTGTCGCGTCCTTAGGGGCTGTTTGTATGCGGGCTGAGAAGAATTACGTGTGCGACGGAGCGTATCCACTTAAGAAGTAGAGATAAAACAATTTGTTTAGAAAATGTGCTGTATAATGTGGCTGCATATGATACTGTATGAGTGGAATCTGTAAACTAACGCTGTTTTAGTGTTTATTTTATCGGCGAACGCGTCCACCGGGTGCAGTAAAGGTTCGCAGAAGGGGGATATAGCTGCATTTTTCTCATATGAAATATCAAAGTCGAAAAGGATGGTTGTGTGCTTATTTGAATGGCCTGGGAGACTGCGGGCGATATTTTTTTGCGGCACGGCTGCGGTGCTCGGCTCCGGAGTGAATGCACACTTGATTGTATAATTTAGTTAAGTTAATCTCACTACGAATTGCACGAAGCTCGCCAGTTTTCAATTTCACATTTGAATGCTATGAACGTTGTTTTCACGTAAATTGTGTTAATACTAGCGCGCCTGCTCTGCGCCGCTTGCGGTAACAATGTAGACACCGAATACACCGATTTGTACAATTACTCGATAAATATTCAATAATCCAAAAGTAATATGCGAAAATAAGCTTCGATAGTTTTACTGTGTTGGTTTTAAAAAATAACCAGTATCGATACAATCCACGACAAGATGAGCGATAAAAATTTCAAGTGAATTTAGTTTTCAGTTTAGTTTAGGAGTTAATCTTGTTATTTTATCATTTAACAGTTAAGGGATTCAATTACTTTCTTACATTGATTAAATGACTAAACTCCTGATGTCCAATAAGAAAAATAATAATGTAAAATTTTCTTTTGCCATACTATTATTTGAGGGTTTAAGTCGTCACAAACAATACCATAAAACTATCACTTAACATTCTGGGTCACGGGGCCACTATTCTGTTCCCCCAAGCGAGGCCTCAGTAAAACAGCAACTTTTTACACAAATTCTACAAGCAGCAGTAAATTGCTAAAATAAGACGGATAACTAGTGAGCTGAGCCACTGCTCGTAATTCACTAGAGGAAATCTGAATAATTTAGTCCGCGTACGTAGTCACGTTTAGTCGCCTGCATCCAGCAAAATGTTTTCAGGCGGCAACACTGGGTCCTTTTGAAGGGAATCCCGGAAACTACGCTTTGAAAGCAATCAAGTCGGTGTTAACGTTCAAAGTAATTTCTTTGGCTTCGTCGGTTCTGATAGACGCCCCTATTACCTATTGCGATGGCAATAAAGATGCCATTTTCATACCGCCAAAGCTTTAACTCGCCTTCAGAAACAATGGTGAAATAATGAGTCGCGAAACGTGACTTGCCTTAAATTAATACGTTGTTAAAATAGTGAATAGACGTTTCGCCTTCAAAATTAATCAACATATTTATGAGGTTTGCAATGGAAGGGTAATCATAACATTTATTAACACACTCGCTTCCGATCGCAGTTTTACCCGCGTCCCGAGGGAACGATTTCCCGTACATAGATAAAAATAGCCTGTAGGTATGTTATTTTGACGTATAAGCTATATTACTGCCAAGTAATATCAAAACCCACCACGTAGTTTTAGCGTGACAGAGTAATAAACATGCACGCATTCATACATTAATCGTTTATAATTTGTTTCCAATTTTGTTTATTTACTTTGTTAAAATGTTTTAAGGGAGAAATAAATAAACTTTTTACTATTATTATTATATGAGTAGGATACATAAAGCACCTGCCTCTCAAGTACAAGTGTGTTCGATTCCAGGCAAGAACTAATGTAGCTTACTATATAGAAGGCCCCTAAATTTAACTATTCTAAGAATATCTTGTCTACAATGCTACAGTCTTTTAAACACAGTCATACAGTTTTTAACAGTCTTTTAATGATAATGTAAACGAAAACCAATATTTTTTAGTGGCTAACATTTCCTTTAAAGATTGTATTATACCTATATATATAAAGGAATATGAGGAAAAATGAAATGTCAAAAAAAGGAATGTCAAGAATAATTTACAGAGGCAGATGAAATCAATCGGCCATCACAAACACGGAATGGAAGCCGGCCTTTGTGCCTTGCTGATTCGACACTAATTACTACTTTCGTTTTACAGTTGATTATTGACAGTTAAGCCGGGGATCACGATCGCTTCCCGTGAAAGAATTCTGTAATCCGATTAAAACCGGTTTTAACCGGGTAACGTCAACAGAGCACGTGTACCGGGGTTGTTCTTTTTTAAACCGACCACTAGCGTCGATTAAGGTTGAAAATCGAAATTTTCTAAAAATGGAATGCAATTTTGTTCGGTCATGATAAATTATAGTTAGTTTCCCGCTGGGTGCAGAGTTCCTGTCCCCATTTTCGTTATGCGATCACTACGAAAACAGGGGTGGAAAGTTTATCTAATACTGTCACTCCAAGACAAGTAGGTCATTGTCACTCTATTTTATTTAATTCTTTCAGAAACCAATCACAACAGATCATTTTTTTAAATCTCTTATTTTATCAAAATCTCTTGTTGGAAAGAACCCACTATGTGCCTTCTGGGGGCTTTGTGTGCCAGGGCGACGGTAACTCCTGCGAACACCTCGCAGCCCCGGACGAGTACGTCAACTTAAAACTTAAATATGTTGAATATTTATGTATGTACTTGATATAACAAATTATTAATGGCCTTTTTTCCTTTTTATCAAAAGTTTTATTCAAAAATCAACACAGATCAAGGAAGCGGGATGAGATAACTCACCGACTCAACCAAAGCATTAACTATGCTGTATTCAAATAATGATAACATATAAACCGTTTAATTTTTCCACATTACCTGTGGTCCATAATCCAGCTTCCATTTGACGCTTCCAGTTCATCCGCAGTTTATTTAGCAGAATTTAACGGGCTCGTAGAATTAACACTAACAACCCCAGTAACAATAATGTTCTCAGTTTTAAGAGCCCAAATGTGCAAATGAGCGAGCTCACAACATATCCCATATAACGGTTTAGTACTGATGATACATTTGTGACTGCATTAAAAAGCGTGAAAAACAAAGCCGTTTATAATAAACTTAATTTCACTACAGCTAACTTAACATAAACTAATAGTGGGATATGAAACATTCCACAAAATTGCTTTAACCTAAAAAGAAAGACGTGCCCTCAGTGCCAAGCTAAGAATTCATCCATAACATCCACCCTACAATATAGTACCTACTGAGTTCGGAATTATATTGATTAAATCTGACTATAATTTTTTACTCTGACGTCTGTCATTTAGTCGTGACCTGTTTGGCTTGTCAAAATAGTAAGGTAAATACATAGTAAGGTTAACAAAATCATACATTTCTAAAAGACGCAAAAATACAGAATAACCAACGATAAGACTATAATAGCTTAATCTAGATCTAGAATAAGGCAATTTATTGAACGATTAAATTAAAACCGCATCAGGCAATGCAATAGTATTACACGTTAATGTAACTTAAAACCAACAGGAACAAACAATGCCATAAAGTCAATAAAATAAACCCAATACTGTTTAAAAACATTTGAATTCCGAATAAAATTCGATTTCGTAACAAAAACATTGGAGTGCATTAAAATGGAGTAAAGCTGCGAAACGCTATAATCTCTAATTGAGTTTTATTCCCAGTGTTCCGTCTGTGTGTGGCTGCCACCGCAATTTATTTATTGTTGTTTTAACTTGCTTACGTAAAATTTGTTTTATTGCACTCAGGTATAAGTTTATTATGCATCTCTTGAATAAAGACTGGCTCAATTTCCTTAAATTGATTTTTATTTAAAGTTTATATTATATATTTTTTGTCGCTTAACCTGGTCGTCCCACTGCTGGGCAAAGGTCCACTATATTTCCACACCTTTTTAATATGATATTTTCGTTATTTCAGGTAAGGGTGCATTCCACATGCAGTGTTGTTTTGATAAAATAAAGTCGGCTGAAAAAAGGTTCGTATCGATCTCATTCCACCTCGGAACATTGCCAAATAAAAGGTAATGACTGTCAGAAGTGTATCGACAGACGTGCCCTTTTAAAATGTGACAACCCCTCTGCCCTTTGCATCCAATTACAAAAGGTTGTAATGAAATTAATTAGCGAACTTTACCTGACACTCGGTGGAAGTAATGACGCTAGTAGGCTTCTGAGCCCGATCTATTAACTCGTCTGTTGACTTTCAAGGAAACATTTTAAAGTTAGGCTTTGACCTATTTCGTGTTTTTTGTTCTTTTTGGAATGTTTTTTCTTTTCAATTAAACCAAAAACGAAAATAAGGAAACTATAACATGTTTAAAAATTGAATATTCGGACAGAAATTCTTTAATCTGACGTTGACAGTTTAAATAAATTAGTACTCAGAGTAAATTATAATTGTATAAGGGTTTTCTTACATAATCTGATACGCAAAGGCATATACATATATAATGAAGTTCAAAACAGCCAGTTCAAGAAATATTGTTGAAAAAAAAAACCTGAGAAGGAATAGAACACACAGTCAACACGTTGATAATTCCTCATCAACTATTTTCAGTATAAAATTATCTAGATGTCTAGAATGTATAAATGTGCCATAACACTTAACATTTACTTTTCGCTGCCCTGCACTAGCGGGCCGTGAGCCAAAACTATAGTTGCTGAAACAGTATATTGCAAGGTTCTACAATGATATCATCTGTAGCAACTTTTTTACCGTTTCGCGGTTAGATTTACGGCGCACTAAAGCCGAGTAGTTTAATATAACGCAAGCTTTAGCCTTTTTCGTTCCAAGTTTATGCGGTTATAAATTTGGCCACGCCCCGATCTGAGACCGATGGTTGTGAGAAACCTCCATAGATTACGTCTAAATACCTGCTTAGTGTAGTTACTTAGATATCGTGCTAGATTATAACGTTAACAGAGCGCTTCGTGTTGTTGAAATCTTAATTGCTTCATACGTCTTTTTGAGTTCGATTGGCGCTAAGTTATTTACTCATCGATGCAATATAAAGCCTAATAACGCTGAAAAGAAGAATACACAACGTCAACTTTGCTTTATTTCTGTGTGATGACTGTTATAGCACTAGCAACGTGTTATGCAATGTTATGCTTCTATGTAACTAGCTATGCTAATATCATCATCAACTTCCAGCTAAGTCCATTGACAATGATTTGCCATACCTGTCTCCAGAATATAATGTATAACTCATAGAATAAGAGGTATACAAAATAACAAAATCTGACACACTACCCAAAATGTCCCGTCAGCTTTATGCATAAAAAATAAGAGTTCAGAGGAAAAACTATCAAAATTTAGCATTGATTTGAGTGGCAGCGAACGAATGACATCGAAATGCCGGCCAGATGCGTTTCAGAATGACGGGGCCCGGTTCAATCATCGCGACCCATATACAAAATGGAAAACAAAAGATAGCACGTTTTCCATCAGCTTATGAGCTCATTTCCATAAGTGTACTGCCTATCACGCTCACAGGTGCAAATTATCTCCAGTATATGCAATCAGACGCGCAGTAATCACAGGGATTATTATTGAAGGATTGCGCGGAGATTTAGGATGTTATCATATTAAATCATTGTGAAGATGGCCGGTTGTTATAGCGGTCTCCTCAAAAGTATGTGGTTGACCTTCCAGCAAAGTTACATTATATTTTTTTTATCAATTCTCTATATACGCACCGCCTTAAATCTACGTTAATAATATATGAGCAATCTCAATACTGTTTTCAGAATAATTTATAAACCTTCAAGCGTAGGCAATATCCACGAGACCATAAAGAAACAAATTAAAAACAAATATGAGAAATAACAAAATGCTAAACATTATTTTACTTGAGATCAATTGATTAGACGCAAACATGCCTTATTTATTTTACTCTTTCAAACTGATTGCAAACAGACGGCGACGCGGAGAAAATTCAATCTGGCACACAAGCAATTCAAATAGAAATCTGATGAATTACTCCAGGCGTCACAATAATTCATATTTCACATGTGATTGGGTACGACGAACGCATATTTTGAAATACGACTATCGGAATAAACATATTTATATTCGTTTCATAATAAACGAGGTATATTTTCCACGCCGAATTCTAATCCGCATAAAGGGTAAGTGGATGATTTCTGACGTGCGGACGAGTGTAAAGGGCCGCCAGTGGCGTGTGGCGAATGTGTAACTACGACCTACATTTCGATACGGCTGCTACGGAAACACAATCAAAACTCAATTCGATAACACTTCCAATTTATAGTTGTATCACGCAATGGCGACTGACAAACGTCGCATAAATAGGAATAAGGGATGGTGCGCATTCAACATCCACGTTCTATGAAATACGATTTGCATCCCTTGTGTGAGTAATTAAACGCATCGTGCGTTTTGTGTATATTATGCATGTTGTTTATTGGTTGAAGCCGTAAAAGAAAATATTCTAACATGTTACATATTTCCAGCGTTTTCTAGATTTTTCCACGAAAGAGCTAAATTACACTGTCAGACAGCATACAGTTGTGTATTTATGAACTCATCAACATTTCGTTCGTCGTTTATTTTACGCTCACTCATTCAAGATACTTCGAAATAGTCAAACGAAGTATGAAAACATTCAGAATTGAAATACTCACAAACAGAATTATGAGTGCACCTACATTGCGAATTCGTATTCGTGAATGGACTACTGATTAATTACGCGTACGAAGTATGCCTACGTGATATGTCAAATGTTTCATCACAGTTTCAACTAGTGAAGGCTCTACAATAGATTTTCCAATAAGCCTTTGTATTGTGAATAGTATTTTGATTTAATCTGGGCTTAATTATTTTAGTCTTGATTATAATTCCGCTCGTTCTAATGGCATTCGAGCTCCGATTAGCAAGGCATTGTATCTAAGTACATCCTTTCAAATTAATTTTTGCTACTTTTAATATAATATGCGAAAACTCTCGAACATGAGAGATACTGAAATAATACATAATGAACTAGATATAATCAGAGATAAAAAGGAAAAATCCTTCGCAAATATAATATTGATAATGTTTACGTACATAACAAAACAGATGCGCAATTCTAAAACATTCAGCCTCGCGCGGTTAATTCAGGACGAAACTACTATTCAAAATTGGAATTGTAATAATTTCGCGCTCCACGCGAGTAATTAACGCGACTGCTTTACAAATGGCTCCGAACAACTGAGCAATGAGTGACATGGGTGTCGACGGACGTGACGACGAGACGTGCCTCAGAATAATGACCGCCAAATGAACCGGGGACTGATGCGAATCCCAACACTATGATGCGATTGCACCGCGCAATCCCGCTGTGAATTATTGGATTGATTGCGCCGTCTTGTTTCATCTGCATGCCGCATTGTCTGGATCAAACATTATGCCACCGAATTTTGATCACAAACCCATCAGTAATTATAGAAACTGCGATCAATTCATCTGCATAATTGACTACGATTTTAGTAGAATTATGCAAAGTAGTTTATCCTGAAATAACTATAACTTTGCCTCAAAATTACCTAAAATTACAAGGTAAACGTATAATAAATTAGATAGTAACTCGAACCTAATCAAAACAAATTATTGTTCAAAATCTGCAATCTCGTTCGAACCTTGTTAAGTCAAGACATATCACAACACCCAATCTCAGATCAAACGAGTTGACGATCGCAGCTCAATTGTTAGACGAACAAAGCGAACGCATTCACCGGTCGTAATATACTGTGATTCCAATACAAGTTAGAGTGTCTCTTATACGGCCGCGTGGCTTCACAGACCAACAATGGAATGCAACAAAGGGCAGTCAGGCTAGAATAGCTCGCCGCTATTGAACCTGGATAATCGATGCGGATCAAGTATGAGCGACAGGCCGCGTTGTTGCCGCCAACCTGGAATTACTCTGTCAGCCATCAGCCGTACTAACGGACGAAAAATCGTAGCTTTTAAAATGCTTGTAGCATTTTGTGAGTACATATGATGACCCTCGTCCCCATCACAAAAGATTCGCTACGTTTGGAGTGCCACATGTCGGGTTTTGTAATCGCTTGACAAGCTAGCACGTACGTACTGAACACGTCATGTTACCATCTCAAGACAAACTTATTCAGTAACTTTGCATATTTACTATAGTTCAATAAGTCATTCAGTCATTCAGTACAAATGAATGCAATGACTTAACGTTTACTTAGCTCTAGAACTTTGTGCACATAAATGGTAATACCCAGCTATGGAAGTATGTCAGAAAATATGCAGAGTGCACTTAATAAAAGCATCGCAAATCTTGCATATGCGTGTCGCGAACATAAATTGCGAAGCCTTAAGGGCCCTTAGCGCAGCCGACAGGCACACTGCAGCTGTACACAGCCACATGATGTAAAGCATGCTCTCTTGAAACATGCATGTCTACGAATAATGATGCGACACTGCTGTCACGCGTGACGGTGAATAAACGCCTAGATTACCAACCGCTCCATAACCCAGTTCTAACATTATCTCCTAATACACGACCCCTACGCCCAAATACGTATGCTATCAAGTACTCATAGAAAACTCATACTAGACATTTCAAAGCGCCGCTTCGTTTCATTACAAGAGGTTGTTTTTTCAGTAATCAATTTATTATCTTTGGAAAATATGGTCATTATTCTTGATGAATTGACTGACTACGTTAATTAAAGATACGAGTAGTATTTCATAATTCCTAAGTAGGTATTTCACGCACCGCTTGAACGATGCTCAAGTGCTTGCATTGAAAGCATTCTATTACCAAACGTGTATTCATGCATGAATGGGAAGAGCTTAAAATAATGATTTATGCTAGCTATAGTACGATGCTTCGGGGCCAAACGCCATAAACCGAGTATATCCTTTCATTTGCATGTTTTCCAATATCAAATATCAACGTAGCTTGCATCAATACTATCGTAATTTCATCTAGACGAGATTTTTTTTAATATCAAAATTCGGGCATTTGTACCCGACCTTTACATGAACGCGTATACATATATAATAATTATTTTTATTTAAAAAAATATATTACAGTATTTAGTTGAATGTTAAATTCATGGTACGGAAAATCCCGTTCAAAATAAATATGAAGCCTCATTATCCCGTTGAGAGGTTTGCGTTGCGTTGGTAACCTATTCAAAAACACTGCAGAAAAAAGAGAAACATATAGCGAAAACCAAGCCGAATGAATCTCACAGGTGTAGAACATTGCGACTATGTTGTTCCTATTTCCTGGAACAGCCGTCCATAGGGTGTCTGCTAATAAACCGCAAGACCGTAACTCTTCCTAGTTCACATGTAACGCGCGCCCGTTCATGTAATGATGCGCTAGTATTACGTGGAACGAACTAATAGAGGCCTTACTTTCGACCTTAAGTGCCGGCGTGATAATTACTGGAACGTCCACCTTGGTAACATTCTTTGTGGACTAGTGTTTATGTTAGGCTATGTTAATTTATGGATGTATATGAGTAATCAGTTCAAATGTATAGGTACTTTACTTTTTGGTAATAATTTGATAACATAAAAAATGTGTCCCCTGGCATCTGAAACGTGATCCATGCGTTATCTACTTATTATTACCATTAATAATGAAAATTAATATAATAGATCTGTACAATTATATAAAAATGAATCCCTATTTCCCTTGGTCACGAAATCACGCGTGAACAGCTAGACCAATTTGAATAAAATTTGGTAGACACGTAGTCTACAGTCTGAGAAAGGACATAGAGTACATTTTATACGCATTTTTCCCTATCTTGGTACTGCAAGCAGTTCCCTAAGGACACGGCTGATACTGGTGGGCCGAATCTAGTGAACTTACTCACACACTAGATAAAATTTAACTGTATAGTTTTAGGCGAAGTGCAAAATTCACTTCAGATATACGTATTTATGTTTACCTAACCACATAGAAACCTAAGCTTTGTATCTCAAACATAAACAAACCCGATAATAGGTTCAGTCAAAGTCCACCACTAACATTTTGCAGCGGCTTTTCTTTCTGTAAAACCCGTAATATGGCGCTTTACGTTCCGGGGCTCTGCGTATGCAAATAGGTGGAGTCGATAGCCCAGTTCCTCGTTAGTGCCCTCTCAAAGGTAAATACACATACATGCTAACCTTTATATACTGTATACATATATATACAAGGACTACGAATAGTTTCCATGCAAGAGGATTAACTTTAAGATAAAAGATAACGAAAGGACGAACAGCTTTAGCGGAAGACTTTTGTATTTATATGTACAGAAAATATAATTACGTAACAAGAAATGTAAATAACGATTGTGTAAGTAGCATGTTTTATGCACGTTTACATTTGTGTTTTCTTTTCTCTTACGTCTGTCTGTGTTTTGGTAGTGAAAAATTATGGTGGAAACAAAAAAAAAGAAGCATTTCGTGTTGTACACTTAAACTTAATAAAACTAGTATTTCTAATTTGTCTTTACTACTGTTTAAAACGTCCATTAAATTAGTTTATTGATTTGAAGTACGGTTATGTCTATAACAGCTCAGTAAACGGCGCTGGATGAAATGTTTGCTACATTTTTACATTTTATTCTATCATTACATTTCATGCCGACTGCTACACTTTATATATATTAAACTCTGAAACACCACGTGCTGTTAATGGCTGAATATAAAATTCATTAACTCGCGTTTAATAACGCACAGTTACACATAAATGCAGTTAAGCTAAATACTAATTCTCCGGAGCTTTGAAGTTAACTCTCATCTTAATAGAAATTTCTTTATGTAAATTTTAATTCAAAATTCCCCCATTTATTCTCGGTGCCGTAAGTTGGATGAAAAAATCTATTAGCTAAGAAAGATGAAAAATACAGTCGGGCTTTCCCTCCGTGCGTATTTCACAAAGTATGCAAAGCAGCACCAAGCGACCCCTTTATCGTCGCACTGAATTGAGCAATTAAAAGTCTAATAATAGTTTCTCTATGTACTTTTAATTTAGTCCACAGTACGTAAGAGAAGGGCAAAGTTAGAAATATTGTGTTAATGAGTCAAGATGTCGCTGCGAATATTGAGAATTTTATTCCATTTTCAGCATAATTAAGCAACTTCTGTAATGTAGATACTTATACGTAAAATAGTAACGGTTCGTGCGTGTTAAGTATTTTTATTTCCCAGCGCAGTATTTTTATTTGTTCACCATAAAACGACACTAAAATTAAGTTCATCGACATCGTTACCAACATTATTTCGCAAAGCAAATTCTATCTGCATATGCACATTAAATATTAACTACACAATTTCCATAGTAAACACACAGGTCGTTTAGTTTAGGCTCTTACCATATTAAATTGATCAATTAAGACTTGACTAGTCCGTGTCCACCCTAATTCCAAAATCACCATCAAGGAAATTGATATTCAGTCACATAGCTTTTAAAACGATTAATCTAATGACGCTATCGGGGATAATCGCTAGGTGTCCTCAACAATTGGATAATACATAATTGCATTAACCATTCAGACAATCTCTTCACATCAATAATAATATTTGATTGGTTGAAAGTCGTGAATGGATTAACGTGTCATATCTAAGAGGCGAGGTTGTGCACGATTCAGGGTGATCGACGGAACTAAAGCCCTATGCATTCACACGCATTAGTCACGAATTAAAAATAAAACTAGTTTTAACCTCCATAGATGGGGTCACCGTTATTTGTCTAAGGATTTTGGTATGCAATAAAAAGTGCTATCTCGATAATCAAATAATCGAATTCGTGTCAAGAGCAAAGTTCAATCGATAAAAAGTTATTAATTAAATAGTACATGTACCTGTTGAAACTAGACTACGAGTACAAAAAATATTAAACAGCAATTCCGTTTTCTATGAAACTATCAATAATGTTACTAAAACGTTCATTTTAAAATTCTGACAAGTTTATTATTACCTACAACCAAAATATTGACTTTCCAGTAACAACACGAGGCGTCCAATTATTGACACTAAAATGATTGATTGCTCTTCAATTGAAATAATGTTCGAACACAAAACGACAAGCAACATTTAGTAAACAATAAAATCGGCCTTGACTTTTTGTAACTATAGCCGAGGTTATACAATAATGACTATATTATTCAACACTTTTGAAAGGAATTTAAGGAAGAGATTAGTCTATGCTGTGAGGCTTTTATTGATAAGCAAGTTCATCTGAAGACAATCATACGTATCTATAGAATCTTCATGAAGGTTGGTGAACGCGACCCCGATTGTGATTTTCGAAATCCATAATGAGAACTAGATTGTAGATTGACCGGGTAGGGTATTTTCTTATTAGAGGTGGGGATTCTTAGCGGTATTCTATTTAACAGAATCATCATCATCATCATCATCATCAGCCTATCGCAGTCCACTGCTGGACATAGGCCTCTCCAATTCCAATTTAACAGAATAAATGTATTTTATTGGTAAATAAGGAACAAAAGAGCTTTATTATGTTAACAAAATAAACCTTCCAATGATCACTACATTTGAATAATAATATCCGAGAAGGCAGTTCAGACTTCGTATCAACTTTAGAAAATTCAATAATTTATTTCAAGCTTATACTAAACAACTGATTGTAGGTATATCCGAACATGCAAATATACGTCAACATATGTAATAAGCTATTTATGACTCATTCGTGACATTCAAACGTATATTTTCAAATTGAATAAAAAAAAGTCAACAATGTAACTATTTTTACATGACGTGTCCTTCTCAGTCAACTTGAACGCAGCTGAAGACGACATGAAATTTAATTTGAAATAAAAGGTCACGACTCGGCGTTAACTGATGCACACGATAACACGAGCTGACACTACAGATTGCCAGCAATAATTAAACGCTACAATTGGCTGTCTAAATCATTGCTTTGCCAACTCTAACATTCATCAAAGATGTCACTTACTGAACAAGTCGCTGACATGAACCAATGTTTAATGCATTCGATTTATAAAAACACGATGTTCACTCATCGTTTCGTTAATCGTTATCAATATGTTGCTATAATCAAGACATAGGTCGAACGTACCATAAATCAATGTCATCAGATTTTAACACAATATCTATCAATTAATGATTTATTTATGTTTTTTTTTTGAACAAAATACCTCACACGATGGATCAATATGTCAATCATTAAAGATTAACTTGATTGAAACACTGTGTGCGGTACTTATCCATGCTACCCAAGCCTGATACACATTAATTTAATATAGTACATTTTAACCTTAAATGTACGTTATAATAAAGCGTCTCATAAATTATTTATTTTGTTTCCTTGACATCGTAACTCAGGCTCCGATAAGTGACCCTAACGTATTTCATTCTGCAAAAAATATTACCCACCAGTACTTACTCGTTAAGAATGTTATAAAATTAAGGACTTCGCTGAACTAACACAGAAGGTTTTCACATTGTTTGGTATCAAACAAAATGAGGCCTTTCTATTTTCACGTACACGAAACCTATTATGTCAAGTTGAAATTGATTTCACAATGGCGACCCTTTGTTTACTAGTATTTATTATATTGAAATGATGGATTGGTTTCAAAATGATCCGGTCTGTATAATTGGTTGTTCTGAATAGGATCGTCGAGTGAGCCTTCGATGTACACAATGGAGGTACAATGACGTCGACCTTGGTATATTACATCGGTTCAATCAAAATATTGGGGCAAAGGTTATCTGTGAAACTCCCCGGGCCGCTAGAGATCCCCAGCCATTGTGACGGCTCCTACTTGCCGACGTCAAAAGTACTCGATCCACTTATCGCTGCTTCGAATACCATTGGAGTCATGGTCGATTGAACATTGAATAGGTAAGGATCCAGATGTTGAACGCTTGTTTATATCGTGCAAATACGGTTCGATTTAGAAGTATATTTCCCTTTATGTTTTACGCGAGTAATACAATTTTAGATAACAGCGTTCACTTTATTAGGGGCCTTATCCTCTTAACTCATAACAAGTAAAATGTGTTATGATTTATTTTTATTTCGCCTTTAATTTGAAACATTCTAGTCAGACATGTTTGTTAGCTACGGTCCGCGTGTGGGCTTCATCGGGCGGAACAATTCATCAAAAATCTAATTAAGTCAGTGGGCGCGGGGCTTCAGCTCGTGAAACGGTGACAGGAGATTAAGTTCAGCTTTAATTACGCCGCCAGCACTATTCCAGTCAACTTGCTATTTTGCTGGCGTAGCTCCGGCCTAGGCAAGTGTTCTGTCTGTCGGAGCGTCCCGCACGATCTAACCGTCACCTTATTTCCGCACTTGCACTCAATTTACAGCTGTAAGAATTATTAGTGACTAATTTATGTAAATTACTTTTTTGGTTCGTCTAGTGCAGAGCTTTATTGGATATCGAAATGGGAACCATTAAAAGATATTTACAATATGACAAGCACCTTAATTTAAGTTGGTACATAGAGAACTATAATCAACCTATAAGTATCACAGTAAATCTGTTAGAGCAGTAACATAAACACACTGTAATTAACCCCTAACTTTATATGCTCGGCTGAAGTTAAAGCGAGCAAAGTGAATATCATAATAACTTGGCAAGGAAGCTAATAACTGCATGCAACGTCAGAATATCTATACGTGTTAACTGTGAAGGCAAGTGACATCGCCCGTAATAACCTCCAGCTTAATTAAAACGCTTGTCGATGGATAAACTATTATATCGAAACCCGGAGTTTATGGCATGTTGATACTCTCGTAATGAAGTGGTTTCTCATCCGTCTTTAGATTAACTCGAATGGTGTTTATCAAATAGGCTTTCGAATTTATCAAAATGATTTCAATAATAAATATATATATTAAATATATTAAATATTAACACTGTGTTTGATATTAAAAGAAAATAACAACAACAAATTCCAAAAAAAAACAAAAGCAAAAGTGTCAGAAACAGCAGCGTTTAGAGTAGATACGAACCCCGGCTCGGCCACAACGTCTCGGATAAGCAAAGGAGATGTCACGTGAATGTTAATTCTTCAGCGATTAGTATTCAGGGCGAAACAACAACTAATAAAAAGGAGCCACCGTCGGGAAAATTGAAAATATCCGCAACCGTCAGGAAAATGAGTAGACCTCTTCGTCACGCCGTGAAATTAGAATCGTCCCAAGCAGTTCCGATGCTCGTCACGTGGCGCGAAAAGTTTGTTTACGTCGCCATTTGATTATAATCTAAACGAAATTTCCTTAACGGGCAGCCATAGCTTTTGTTATTAATGCCAGAGGTACTGTTACTCTCCTCGCAAATAAGAATAAAACATCATTTTATTTGGGGAAGCGTGATTATTATACAAATTAGAAACGTTTCGTTATGCTCACATAAGCAAAAGGAATCTCCTTGCCGCCACGTTTTTCAATTACGGCTAAGTAGCCACAGATTAGGGGGTAAAAACTGAGTCAGATATGAAATTGCATTTGTTATTCTGGCGTTATTT
Source organism: Heliothis peltigera (assembly GCA_958496145.1). NCBI lineage: Eukaryota > Metazoa > Arthropoda > Insecta > Lepidoptera > Noctuidae > Heliothis > Heliothis peltigera. The sequence goes on from OY292327.1 coordinate 4,144,122, forward strand.
TATAGTGAAATGGTTTTTCGAGCGAAGAGCTATATATCCGCACCAATATGAGATTAACTTACTCCATTTCTAATATTGATTTTCACTCTATAAAATGGGAGCAAATCACTACAGGTAGATAAAATGTAGGGTGACCATATCAGAGCCGCGGATCTTGGACTCGGGGGAAGAAGACGGCTGGGGTGTCGTTATCAGATCCATCCATCTACAGAGATCTGTGACCGGTATTGATAGAAAGCCCAAGATCCTAACAGGTCCCAAAAACCTTAAGCCTCTTGAGTGATGTTAGTATTGTTATTGGTCCAAGTATAAAAAGATTAAGTAAGAATTCTAGTTATGCTTCGTTTACTACGATTAACTTAAACACTTCGACATGACAAATCTTTTGGGGAGACATTCACAAGAGGAAACAAATACATCAAGCAGCAAATAATCCTAGTAGACAACTATTTTAAAATCAAACAAACAGCATTATTAAATTTATTGCTTGACATTTGGAATAAAGATATGACTTATTTTTATCGGAAAATTTCTCCTCTTTTTGTATACGCTCATAGATACATTTTAAGATAAAACTAATCGAGTCATTTCGGTCATTGACAATGTTAATGTCACCCACCGTCTAGCTCAGAAGAGCCTAAACTAAGCACTCGCAGACACTTATCGTAAATTGAATAATACTACTTGAATACAGTTCCATAAACATGATAAAGATCGATAGTCTGGCGTAACTCTAAAGTATCATAAGTCATAACTTTAAACATTAGTAGCAGCCATTAATTGCAAGAAGATAGTCGTTGAAACTTCAACGGGTGGTCACAGTTGTACGCCTTTGAAACTCCATCGAACTGAATACTCTGCTAACGATCAGGTAACTATTGAGCATCATTACTTTAAGCATACGTCCCGCAGACTCACGGTCACCCTCAATGCAGATAAACCAGCTTATTTGAATGAGTGCTGTTCGGACCGCAAAACGCTGAGCGAGTAACGAGAACGGCCGGCCGGGAGCGGAGCCAATAGGCCAATACGTATCTACCGCAAATGAAAGGGAGACGTGACTACTATTGACTGCACTCTTGTATAGATTTATCCGACCCAATAATTGAAGGGAATATTTTGGACACAGAGGTATCGATTGAGATGGGCATGCAATAAAGTGACAAGGAGCTGTTGTGAAAAAAACGTTCTTACAAAAAAATAAAACCGACTGAAACCGAATAAAAACACTAAAAATAAGTACTTTTAAGTATATCGCTCTTGTATTCAGTATCTAGAGGTTGCATCTGTCCTTATTTCGCCAGGGTGTATTTTTATGGGACCAAATTTTAATGGCAATAATACTGCATCTATCCAAAAAAGAATCACACTAATCGGACTAGAAACCTCGGAGTATTCGGTGTACATACTTAAAAATACATAGTGACCGAATTGAGAACCTCGTACTTTCTCAGAACTCGATTTATAAACTGAAACTAACGATTGGATTCTAACACTAATAAAATACAAAAATATCATTGTAAATTTACTTTACAAGACTTCCCCTTGCCTTCAATTGCTACTAAAACTGTTATTTCGACACGGATAAAGCCACAGGAACAAGCTGTATCGAAACACTTCCAATTACCCATACAATTTAATCGCATCACGCAACTCATCAAATTCAGTTATCATTACACGGATTGTTTACACAATTTACAGCTGAACGCATATCATGTTACTCGGCGTCTGGGGCTAATGCATATTAGCATGTTCAATTGTAATCTCGGCCGAGCTAATGTTAGCTAAATGTGCACGCATGCATTAAACATGCGACTGTGACATACAGATTTGTTGGCGTCCTCACACAGCGTTTGAACAGTGCTGCTAGTATATACATATTACGCGTTAAGTACATCGAACAGTTTCAAAATTGATTCCGAACGTTTGAATTGGTAGTAAAAAAACTTCATCTTCATCATCAATTAATAATCATAAGCTTTTCTTAATAGACTGTAATAACCATAAGGGGGAACAGAGAATTAATCTCGCCTACACTTAAAATCTTTTGAACAATCAAATGTCGTCGTTTCTATAGACAATAAAATGTCGTGAATTTGTGAATGATTAGACCTCTACGGATTATCAATGAAGGTCAAGTGTGAGCCTTGACTCAAATTAACGAATACATATTCGTAATTAATCAGCTAAACTAATTGTACCCATCACAATTAAATTAAATGTCATACAAGCGTTTATCTCGTCATTGTCATAAAAGAGCTACGCTTGACTCAACTGTGACGTGTGTTTGCACGCTTATTTTATTCGTATACGACGGATTTATAAAAATGATACCATTATCTACCTGATTATAGCGTAAGACATTCCTTTATTTACTTTTTAGATATATACTGAATATTGAACGCTCGCTTTCGCAAAATATTTACATAAAGTTGGTTCAAAAAGCGAAAAAAGACAAAGGTTTTCCCAGGAAATCTATAAAGCCCCGGGATAAAACAATGTTTTAATATTTATAAATCTAAATAAGTTATTATACAGGTATTAACACAGCAAATATTATTTTAATAAGGTTACGGACGCCCACATTGAAATAACCTTTCTAAAGAAATTTGAAACACTACGGAGCAACAATCAACATGGCCGAAAAACATTAATAGACAAGCTTCAAAGATAACAAATTATAATTCACCGTCGAATGTAAGGAGACGTTTTTCAAAGGTCATTCATCCGAACAAGGGATGAAAAAATAACATAATATGTTTTCCTTCCATTCAGCTGGTAATCTTCCCACGAAGTAATGGAATCCACTGGCGTATAGATTGCTATGTTCATCACGAATGGTAAGCGCCACTGATGCATTGGTGCAATCTTTGACCCGAATATGGTGTATGTTTACAAACATATCTTAAGAAATTAAACTAGAGCTATTGCTACCGTTCCCACATCTTTTAAATGAGGAAACTTAATCATCTCGCATGTCGTTAGAATAATCAAGAAATGTTACGTAGGAAGTTACCAAATGGATATACATAAATACAGAGCATTTATAAACGGTTCATAAATATAGGCCAGGCACAACGTGAATAACAGATATCCTCGTTTGGCTGTCGAAATATCAGTCTGTGAATATCCATCCAACTATAAATACGAAAATAAAAATCGAAACAGAACCTGAAACTGCAATGAACGCAACAAAAGTGTTCTTCAATTATTCACGCTTTGTAAATGTATGAGTGTGTGTATTTAAAAAAAATACGTTATTTTTTAATTTATAAAGAAAGCAAATAACTGTAGTCGTAGTAGTGATGTAACAGAAAAATATCTGTATACAGGCATGACTCAAAGACATTAAAAAATCTCACAATAAAATAACATCTTCTCACACCTTGAACGAAATTAAATGGAAGATGACGCCAAACGCCGTCGCCCTCTATTTAACGCGATCTTTAAGACTAGATAAACAAACAATAGTTGGATGAAATAAACAAGAAAACGGCAGATTTATCACGATTCTAACATTAAACATTTCTTATCTGGTTTTTGGTAACTGTTTCCGCAGCCTCATCGAGGGTCAAGGATGTCCATAGACATGAAGCCTCTATAATTTTATTGTTCTGAAAGGTCAAGTTCTCATTACTTGGCTGACATATGCCAGTGTTCAGACGTCACTGGAGTTTGTCTTTAGAAGTGGTTCTGACAACTCAATGATAAAAAATGACAGAAATGGTTTGAAATTAAAGCATGGATATTTATACATTATAAAGGAAAAATTAATGGATAAATTACTAATAAGGGAGCTAAGAACCATACATGAACTAGATTCTATTAAACTAATTAATATTGCTATTAACTATAGATTCTCAACTAGAAATTACACACAGCAAAATGAAGTTTTCCTTCATAAGCTATAGCTATAGTAAAGAATATCATGGAAGCTCGTTTACCTTGCAGAGGAAATAGCAACGGTACATCAGAATATGTAGTACTAAGACAACTATTAATTTACAATTAAAGCGAATATTCCAGTTTTCTTTTTCTATAAATAAAAGTAGGTACGTACAATGGTACTGCCAGCAAAACAAAAGAATTCATCTGATAAAGAGATCAAACAACTTGTTATAGGTAAGGGAAAATAAAAGGGTCATTTTTTGAATAAACAAGTATCATTTCTATATTGTTTATTTGAATATCTGCCTTAATAGCATAATGTATGTCAGGCATTATTTTGTTTTTGTTATTGCTATCCTCCGTTTTTGCTACATTTTAATGTATATGTATAAATTATGTACGGAGAAGTGTAATTTATTCTTCAGATATTTTAATCTTCAGTTAGTACCCAAAGCCACGAATCTCTTAATCTCGTGTTATTTATTAAAGTTGAATTCTACTTCTAAAGTCTATTAATTGAACATCTAGTTTATGTAACCAAGCCTCAAGAAAGCCGCTTACAAAGCGATATTAAAACAAATAACTAACTATTTCGATAACCTTGCCAGTCTAGAAGATCAATAGAATTGTTACATCTGTTCACAGTTCCCCGACAACTTTCGTTTGTTAAGTTACAAACTTGCGATGATGGGCGATATAACTTGAATGTTTTCATACCTACCCTGGCTGTTATTCATCTCAAAGTTTATTGCTTTAGCCAGTATTTACCCACAGGTAACTTCGATTATTGTTGCGAGAGCTTCATTGAAATCTAAGTTTCCCTGAAGAGCTGTCGCTCACCGCTCAGTGCCAAAATAATGTGAATGCAGAAATATATTCGAGAATCCATTACGGGATACCGCTAGAGACAATGCTATTATTCATCCATTAAAAGCCGCGTCGTACCACTCGCTGATCTAAAATTCAAAATTTTTGTTGAAACAGATAAATGGAAGGAATATCCTCGTTAAGAGCTGACAGCAAACACTTGACGAATTTATTTGAAATGATAAAGCGATGGTTGCCTCGTCGTACCAGTATGTTGGTGTCAAAATTCAGGTACAGTCATCGTAAAGTGACGTTATAAGTGCTCGGCCCTGACGTTTATTAGGATAATATCGGGGTATTAGGAGTTATATTTACGAGTAGCGACATCTAGTGGGGTATATGGGCAGTTTTAAACGATGGAGGTGCGACTTATCCCTTGTTTATGATACCTACAGTTTATATGTTCTTATACTGTTCTCGTTAATTTTGCGAAAACTGAATAATGCGAAGTACAGGTATTTTTTTTACATACCTCAAGTGAGTCACATATTTAATTCATTTTCAGGTAACAAGTTCATTGTTAGGTATTTTGCAATAACTTTTTTGCTATCGGCTGGCTTAGAAAAGGTTGGTAGGTGTATATAAGAAAATATAGGCATAACGTTATTTCCAGAACTATTTAATTTTAAGAAGATAAATTGGTATTATCTTCCCGAGCAAGGCGGCGTGGACCACGTTTTCGTGAAAAATGAACACCTAAATGATAATGGCCAAACTCTCCTTAGATAAGACTGGAGCAAGACTAATGAATTTAAATGCTATTCAATTAAATGCACATGAATAATTCACTAAAAGAATGTTAATGTGGAAAAGAATGCCAGCCTTCCTCGTAGCCCAGATTTGGGGACTTAATTAATTATTTTTTACGACAATTCATCCCATCCTCTCCGTTGTCTTAATGTCGGTTCTCAACGATTGTGAAACAAAGTTCAGTGCGTGCGATTTTTTTGGCTACTGTGTTTGTTTAGCGAGTGTACTACTATTTAAGTTACAATATTTACATAAAAATATGTACATGCGTCTAGGTATCTTTAAAAATTAATCTACTTAAGACGTTACATACCTACGCAGATTTAAACGCGTATAATACAATAAAATCTAGTACCTACCGTTATTGAATAACCTTTAAAATTAATTAATGTTAAAAAAAACCTTCTCAAACAAAGATAATATTTTCTAAGAAGGCTTTTGAATAAATAATTTAAGTAGGCACGGTATAGCTATTTTTACGAAAACAAATTAACACTTCCATGATAGCTTCAAGGTTGGATTAATAAAGCTGAATGTTAATACCCACGCTATATTCTATAAAACACGGAATTAAAAAATGGTTATTGCCAAATAAAATATGATTGGGCCGATTCAATAAGTACAAAGAGGAACAAAGCAATGCGTATGCCAATTGAGAATAGCAAAGAAACATAGTAGCGTGTTGTAAACAAGTCGCGTAGTCGCCATTCGGATGGAATTGACTTATAAAGGGAACAGTAAACGAAGCGAAGACCCCATGTTTGTCCGAGGGGTGAACGATCGTTTTACACGCATTCATTCAAACCAACTAAATTGCGTGTACTAAAATAGCTCAGAAAACAAGAATACTTGTAGATGCAGTGCTTAAAAAAAGATTTAAAAGAACAACGTTTTAATCAGATATTTAAATATTTATTTTTAGAATCATTAGCCATGTTCTTTCATTAATTTATCCAATCATCATTTACTTAACACAAAAGATCAATTTATTTGCATTTAAATCAACTGATAACTGATTAAACGCCACTATATTTCATTATCACATCCTAGAGTCAATAATCATTGCAAATATCAAGCTACCTAACCATTACAGAAGGTATAATTCAAATACATCCTGTTTTTAATATCCTTACTCGTGACTGAACGCTAATAAATATCGTTTAACGTGTTATTATCGGTTAATACTTCAGTAATATTTAACACCTAAGCTTGCTCATTATCGCCATGTCTGTGAGGTGTGAAAGGAATGTGGCGGCCGCGTCGCCGCCTAGTCTGCTCCTTACCGACTGTGGATAATTCACACCTCGTTCATGGTCTTACTTCATTATTGGCAAGCTACAAGACAATGTGAACAGTAATTGCGCGTAGGTATGCTATATTGTCTATAATAAGTCAAACAGCACCATTATTTGTGATTTACTAAAATGACGCAACGTAGAAAATACTGCAGATTGCTGACATAGAATCATAGTTGGTGCATTACCGTGGCACCCACACGCGGTAAAGCGGGCGACAATCGGGCGCAGCGCGGCACGTAAATATGTTTGCGTTGGGGCGCGTTACTGTTGCCGCTGATATATTGGATATGTTGGGCGCACCGCGTCCCACTCTGTCTACCGCCATAATAAATTTTGTGACAAACAATATTCCCCTGTCCTTTGTCTGCTGTGGCCGCGGACGGCATCGATCGCATTGTTAGAGGGTACAATACCTCCCAGACCTCGCTCTAGGTGCTTCTGTTTTCTAACTCACAATACATAAACAAGGAGGACGTATTCAACCGCTTTTATTAGGAAGCCTGTAAACAGCCTTACAATTGTTTGGGATCTACCTATTTGTCCTAATATGCTAGCGCCCGTAAACAACTACTGAATTAATTTTAGCTAAAATATATGTTTGTATTGTTTCGTCCTTTTGGCCAAGTGCGTAAATACAAAAGCTATTACTAGAAATTAAATTATATTTCTCTCATATTTCTAAATAAATGACAAACTTATATTGAGGGTTCAATTAAATCAGAAAACAAATGAGCTTTATAATAGCATTGTATTTTCACGGTCTAATCCGAAATGGCGTGCAGTGTAGGCACACGGCTAAGCCATATAATTGGCTGCTACTGAGACGCATTAGGTACCACACCCGCCCAGCGTATTAAAATGTGACTAATCTGACCTCGGCTAACCTTATGTAAGGTCATGTCTATCAAGTGTATTTTTGAATAATATGATATTTTTGTTGGGGGCGGGTGTTACACCATAGCGTATGGCGGTAGTTAGTATCTATTGTTCTTTATCTCGGTTGTAAACGGTGTCGGCGCGCCCTCATGCCTTGTGCCTCGCGCCCATGACTCACGGCGATGCTGATCGAAATGCCTCGTGCTGTGAGCTCGACTTACGAAACTTCCAAGGAGCACCATATTATCTGTGCTCGTTGAGGAAGTTACTCACGGCTTTATTTCGCAATTTCACATTTAACTGATGCATGTTTAGCATTTGAACTGTTGTACTAAGCTTGCAGGGTTCCCAGAAATATTAGTTAGTCAGGGTAGTCAAGACTATTTAATACCTAATTCTCTGCAATATTAGTAGGTACTTTCCTTCAGACTATATTCACGCTAAGTACCTATAGAAACGTATGATTCTAAATTGAATTTCTTATATCAAAAGCCTTCCTTACTGTGGGTAATGACAATCATTGTACGAGTATAAGAAATTGATAACTCAGTTTGAACTAAGAACAATTTGAAACCGACCTCAACCTATTTGGGTAATATCTAGGAGATTGATGAGTCAAGCGAAATATGCGTCATGCGAACATTGCATAATTAGGAACAGGTACGTACACTCCGAACATAGTTACGTCTCATTAGTGCAACAATGCCTGACGGCTGGCTGTTAATACGGCTTTAGTGGCAAATAGACGAGAAGTGAATTTTAGGGCTCGTAAAGTTAAATTTATTGCTCAACTCACGGTTCTCGTCGTTAGTCCATATCTACGTACGTAGCGCCGTAGTGCACGATTTGATGGTATCGTAGAGCTCTGAACCGTGTAACCAAGAATTATGGATAGTGTGAATGTATGATTACCTATTGAAAAATCGTAGCTCCTTTAGTCCTTGAGTATGCTACGATCAGTAACCCGTTTTTCATGCAACACTTAGAATGGTCCGCGTAGCAAATTCGTAGTGCGCGTAGCAAACATTTTTATTTTCTTTATAAATTTCGTATAGATATTTCATTAATGACTGAGAAAGCATGCTTAATCATTTTCCATATTTTTTATTCTCTGTTATGATGTTCCTAGAATCTTTTATGATAAATTAATTTGTATAAAATTCAATAACAATCGTAATATCATAATATGATTTCAAAGTGAATGACAAGAATTAATCTACGGCCAAGGCGAAGGGAACCAAAGGTCACAAGTATACCGCACACACATAACATAATGATCAGTTTCAGCTATGTATTAGACATCGGCATTCGAACACGATTTATTAGTCATTAGGTATGTTAAGCATGAGCACGTATAAACCTTTCGTTCCACATGTTCGCAATTTGCATTCAATGTAAACGAGACAGTGAGATTATATTATACTTATCTGAGACCACTCGTTTCTGTATTAATAGGTAATTTGATCTGGTTTAAATTATTTAATATTAATTAGTAGCTAACACCCGCGGCTTCAATCCCACGCCGTGGATACCTAGAAAGTAGGGATTCATAGAAAGTAGTTCCTTTCCTTGCCTTCTTCGATAAATGAGCTATCTAACAATGAAGTAATTTATCAAATCTGATGGCTGTGATCAGTGCGTTCAAGCAAGCACACATACAAACTCTTTAGACTTATAATATTTAGTTAGATTACTGCTCAGATTTATCAAATATATTCAGTTGTTTATTTGCGTAAAAGAATAAACAAACATACACACCAATAAATACTTACAAACTTACGCGATTATAGTATCATTAGGATTAGCTGAAAAGAACTTAGGTACAATTAGGAAACTATTCATAACTACATATGTATAAAACAATTTTTTCGTGAGACCAAAAACCGATAACAATACCTAGCTAGATAGTTTCAGTGATATAAATAACCTAACCGACACAAACGTGTCAATCTACCGCACTTCTGAATCGCTGACTACCATTTTCCCATAGCAAGACGTATTCTCACACAATTTGATGGAAAGGAAATTTCATTTTAAGTGCAAAACGAAACTGCAAAGAATTCACAAAATGTTCACAGGTTTCCGATTTGAATATGATCACATCAGCAGGTACGCCATCACTCAGGTACAGTCAGATCACGTCAAAGTAGTAAAATAATAAAACTCTATCCTTCACGTCAACGTTTTGAATAAAATGCAAAACGTGTCTGGGATGCAGCCAAAACGGCTCCGCGCGACTCTCGGCCCCTTCTCATCTGGAAAATTGTGCTTTCCCAACTAAACCGTTATTTATTACCAACTAGTTGCCGCAACCTCGCATCCAGCGCAGATTATAACACGGAAATCAACTTAACTGCTGATTTAGAATGAATGAGTCTGTAATGTATGTACCAACTTCCACACTGCAATATTGCACTTCTATAATTAATTAACTCACAAGACCAGTAAATACCATCATCGAATTAAATGGCACTTCCAAAAGGAATACCAATAGCCTCACAAGATTTTGTAAATCGCTTTAATATGCTAATTATGAGACACAACTGTTAATTCTTTAGTTAAGATTCTGTGCACCGTTAATCAATTTACGTTTAGTCTACTGCATGAGATGTTAACCAATTAGAATTATTAAAAATCGATTGCACGTATTATAAACTATGTTTCTAATTACAATAACTGTTTTATCAAAATTTCATATTACATAGAAAATACTTTCCCCAATGCTAAAGTGCCGAACGGGTAACATGGCGCGTCAGTGCCCGTCCTCGAGAGCTTGTTTACTTAACATAATATTCTGCGCGGACTACGAATTCACTCGTATCCTTGCGTTTTATTGAATCAAAAACCTTCGCTACAAATGCATCTAATTCAGACTCTCTACACTATATTGCGAACTTTCTCAATCCACATTCGCAAGTTTTATCCAAACAAAGGATAAACATTGAGCTTTTGTATTATTTACGGTCATTTGTATCAGTTTTGCTTAGCAAGTTCTTTATCGGTTTCAGTCGGGAGGGCATTTCTGTGGGCAGCCCTTGTTCGCCCAAACTTGGAATATAAATTTGGCCCCGAGCCTGCGCGTTGTTTGTCCGACAATAGGCACGGTTGCCAACATAAATTATCGGACAACATTCGTCTCTAGTTTACCGACAACGATCGCCAAATATTTACATACCTTGCTAGTACAATATACTGATAGTTTGTAACGAAATATTCTTTCTCCATTCGATTTTCCGAACAAATAACAACGCGTTCTTGGGTACGGTGTCTGTCTATAGAGAAACTTATTCATAGAGTAAGTATTAGGATTGAAGATATTTTTCCTTATAAGCAAAGTGAAGAAAATGATGCATTGTCGCGCATCTGTACATTTCCAAAGCGAGGATTATAGCCTTTATAAGACGTCTGGAAATCTGAAAAGAGGCTTACGCTTTCGGTACTGAATAGAAACTCGTAAAACATTCTGGAAAATCCCGATTTACGTTCCCATAATACGTACACACACCTCAGTGAAAGACTTGACTACTTCACTAGTTTTATTTATTCACTAGACTATTGTTGTGCACATTCTAGAACAGGGCTATAAACTCTAATATTTGATTAGCGTACATCATTGGTTGTGCGTAACTATAATAATCAAAATACAATTTTATTGATCATCATATTATCCATCCCCTTGTATGATATGAATCATTTTCTTTAAGAAAGGAAAGCCCTTAGATATTGCATAAATCCATCTTGGATCCATCTTGCATCACTCTTATGGAACGTAATACACATTCACACATATCTTCCTAATGTCGAATGAGAATGGGAAATGGTGATCGCTAATCTAAATGATTTCTTCAACTTCGAATGGCCGGAGATGACTTGCAATAACCATAACAAGTGATATCTGACGATCACAATCATACATCATCATATTTTTATTACTCACTTTTGTGTTTATCTTAATTTTAAACGCAACCTTGCAATGTTAATGATGCTTAGAGCTGCATATCTCGTGATTCAATTAAACCTCATCAACGATTGCTTGTTAGGTAAACTTTTGTGAGAAAGTCTGCAAAAATATTCATACTCGTTACCTCCCGTCCATTACATTGCCTTCCGCTCTTTTGTGCAATTTTAAGGCTGCGAATAATGAAACTCGCATAAATAATTGTACAATTTAATTAACATCTTTAATAAAACATGCAGTCGATGCGATCGGCATTCTGTAACAAAAATATTTCTGTGCGCAATGACTGTTATAATTTAATTTCGATGAATGTTCAGACAATTGCGTGATAATATTCTGTGTGTTGGCATATGATAATATAATATAGTAGCTAATGTATTATTTATGCTGGCTATCATTACGGTTTTGGTGTGTATAGTGCGTATAATTAATTATCATGGATCATGCGGGGTCGTGTAGGAGTTGCGCACACTCGCGTATGGTTGTACGCCTCATTAAATTTTGTTTGAATAGAGGGATGAACCGACCGGCTGCCTACTTGGTCAGATACAGGTTGTACTGTCAGCAAAAATAGCTTTTACCGTCTAAATCTAAAAATAAAATAACTGAAACTACGAGTATACTTCAGTCAATCATAAGCTTCTGCCAAATAATACGACTTCGTGGACGTCGCTGAAAAAAAAACATTACCTTTATGTACCACCCATGCTCTACAAACTGACAATTAACTGACCCAAAGACATATTTCTTTCGAATCAAAGCGTAACATATCTAAAAATTCAACCCATAGAAAAAAAACTGTCTCAATTTTTATACCTACCATACATGTATAAATACCGACTGGTAACCTTTAAAACCAAACGTATTAACTTAACAGTTAGTGTTCAAAAACTATGTAACACTACACGACCTCCACGCTAGCTCACCACTAATTCCGGAAAGCGTTTAGTTTCATCCTTCGCGTAGTGACAATACAATAGAATTAAACACTCACAAGTGACACCGGTTTTTGTTACGACTGCACAAGTCTCAAGTACATGTTGCACTTTACATAGACAAGGTTGAAGTTCCGTATTTTATAGTTAGTATTTGGACTTCTCAACAAAGTTTGACAACGTTAGGTATCCATTTAGAAGAATTTTATCTGAGCCACGTGTCTACCAAAAATGCTTACTTGGTTTTCATTCCAAATATAAAATAAAAAACGTAACGTAACTCTTTGATTGATCTTTCATTTTCGAAGATTTAATTCCCAATTTACAAAGTTTTACTGAATATGTTAACCGTACACAGTATAGGAGCATCGGCTGAATAGTTCCAGACGAGAGGGAGCCACAAACATCACCGCTCCATCACCGCGCCATCTCGCGAGCAAACACTTGCATACCGTCGGGTGCCGTCGGCCATTCACGCACGCACACTAACGCAAGCTTATACTAAACCCTCAACGCGACCATAAAGGAATAGGGTCTTTCACGAGGCGCAGTCCTGTCTTATGATCGAGTACGTAATAGCTGCTTATTCACGACTGAAAGTACAAGACTCCTAACATAATGGACGGCTAATCTGTCATTTTTGAGGGAATATAACGTTCTCGAAATTGTACGAGCTTTTATTTAAGTATCGAGAATTATTTTAATAGAGAATATGATATATATTTTATAATTCATAATTAAACTCTAAATCCCCAATATGGAATCTGGGATAACCGAACCATTCAAATACGTTCAACTGATTGAACACAATCGCACCAGTGAAGGCGTTTAGTGCAAGTCGGTACATAATATTACTCTATAAATTCTCTTACCCATTGCAATGCACTCGGTGCCAACAATCGGAACTCACTAAGCATTCAAATGGTTTCAATACGTTCCGCTATGCAGGCCCGTCTGTGCTCGTGGTAGGCACAATGGATGCCAATCTGCCCGGGAATTTGGCTTGGACGCATCCACCTATACACGTAGAGCTCCATCCCCAGAGATGTCACGTTGAGAGGTGTGGTATGCACTTAATTACATGTACTGGCCTCAACTCCTCACTTGAACATCGTGCTATCCGTGATGGGGCATATCAAAAACCAATTAAATCACACATTTAATAGGATTTAGGATTTCCATTTCAAATTATTCGAACAAAGATTCAAGAGTTCAATCGAGGACGCCCATATTTCTGAGAATTCTCTCACTAATGTTAGCGGCCTTAAGATTAGTCCCTCGAACGGCGCCTTCAAATGCCAAAACCCCACAAAGGATGCCAATCGTGAATTGCCAGCCGCAATCATTGGGAACATCGTAAATTATACAGCTTTGTAAACAGCCGACACTGAAATATACTACAACGTTTTATGACTGGAAGGAAGCTACAGCTTAATAAAGATAATATGAAATAATCTCTCAAGTACCCACTTCAAATCTGTAAATAAAATGGTCATGGAACATAACCGCGCGTATGATTTCGACTCTTAATCGTCAATACGTCCAACCAAAATCAATGTAAAATTACTTATCACTTGGATAAATGAATGCCGATAATATATTTCGGAATTGAATTAAAATAACAATGTTTTAATGTGTTGGGATGCCATAATAATTACGCAGGCAATGAGCAATCGGCCAAACATGTTTATATTAAAATTTGTATTGGTTTTGTGCAATGAAATCGGTCGGCCGCCGAAATGAGACGCGCGACCGCGGCCCGACGTTTTGCATATCGACTGATTATTTTGTCCGTCGATGCGTTGCGGTTCACAGGTTGATTTCGTATTCATTCATATGAACATTAACATAATAAATATGACTATCTGCATGTACAGTTTCATGTTGCCGTCTCTGTGTGATATTAATGTTATTTGTTCGTGGCAGTAAAATGTTATTGCATAACAAATCAATTCAGTACACGTCGAAAACAGGGGTAAAAATTTAAATGCTTTATATATTTTGTTCAATACATATGAAGAGCGTGTCGATCTAGCCTTTACTCCTAGCTGAATGAACTGAGCAATGAAGCGCAGCTAATCTACTAAAAGCCATTCATAAATACAAATCTTGTCGCAGATATAGATTTGAATCGATTTCTTAAAATAGTAGGTATGAACCTATAAGTATTATGTCTGTGTCTTGTTTACTGTAGTTTTTTTTTTGAGTTCTGTAGTGACTTCCATCGACAGAGCTACTCTTTTATCGCGATTTTAAACTTGTCTATTGTTGTACTCTCACTGGCGCGGGCGTAAGATTTGTAGGGTTTAATATAAAATATAAAGTTTAAAATATTTTTTTAATATTTATTTGAATAAATTCTCAAAAGTATGTTTCTATTGTTTCAGCTTTTAACACAGAATGAGGTTGTCCTACGACATGAAAGTACGTCTCCACCAGGCATCCATCTAATTTGCGGACAGTATCGACTCACCCGCAATGGATCGAAGACTAATTGCTGTTTTGGCGGTTACCGCCCATTTATGTAAGTATCGGGCTTTAGTATTCTAGCTTAGGTCCCAAAGGTACACCAATGAGTGACTGAAGACATCAATTAAAATATAAAACGAACGTAAATTCCAAGTGGCAATAAAGAGCATTCTATTATAATGGCAGGCAAAATATTTGAAAGGAGATTTCGTGTATTGAGTTTTGTAGCATTAAAAGGGAAATAAGTAAAACTACTCCAATATCCAAACTAATATCATAAATTCCTTCGGCAGGGTACCATAAGCGTGAATTCTGTAGAATTTGTTTAGAAAATATTTCCCCACAAATACTTTCGATGACGAAAATATTCCAATAAATTTATATTACTCTAGTAAATACATTTCAAAAAGTTTGAATGGAACTTACAGAATGCGTAAATAGAGTAAACATGTCAATGCGAAAACTCATGAATAAGGATTACCGACTAAAAGCTCGTGAGAATATGTGTAAATGTGTTTTTGAAGGACAAAAAAATACAGAAAGGTTTCGGGTAAAGTAATTGAAAGTACATAGATTGGAATAGTGGAGGTCGGGAGAGGGCCCCGATCCGTATCTAAGGTGGACTATCTCAGCCCACTTGCCAGCAAATGGCGCGAAAGTAACAAGGATATAGCGACACGATCCTTGAATTTGTTACTCACTTTCCAATGCCAGAGGCACAACTGAAATTTTATATTGTTACGAGCATACGAATAGGAGTCAGTTTTGTACGTTCAGTTGAAATTGCGTGCCAACATTCATACTATCATATTTCCATATATTTTTATTTTACATGACGTTAAAATGCTGAAACGACAGTATAAAATACTCTTGCATTTCAAAACATTTTAAATACACGGTCACGCACTTTTCAGTAAACGGTTAACCTGCCACAGACAAATGGGCTCGCGGAACTCATTTAATTATTTGTGGCGGATTGGGGTTCGGAACATAGTTTAGACTTTTCGAGGTCCCTTTTTGTGGCGTTTACATCACGTTACGGAACAACTGTTTTTATTAGTGTTTGTTTTGCAGAAACACACGACTGACTTTCTTTTGTACCATCCATCCATCCATCAATCTGATCCTTCTACAACATAACACTTACACGCTGACACTAGATATGGTAGAAAATGGTAGAGCCACATTCCAATCCCACCCGTGTCATTAGTCACGGCCCCCATTCAAGACGAAGCGAATTTATTTTCATATCAACAACTTTTTCGTTCACACATCATTAGCTTAACTATGGTCGTATCTTGACAATGACTTTGTTTGTAAACACTCGCTTTTTTTAAAGCCATATGAAGGTACTATCACAGATCATTTCCCAGCCAATGGTACCGAAGTAACGCCGTTACTGACTTTTAGCCTTTATCAATACATTCTGCTCTGAGTTTTTATCATAAAAACTCTTGTGAGTGATCTTGGTATGCTGGAGTATACAATGTTAGAGTGTTTTTTTTCAATTTATTCAAAATATAAGAAGGGCCTTTAATGAATTTCTTATTACCTTCCCGTTCAAGTATCAAATAATAACATGTACTACAATAAATATTTATGTAAATTACAGGTAGTGTAGTATTAGCCGATGGACCAGTCTACGATGGACAAGGGAAACCGATCAACCCAGCGCCTGCTGGAAACTTCCTCACACAAACAGTCTATGGATTTTTGGACTTCACCACCACAATAGGCAACACTGTTATGGTGTTCTCGCCCCAGTCTGCGCCACCACCAGGTCGTTTCTTTGTCTTTACTCATTCTTTTTTCACTACTGTAATGCTTAGTATGTGAAAGTATTGAACCTTGACCCTTTCAAAATTGTTGTGATAGTGAACTCACAAACATTTTCTTATTATTTCAGAACCACCGAAAACCGAAAAATCTGTCCAAGAAAACATAATCGAAACCAAACCACCTCCGCCATCAGTAACAAGCATCAAGCCTGAAGCAATCAAACCAAGCAAAATTTCCGATAAGGACAAAACCAACAAGCCCGCCGCCCCTGTAGTTGTATCCAGTGCTGTAAACGTAGTTTCATCCCCACCGAAAAAAGAAAATAAATCTCCGAACGTGCCTAAATCTGCTGCGAAAGAACAAAAACAGATCATAACAAAAGTAGAAGTGGTTACAGGTCCTTCGAAGATAGTAGAAAGTAGCTCTCCTAAGCCATCCAACCAAAAATCAAACAAACAAAATGCACAATCGAATAACGCCAAGAACAAGAAAAGTGATGGAGTAAAATCTATCACCAGCGTCGTGAGCAGCAAAGTTGAAGTAAAACAAGGACCTCCACCAACAATTATCAGTTCAAAAGTCAGTAGCATTGTTGCAGTCAAATCCAGCAAAGTTGAAGAGGAGCCTGCAATTTTAATTACTAACAATAATATTGGTGAGCCCGAGTACGATTTCCTGTCACGTCAGCCTTCTGAATTTGTTGAAGAAACTTACAAGGTTATTAACATCCGTCCGTCAAAGGTACCTGGTCAAAAACCAAAGCACGGTCACAAAAATAGACACCAGCCAACGCCGCCACCTGAAGATGACGATGATCATCCTCTTGGATTGGTGACAACACTTGGAGGCACTATTGTTAAAGATGGTCTTACAACAGTGCATGAAACTAGTGTCATTGGTACATTTATATCTGGAAAATATGCTCAAGTTCTAAACAGCAATTCAAAAGTACTGCCACAGTCTGGTCATCGAGGAAAAATTTCTCCCAGTCCAACACACAGGATATTAAAAACTGTTGGACCGTCCATATCTAAAAATCACAGACAGCACTTAGAGCCAACTCCATCAATTAGTGACGACGACAGCAGCTTTAGCAAGACAACACGTAGACAAAACAATGGCGGAGGTTCATTTAAAAATCGCCACAGAGCACAAAACAATGCTGAAAGTGAAAGCCATAGCAGCCCACCTCCAGTTCAAAGCAAAAAGTTCAAAAATAGAAACAATTCGCAACGGACGCAAAGGTAATACAAATTAACATTTCTTTACAAGCAACTTTATTCGTGAAGCATATTTTAAAACATTACCATTTTTTACTCTCTCTGTGCATGATTTCGATTACCTGCTGGGTTAATTATGGTCATATCTTAATTCAGAAACATTTTAAAACATTTATTAATTCTGTAGTTAGAGCATTATAGCATCAACTAAACCTCCATGTCCAAACCATACGTCATACTATTGCCGACAATCATATCTCAACAAAAACCTATCACTGCATTTGCATGAAGCTTCATACGCATATATAAAAATATATATAAGTGCTTCATATAAATCTATAAAAGCAAATGATTGTGATCATCGGCAATTGTAAATATTTTCTTTTCAGTACACGGTTTGGTCGACCCGTGAATACGCCTCAACTGGCAACCGTCTCTGTTTTCAGTGAAACAGCGACCTCATCCTTTTCCAACAGAAGGAAAAGCAACCGTAACTCAGGACATAAGACTACCGTAACGCCGTCGAGCAACAATGACAGCCAGTCCAAACGGGGATTCAAACCTAGGGTTCAACCCACTCCTGTTGAACAAGTGACTCCTGCCGCTTCCACCAGTGTGTATAAATTTAAGTTGAATCGTGCACCGGGATCCGGCCGCTGGCAATACAAAACAAGCCCAAAGCCTAAAGTGACCATACGCAAGCTTAACGCTGATGACGAACAACAAACAACGCCTAATTCAAATCCGCTTCTTGATGATACGCAAAGCAATGATATCTCTCTACAGGCAAGGTCTGATAATGATTTAGAACTATCAGGTTCACAGAGTGGTCCTGGTACTCTTCTTGAAAATGACACCGAGGACAACTCTATTGAGAAACCGCCGCCAGTGGAAACTTTGAAAGTTGAAATATCTACTCCCGCTGATTTCCGAGATGTTTATTATGAAATTGCTACGATCAAGTCTCCTTACACATTCCAGGTAATCTTGGTTTAGATTTGTATTTGTTTATTTTTACCGAATTCCGCATGTAATGCTTTCATGTTTCTATTTACAGGTTGGACGTGTCAAAAACACTCGTATAATCACAGTCACATCTACCATAGAAAAGCGTATAGAACCCACGCTGGCAATCAACTCGCAAAGTTCTCTCAACGAACCGTTGACAGAAAACATATTAGCGACAGCATCACCTTATGAAAAGGATCACAACCTCTTAGACTCAAGTATTGCTACCCTACCTGCTATAACATTATCTTCAGACATGGAAACACCGCCCCTAGAAACCGTCACCGAAACATTTAGCACAACTCAACACATGTTGAAAACACATATTCTACCTGTAGTGAAAGACGTTAACTTGACTAGTAGTTTAACTTTCATTCAAACTTATGAAGTCACCAGATTCGTAACAGCAACTAAAACGCTGCCTCCCATGGACTTCTTCCAGTTTATACCAAGCAAAACTCTAAAGGAATTCAATAGCCGCCTGGATGAGGCTGGTTCAGAATTACATCTGGAGTTGGACTTTGGCGACAGCAATGAAGATGAAGATGGCGTTACAAGACGCGTATTCCCACCAGACCTCGACCTCGCCAATATCGGATCAGATTTTGATCTTACCGAAGTTGATAAGTATAGAATGCACGAAAATCACCTGAGACTAAAGAAAGCCCACGGTCAGAACAAAGGAAACCATGTCACTGAGTCACCAAACCCACCCACTCCCGCTTTGACACCAGAACAGGCTCAACAACTGGCTCTATTGAGACTTCTGAACCCGGCTGCTGCAGCTCAAATTCCCGACGTTGTTACTACGTCTAAACCTGTTCTTAAGTACGAGACTATTTATGAATCCCATGTCATTCCTGTGTACGACGGTAAAACCACAATTCAAAGTACTATCTCTAGACCAGTGGCCACCATTACCAAAACGGAATACGAAATTGGAACAAGCAGTCTTCCAGCACTGCCTTTACAAACGATCAACCCACTTTTCCCGCAACAATTCTCTGTTATATCGACGCCAGTAGTCGTGAACACAGAAGTTACAGCTACAAACAGTCAAGTTCTAAAATTAACCTTCGGTGCGAAGACTGTTTACACGACGCTCTTCACCACTCAAGTTGTGCCTACGGTGCTGACGTCGTACGTGACGTCATCAATTCCGGTGCAACCGACCGCCGCACCCCCAGGGTACCCCGGGTACTACCAACCGCCATTCGCACCTTTCCCATACGTAGGATAAGTAGACCAGTAAATATTTTATGTAAAATCGATAAGTGCGGACTATAAGATAAAATTTGTGTTCAGCAGTGTATGTGATAAGACGTAACTTTTGCACGAGATACGAAACTTTTAACTGTGAATGCGTTGTTGTAGTGCACGTGATAAACTGTATTGCGAGTAGGTGAAAAGTAAACAGTGCAAAAGCAGCAGAACGGTGGGATTTATAGCCTTTGTGGAAACATGAAAACTCTAGAGTTGTATTTCTTATAAAGTTTTGTGAGCTCTGCGCTATACGATGCCTTCGCTGTAACCCTTCGTGGAGGTAACGTTCACCGACGTGTAATAGACATAATATGTAACGCAAATACAATGTATTCTGTAATTGCTTTGTAAATAATTATTATTTATGAATAGTACTTCTGTACATAACTGTATACCTACCTATAGCTGTAGTTGTAGATAGCTTTCATAAACGTATTTTTTATTTTTGTACATGTATTGCATAATATGCATAGAATAAGTGGGTTCTATACTTTAAACAAATAAATAATTAAAACTTGTACTTGCTTTATTTCCTTTACATCAACCTGACTTAAACAGATAGATAGATAATATTCTTTATTATGTACACCAATTTACATTACAAAAAAACTAATATTAAATAAAAGGTGACGGTCACACAGTGGGCGGTCTCATCGCTAAAAGCGATCCCTTACAGATTTCCTTTGGATGGATTGAGACGACCAGATGGCGCAGTGGTTAGTGAACCTGCCTGCCACGCTATAAGTCGCGGGTTCGATTCCCGCATTATATATACATATACTATACTATAGATAGTCTATGGTGTACTAGTTATAAAATACCCATACTTAAATAGTTTAAGAAATACCTACAAGATAATAACTATAAGTGTCAAACAAATCGATGTATATACTAAATTATACGAAATGCAGTAATCACGAAGATCTAATATTAGACGAACAATTTGTACTACCATCAAAACGTGAGAGTTTATAAAAAAATATTATTCCTTCAAAATTTCCCAGGCTTGAGATTTCATTTCCCATGATATCTTAATTAAAGCCGCCTTATACTATAGCGCCGAATGGAACAAAGAGCCTTTAAGTTATGAAACTAAGATTAATGGAAGCTGTTTTGTTAACTTAATAAGAAACCCTAGAATTTGAAATTGTACTTTTTCATTATCGGGGAGTTCTTGTAATTTAATTTTCTAGAGTGCATGTACTGACGAGGCTGCAATGGTTCTCTTTATTGGTAGAACTCTTTGATATTTTGAGTGAAAAAAATAAATAGAAATATTGCCAATGAAAACGTTGCGTGCATCTGGAGACTAAACATTTTATGTGAGAGGTAAGTATTCTAATTGAAGTAAGTACAAGTTGAAGATCAATATAATGAAAGCCTTTGTCCTGGACGACTGCATGACTGATCAACGCACTGCCCGCTAGTCGTAGAGACTGAAAAGAATATTTTTCGAATAGGCATTCCAACCACACACCCAAGACCGCCACAGCTTATACTACTTTTGCTTGAGAGGTATTACAGTCATGTATGTCAGTGCCAATGCGCATATAAGTCGGTCCAACAATTCTCTATTCAACTATGTGCGACCGAAGGGTGCTGATAAATTAAACGCATATTTCATTTCGACACTTAAGACACTATTGAAACAGTTACATAAGAGGTTATCACACACTCAGAAACTACTAGTGCTAATTTGAATTTTTCATAGTAGTTTCGGATTTGGGTGGTAAAACTGGATATTGCGATATTCAACCCCTCAAGGGTAAAACGGAATACCAAAATCCTATAAAACAAGTCTATTAGATTAATAGAAAAAAAAAACTACTCATTAATATTTTAAAGTATAATCATTATTTAAAATAGTTCTTTTTATACTTCTATTCATAATAAAATCTAAACATAATAGATCTTGTGAGAAGCCAAAACCAGTAAATTATAATATACCCCGAGAAAACAACCCTGACATAATAACGTATGTAGCGCACGCTGTAAAAATCGCGCTCACATACCATGCTCAAATAGCAAGCAATAAATTCCGGGAGACTGATAGTTATGCAAGCCGTAACAAAAGCGCTTAATCAATTTTATTATACTTAACTTACATGGAAAAGATTTTATGGAAGCTACGAAAATAGTCTCTAAACAACTAGGTTATCAAAAATGGAACAGTAAGCGGAGATTCGTGGTAAAATATTGCTCAAAAACAATGAGATACATACATGTGTGCTAATATTATAGCCATCATAGACAAACATTTCAAAGCTCTATTCATAATATTGTATTCTACTGTTGGAACTATGATGGAGGGCCTGCCAATGAAAGCTTATTGTCTGCTTGTCATGTTATCAGGTTTCAAATACCTACCCCATACCTTTGTCAGTAATCTGAAGTGGAGCCTCTATTTGTTTTTGGTTAATGATGTCTCATTAAGTATCTATATTGAAAATGTATTTCATATTTTCAAGCAATTTATTGGGCTTGTCAATGGGAAACCCGATACCAACGAAGATATATGTGAGACTTTATATAAATATGTTGTAGAAAAGCAAACACAACAAAATTCTCTTGCAGCTACAAAAACTTTAGCAAGGAACAAATGCGTTGAAGCAACTTCAAAGCAAATATTGTCTAGTGGTATATTTTCCTATCCTTTTAGTGGTCCTGGTGACCATGTGTGCTTTGCTGTTGGCGGGAAATATAAAGCTTGCACCTCTCGCCCAGTGTCAGACAAACACGAACAGACTTCACTATGCACACACCACAATACAAGTTGAAACAAGGAGTAATACCTATGTAAATTTAGAACTGAAGAAAAATAAAGATTCCTTTTTCATAAAATGTCGTGAGATATCACATTAATAGTACGGGAGGTACTATTAATGTGACCTTATTATATCAATACGACAGATTTACATAATCAAAAGATCCATCAATCGACCTAAGACATATCCCTAATCTAATAACCAGCAAAGGATCACCATGAAATAAAAACTTTCATTGCCCCATTGTACTCTATCTATCCGGCTGAAAATCTGTGCGAGTGGATTCGGTTTCATTGCTCGCTGATTGAACGAGGTTAGATGAAATCGGCTTATCGTCCGCCGATGGCAGAAGGGACCGAGGAATAATTTCATTTGGGTATGCACCAGCCGCGAACACGCTCGCTTCGCGTACAGTCATGCAAATTGACAATGTGCCTCTATGTGAAGCTTTCTATCCTGCATAATGGCAACAAAAATGCTGCAAACAACTACACAAGGACCAAATATTCGGCTTCGAGAGTTTTAAGTAAATAATTTAAGCAAATTGACAGAAAATTAACAGCAAACACAAATTAACTTTTCCGTTTTAGATTATTCGAAAACAAATCCTTGCAACAAAGCCGTGGAAAGTTTTACTGGTTGCAGACCGTTTAAAATGCAAAGTTAATGAAGACCTTCATTAAAGCTATATAAAAACCATAAAAGGTGACAATTGAATATTACCTACTAGGTGAAATAAAACCTGATAGGCAAAAAATACCAACCCGCATTGAGCAAGCGTGGTGATTAACGCTCAATCCTTCTCCGTGTGAGAAGAGGTCAGCAGTGGGACGATTAAAAAGGCTGTCAAAAATTAATAGTGGTGAATTAATGCATTTATGTAGAATACATGTTAATGACTGGTACGTAATCTTTATTATTAAGGCGAATCTAAAGTATGCGACTTAAATATCGCGATTTTATCTTATCTTATAAAATCAGTTTCCAGTCCCCTTTTTACCGGCAATGATTAATAAAGAAAGATTAAATTATAATGATAAGGAACCATTCTTCGTATTGCGATCCTCATAGATAAATAATAAACAGTAATGTACCGAGAACAATAACGTGCACATTGTTTGTTTTACTTGTAAATTATTTTGTTTAAGAGTGCGCTTAGAAGAATTAGTTATTTAACAATTCATATGTGGACTTAAAACTCGAAGAATGTCTCGATGTCACTTCATTATTTCAATCTTAGTGGCTGTATCTTGTAAGTTTGCTTATTTTATTTACCGTATTGCGATATATTATGTTTATTAATACGTATAAATATTATATTTAAAAAAAAAAACAGAATTGTTTTGTTCTTTTAAGATTGTAACGATTGATTGGTTACCAAGAATATAATTGTCAGGACGTGTGAACCAATTTCAAATCATGTTTTGTAGATACTTTGTCATCTAAGTAGGTACCTACCTGCTTTACTGTCTTGGAACATACAATAATAACCAATTACTCGTCTCTAAATTTAGACGCAGTTTATATAGCTGCAGACAGCGAACCCTCAGCCACAAACGACGATAGCAGAGACACAGAGCTTGTGCGACGATGCTTCCATTTCACTTGGCTAGGTCCCAGATGGAATAACAACAGTGTGTTTCTGAACGCTACGTGCCAGGACGCGACGCGGCTAGCCAGTGGGGTGCCTTGCGTCGAACCGCTCGTTGTCTCGTGTAAGTTTATCTAATATTAGGTTCCTTGCTGATTCGAAATAATAGATATTATATACATATACTAATGACAACGATGAACCTTTTGAGGGAACGCACAGGCAAGGTGCGTGACATTACCAAAAGGTCTTTGAGAACTAAGCCAGTTGCAAGCGATGTAAATTTAAGGACTTTTTAATGAAGAAGGTGGCGGAGTATAGATCAATTCAGGCCACCAAAGACCGGGTTGATTGACGCTGGGCTACGTTCAGCAGTGGACTACAATTATAGGATTATCCATAACCTGTGTAGGTATAATCATAAGTACATTCTTTACAGATGATGGAACATGGCCAGACGTCCAATACATTTGGAGAAACCATTTAGAAAATGCATCTTGTATTCTAGCTAACAACGATGTATGTGCCCAGTACACGTATTATTTCAATGGTCACGGTGAGCTCAATTAACCTACTTAGTTTTTAATTAGAATAATAATTCAGGGTCATTAAATTTTACCAAAGATCAGTAGGTTTTCCTTCCACGTAAAGTTCTGGGAGTCAGTTGCATCCAGTTAGACTAAAAGCCGATCTCAATATAGGTACTTGGGAAAAGCCCAGGCAGATGATGATTACACATAGGTATAATCAAATAAAATAAGTCATCTACGGCTCATATCAAATGTACAAAGCTATGCCCAGTTACCATTTTCTAAATAGATGGCCACTGCTTTGACAGCTAATGTTATTATTATCGGCTACCTAAATGAACATTGAACAAAATATCTTCTTTATACATAACAACAAGGCTAAATAAGGCATCACCTAATATACCTTATAGGGAGTTAACTTTAGACAATAAAAGATCTGCACTATCTAATTTATTGTAAATGAAGAAATTATAAGCAATTGTTAGTAGGAACCAGAGCTTGAATTTTTGGGAGCTACTGATAAGAGGTTTTTTTTATTGTCATTACAGTCGACAATTCCACATATTTGTGCACAAGAGCCATAGACGCCAATGGGCAAGCAATTACCAGCGGTTGTCATGAACAAAGAAATGGGAGTTACGTCACGAGAGCCTGCTTTTGTCAGTCGGTACAAGGAGGATTCCCCTGCAATAACGCTATTGTATCGAAAATAAATATTGTATTTGTTACTCTTGTTGCTATTATTGTGATATTTAATTCTAATTGTGATAAATAAATGCTGAAATACTAAAATAAATTTCGGTAATTTACCTGTGACTTAATTAAATCCCGCAGTTTGCTCGAATTACCTGTTCGCCAACAACAACAGTAAGTACATACCATAGGAAGATGTGCGGTCACCTACTTTAGCGATGAAGCAAATTTTCCTATCTATTTATTATTAAAAATAAACAAAAATGTAAACGAAGATTAAATTCATTCGTTGCTGTTAGATAACTGCTCGGGAATGACGACCAGTTTCATCATTTTCAAAAATCATCCTTTTTGATGTGGATATTGGCACCAGATATTCACAACAAAAGTACAATAATTAATGAAAGAAAACCTACACCTTTTCAAAGCATCATAAGACGACGACCAACGTAGTTGCCAGACAATCAGGCAAAGGTAGACGCTAGACGCAGGCCGCTTCGATCTGGTCCTTTTGGAAATTAACTTCGGACTTGCCAAGCTGCTGTATTAGATGTAGCTGCTGTAGTAATTAACTAATTTACGCTCTCGCTGATAAATAATAAAAACCTACTTTGGTAATAATGGTGCACCAAAAATTCATGCTAATTTTAGATTTTCTAGAATAAATGCTAGGGTTTCTATTATGACTGGGCAATTTTTATTAATGAATAGTTATAAAACAGGCTTATTTATTGATTTCAGAACAAACATTGTGTATCCGAACGAATGAACGAAACTGATAATCTGACATTAAGAGTGACGTGTCCGGTCTGTCAGCAACGTCAAACAACATTTTAAAACGCCTATTGCAGCAGTGGTTTTCTGTGCCACCGCTGCATTATTTTAATATAGAAGTTAGCAAAAGCCTAAACATAAAATGTACTCCGTATTGACAAGAGGGAATGCGATCCTAACGTACACATTAAGCGTACTGGCATGTCTAACCTTTTTGTGTTTTTTATCCACATTAACAGTGGATTACAGAACTGCTGCTCAAATGAACACAGTAAAAGTAGTCGTGTAAGTATACAACATATTTTGTGACTTTACTCGTGTTTGTAAAGCTAAATCCCTTGTATATTCACAGTAAAAATGTACCAGATTATGGAGCGTCAAGGGAAAGAAATGATCTTGGCTTCCTTACTTTTGATCTGAAGACGGATCTCTCTCACCTATTCAACTGGAACGTAAAGCAACTGTTCCTGTACCTCACTGCTGAGTACATCACACCTAACAATGAATTAAATCAGGTTGTACTATGGGACAAGATCATCCTCAGAGGTGAAAATGCTCTGTTGGATTTCAAGAACATGAATACAAAATACTATTTCTGGGATGATGGCAATGGTTTGAAGTAAGTGCTGTTATTTATTTATTAACCTAAAACAAGATATAAGAACTGATGATGCTGAAACCCTTGGTATGATTTGATCTGGGTGTGTTATGTATTTTTTAATATACAGGTATGTGTAGTTTTTGTAATTCATCAGTTGTGTTAGCACCCATAACATAAGCTAATCAATAAAAAAAAAACAGCTTACCTTGTGCATAAAGGTGTCCTGATGTCCCAATCTGTTCCTTTAACTAAACCTAAGCCAAGCCGTAATCATCAGGCATATATTGCCAAATGTGACACAAATTAAGTTTGATACAAAATTGATACTTATATTTTTTTCTCTTACAGAGGTCACAGTAATGTAACTCTAACCCTGTCATGGAACATCATACCAAATGCAGGTTTGTTGCCAAACATCCAAGCTCTCGGCCAACATTCATTCAAGTTCCCCACAGACTACACTCAGACGAGGGTATGATCCATGAGTTACTTATGAAAATTGCATTTTGCATAGGTGCGGTGCCCATAGAGTTGTGTTATATTAAGATTGTCAAATATACTGCTTTGTCACATTAATGGGTTTTATTTTTTTTCTGTTAACATTGTACAGTTGCCAGCACGTCCAGCTACCCGAAACTGTAAAATTTTCTCGATCAACTTTGAACCATATGTTTAAGTGATAAAGTTGAAAATTGATTAAGGAAATTTGATAGATTGTAGCTTGATGTGCTGGGCTGTCTGTACATATGTACTACATATTTTATTGAATATCATAAATTTTATGAAATACAGGTTAACTCAGTCTATAGAATGTACCATGATAAATTATAACTGCAGTAAATTAACATAGATATTTAGATGGTATTCATGAAGATCCTTGTAAGATAACATTGAAGAAACCATAACTTAGCTCAATTTGTGTTATGACATAATTTCAAGCTTTTATATTATTATATTTAAGAAAAAACTGTAGATAATAAAATCTGATGTCTTTATTAGTGCTTTTTTTTCTGAGTCACAACACCCTAAAAAGGATAGGAACATTTAAATAAAAAAATATTTGATTTTATATCATATAATTATCAATTACATTTTTAATTAAACATACATTAATTATTTTTGCTCTACAGTGTTGTTCTACAGCAGAAAAAACTAGTGACCTCTACTTTTGCTTGTCATAGAGGTATTTTTATGTACCCAAACAATTTTTGCCAATTTAATCAGCAACGCCAGATATAAAACAATTACAAGTCTCTAGCGGACTGGATTTATCACTTAAATATTTTAACAGTAGGAATTTATTCTAACTACACCTTTTAGCATTATTTTTAGGTTCTACAAGAAACCATCTAGGATTAACAAAATACTCAGGAGGTATAATTCCCAATATTGAGGTATAATATAAATGCATATGAACTAAGCAGAAACATTACTCTATGCTTTTATTATTCAACTACATGTGAATTTACTTTAAAACCTCATACAAGCGTGTACATTCAAGAAACATACAATAATATAAGGTATATGAATTATTATACTTTTCAATATTCTGGAGCCATTACGAGGACCCTTAAAATACATTTAATTAACATCTAAGTAACTGTAAAAATAGTTTTCCAACAAAGATCTCTCATTTCTTTCCAATATTTTCATAGGTATCATAAAATTTTATAAGGGATTATTATTGGGTTATACTAGATAATTCATAAAACAATGTAATAAAATAAGATGCTTGATAAATTTTTCTATTTGTGCAACTGTATTGGCCCATCATGGCGTTAAAACGAGTATACAAACACAAATAAGCACTCTTAAATTTATCTTAACAAGGTTACTTATTAACTACCAAAGAAAAAACAAACTTAAAGCAATTCTACATTTAAATTTCATTGGTGATATCAATCACACAATCAGGTAAAGGGAAATTCATTGCAAAAGTTTATTTATTATTTTTACAAATAACTAAGATTTTTAAATCTCTAAAATGAAGATTGTCAACATTTCAATTTATCTTATCAAAGGTGCTTGCTCTGTAAATCACAATAAATATTATTAGGTATCTCTAGTTTTCATGTAATGCATTTTCAATCCAGCTACCCTATTGTACACTATAATAATTATCATGAAGTGAATCGCGTCAACAAATATTCCTTAAATGTAACAGTTCACAGTGTATTGCTTGTGTACGCCCCTGGCATTATTAAGAATTTACCTACAAAAAATCATCTACGACTTCTACGGTTATGCTAACATTCAAAGCTGATCCCGCTAAATTACATGAAAAAATATTGCATATTTAAGTAAATACTTTACTGATGTATGTTAACTATCGCAGTCAATCTGCACGCACAACAATCAACAGATGAGATGCATGTTACAATATGTATTTTCTATTTTATCTACAATTTAACAACATGAAATAAAATATAAAATCTTATGCAGTGTAAATACAGTATTTGACCTGCTCATATGAATTGACTAGTAAACATGTGTTTAGGTAATGATAATACTCGTTACGACCGTTTCCATCGTATCCTACTGCAGGAAGTCAGGGAGGTTGTAACAGTATACTGCAATGACAAATTAAAAGTCACAGTTTCTTTAATTCTAAATGTAATTCGAGAACACTAATATCATGCTAAAAAAGTACATTTACTAGAATTTAAAACATAATAATTATGGTAGGTACACATCGAGTATTACAATTAAATCATAGAATATGTATGGACATAAATAAATAATTGTCAAAATGAATAATATTCAACCACACACGATGCAGCAAGCTTTTATTATAGGTTATTATATTAAGAAGGTAATTTCTCCAATATTATATGAATCAAGGACAAATGAACTGGTACATGATGATTATCATCAAATATTCTAAGCAGTTAGCGCTGTGCACACACCGGGCGCTGGTGAAACGTGCGCGCTCGGGTGAACAGCTGCGCGCGAACTACGCGCACATTTTAAATGCGCCGCGAGACGGGAGTCGGCAGGCGTGCTCAATTTTTATACACGGTACTGAACTATTGTCGTTGTGTACGCCTGACCGACTATGCGTACGTTGGAACGCCTAGTCTGTACACAACTTAGCATAACTAATGAAACAATCTACAAATAACAGAGCAATACTAAAAGATCACAGTTTCTGCCATATGAAGTGATTTGGTTTCACAAAATGGCATTATTACTAGAGACATTGTGTGAACACGATACATTTCATTATATAGATATAACATGAGCTCTAACTGGAAACACTGTTTAAATATATTCCTATTTATAATATTTTAACATCAAATACAACCAAAGGAGAAACCAAATATTTTATAGCTACATTGTAGTTTTTCGCTGTATTTAATTTGTAACACTCACATTTTTTAAATAAATGTGAATCTGAAAGGTACGTAATGTCAAAAGACCTAAGATCCAAAACCTGTGAGTAACAATAAAATACAAGTTGTATACTGGAACGGTGACTGTTGTTAGCAAATCATTACAACCCTGCCTGCACATCTGACATAGTTCCAACGACACATTTGCTATTATAGATGCACCACAACATGGACAGTAAGTACCAGTCGTCAGCGGATGATATCCGGCCAGTCATATCACAGCGAGTGCGCCACAGCCGCATACACAACTGTATCACATTTAGCCAAAGTGTTTACTCACTAGTATAACTGTAGTACCACGGGGGACAAGGTGTTCAGTAGTTATTTAGGATACCATCAAAGACTATCATTACTATGTATACATTCTGCCATCTTCTATACAAGCAGATGCAACCTTATTTCTGGGCAATGTAATATTAATAATATCATTTCCATTAGTACTGCATCTAACTTCTGAAGGATTTGGACACATGAGTTACGTAGTTATCTTAAGTATGTACACACTATTGAGTACAGAGTCCGTGCTATAAGGGTCAAATCGCACCGAGATGGCACCGGCCGGCAGCGAAGAAGCCTGAATCTTTATTTCTATGAAACATAGTATCGTTAAGGCGCAGAAAGTAAAAATTGCGAAGCATACTGCCGCAGTGACGCCTTCGCATGTGTTTTGAGTCGGCAGAGCGTTTTCCTAGGCGTATTTTCTATATACAAATTATGAAATATGTACTTGCATACGATACTAAAATCTGTGGAACCACGGTACGCGCAATGTATTTGATCGCCTTAAGAAACCTGGTAAGTGAAAATTGCCGGATCCTCATATTTCTCAAGTTATATTATAGAAATAAAGATATTATTTGCAGTGAGTCAGCTGGTGGCTTCGCTGCAAGTCACTGCTATCTCGGTGTGATTTGAGCCTAAGGGTTTCAAATGTGCGGACAGGAGGTGTGTAGTCTACCTATGAGAGCGCCGCGTTCACAGGCGGCAGGGGTCGAGCGCGGGCCGTCACGCGCCTGACAGCGGCGGCCCGTCCGTCTGCACGTCTTTGTCCTCTGTGGGCGGCACGCACGGACGGTCCGACCCGTATCTCCTTGACAGATCTAACATTTCTCTCAACCCCTGGAATTTTAAGTGAAGTTTGTCAAACATTATTTACTTAATTATAAACAAGATAATGATTAAAATTTAATTTTATGGGTATAATATATATATATATAATATTGCCCGGGTAACTAGGTTGAGGAGGTCAGATAGGCAGTCGCTTCTTGTAAAACACTGGTACTCAGCTGAATCCAGTTAGTCTGGAAGCCGACCCCAACATAGTTGGGAAAAGGCTCGGAAGATAATTGATATAATATAATATCAAATTATATTTGTCTTAGTTTTTTTTTCTTAGTTGCCACAAAGTGAAAATGGCCATGAGTTTTTTGACAACATGTACTGCACATAATATATGACACTAATTACTAATTTAGATTAGGTTAATTCTAACATGGAATAACAAACCACATAGGGACCAGTCTAAAAGGGGGAGTAATTTGAAAACCATTTTAAATCAATAAGCAGTAAAATATATACCTTATTTTCTGTAATGAGCCTTTGGTAGAGTTCCTCTTCTTTTCTTGTATCAAATTCATCCATGTTGACAGCTTTGTACATAACACTTGTCATCTCATTGATCCTCTCTGCCTGTTGCTGGATCAACTAAAATTTTGTAAATAACCAATGAAATACGAATTATTCAAGAGAAAATTGTTCACTCATATTTGTAATGAGTTAGTATCAAATAATAAATGGCAAGCCTTTCGGAGATTAAAATATTTTTTTAAGATAGGCACTGTATTTTAATGGTTTATATAAATTTAAATTCTGCATACCTCTTGTTGTTTTTCATTGATAGCATTTGAGAAGTCTATCCTTGACTCCCATATTCTCTTCTCAGTATGCTGTCGGTACTTCGACATGATGAGTTCCAGTGCTCGTCTGTGATCTTCCAAGGCTGCCCTCAGCTCACCATTCTCGCGTTGCACATCTCGCATGAGCCGTGACTCTCGCTCGATGCTCGCTATGAGAGTCCCTCGCGGACGCTCACGCGATGCCTCATTCAGAGTATCAACTTCTTCTTTATACTGAAATATAAAAAGTTTTTATAATTATAAACAGCATAGTAATATCTTAGCCTTTTCTTAATAACGCACCATAATGAAATGTCAGAAATAATGTTCAGAAAACATATCCGTTTATCGGTTGTAGGCAACAATCAATAAGCTGTTATATCTGATTATTTCCTGCTGTACTAAGGTTTCAGTATTTGCTATTAATAGATTTCTCTTTATTGTATTGTATTACAATTCACTACACAAGCTGATTATGAGGAAAACATAGTACTAACATAGGGCACAACTGGCATAAGTCTCGGGAATTGTTTTATAAATTTGTACTTGAATTATCGGATATGTATTAAATGATAATTTTCAAGCTGTTGTATAGCTTTTATTGTGGGCTTGATAAGGGGACCAAATCAAGAAATTCCATAACATAAACGCCTAACGTTTGTATGAATGTATTGACCAATAATTTTATAGTCACAATTAACTGGCACGCTGGCCTAGTGGCTCGGCATCCAACCTTGCTTGCAAGTAATTTTATATTTATAAATAGGCATATAATCATATTTAAGATTTATCGATTTGTTCTTATAATTTTATTATCTGTTTGTATTCTTTTTTTTTAGATTTGGCAATTGTGAACATTATCATTTGACTTATCCAGTAGTCATGATTAATTATAGAAATGTTTGCTGGCAGTGACATCAACATTTTTAATAAGTTATGTGTATTTTGTAGCACTCTGTTAGTAGAAATAGTATGCTGACATACCATTTCACATTGACAAATTGCCAGCTCATCTTTTTATAAAGTTGTATTATGGTTCTCCTTTCACTTATTGAAAGTTTTATTGCTCATTGTAATGATAAAATAGGTTTTGTAAATAGTCTATAGAATAATGTATACTGTGTATATTAATTCATAATACTTTGTGTGTGTTAATAGCCATTATGTCAAGTAAATAAATAAATAATGCTGTAATAAATGCTAAGTGCTATAAATACATACAGCAATCATCAATTCATTTTCTTTTGATATTAGAATTTCAATAACTAATTAAAATTTTGCTAATATCTTAATGAGAAAGTCATGTTTACACAACATATGAGAAAAACAAACTACAAGGTCATTGAAGTATTGATAGAAATATATGCCTTAAATTCATTGGAAACGTGGTTTTATTTCATCTGGGCGTAATTCTCAGTAGTACCTGTGCCCATAAATTTCATATTCAGACAATGAACGAGAGTGAGCGTCACAGTTACGTACTCGTCACACATCGCAACAACCTACCTGTTTCATTGTATGTATTTGTCTATAAGCGGTCTGAGTCTCAGTCAGCAAAGCATCAGCCTCAGTTTCGCGCTCTTTGAGACGTCCCGCAAGTCGTTTTGCATCCAAAATTATTTGCTGTATGGTCAGTGACATCTGAAAAAGCCAGCAATGTAGGAAACTCACAACAGACCACTTCAAAAATCGATTTTAAAACAGAACTACACTAACCCTGATATCCACACAAACTTGTCACACGAAGAACGTATCATCTAAGTAATTTCAAATGATAAATTTAAATAAAACACCAATTTTTAAGTAAAACTAAAAGACGCGCATCAGCTGTTTCGTGATTAGAGTACAGCAGCCATTAGCTTTCATTTCATTTGAAGCGGAGTATTAACTTTCCAAGTACAAAAGTACGGGATGGAGCAAGATAGCACTACTTGTTTGAGGTTATTCCAAAGGTTTGTTGCGGTACAGAAAAGAGAAAGAACATATTCAAAACAATATTCAAATTGGAACGACTATATTGTGACATGACCTTGATCACAGAGAATCGAAGAAGGTTCAATGTTGCAGTATCAAAATATTTTGTATACTGTGTTGCAAAAAAAATAGTAATATAGTTTTTTGCTAGCATCATTATTTTTTAATAATAAATTATTATTCTAAACAAAATAATACCATATTAATCGTAATCTTAATAGTAGCGTGTTTGTAGGCTTGATATTATTATTTAAGAAATTTATAGAGGTGGTTCCTGCTGGATTCCAAGCTCTGAACAATAAAAGCGGAGTGTTTTCATATATAAAATATAGCACACTTTTATTTTATACTAGCTTCCGCCAGCGGTTTCACCCGCTTTCTGAGGGAAGTACTTTCCATACCCGGATAAAAAGTAGCCTATATGTTATTCTGATGTATAAGCTATATTGTGGTAAAGTTTCCTTCAAATCCATTCAGTAGTTTTTACGTGAAAGAGTAACAAACATCCATACATCCATACTTACAAACTTTCGCCTTTATAATAGTACTAGCTTCCGCCAGCGGTTTCACCCGCTTTCTGAGGGAAGTACTTTCCATACCCGGATAAAAAGTAGCCTATATGTTATTCTGATGTATAAGCTATATTGTGGTAAAGTTTCATTCAAATCCATTCAGTAGTTTTTACGTGAAAGAGTAACAAACATCCATACATCCATACATCCATACTTACAAACTTTCGCCTTTATAATAGTATTAGGATTAGGATTAGGAAGGATTAGGATTAGGATTAGGATAGGATTAGGATAGGATTAGGATATTAGGATTAGGATCTGGCGTTAAACGACTCTTATAAAACCAATGCGTAACTGGTTCTGCAGAAGATCTTAACTTATAGATTTTTAGTTTAATGGTCGGGTTAGGTTTGAAATTTACCCAGTGTAAAATTAAACTCCATCACTTTTTAGCCTGGCAATGGTTACGTAGTTTTTCAAAAAACATACCTTTATAATTTTGGACGTGTTTGGTTCGTCAATTTTAAAAATGAGTAATATTTCTTAAATGTTAAGAAAAAGCACAAATAGACTCTACTGAAGTCCGACTGCGTGGGTTCTGGGATTGAACCGTCAGGCGAGTCCCAATGTATCTTTAAACATATACTTTCTAGTTTTGAATTTGGTTTCTTTCTTGGTTTGAATTCTTTCTTTGTTTGTTTTGTGCCTGAGGCACCAATGGCTGAATAGGGGTGATTAATAACACCAGAAGGAAACCTGGATTAAACTCCGAGGCTGTCCCGCGGTACAATAAAAAAGTTAATGATGACCAAAATTGGCTTAGAACTTCAGTAGACCATCACGAAGAGGATACACAATAAATAAACATTAACACGTCAGTATGTATTTTATTATTTAATTGGGAGTAAATTATTATTAACAGTAACAATAAGCAACAATCATATTACACTTATACACACTGACTACGAAGGCACATAATATTATATCATAACGCTGTCGGCAACTAGGAAGATAAGTCAAAAAATCTACACATAGCGCCAAATTGTAGTATACTCATCTATATGAGTGAAGGCTCATTTATAGGATTTACTTATTTATAAGTAAACAACTCGCGACTGCAAGCTGTTGATTGCGAATGAAGAGGAAGTGTATTTTTATACTATCAATAAAAATCGATTCGTTAGTCAGACAGTTACAAAATTGCGCAAGCGTTGGATTCAACATGACAAAGAAAAAAAAATTAAATATTATTCTTAGATAGAAAGTCGCGGATAACTTTGTTAACTTTCTCTGGGTCTTCTTGTTGGAGGAAATGACCGGTGTTTTCGACAATAGTGGTTTCTATAGTAGAGTATTCCTTCTTCATGGTGTCCAGCAAGCCGTGACAAATGAAAAGGTCGTTCGAGGCATGTGCGACTAACATGGGTACGTTCTCTTTATGCTCCACGATCTCCGGCAAGTCGACACTGAAGTTGGCTCGGTAGTAGTTTATTGGTGGCGTGAGTGCAACTGAAAAATAATAATATGTAGCTGTATTTATAACACAATAAGGTGATGCAAAGAGATACAATAGGAGTATCCTTACTAATACTATAAGTGCGAAAGTGACTCTCTCTGTCACGTTTTCACGCCAAAAGTACTGAACCGATTTAAATAAAATTTGCTAAATGTTCTATGTTCTAGAATCTGAGAAAGGATATAGGCTACTTTTTATCCTGGTGCGGGAAATAGATCGGGCGGTGAAAACGCGGGGAACAGCTCGTACTATATAACTTTGAACGTTGCTGTTACTATACGTTGGTATAAACATAACGTTGAAAGTTTAACAAAGGGCTAACTCTGCGATGATGAAGAGAAAGACTGTCATATATTATCAGCTATACAGATACCGGCACGGAATTTAGCTCTCCGCGGAAGAGTGGGAGTCGCTTTGCGCGTCGCGTCGTGCACTTAATATAATAAAATAAAACGCACACACGTCGATTATTTATTTTTGTGCGTAGTTTATTTTGAAAGCAGACAAAATTATTACGATGCCGAGCGATCTTTTCCGTCGCCCGATCAATATCCGTGCCGGTATCTTTACTTATATCATGTAGTCCCTTTGCATGTGCAGGTTATATAAACTTAGGTTTAGTTTAATATACCTAACCCAGTTATAGTGAAATTATTATGGTCTCAGTTTTCCGCTCGAAGTTACCCAAGAATTTACAGAAACGTGATTGCAAATTGTTTATCACGGGTGTGTCGATTACGTATATTATGTACCTACGTAGACCTACTTGTTTTTCATTTTGTGAACTGTGTCTGTATATTATTTTGTCAGTTATCCGTATTAGTTACCCCACATATTTAAAAGCTTTTTGTGATAAAGAAGAACGCGTTTTATGAGGTTTCGTCTGCTTATCAGACTTGCTTCATTATGTCTACCCTTCATCTTACTCTATGGAATCGAAAAAAATAATATTACTGAGCACTGAACAATACACTTACAAGTCTTGCGGAACCAATATTTGTAACACTCGATGTCTTCAGCGTCAGTAGATTTCTTTTCTGGGAACAGCATGACCTGCTCGTATATGGCCAGGTCGTTCATGAGGAGAAACTTCTCCGGTATCACTGGCGCACGATACATGAATACATACCTGAAAATAGAAATCAAGGCGTGTACAAAACCTGGTTGAATACAAAAACAAATGAAGATTTAAGACTATCGGGACTGCGGGATTGTTCGCAAGAGTTACCGCGCTCAGACAAACAGAGTTCCAGAGAGAACAAAAGTGGGTTTTAGTCAGTAAAAACCAGACATTCTCGCTAGCTGCACCAACAGATCATTTGATAATTTCCTCGACTACACTAAGTCGACTCAGGACGCAATTTATTCTTAAATATTAAAATGTTGGAATCAGCCCAAGCTGAACTAAAAAAAATGTTTAAAAATATATAACGGAAACAAGTAAAAAGTAGGTAAGCCTTATACTCCTTAGAATTGGAAAATACTGATATAGTCAGGGGAAAATACGGTATAAAATATCGGAACAAAGACACGAAACCACAAAAATCTGTTTATAATTCTTGACAAACGGCACACCTCCAAATATCTTCTACGTAGGTAATGATATAATTATAAGTGGACTTTGGTAGACAAATAACTTTACGCACTACGTATAGTTACTTAAAAAAAAACGACCAGGTGTGTCTGGCACGATGTATAAAAGGGTTCTGTAGAACGTAGTTCTTTGCATAGATACCTACTCATATTTGGTTGTCTTAACTTATGAAACCTTCAGCTGTTAAGGCTTTCCTTGTATCTTTGATAAATATAACTATTGCTTTAAGAGTTTTTGGATGACTACAAGAAAATTAAGTTAAAGTAGAGATTTTCCTCTTCTCTTTTTCTACTTACGCAAAATTACCTATAGTTCCCTATCAACCTTAGAGGGAATTTGCGGAAAGAAAGATGAGAAATTACCGGCAAAATTTTAAGGAACCCTAAAAAGAACGGTTCGTAAATCAGTACGTCACTCTAAAGTTAACTCATGATTTCTCTTTTGATCTTTGTACTATGCCCATGCATATTATATTATGTATAAACCAGTCAAATTAATGATACACGTGTTACCATGCCGCGTCATTCATATTTCTTTATGATAGGCAATTGAACGTCTAAATAGATCCTGATTAACGCCCCACTTGAGTCTCACTCACCAATGTTTCCAAGCCATTTATTCATATAACAGCAGAAAATGGCTAGAAAGAATGTAACTTGTGAGATGACGGCAGATAGAAGAGCGTAGAAGACAAAAACATGCTGCGCCGACCCCAAATAAAACTTGGGATAAGGGCAGGAGGATGAAATGAGCAGAAAATGAAACAGCTTTTTTGTCATTGAGGCAGAAAGCACTTGTGTATATAAACTATCTTTATAGTGACGTGGGTTATATTTTAACTTAGTGACTTTATTATATACTAGCGGTCGCCCGCGGCTCCGCCCGCGTGGATGTCGGTTTTCACGACAAAAAGTAGTCTATGTGTTGTTCTGATGTATAACCTATAGAGGACCCCCGCGGCTACGCCAGTGTGGATGTCGATTACCGCTACCAATGCCTACCTTTTGTCGGGATGAGAAGCTCGCGCTCGGACCTCCCGCCTTATATTATACCTACCGACCGACCTGCTGATTATCGTATTTTATGTATAAGTTTGGTATTTCTACACCGATTTCCATGATTCATTTTTTATAGAATCCTAATCCTAATCCTAATCCTAATCCTATTATAAAGGCGAATGTTTGTAAGTATGGATGTATGGATGAATGGATGTATGGATGAATGGATGTATGGATGAATGGATGTATGGATGAATGGATGTATGGATGAATGGATGTATGGATGAATGGATGTATGGATGAATGGATGTATGGATGAATGGATGTATGGATGAATGGATGTATGGATGAATGGATGTATGGATGAATGGATGTATGGATGAATGGATGTATGGATGAATGGATGTATGGATGAATGGATGTATGGATGTATGGATGAATGGATGTATGGATGTTTGTTACTCTTTCACGTAAAAACTACTGAATGGATTTGAATGAAACTTTACCACAATAAAGCTTATACACCAGAATAACATATAGGCTACTTTTTATTCGGGTATGGAAAGTACTTCCCTCAGAAAGCGGGTGAAACCGCTGGCGGAAGCTAGTACTATTATAAAGGCGAAAGTTTGTAAGTATGGATGTATGGATGTGTGGATGTATGGATGTTTGTTATTCTTTCACGTAAAAACTACTGAATGGATTTGAATGAAACTTTACCAAAATATAGCTTATACATCAGAATAACACATAGGCTACTTTTTATCCGGGTATGGAAAGTACTTCCCTCAGAAAGCGGGTGAAACTGCTGGCGGAAGCTAGTATGTTATGAGCGAGAATATTATAAACATAAGAGTGAACAAATCCATAACAAATAATCAGAAAGCTCCGAACTGGTAAACTATCGGGAGTTACACGTGTTATTGTGAGTCAACCATTAAAGATAAACATATGCTGTTGTGGATTTTTTTTTAGATAATTTTATGTAGAACATTTCCGTCATACATGATTTCTATGTAGCTTTAACCATTAAGGCTGCACACGCGACGAAAGCTTAAAAAATGGTGTAACTTCTCCCGTTTTCCCAACATATTCCTTCACTGCTCTGCTCCTATTGATCGTAGCGTGATGAAAAGTATCCTATAACCTGCCCAGGAGTATGAAGAATAATTGTACCAAGTTTCATTAAAATCCGTCCAGTAGTTTTTGTTCCTATTAATAACATACAGACAGACAGACAGACAGACAGACAGACAGACAGACAGACAGACAAAAATTTTACTGATTGCATTTTTGGCATCAGTATCGATCACTGATCACCCCCTGATAGTTATTTTGAAAATATATTCAATGTACAGAATTGACCTCTCTACAGATTTATTATAAGTATAGATAACTCTCATGATATGGAAATGTGAAGCCATTTTCAGGCCGAATGTATTATTAGGTAGGTTATTATTCTACTAGTAAAGCAAAGAAAATAAAATCAAGCAGTCAATAGCCGTTGCCCCGTTTAGGTCACATGTAGCACATGACTTGAAATCGGCCCGTCTGATTTGTTTGATGAAGACAGTGGGAATACATGTTTAGTCTAGTTAAAACTTACCAGGATGCCTTCCTCTGTTCAGGGTTGCTCCAAATCGCCCGCACCCACGCAGTGCTGGAAACACTTGCGAGCATGACCAAGCCATTCAACACTTCAGGGTACTTGTTCCTGAACTCACAGGCTATTAAACCACCCCAGTCGTGGGAAATCAAGATGGTTTTTTCTCTACCTGAAAGAAATTATCTTATTTCATAATTTTGTCTTGATCTTGAGTAAATAGTACTTAGTCTACGTTACATTCTGACTCCTGATAAGAGTGTTTCATTATTATATGTATGTCTTTACTAGACCACGGGACCAGGGCCAGCTCGTCCATACGGCGAACGGAGCAGCAGCTCCAGGCGCCAAATGCTAAGGGGCGCCAAAATGACTATGAAAAATATAAGTTTTGTTTTTCTATATGTATTTATTCACAAATAAGGCGCCAGAATTGGATCTCGCTCAGCCAGCACGCCAGCGCTGCACGGGACTATAGAGTCCCGGATTTTTAGAAGGCGAACGTGGGGCCGAAGCCAACACGCTGAAGCCCTTTTGAGACAACTTTTATATACGTAATGGTGACACAAAACCGACGATTATCCCTGTATACACTTTATTATTAGTTTATGATAGTGTAAACAGCAGGTATATACAGTTGTAATGGTATTTTTTTTCTAACCTTTAATGACGAGAATTTTTAAATCTTCCCTAGTAATATTTACTTATATCCGTGTATTATTCTTATATCCGTGCAGATGTCTTAGAAAAATATATTTAATCATAAACTTCAAATGAATGATGCCATATATTTATTTTTTTTTTCACATAATCTGATACTTTGCAATATTCCGGTGTTATTCTAGTCTGGTATTTTACGAATATAGCATAATTATAGCGATTCTCGTATTATAGGTACTCCTTAGCCTTTTCAACAGGCAATTATTTTATTAAATGTTTCCTACAGCCTGTCGGCTAACATAAGCATCTTTAAGGTAGGCAGTGTATATTATATGCTCATTGCAACTTGTTTGTAATTATACATATGTAGCCTAACGTTGCAGTTTGCGCACGTACGCCCTCTACATATAATAAATAATACAGAATGCATACAATGATATCATTATTGCAACAACTGCCCGACTCTTTATGCTATATTTGTGCAACACAAATACTTACAAGAAAAGAGATAAGTTCATTTCTATTCTGGTCAAGTAACACTGTGCTTGGGATATGCAATCAAGATTTGACGATCGCTCGTTAAATATTATCAACAAACAAATCAACATTTTAAATCTATACACTACAGAGTAAACAATACTTCGATAAATAGAGAAAGTTTTCTTCAACTCCATGTAGGGTAGATAAACGTACTTATGTCGCTTATGGGTTGTATGTGTCGGTTATGGGTATTGGTACTCATTATGAAATACCATTCACAACCACAACCGTTAATGTCATTAACAATCATCTCTTTGAAATATAAAAGCAGCTTGATAAAGCGTACCTAACTTATGGTTTTATCTCAAGTCAAAGTGCCTATGACCAGCTTCGACCAATGATAATAAAGTAAAAGTTAAGTAGTTTACCTAATTGCCGAATAAGATCCCTTACATCCTCAATCAGTAGTACCATTTTGTATGAAGAGACACCTTCGGGTCTTTCTGAATCACCATATCCTCTCATGTCAACAGCTATGCACCTGCAAGGAAAGTTCCAGATAAGGGAGGCATAATGGTACAACATTACGGATACACTCTCTTTTCATGGGTAGGCTGTGAATTATGCGTGATCACGAAGCTATTCCATTCGTTGTTTATGGTCACAAAACGACCGCACATCATCATAACGGTATTTGAATGTATTATTCGCTTGCAAACGCTAATTTCCTCAAATAAGTTTTGTGGATTCATCATCATTTTCGTTCCTACTAAGTATTTTAGACTAAATATTTCCGGCCAAGCAACTTTCGTCTGGTTTAAAAAAATGATACTGACGTAAGTGTTAAAATAAACAAAAACAGCTAAAATTACCCGTGTGGGTAATGCGAGCCAGCTGTGAGCAACTTGTTACTATGCAAACTTGCGCTTGTTATTGCAACGTTATTCGCCGGGCGTATTGAACGCTTCATCATGAGATTAATAAAATACATAGTTATTCACAGTTCGAAACATATCATTACTTCTTATATCGTTGGTCCTATGATTATAGTGCATGTACTAATAGTTCAAGAATCAAAGTATAAGATTTAACATACCAATAATCCTTTTGGAACTCAACAATTTGATGACGCCATGAATACCAAAATTCGGGGAATCCATGAAGGAATATCATCAGCGGCTTGGAAGGGTCACCACTCTCAACATAATGTAACACTGTTCCCTGTGAACAAATAAAGAAATTACAATAATTAACTAGCTAGAAAGTTTTTAATCAGCGCATCCCCAGTTGAGAGCTTTATCCAGCCAAACGGTTCTCATTTCATTTTCGGAGACAGTTAAGCTGGAAGAACTGTAGAGATTACAGATAAATACTATTCACATTAGTCTACTAGACCTAACCCTAGTACCTTGGGCCTTAGTGCCATC
This sequence comes from Heliothis peltigera, assembly GCA_958496145.1. Classification (NCBI taxonomy): domain Eukaryota; kingdom Metazoa; phylum Arthropoda; class Insecta; order Lepidoptera; family Noctuidae; genus Heliothis; species Heliothis peltigera. Next base: position 4,187,438 of record OY292327.1, read on the forward strand.
AATTACAGCAGCAACACGTATGACCTTTTCGACCGTGACTGAGAGGAATTCGAAGCGCCAAATGAAGTTACAATTGCTTACATAAGACGTATTACCGTTGGGCTTATTTGGGAGTATACAAAGGCGTGATCCCACCGGACTGCGGCACTGACGCACTCAAAAATATTTGTTCTGGTCTACTCGTAAACAGTTAGAAATTGCGTGCGAACATTTCTAAAACGTCCGAAAAATTGCAACTTATGTGCTCATATACTAGTAGATATACTAAGAGTGGACTTACGCGGACTCGCCCACATTTATTGTTTGCGAACAAAAAATTGGTGGAATCTCGCCATAGCGGTGATGATGACCACTTCGCCTTTTTAAATTCGTATGTCAATGATATAATATCAAAAGTAACAGTAATTGGAGAACAGTTGATACTTGCATTATCATTAAATCACTGAAAAACCTTGCTAAACCCTGTGCTAATATTACCAAAGAAATATCCTACTTTGTTAGCGTTAGCTAGAATCTCAATATTTTAGCTATGTTTTCAAAGACATTTAGCAAATTAAGAAAAGGAACTAGAAATGGATCTGTTCAACCGAAACTTCAGCCAAAAAAATCTTTGCAGGTGTATCGTGGCCATATCGAGATAATTATAATCTGAAATTACATGATAAACATTCCCAGGCCAAAATTAACGTGCCTAACTTAATAATGTCTAATTAGTAGACAGTAGGACTAAAATAGTTGGCCAGAATGACACGTGCAGTCTCTTGAATACAAGGCAAATCGTATGTAAATTGAATTATTATTATTTTCCAAGAAGAATATAATTGATGCATTGTTTGCGGAGGCGGAAGCCCAAATAATACACAACGATATGCTAGCATTTAGTTGTAACTACTTAGTTATCTAATAATAAGGCAAATTGTGTGATTTTTTTATGTAAATTTTCTGAGACTCATGTAAAGTATTAATTAGTACTTTACATGAGTCATTATTCCTAGTCATCTAATCTGGTAATCGAGCAATTTAACTAATAATAACAATCAGTATCACCGCGACAATGTCCAAGGGCGATTAAGAGTGTTGTTCCCTAACAGATTACAAAAGATTTAAGTCTCCATTAGGTCCAGTGTTCGGTAACCCTGTTGAATCATGTGGTCATGAATGAGATTCACGTAGAATTCGATCTGGTGCGTCCCACCGGCTGATCGGGAGGCATGCGAAAACAGGTTGGTTGAGTTTATACATATTATACAACTCGCCGGAAGAACGTGCTAACACAGAAAGCGGAACGGCTTTCGTGTATTCTCTTTTAGTATTATTGCACACACGATTGAATTCATAATGTTCTACATACGTGCATTACTTTATGAGTTTGCACGCCCTAGTTAAATTCACGCATAATTGTAAGACTTATCAGTTGGGGTGAAGACTTTATTGTAGGTACCTATTTGTGTGCTACTTAACTGTATCCATCGTATTGTTCATGTTCTGATTTTGTGAACTTAAAACAATCATTTGCCCGTCCACAAACACTTTCTATAAATTTCTTGTCTTGTTTTCAATTGGATATCGGTTCCTTTTTACACTCGTACAAAAATATTAATCACACCTTATCATTGATAAGGTGTGATTAATATTTTTTTTGTTTAAGATCTAAGATTTTATTGTCTAAGATCCCATTGCAAAATCATGTACCCATCGAGTTTTGGATTAAAATATGAGATTATAACCAATATTTTACCCATATTTACAATTAGGAGAATTTAAACGTAGTAGTACGTACGAGTTTGGCCGCTACTATTTTTAATTAAATTATTATTAATTGATATTTGTTACAAAATTTCCCACTTGCTTTTTCAATAAAATTTCGCCCACTAAACGGCTACATTTATAAGGACTCTGAAAAATCACGGTTGCTACTACGCACTTGGCCGCACCTCTTAGCAAACGGGTGAACACAGGTACGATTTTGGTACCCATAACGTACATTCATAAGTTATATAAGTACAAATAAAAGGTATTTTTTTTCTATTATGATATACGGTTGCCTAATTAAATCTGGCCGCAGTAAGGGTTGCCGGCTTTTAAAGATTGTAAATATTAAGAGGGAAGAAAACTAGGACTATTGCGTAACATCACTAGTCAGACGAAGATAGCGGTTGTCAGCTGCAGGAAAGTTAAAAACTAAACTTAAAAACATATCTACCAGACCATATCAGAATGATCAGCATTTTGATTCTGAAGAATTTTATGCACATTGTCAGGATGACATGCAGTAAGACTTGTTTCTGCATGTTGAAGAGATATGAACATCAATAGATTGATCAATCTTTGCCACGTACTTATCTGTAGTTAGTAGGTATGTATGAGCGTATATGTCTACAATCATAAAGATTCGGAGTGATTAATACGAGTTCAAAATAGAGTGAATAAATTATTTCTAATCAAACACCAAGAAAACCAAAAAGACTAAAATATAAAATCCCGTCTGTGTGATTTATCTCAACTAAAAAACTGAAAAAGTAGAAATCGCCTAGCTAGATAAAGCAGGTTTTCCTTAATGGTTCTATGGGATACTTTAATCCCGCAACTGCAAGTGGTGTTATGTTATAACCCGTTTCAGTTCTTTAGTTGAGATTTTTCATGGACGAGAAGTTTTTTAACATTAAGTGAATCTGTTAACTTGTATACTGAATTGGTGTCAGGTATAGTTTTTTCAAACGGTGCGACTCTGCGCCACGCCGCGCCGGCGTCTGCGCACGTCATTGAATCAATTATCTTTGATTGTAGATCACAGACAGATAGAAACCTAATACAAAGTAATACATTCGTAACAGCTTATTGATAATATTTTATCTGTTCTATAGCTGACCTTGGGACTGTCTGACCATCGACCGATAGACGAATCCAAACTAATCCAAAGGCACACTAAAGTTTGCCATGACTTATATTAAAAAACTAGCGGTCGCCAGCGGCTCCGCCCGCGTGGATGTCGGTTTTCGCGACAAAAAGTAGTCCATGTGTTGTTCTGATGTATAACCTATAGAGGAACCCCGCGGCTACGCCAGTGTGGATGTCGATTACCGCTATCAATGCCTAACTTTTGTCGGGATGAGAAGCTCGCGCTCGGACCTCCCGCCTTATAGTAGACCGTATATTATTATACCGACTTAAATACTTAGACCGACCTGCTGATTATCGTATTTTATGTATAAGTTTGGTATTTCTACACCGATTTCTATGATTATTTTTTTATAGAATATGTTATAATGTTATCTTTTGTTAATTAGGCATGAGTGAGAATATTATAAACATAAGAGTAAACAAATCAATAACAAATAATCAGAAAGCTCCGAACTGGTTAACTATCGGGAGTTATACGTGTTATTGTGAGTCAACCATTAAAGATAGACATATGCTGTTGTGGATTTTTTTTGTACCAAGTTTCATTAAAATCCGTTCAGTAGTTTTTGTTCCTATTAATAACATACAGACAGACAGACAGACAGACAGACAGACAGACAGAAAGACAGACAGACAGACAAAAATTTTACTGATTGCATTTTTGGCATCAGTATCGATCACTGATCACCCCCTGATAGTTATTTTGAAAATATATTCAATGTACAGAATTGACCTCTCTACAGATTTATTATAAGTATAGATATATAAGGAGTTAGCAAAGTTAATCAATTGAAGTACGTAACAATAAGTATAAGATACATCTGAAGAGGCTCTCGTTAGGCAGCTGGATCAAGGGACAGATTCAGAAGGCAGTACTCCTTGAAACGGCACGAATTGTGAGGAGGTTTCTGTCTCTGGGACCCTAACCACCGGTAGCTTGGACCCTGTTCCCGATATCGGTGGTGACCTATTTTTTATATTTTTAAATGTTTTTTTATATTAATATTTAAAATGTAAATAATATGTTTAAAAAATAAATAAATGAACAAATCATAGTATAAGATATATCGAAATGATATCGGATAGACCTAGTTTTATCCAACAGGGAATGGCTGGACCTAGTTGTAGTCGGCACGATGAAAGATAGACCTAGTTTTACCCGAAAACAATCGGCTAGTACTAGGTGTAATCAAGAGTGAGTGGCTACACCTAATTCTAACCGGCTAAAACTAGGTGTAGCCGCACTTCGGGTTTTAGCCCTAATACATATGTAGGTACATAACGTACATTTCTCCGTTTCAAAACAAAAGGTTATTAGGTACTCAAAAGTCATGCAAAGTAGTAATCCTTAACATAAAAGCAATCAATTTGTTTTATCGTCGTGATTCACACTTTTCTCGAAAGTGTGATTTGGAATTTCGAGAACTTGCAAGTATCAATGATGAGATTTTCAGAATCTACTTCAAAATTACTTAAAAATAGGCCGATGTAAGTAGTCCGGTTGTAAAGCTACCTACATGTATTACCTATCAATTAAAGCTCTTGGCCCGATTTAATTAAATATAATTATGCAATATTTTGCAATAAGTACCTACATCAATCAAATTAGTTATTTTAAATGGAACGGTTAAAGATTAATTACATAAAAAGACAAAAACTCAGTCATGCATTTCTCTCACAAAAATTCAGACATTCCGAAAATATCACGGTAAAAGTAATTAACTTCAATGAAATCAATGATATTATAATAGTAATCCAAATATTTAAACAACGTCGACAAGTAAAAATTTATCGAAGCAGGAAAATTGAAACTGTTATCCGGAAATTCCAGGACGGAATCAACTTTATGGCTGTGTTTATGGTGAGTTCGGTGTTAACACGCTAAAATGTTTAACAATCTAGTTATATGCACTTTGTTAGTTCATATATAAACAATAGACAATCTATTACTTAATATTACTTATGTTTTATGAAAATGTGTACTTACATTAACTTTGATATACTTGTGCACTCCATATTTAGGGTCTGTAAGACGTGATGGTGGTTCCAACTTTAGTTTCTGAGCCCAGGGATTAGAGAATGGATTTTTCAAATAAGTTATAGCGAAAATTATTAGCATCTGAATGTTGTAATATATTGTTAATAGGTTTGTCACCACAACGCGATGTAGACACTGACACACACTCATTTTGTTGGGTTTACTGTCGGCTGGCTGCGAATGCGTGTGTTTCGGCCCAATCCTCACAGATCACTGGCGGCTCTCAGCGCGGAGGACGCAGTCTAAACTCTTCAGTTATCTGAAAAGACTTGTTCACAGAGAAAATTATTTTAAAACGGTAGTTTAAGAAGCATCGCTTTAAAGACGATTTCTTTAATAATATAATAATGTAACCGGTCAATTCCTATCTATTCTGGAAATTAAAAATGTTATAGAGAACATGCATAGATTTTTGTATAGATACTCGTATCTTAACGTTTTTGTGACATTAGTTATAAATTGTTCGGCTATAGCCTATAGACAGCCAAAAGCCATAGACGCGTATGGAAATATTTATCAACAAAGCAGCAAAAGTATGAAAACTCTCCAAGAGTGAAGGATGCACGGCAACATAGGTACACGACTATCTAGACACAGCTTTACCCAAACATATCGTGGGTAGCTAAATTGAATAATGACACAAGCTATTTACGTGCGTTTTTATTAAAAACTTGTTAATAATGTTTTATGTTTTCTTTATAACTTGAAATGAATCCCACCCGGGATATCAAACATTTATTTTCTAATGCATGTCGAATTAGTAGACCCAGTCGTCTTATCTACAAATTCCCGAAACTAGTTTTTACATCATCCTATTTTGTAATTTTCAATCATCATCATCATCAGCCTATCGCAGTCCACTGCTGGACATAGGCCTCTCCAAGTGCACGCCACTGAGATCGATTTTCGGCTTCTCGCATCCAGCTCCTGCCAGCCGTCTTGCGCAAGTCATCACTCCACCGTGCCTGAGGACGTCCTACACTACGTTTGCCGACTTTTTAATTTTCAATATCCAGAAGCTTTCACAAAGAAATTTGTATTAAGAATAAACGCTTTCTCTAAAAACATCTAACCCTTTTTTTGACTGCAGCTGGAAGGAGTGTGAGGCTTTTACTAAGACTGGAATAAAACATCATCAAACCATAAATAAATTTTATTTGATATAACAAGAAACTCTTACAATAAAATAATTTCATAAAATTCCAATCAAATGAATGAGCGCATTAATCAAATACCTAGTCATTTCAGGTTTTATCTGCGGAAAAACTCCTACTTAAAAAACCTGAATACATTTATATTATTATCAATAAATGTAAAAAACTGATTCTCTTTCATAACATTTTGAGCTGGCACGATAATATCAATAAATTTTTCACACAAAAGCGGATACGTAACTATAAAAATGCGACTTACTAGGAGTTTTTCCGGAGATATGAGTTAAAATGCCTAAAATGACTACACTAATGATTAACGGAATTAAGAAAATAACAGTCTCTGGTTTTCATTAGAGACAAGTAACGAACTCAACAAAACCATTTCGTAACTTCTACAATTAAATTAAGAACAGTAATACCTTCTTAAGGAAAACTCAGAAAACGAGAAAGAAGGTAAGATCAGCACAAAATATCCAATAACACTATGAAAATTATAATACATGAACATAGAAATATTTTTCGACTAAAGAACAAAATAACCTCGACATCAGAATAAGTAGTCGCCGAACACATCCTTTGCATTTCAGATCCTAAAGTGCTGAACATTTCAGTAACTATATGCCTACACAAAAGCAAATATAAAAAAATGTGCTTACATTTTTCATTACTGAAAAATGATATAAAATATCTAGTTATTCTTTAAAAAATGCATTTGTCTATACAAAAACACATAATTATAAAAAATAATAGTGTATCGTATGATTCGTAAAAGTACGTTGGAAAAGTTATAGTGTACCAAACATACACAAATATGATATTTATTAAATGATAAATACATCAAATTGTACACATAATTTAATAAACATTTATCCAAAGTGGCGAATACCATGTTGTCTTCAACTTTCTGTTGCTTTTAACTGCCTCGGCAGAACGTGATCTCGTGCTTTATATTGTCACGAAATTCTTTCGAAATTAAATCATTAAAAACATATGTAGTTGACTGTTGATGGAAAATTGATCTAAAACCTTCCATGATACAAAATCAAATTAGATTAATTACTCCAATACTGGGTTAATGGTGAGACTCCTAACAGTAGTATTAATAAGCCCTAATTGCCTCTGCTCTCTGCTGACATCACTCCAATCAAAACAATCCAACTATTTTCGAGGTTAATCTAAATGTACACGAACTAATAAATTAATTCGTTGTTTCACATAATTCCGTAGGTTGATATATTAGGTAAACAAAATTATTGTCCCTACGTTTTGAATAGTTAAATGTAATTGCACCATTTGCAGTAAACGTAACAGATCCCAGAACAGATCTGCTAAGTAATGCAATATCAACTCGTTTGGGAAAGTTGTTCTACTCCGTTAGTGAGTCATTGTTACCAGGAAACCTAACCCTCTCTCTGCTTACAGAGCGCAAATCGTTAATGTCGTCGAAATACGTATCCATATCAGAATTCAAAGCATAAGAAACCAAATCCGTCTGAAACATCTCAAAGTCATTCATAATAGACAGGGTATGGAAAGCACTGTTAGGCAAAGCGGATGTGCTAGCAGAACTTCTATCCGTATCGTTAGTTTTGCCTCTTAATCCTTCTTCTTTAATCCTTTTCTGAGTTTCTTTCTCTATTTGCTCGAGACGCTCGAGAACTTTCGATGGATCGGCGTCTTTTGGTCTGTCATTAAAATCTATATTGATATCAATCCTGTTGAAGAAGGAAACATGAATATGAAAGAATGATGCTTTAAAAGTGATAATCTGCATAAGACTTGTGGAAAGGTTGTTTTTTTTTTTGAAGGTTTAGGTACTTAGGTTAGGCAGATTTTCGACCACCTTATCTGACTACTAGACTAAGGTCCAGTTTCACAGGTTACGGATAGCCACTATCTACCAGATAAATTTAAAAATGGAACAGAATTTGTATGAAATTATCTGCTGGTGAAACTGGCCCTAACTGTATAATAATACTAGATCTGTTTACCCAGTTTCTTCCTTGAATTTAACCCAGTCTTCAAGTCGTGGTGCGCGCGGTATTTCAGCTGCTATCGCTCGTGATGCATCCTCCATCGTTTGTTCCACTAACTCTTTCTCGGCATCTGTTGTAAATTGTAATATACTCAATTATGAATAGTTTAACTTTCTACTATTAAAGTAAGTGGTTTCTATTGTACAGACGCCAGCACATCAACCTACCTCAATCGAGTAAATTTATTTAATAGATTTGCAACCTTGTCACTATACCGAAAGGTTAATATTCGATTGGTAAAATTTTACAGATTCCGGTAGGCTGACCTGCTGGCGTCTGTACCATTACGCATCCATGGTTGTAAGTAGGTATTGTTTTCTTGCCATAATCTTGACTTATGATCAAACTTAGAAAATACATTCCTATTTAATTGCGAAAACTCCTATTTTGTAATACAACAAATAGGAAAAAAAAACTACAAAAAAATAACCAGTAGGTAATTAAAACCAAAACTGTACTCATGTTTTACTTTAAAATAACACGACACCACGCTCTAATAAGTAGGATCCTCATAGCTGGCTTTCTAAATATTAGCGAAGTTTCAAACACAAAGACTAAACGCAAACGCAAAGAGAAAATTCATGTCAATGTAGTCATAAGGGACAAGGTCTTCTTTAGGGTTCTGTACAAAAAAGGTAAAAAGAGATTCTATTATTAGGATTTCGCTGTCCGTGTGTCTGTGACCAGGAGCCTCTACTCAGGAACCGTGATAGCTAGAAAGTACAATATCTACATATACATACTTTTTCAAATCGATACATCATGCATGATTTTGGCCCTTGGATAGGTAATAAATAGTACGGAACCCGTCGTGTGCGTGGCACTAGCGCTTGGCGTGTTTTTTTTGTTATCTCATAAGTATGCGTTGTTGACTGTGGCAACAAAGAGCACGCACAATTTCACAGCCTTCGTGGATCTACCATAAGTCGAGGTCAAGCGTTTGGACACTCAATGGTTCAGTAGACTCCTCGGCATATTTTTTTATCAGTGACATAATATACTAGGTACCTACATACTTACATTCATCGGTAATGATTATAAAACTGGTATATAGAAATATGTATATAGATATTCTTATGTGCAACTTTTTGTACCACAGCGCAGTGCAGTGTACCATATAATGTAGTGAAACATATAACAGTGAAAATCATAATTAAGTATTTAAATTACTGATATGATATTAAGATAGCGTGTTTAAAGCATTTTAAAAACTGTAAGAAATACATATTCAAATCGAGAAAAAATGCATCGAAGCGGCAAGAAAGTAAGTTATACTTATGTGTCATTTTTTAAATTTACCGTAGCAGAAAAGACGTTGCACAATTTGCAATTCTTTCTTGAATACGAACTAAGAACCTGTTCATGACTACAAATAAATTCTAAACTACGGGTACAGCCCTAATCAATAAGGCCTCGTTAGCATAGTATTTCATGCTGTCAAATAAGCTATCCTACTAATATTATAAAGGTGAAAGTTTGTAAGTATGGATGTATGGATGTATGGATGTATGGATGTTTGTTACTCTTTCACGTAAAAACTACTGAATGGATTTGAATGAAACTTTACCACAATATAGCTTATACATCAGAATAACACATAGGCTATATAGTATAACGCTATTAACTAAGGGGGATGAGCAATAAAGCATTTTTGGTCAGTTTTAACTAGACGCCATCTATATCTTTTTAATTACAACACATTTAGTAAATTTGACTGTACCAGCTGGGTAAATAGTTATTACCTACAGTCATAGATGGAGTTAAGCTTTTCATACAATTAAACCGGGCTAAAAAAAATTTAATTTATTTTTCAGTTCAAAGTATATACCCAAACATGCTACATATGTTATTTCGACAGATAAAAATAATTTAAAGACAAAAGTATTAAGGCAAGTTTCAACCTAACGCCATCTTTAGCTTTTCAAAACAATCTAATTTGACAATCTGACATTGTTAGTAATTATAGCTGATCATAGATGGAGTTCATAGTTTTATTTTCATAAAATTAAATTATACTGGGGTGTCTTCCAGTCTACAATCGTAGTCACAAGTATTAATTTTGATTATTCAAGTTCCAAGATAACACTCAAAATCGGGAACAGAGGATGAGAGAAAAAAATCTGTCTTTGGGTAAGTTAGTCATTTAAGATCAAAGAAGGAGTGCTGTACTTTCTTCATACAATATCAGTCTGGGGTAATGTAAGCTAAGCTTCCAGTATACCACACGTAACAAAGCAGCATGGCTTATCAATATTTTTATTTGATTTTTACGAACGATTACTGATCAAAAATACATACATATGTATGACTAAATAATTCTAGAGAAAAGGTCAATCTCTTGGAAACGATTCAGAAAAGAACAAATCTCTTCGAATAGGGTTGGCTGCTGTTCTGACTCTAAGTGGTCGTAAAAGGAAAGGGAATAAGTAATAATCTAAGGATTGACTACGATGTTCATTACAATGTAGCCCAATATACATCTCAAATTAGAAAGACTCGACTTCTTTCTTCATCCATGTCCAGCAGTCATTTGTTGATATAAACTGCCTCCTAAGAAACGGTCAGCGCATATAAGGGCGTCTAAGATCAATTAGCTGTGTAAGTAGTAAGTATTTGTGTGGCCACAGGTGCACTCCCTATTTCCTTACTCTCATAGCCCGACACGGACGACAATTCTGACATAACCGGAGAGAGATTAGGCACACAACCGATGTTTACGTATTCTCCGATGCACGGATATATCAATCACCAACTTTCAGTCTTTTTTTGTGGGATGTCGTAAAATAACCTCTCCAGCTAAGGATGCAGCTGGAGGAAGTGTCACTCTTACTGATTAAAACCTACTATGTGCCTTCTGGAAATCCCTGTATGCCAGGGCCAAGGTAACTAAGAGGCCCATGTTGCTGACATATCTTCGAGGAGCGCGTGGAATAGAACGCGCCGCCGACACAGGCTGTCGTCCTTAGACATACGGACGGTGAACCAACCAAAACCCACCGCCCACAGACCCACGCCTACGGTGGTCGGGAGTCATAGATTAAACACTAATACTGGAAGTCGTCCCTCGACACTCGGCGCCCGCGGTGTCGACCAGTACCAGCTTTTCCGCTTCGGCTGGAATGAGCGGTGCTGTTTCTAAACCACTCCGCCGCCTCCTTCGCTAGCATAATTCATAGAAGGAGGCGGCCGCTTCCATTCTTTCATGCTCCGGACCACGGCCCGGACCAGGGCCGAATGCGAAAGCTCGCCGCTGTAAGGACACGGTGGTGCTCCGCCCAAGCAGAGCGCATCCCCACCGTATCCTTTACCAACTTCCAGTCCCCGGGCTGCTTTTTCAGTTTCCTAACACTCACAAAGCGATTTTGGCCCGACCTGGTTCGACCGAATCGAACCCGATACCACATCGTGCACAGCAATTATTATGTTATGGTATGCTATTCTAGCGATGAAGAGCGCATACAACTAACTTTATCGACCTCGACGCGATCGACCTGCAATGTAAGTTCGAAGTGACTACAATATTATTTGAAGTAGTGACGACATATAATATGTACATTCTTATATACGAGCATAGGTTCAGAATGTATTCCGCAACAACATACACATTTTGTACCTTCGAAGTTCAGTTCAATCTAAGACAAAGAACAGAGCGAGAAGCACCGGGAGGCCACACCTGCATGTCCAGTCTTAGTATACGACGCGTGTGTATTGTTGTGATATGAAAACATAAGTCAAATGTCCGCCAAACTTTGCAAAGTAAAATCAGCCCCAGAACTCTAATGCCCACGGGGACGACGTCGCGGGTAGCAGCTAGTTTATTCATCAATACTAAAAAAGTTGCGCTAAACATGAATAACTTACATAGTGCTGAACATGTGCAAGTTCACACGTAGGTATCTGTCAATCATGTCATTGTTACAAGCATGATGGTAAGTTAGTGAGTGCTTACCATGAAACATGATATCAACTACAAAATAAATAAAGGCAAATAAAGAGCCCCATCCATACCCCTAAGGGAAAATGAATTGTAAAAGGTAGTCTGGCTGTATTCATTATAGCTTCAAAACAGGATAAAAAGAGGGTGTTTTTTTGCTGACCGTACAAGCTATACCAAAGATATATTTTAACTACGGCCCCTCGCATGCTTTTATATGAAAATATTAAAACCATGGAAATACCTTTAGAGCGTCGATTTGCACTAGTAGTTCGACGCAAAGCTCTCGCTAAATTTCCACAGACTGCCTCCAAAGATGTCAATTTACTTCCACTGCATAGCCACTCGTCATCTTTGGATAAAATGTCGTAAATTTCCATTATGACTATTTTTGTAAATCTCATTTATCACACTTCTCTGTACTTTAATGACTTGACTGTTCAGATTAAGCAGATTTTTAATAGGAACCAGGAACCAATACGCAAAATTAAAAAAGGAATGTCTATTTTCGCAATCGCAGAGCTTACCCATAAGAGTATTCAGAATCTCTAGTCTGCTTGGTTCATTAACAGTGGTGCTACGTCTATCTTGTGCTGTTTTTGGTCTAAGCGGCACATTCGGCCTCGTTGGCCTTACACCAGCATTCTCTGTGGTCGCTGGCCGACGCCGGATACGTCTACGTGATAAATCGCATTCAGGACTCCCAAAGCTACCTTCACCAACTGGTTCAACCTGTGTAAAATAGATGTTTACTTAGGTATATCACTTTATTATACTTACTAGCTGTTCCCCGCTCCCCCCCCCCAACCTTTCCTCTTAATAATATTAGTGTAGATAAAAGTAGTATATTAGATATCAAGGATTACATGTATTATAACATTTGGGGCCTAAGAACAATACTTACGTCTCGGGATGTGGAAGGCCCCGGTTCAGGTTCAGCGGGCGGAGGTTCGGATACTTTGGGTAAAAGATCAGGCTCGGGTTCATCTTCACTGTCAGATGAAGAAGATGCGGCGCCGAATATACCTTCCGAATCGTCTGTAAAATTGTATTTGAGATATGTATTTATGTTTATCGTAGCTACCAACGAGGATACACACGATTTGTCTACTGAAATCAGGAGCCTCTTGTAGTATCAAAGGCTTCTCGAAAAAGTTAGTGATTAGCATCTATTTATAAAATCAATGTTGTTGCCATAGCCAAAACTTGTCATTGTGAGAATATGATCATTAATCTAAGCACTTATAATGTTTTTTTTGAAATAATTTCTGGAGGTTTCCGTCCAACAATTGCAGACGGTAATCTACATGCTGGTGACGTAATTTATTGGGCCTGTTTCTTTTAACAATAAAACCATTCATAAAACGAAATTACTTATGAGCACGCAAGCTTCCAAAACTTAGTAATTCGTACAGTGGTAAGTAGCACATTTTGCAATAAGGTCAGTTCGTTGAACCGCATAGAAACTGTCATTAGCGTCTGGCAGTCCGTATCAAATTGAGGCAAAAACTTTTTAGATATTAATTTCGTAATTAATGTCACATACATTCAATGTCCGTATGCAAGGGTCGATCATCCAAATAAAGGAGCATTGGAAGCGCAGCAGCAACGCGAGACCGGTAGTCGAAATCATCAGCTGCCGGAGTGCCAGTGAGGGTAAGTCTTCGGAGAGCACCACATACGCCTAACGTCCACAGACGACCCGAATCTGATATAGGGTTGCTGTAAGACACAATATTCTTTGAAGTTTTGTAATTCGGTAATTTTGCGTGTTCCAGGTTTAAATATAGTTTGCTCAGTAATCGTTACTATTATATTATTAGGTTATAATAACCAGCAGTCTAAAATAAAACTTGCAAAGAATTGAGATGACATTTTCGTGATATAAGCATACGACTTTGCAACCATAAAATAAATAAATGGCACATACTCAGCCAAGTTTAATGTGTGTAATTTCTGTAATGCAGCTAAAGGTTGCAAGTCATGAAGCCTGTTTCCAGCAGCATACAGTTCCCTCAAGGCTCCAAGACCCCAAACGCCGTCCAAGGTAGACAAACCGCATCGGTTGATGCTCAAAATCTGTTTCATAGTAGAAAGTATTATGTCTCGTTATTCAGAAATAGAAAGTAGACTTATTGACAAGCAAGTTAGACACAAGTTAATAAGGCAAAAACATAAGGAGATAATTTATAAGCAAGTTCTTACTTTCAGATGAACTAAACCGATGCCTAGATCACGCAATGATGAAAGCGCACTGCCGTCTAACGTTAGGTTTCGTAGTCTTGGAGAGAGGACATGCAGCCGTCTCAACCCTACTCGATCAGCTACCACGCGAAGCTTAGCTTCTCGAATGCGCAACACCTCTTCGTCCGTCGTTACTCCGCTGCTTTGTTTCTGCACCAACATTATTTAATTAAATGATAGAGAAAATATAGTGAGAACACACAAGCTGCATCAATTCGCATATCTACTCACCAGGAGCTCTATTAAAGTTAGTTCTCTGGGTATGACGATACGTCTGTAGCCAGGAAGACGGCGCTCCAGCTCGTCCTGTCCTGGCGGTTGTTCTGGTTCAGGTGGAGGCATAGCCAGAGCTCTAAGGAAATCAATTCGTCATTACCTATGATGAATATTTTTCAAGTACATATTTAACAGGCATAAAATAACGTAATCTTCGGATTAATGCGGAGTCACAAATATTGTGATTGCGTGTACACGTGTTTTTGCGATTTTTGCTAACGGACTAAGAGAGAGATACAAGCTAATGGTGCCGTTTTATAGCTACATAGGTAAATTCCTTACACATCGTCGTTATGGAATGATTCCTCACCTAAACAACGGAGTGGCTCGTACATTAGGTGGTTCAGGTGAACTGGCACTAGAGATTTCCGAGGGAGAGGGTGACGCGACTATACTCGGTGTTCGGGGTGCGCTGCCCAGTTCGACACTTGGAGCTTCGAATGCGGGCATTTTTCTAAAAAAATATATTACTTTAAATAGGTATTGATCCTTCCTCCACTGTTCACTATTAAGTAAATGCTTTGTTATATTGCTATTTTTAGGTTGTAAGCTTTCAGCTACCACGTTTAAATTGACCAAAAATTCATACAGCATAATTAGGCAAGTATTATTCAAAAACTTCTTATAAGATAGATATCTAATGTTTCTTTGTGGCTCATGTTTGTATGTTAACGTTATTCTGATGGACTTGTTCACATAATAAGTACCTACCATGAATAAAAGCAAGGCCTACTCGCCCCAAGCAATTATTAATCTATCGAGTCAAATAGGACATCTATTAATTAAGGGAGGTGGCTTACCAAACAATCGGACTAATTACTTACTTAAAAACAGTAAAAACATATAAATTATACAACATATTTCAGTTGGTCACCTACCCTTTAAGTTATAAATTAACTTTTGTTAGGACCTTTATTAAATTATTGATTTATTGTTTTCACTATAGAAAAATAAGTATAATAAAAGAAGCAGATGCCTACTTTTCGTAAATAAATAGTAATCTATTTTAACAGATGTTTTTCTAATGTAAATTACAAATATTGACAAATTATATTTTCGTAACCTGTTTGACGGTTGCTAATAACAACAATCACAGGTCACAGTAGTCGTATTAAGGAGGTCTTGTTCCATTTATCTAAGTTCTGCCTTAGAGTCCTATGCAAAAGCGAAAACATGTGTGTGAATGACTATCCTATATTCCTATTGTTTTCGATGATAACAGCCATATATTATTTTTCTGTTCCCGCGTCTTAACACTGTTGGGCGTTTCTAAATCTCTTCCTAATCAGGATTAAGTCAGTCATAAGTGACACTTCCAATTTAGGATGCTAATTAGAATCTTAAAGTCCCCTTAAATTTAAGAGGAAGTTAGTAATTCCTCTTAAATTTAAGGGGAAGATCTGCAATTTCATGTTCAGACCTGCTGTCCGTCTGTATGGTACAGAATATTAGGCTAGAGACACCTCAATACAACTAACTGCTTGTGTGACGACGTCAGATAGGAAGATATGTTGATGGAGACATGCTGCAGCGGCAACAAATAATATTAAAGTATAATGGCAGGAGAATATTAACACCGTCCACTCTGTTCATAAAATATTCGCGGATTTACCAACATTCTCTGAACCTAAAAATTTTATTGTCTTTGTTTATTTCAATTAAACACATTATACTTCTTGTCATTTTCAAAAACTATTTCAAAATTCGTGTTTTATTTTCAGTTTTTGCGATACAACATCGAATGTAAATACCGAAATCATTTTCAAAAGCGAATATTACTTGCCAATCTTGCCATAAGAAAAAAAGAACCGCCATGTCAGACCATTGCCAAACCAAATGAAAGTGTCAATTTTCGCGCCTTTTTCTCAATATCAGCTGTACCACTGAAATATTGTAACAAAGTTTCTCGTTGCTTCTCCACAAAACCAATAGAAAACATTTAAGATGGAAAACCAAAATGGTGTAATTACTAATCATGATGAATACCAGTATCTGAAACTAGTGGAACAAATTATTGAAACAGGTTAGTCATTATAATCATGGAGATTAGGCTGACCTATTTTTACTCATATTTTCAACTAAATCTCCTATGTATTTCCTTTGGCTTGCAGGAGACAAAAGAATCGACAGAACTGGAGTCGGTACTTTATCCATATTCGGTGCTATGCAGCGATATTCGCTGAAGAATAACACGCTTCCATTACTTACAACTAAACGAGTATTTACTAGGGGTGTAATTGAAGAGTTACTATGGATGATATCCGGCTCAACTGATTCGAAGGCTCTTCATGCTAAAGGTGTACACATTTGGGATGCCAATGGATCTCGAAGCTTTTTAGACAACTTAGGATTCACTGACAGAGAAGAAGGTCTCAAATCTTTATTAAAGTAAAAGTTTCTTTTTTTTATAGGTACTGAATGGTTCGATATTTAAATTATCGTCTGTTGTAGGAGATCTTGGTCCAGTTTATGGCTTTCAGTGGAGACATAGTGGAGCTCAATATGTAGATGCACATACTGACTACACTGGACAGGGAATAGATCAGCTAAAAAATGTTATTGAAACTATAAAGTGAGTAGAAACAAAATTACACTCCATTTTTCTTTGACACTATTATGTTAATGTAAAGTCAATATATTTGTGTATTATTTAATGTTTCATCTTTCTAGGAACCGTCCAGCTGACAGAAGAATGTTAATCTGTGCATGGAACCCATCAGATCTAAGCAAAATGGCTCTGCCCCCATGTCATTGCCTAGCGCAATTCCATGTGTCAAGTGGCAAGCTGTCTTGTCTGCTATACCAAAGAAGTGCTGATATGGGTCTGGGTGTTCCTTTCAATATTGCCAGCTACTCAATCCTTACACACATGATTGCCCACATCACAGGATTAACGGTGACTATTACAATGATTCTTATTATCATCATCATCCACTTATCACACTTCTCTGTTACAAAGCTTGATTCTTACCATTTTTGTAAACCTAATTTTATTTTCTTGCAGCCTGGAGAATTCATCCACACAACAGGTGACACTCATGTGTATTTAAATCATATAGAACCACTGAAAGTACAGCTGCAGAGAACACCTGTAACATTTCCCACATTGGAATTTGCTCGCACTATTACTTCCATTGATGATTTCAAGTATGAAGACTTCATTATCAAAGGATATAAGCCTCACCCTAAAATTGATATGGAAATGGCTGTTTAGAACAAAGTATTATCTTAAAATCATATTGTTAAGGAGACAATTTATTACCTTTTGTATTGTTTAATGGTAGTATGTGTGTTAATGCATTTGATTTTACTCGTCAAATCACATTTGCTGAATCATGGAGAAGTGCAGTGATACTGCAAGCCCCATGGTGCCAGCCCAAAGTGCATCAATCTGTTCATTATGGCAAGGCACATACACAAGCTCAGCACATCTAATAATGTACCATTACAAGACAAAAATGCCATATCAAATAGGTTATTATCTGCATTGGCGAACAAAATGTTCATAATGCTGCTTCAATTAGCGGTAGCACTCAAACCAACGTGATAATCACAATTACGGGCACACAAAACTCACTTATAACATCACACACTCTTAATGTAGTCATAACTAGGATTAAACATTAATAAACACGTCTCATGCGTGTGTTTAACTTTTTTGTAATACCTGACATTGTTAATAGTCAATAAAAATTATGATAAAATAAGTACATTTTTATAGGTATTTGCTAGTTGGTGAATGTTGATAGGATAGAATAAGTAAATGTGCCTTTTACGATAAGAATTATATGTATATTACAAAATGAATACAGTATTGATATAAAGTATGTGTATTTATTTATAACCCCTATTGTGTGATAGATTGGTAAGTTTCCAATAAAATAAAAAACTGCAATATTATTTCATAGTTATACTTGCTTATTTATACTATAAAATTAATCCCCCATAATTATTACATTCATGGCAATGCAATCTAAAAATAATTAATCCTAATAAAATCATTATTACATTTTGTAAAATTCAACAATATCTAACAAATTCTTAATTTGTTGTCTTACAGCTAATCAACATTTTCAGTGTATAATGTATTTGTTTGTACATTATTTTCCTTCAAATATGAGTCTTTGATTTTGTATAGCAAAGTTTTGTGATGTATAGAAATGCATTAAAAACATTAAAGATAAACTTAGCCAAGGGTGTAGTAAGAAAAATAAGATGTATCAGATAAAGCGATAATTGTAATAATATGCCCAATCAACAAAAACCAACTTGGAAAACTGATTTCCTGAATGAAGCCTCACTTAAGTTTAAAGCAGTAATCATTGTTTGGTGAACATTATTATAGTAAATCATGTTGTGATTCTTTGGCTATTTCATATTCAACAAAAGGACAATGTAATGTCCCTTATCTGTTTACATAAGTATAGTAAGAAATAACATTATTCAGTGTTAGATTAATGAAAATTTTACAAAATATTTTGTGACTGCTGTTCATCAACACATCTGGTCATCCTGTGGTGGCTGAAACTAAAATAAAATCGGCGTTAGTTACTAGAACTTTTACAGTATGGAAATAAAATGCATGCTTAGTAAGAAAATGGTACATATTATTATTTTGTTTCAATACAATTAAAAAAATGTTTTTTTTTTTATGAACTTACCTGGCCATTACTACTTGGGACGGGTAAGGCAGCAAGTTGTTCAACAAGAGCCATTGTCATCTCTGACTCAACAGTGACTTCCACCCATAATGTATCTACAAAGTAAATGGCACTATTAATCTATGTTTGAATGGATGCCTTATTGTAATAATATTATTTTTTTAATTATGTTTCCCAAACTTTGTGCATGTTTCAACATAACAGTAAGTTAAATATAGTAGTAGTGAAAGTACTGATATTTTGTTTTATGTATTGATGCAAAAAAACTATAACCTAAGTACGCACCCCCTATTTGGTCACCCTTTTCAGTCACCAAATGAAAGTACCCTCTGTGAGTGCCTGGCGTAGTGGGAGCTACCAACTTTAATGTAACTGTAGTGGAATGTCCAGCAGGTAGTGGTGGAACATAGACAGGAGTGGCACCAAGAGGCTCACCGCCTGCTTGAATCAATCTACAGCAGCCTGGCCAACCTTCAGCTCCTGTGTTAGCAATACTCCAACTTTGTTCAAAGCTAAAAATGTAATTTTAGTTAGTAATACATCATAATAAGTTTCACTAGTCAATGAGTCATTTTCAATTATTGGAAACTTGTATTATCATCTAAATGCTACATGCTACATTTTTTCCTTTAATTACTGTTTATAATACCATACTCACCAAGCACCAGGACCCACTGCAGCCTCTTGGTTTTGAGCAGCTTTCAGAGACATAGAAGGAAGCTTTGGAGGCAAAGTATAATCTAAGTAACAACATATTGCCGTTTGTAAATTCCTGTAATGAAGAATAATTCATTAACATGCTTATAAACACTTTAATTAATATATCACATGTGAACCTTAATAACACTATACCAATTGCTCATATCCAAGAAAAAGCTTGCTGTATTATAGTTCATACTAGGACCCAAGAGTCTCTGCATTTGACTAACAAGTTCATCTCTGTCTGTTGTGTTCATACAACTGAATTGTAATAATAAATTTTGATCAATCTCTCCGGTTACTGAAGAACCGTCAATATCCATTGTAATAGAACAAATTTAATCAGCTTTTATATCACAAATCACTTTGAAGGTGTTTCACCACTTCACAAAATATTGACATGCCCTTTGTTTACGTACGTCAGCTGACTTGACTGATGCACTGTAAAACGATTAAATTTATATTAACTAACAGTAAGATACACTACGGCCACATGAAATCTGAACGATTCACGAGATAATCATAGTTATTGTTTTATTAAAACGAGGATTACGTCGCATTATTTGTTGAATACGGGACAAAATAGAATGATTTAGAGTTGCACCAAGTGCAACGAGCGAATTACCGAAATTCCAATAGAGGGGTGACTCGATATTGTCAATTTAGAAATCTATTGCCATTTATTGATATCTATAATTTTATTTATTATGTGATGTGATATTTTACCAGCTGTAAATTTTTATACGACTATATATTCAATTAATCTGGCCACTTAATATTCACTAGAGGAGCACTTGTATTTGCGCTTACCAAAAAAGGATCCTTTTCTACTATTTTGACAGTGACAGTTATGGCATTTGACAGTACACTTGATTGTGAATTTGATGTTTTGCTTGGGCTTTGCTTCACTGCTTTTTTCTATGCTCTACATCTGCTCAAATTGATGATAATTACAATGCAAAAGGTCCCTAATGGTAGTTTAAATTGGTTAAATATATTACATGTGCTGAGTTTGCCATTCCTCTTGCTTTGACTCGAGAAAAACTGATGAGAGAAGTTATGTATTTTCTGTCTTACTTAGTTACTTAAGACTTTTGGAAGACAAGATAATTATGTTTATATTACAATTAAGTATTATTTAAGTGGATACTAAGTTTAAAAGTGAGTTACTTATCATGGAAGAACCACAACATAAAAAATTGTATTATTGTTCATACGAAGGTTGCGCATCTTACTTCGATAGGCCGTATAGACTGGCACAACATTTCCTGGCTCACAATAACATCGTAAGTATCGTAGTTATCATTCTTAATTAGATATTTCATTTAGGTGCACTCAATTGTTACCCAAATATAAAAAAATACAATTACTTTCAGAGACCATTCCCCTGCAATGAACCTAATTGTAACAAAGCATACACAAGTAAAAGTCATTTGGATCGACATAGAACTTCGGTACATATGCCCCATGAAAATGATGTTGTTTACAGGTAATGCGAACCTCCATAACTTTTGTTTTTATAATTATTCTACTCTAAAAAAAATAATATTCTTTATTATGTTTTAGCTGCCCACAATGTTTGAAATCATTTGCAAATCGTCAGAATCTCAAGAGACATATGAACACAGTACATTTGGTGGAGTTTATTTGTGATATTTGTAAAATGGCCTTCAAGAAGAAAAATCAATTGAGTGCCCACATGTACGAACATACAGGCCTGAAAGCATTCAAGTATGCCTATACCTTTTTAGTAACTAGTCACACAATTTATATAAGAATGAAGTTTAATAATAATTTGGTGTGAATATTTCAGGTGTGATCTATGCTCTGATACATTTGTAAGTCTGTACTTGAAAAAGAGACACATGAGATATCATAAAACATACACTTGCGAGGAATGTGATGTTGTTTTCAATCATTGGTCAAAATATCAGAAACATAAGAAAACCGAACATGTTTCAAGTTGTAAGTATTCAATACTGCCAAAGTTTACACAGAAATCAAATAGAACATGAAATTAATTCTTGAGAAATAAGTTTACAAATAAATGACACAAAGATATATTTCACTATAATCATAATATTATCAACAAAGCAATCAAATCATCCTAATTCCTTTGTTTTAGACTCGTCAACTCCTCGACATCTAAAGTCATTTAAATCGTTAATTGAGAGCAATGTCACTGTTATCCAACCAAGGCTTAGTTTATGGGCCCCAGGTGGAGCCGAACTGCGGTTAATGCAGTCACCTTCGGCCGAAGACGACGCCGAAGGTGAACGTTACAATTTATTTACTTTAATAGACATAAATATATAACTTAAGACTATCTTTAAATAATGATACTTGATAGAAGCCTTTAATGAACAGTAGGACTATTTAATAATAATTTATCACCACATTTATATTGCAATTAAAAACTTTGTTTAAAACTAATTTGGCAATGATTAATTCACTGAGCTTTTTCTAGTGTATGTCATTAAAGTTGGACACAGAATTCTTTAAAACAAATTCATATAAATTGAAAAAGTAAGTGTAGTAAGATAATATATCTTGCTTTAATTTATAAGAAAACATTGAAGAAGTTCTGACATCAACTTTAGTGGCTCTAGTCAAAAAATATTGTCACAGTGTAAGATTATTTTATTTATTTTTCCTTTATTCCAGTGTTTATCTGTAATGTATGCAAAAGGACCTTTAAGGAGAAATCTTATATGGTGCGGCACCTCAAAACACATGGACAGAAGAGAATTACTAAGACATTCCCATGCCCTTATGATGATTGTTCGAGGTAAAGACAAATATTATAATTGAACAAACTTTTTCTGAAATTTAAAGGAAATATGGATGCTAATTCATATAATCTCAAGTAATTCAATAATAATTACATGCCATGTTGATTATTATATATCAATTGATTACTTAATGCAAATAATTACCTTTTACTACTAATTGCAAAAGAAAACTGTGTGTAACCATCATCACTGTTACAGAAAAAAGTATCACTTGTGACTTGTAATTTACAGATTTTATTCAAGAAAAAGCAATCTAAAACAACACATTTTGGTAAAACACATGAAGATCCTCCATGAATGCATGATATGCCATGCACAGTTATCAACAAAGGTAAATTCCTTTTTTTTACATATGCTAGAAAATATATTTCTTATCTAGCAGATTTTGCAAACTAACTCAATGGCATGTTTATTCCAGGCAAAATTGAATTATCATGTTCAATTACACTACAGAGATGGTGGAACGCCGATAGCAAAACCTAAAAATGAGAAAAACAGAGACAGGAAACCAAGAAAAGATGAAGGCAGTTTTAAATTTTCAACTGCTCTCAAACTATCTGGTTTAAATGATGTTCCTGAGGACGAAAACTCGACTACAGAATCACCCATCAATCTGTCAGTAAAATCTGAACATATTGAAGTAGAAGTTGATGTTCATATATGAACTATTTAATTGAGATAAAATATTTAGTCCTAGTAAACATGCATCCAATAGTGTGCTTTATAGATGAATTAAATTTTAGTATTGATATCAGTGTGCATATATGAATAAACTAATTTAAAGTAATTAAATATAGTAGTATTTTCATGGAATGCACATAATAAACTAAAATATAAATTCATGACTATACTTTTATATGCACTTGTTCAAAACTTATATAGTTTTGAACTCGGTTTGGCATACCATAATTATTATGTTAAAACTTATATATACATACTGTAGTTTGCTGTTAAATGTAAATATGATTTTAGTAAGAGAGATCACATAACTAAATAAAATAACATTTATTTATATCCATATACAATGACAATTATACAAGCGTAAATTAGATGTATATTAATTTTAAGTAGATGTAATGTTACTCAACATTTCCTATTATTATAAGTACAATAATATATCTTCAGATATAACATTCTTGTTAAGCCATTTAAATTCCAGGTATTTGGCAGCTTAGACAGAATCTCCAGACTCAAAATTTCCTTCACATAAATCATTGTAATAATATTCTATCATACATGCTGGCATGATGATTTTGAGTCGAAAAAATTGTGTGAAGTAATTTGATATCCTCATAATTTATCAGTGAGATATTAGAGAATAAAAAGTACAGTCTAATTTATGTCGCTTTTTTATTTTATTTCCCTGCTAAATAAAGTCATACAGTCGTGTCTGCTTTTTATCAAAACCTATTATTAGTTTATCATTAGGTGGTATCTTGGAATCAAAACTACATATATAGTAAACATGCACATTGCACAATCTTGAATCTTTGTGATTTCGCCCGCTTGCCCGATGAACTCTCATACCTGGATAAAACAAATTGGGTTTTGTTTATTCACCAGGGATAGTAAGATAGATTTCCAACAGTAAAATAACTTTTCAAATCGGTCAAATACTACCTAAAACAAATAGTA
This sequence comes from Heliothis peltigera, assembly GCA_958496145.1. Classification (NCBI taxonomy): domain Eukaryota; kingdom Metazoa; phylum Arthropoda; class Insecta; order Lepidoptera; family Noctuidae; genus Heliothis; species Heliothis peltigera. Next base: position 4,211,808 of record OY292327.1, read on the forward strand.
AAAATAAACCGTTCCTCTTAATATTATTAGTTAGTATACATAGAAGTTGATTCTGTTTTTGCCGTAGCCGAGCTGAACAACTCTTTTAAAAAAGTGTCAATGTCAGGTAGGCACTGTTCTGTCACAAATGTGTCAAAAGTACAAAACAAACCTGCAGAAGTGCAGACTGCTGTTCTAAGTTAGTTAAACCGGTCCACTTTGTAAATAATTTGATGCACATTGTATTGTGCTACTGATATTATATCACGGTATATATTAATTTGTGATATAAACAATACAAAGTGTTAAACATGGAATTTTGTTTGAACATCTTTACTCTCAATTGTTGGTAAGTACCTGCTGATAATAATTTCTACGTACACTTCAAACTTTACAGCTTCAACTTTAACAGCTACCAGCCAAATATTTTCACAAGTCCCACACTATAGTTAATCTCCTTTACAATTAACCTTTCGAAAATTTACTATAATATCAGCTAAACCTTCTACACATTCAGTGTGTTCAAATTTCGGGCCTAATTTAATTTAAATGTGTTGTAAAAGTTATCTGTATATCGACGGGCACATTTACAATAGTTAACATATACAAATTGTTTGAACACAATATATTTGCATTTACTCTTCAATAGATTACAGCTTAACTAGTAAAAGTTTGGTATTACCAAGCAGTCAGTAATTTTTTTCTTTTAAGCTGCAATAATTGGCCAAGGCAGCTGTTCTCCAATTTTCCAATCAGCCAGTTGTTTGCGGTCTTCTTTACCACATTATGAAAATCTCTTAAAAGCTACAAAATGCTTACAGTCCAAACTGGGAATCAATTTTTTTTAAGTGCTAAGTCATCTTCTATCATTAAATGAGCCCTCCCGCTGTAGGTGCACCTCAAAGACATGTCATGCTCTTACTGACTAAAACCCTTGAAACCTAATTTATTTCCTTTGAAAGGTCTGTGTGGTAAGGCCGCAGTATCCCTTTTAGACAATGAGCAGCAACCGAAAACTCCCTGTGTGCTGCAGTAGCAGCAAATTTAGCCAATATCTATTAGCTTGTACATTTTTAGTATTTTTTTTATTTACATAATCATTCAATTTACAGGGGAATACCAGTGGTGTCGAAAAATCGACATGAACGTTTTGAAGCCATAGCTAAATATTTACAGGAGAGCTCTCATAATATAGTTTGCTTGCAAGAAGTTTGGAGTGAAAAAGATTATTTGTATTTGAAAGACAATTTAAAAAGCAATTTGCCATATTCACACTACTTTTACAGGTAACAATGGACATAAAGTCACAGTTGCAATCTTTATGAGCTTAATTCAATAAAAAATGTAATTTGTTATCCTATAGCAGAATGATAACTTGGCTATATAATTTGTTTATGTTACAAAGAATTTGTATTTTGTTTTTAAGCCAACCATTACTCATCTATTTTAAAACTGGCTTCTGCCAGTCTCTTTACCTGCATCCCATGCATGAGAACTACTTCAAGCACCCAAATAAAAAGTAGCCTATAACTTACCTCAGTCAGTGGCTATCTAACACTACTTTTACATGTAAAATTTAAATCTTATAATTTACTTATACTTTACATTTTACGTCACACAAAATATTAGGGCCAGTTTCACTGGTTATTGATAGCCACTATCTACCAGATAAATTAAAAAATGGAAAAGATTTTTTTGAAATTATCTGCCAGATAAACTATCTGGAACTTATCCGTAACCGATGAAACTGGCCATTAGTATATTAAATTATTAATTTCTGTTACAGTGGTGTACTTGGGTCAGGTTTGTGTGTATTCTCAAAATGGTTAATGCAAGATGTCTTCTTTCACCAGTGGCCCTTAAATGGCTACATTCACAAGATACACCATGGAGACTGGTTTGGAGGTAAAGGCGTTGGTCTTTGCCGTATAAAGTATGGTAACAGAATCATTAATGTTTACTGCACACATGTGAGTAGTTGCTTCTTTGAAAGCAATTTAGTTTCTTTCAGTACCCATATGTATATTCAACCTATTTTTATTTTGAAGTATAACTCTTTGCGACATGAATAGATGAGTAAGATAAAACTAAAGAGTTGATGAAGTTATCTGAGATATCAAGTTACTTATCTAGAAATCATTCATTATGGTATTGTATTGTTAGGCTTTATAGACATAGTTTAATGCTTTCCATTCTTCCTGTGATAATTGATAGATTTACTGACATGCTTAGCTACTTGGATGCAGTTTTCAAAAAAAAACTAAAAATGTTTTATACACTGCTTCTAAGTGTTATCCTACTAATATTAAAAAAAATTGCTTCTACCTGTGATTTCCCCGAAAAAATTTCTACACATGGATAGAACGTAGCCTAAAGTCAAATTAGGTCCTTGCACAATTAGGTACATAAGTACCTCTGTAACTCTGTGTCGTTTTTACGCCAAAACTACTGACCTGAAATAAATTAATTTGGTAAACAGGTAGCCTAGAACCTAAGAAGGGACATAAATCGGACGTAGATCCCACGGGACGCGGGTGCAACCGCGGGGAACGGCTAGTATACTATATTGCTACCTACAAAGTTTCATCAAAATCCAACCAGACACAACCCTACGGAGGGAGGCGGCTTGGTCGTCGTTTGTCAAAATATAGAAAATAGCCGTCGACATCATCGGTTGTCGTGTTGGTACTTCGGAAACGTTTTCACACTTTCCCATACTGTGACTATCGTTCTAATGGCCTCGCACGGCTAACTGCAAACAATATGTAGTTGGATGCCAAGGCCAGAAAGTAATAAAAGATAGCACCAATAGATATGTGAAATAAATCGAAAAATACCGTGAAAAGCAATAATATCGGGACACATTTCACCTTCAACTTGTGTTATGGGTGCTTAGTCAATTGATAAACTACATATGTATTTATAAATACATATCATAACACCCAGACCACAGCCAACAATTATGGTCATCACACAAATGTTGACCTTACCGGGAATCGAACCCGAGACGTGAGCATTGCGCCATCGGGGTCGTCAAAAAGTGATATTATACAAAACCAAGAAATTATTTTAATCATCATTTTATATGTTGCAGCTCCATGCGGAATACCATGAAGATGATATATATTTGGCACATAGAGTATTACAATCCTACTCAACGGCCGAATTTGTGAACTTGACAACTGCTCCTGCCGACATATCTATACTTGCAGGAGACCTCAATACAGGACCCGGAGATTTATCATTCAAGTAAATATTTTTATTGATGTTTTATTCACTAAATCAAACTTTTTTTATCTTAGGCTAATTTAAAAATGACTATATCTGCTGACTGACTGTATGTTATGTCTGTAGTTTTACCTAATAGCCAGTTAACTAATTGTGATTTTTTAAAATTTTCAGGATTATTACCCAGCTGCCACCACTTGTGGACCCTTACGACAAGTACCCGCTATCGAAGGACCCAGCGAATTCAAAAACTTTGGGAACCAGTGATACTGCTAATAACAGCTACACAGATCCTAAGCAAGCCAAGAGCAATCCTGAAGGAAAACGGATTGATCATATTTTGTACAAAGTTAATCCCGCCTGGGAGGTATTTTAACTGTTACCTAAATCGTATACCTACTTTTCTCCTAGACAAAGCTTTTTTAATGAATCTTTATTTTTATTTACAGGCTGAAGTAATCAAATTCGGCAATCCTTTACCCGATCGAGTGCCTGGCAAAGAATTTTCATATTCTGATCACAACGCTGTCTCCGTGCAATTGCATGTAAAACCGGCCGACAATAAATCAATGCAGAAACAAATTAGTTCTGACGATTGTTTTGATGAGACTGCTACACAAGCCATCAAAGTTTGTGAAGAGGCAATGGTCAACTTGTCAAAAACTAAATCACTGTATTTATCTTGTGGTGGGCTAATACTGATGTTCCTAATTGGCACTGTTGGATATTGGCCAAACAATATTCTTTACGACATTATCAAATTAATTATCACTGGCCTAAGCTTCTACTACCTCAGTATGGGATCGCTATGGAACAGAATTGAAATGAATAGCCTAAAAGCTGGACTGAGCGCTTTAGAAAATTTTTGCAGAACAAGGATTGAATCCAAGAAACAGACTGAAAAATAAGTGTACTTACTGGAATTTGATTGCATATCAACGTAGCGTGATATATAATATTTTAAGGAATTAATTGAATTTAATGGCACTATTATCATTTTTAAGAATTTTATGAGGCTATTTTAACAATTTTTGCTTGTATAATGATTATATGAAGTACAGTTGGTGCCATTCTAATCTGCAAATCTATATTTCGCTGCTAGGGACTGAGTAAAATTCAAATTACATACAAAATTAATTTACGCTGTTGTACAGTGCATACGCGGCGCTACGGCGTTTTTGTCACACTCGTTTGTTTACTTTACACATGTACTTGGGTCCCGCTTGTCCGTACCGTGGATAATCGGCGCCATAAGTCTCATTATTTTTATTTGTTAAGCTTTTATTTAACAATATATAACAAAAACATTATTTACTTTGTTCTAACACTTTTCTACGTGACTGCCCCAGCGCAAACTTAGCAAATCTCCAACTTGCAAATTGCAGACTAGAACGGCACCAACTACAGTAGATATAGTAAAAAATAATTATTTTTCATAGCTTCACTAATTGATCTAGTCTAGTGATAAACATTATTATTTTAGGGCACGTATAACGTACCCAAAAAATAACACGAGACCCTATTACTAAAAGGATCCTAGAAAGATCGTTTTAATTTTTACATAAGTATTTCTGTTGTCGTTATAACAAAAAACGGCATATGATGATTTAAATTTTTACGCTGTATTGAGTATATTATTCACTTTAAATCTGAGAAACAATATTAACAGTGGGGGCTCCCATATAACACGACACGATTTTTTGCCATTTTATAATATTCATGGTAATGGCATGGAAGCCTTCGCGCGCGATTCTGACTCGCACTTGGACAGTTATTAAATATGCCTACTTTTTTAAACAATATATCAAACTTAATTAAGTATACCTATTATGCATTTACTAATATTGTATATTTCACATAATCTATATTCTTTTTAACTAATTGCACTTAATGATAGCTGATTTCGTTAATATTAACTATTTCTTACATTCCAAACCAAACCTATTAGGTATTTTATTTTAATTAATACCCAGGTTTGCAATATCGAATATTGATTTATTCATAATGTTAAAATAAAGACTACCTGTAAACTATATTGTGTTTTTAAATACAAAAAAAATAGTTACAAATAACTTGTTTTATTTATATCAAACTAATCTGCCATGTGTACATATTTATATAGAATCGGGACTTAATCTTCCGACCATGACCTGTCGATTCCACCCATGACCATGGTCGCTGGAATTCGATCGACACGTCCGTTAAACAAAAAGGTACCTTCTTTTTATTTAAGTCCCGATTATGTATAAAACATTCCAATAATCATAGACATATAAGAATATGTCTTACTGGCGATGATGTCAGTTTGATTGTATTTAAGCAACAATTTCATATTTGTACTTCATCCCAAAATGTCTATATGTACATAATTACAACATCCATGAACCAGAAGTTCTTCAAGTCCTAAGATTGCTCAATGTAAGTGACGCACAGAGCTAAAAATATAGTACATAGGCTATAGTATTAATGAAAGAACAATGGGTATACTAAACAAAGGTTTTATTTCTAAAACTTAACATATAGTTACAATTACAGATTAACGTAAATATCACAATTTATACTAATATTATTATTCGTAGTTAATTCTATTATAAGATATATTTGCAGATCATAAAATAAACAACAAAAAAAACAGTTCCAGGATGCCCTTACAAACACTTGGTTGTAAAATCAGGAATGTACAACCTAGCTTATTCCTCTATTGTCATATCATCCTGTATTTTTTATAGAATATTTGTGATGAATTCGATTAAATTACATATTTCAGAGTAATGATTAGTAGCACCAAGCTACTATCTTCAATTTCTCATTAACAACAACATCTTAGTTGCATAATACACTCACAATGAGAATCGCTTTAAGTGTGCCTTATTCTATGTTAATTGTCAAAAAATTTAAAGCAATGTATTTTAATACATTACATAGTTAAAGCTATTATTTATTGGGAATGTATTACGCCACCTTGTGTACTAGTCATTCAGATAAATATCTTACTATCTTCAGCAGGCAAGCTAATCGTTAAGTCGACATTTTTACTGAGACATTATGCAAAATAACGAGCATAATATTATGTGTATCACATTTTTATACTTTAGGGTCGTCCTCAGTTTTATTATCGAGGTCAAGTAAAGGTTCGGTTTCAGAGTTCATCGACATTGCGGTGACCGTGTTATCTATAGATCCGTACGCTGACGGTCGCACTTCGACAGGCGGAGGTTCCAAGTCTACAGTAAGATTGGGCGCTGAACTAGACGGGATCGGTTGCTCGCTCATTAATCTTGTACTTTCGTCATATCCACGCGCCATATGGTACATCGATTTACCTCTAAGTCTTCGGCTAAATGAGCTCCCTGTAAGAATAAATGTCGATAAATAACACTTATAGACTTACACCTTTCTTTTGTTGAATGGGAAATCATTAAATGACCCACCCCACTGTGGATCGTGCAGCTTGAGGGTGTGTCAGACTTTGAAAACTCGGCCTTCCTCGCCAATTTTGCTGACAGCTCCTCGATCAGCGCGTGAAACAGAACCTGCCACACAGACGCTGTTTCTAAGCACCTTAATCAGTCTTTCAACTTTTAGGGAAAAATTAGTAGATAAACTGCCAATAACATTGACGGTGCTCAGAAACCGGCTATATAATGAATATGCGGCGTGTCTATTATATCGCGTCTCATTAGTATCCAAACAGGTGTGATGATGAAACAATATTACCTTTAAGATGTTCTAACAAATCAAGTAGGTTATTTGAAATCAACAATGTAGCAACATACCAACAACTCCAAGGTGCTCCGATATATCTCTCTTGACATCAGACACATCCCACATTGCGAGGAAAGATCCGAGGCACGACGGTGACGGATTTTGTGGAGACACATAAGGCTTGTAGGAGAAGCTGTAGTGGTGAGCTATAGCTGCTAAGAACATTTCTATGCATATCAAAAAGTCCTGTAAAAAGAAGTTAATTTAATCAATATTACAAAATAATCCTTTTGGCGCAGGTGGGTGAAATCAATTCAAAACTAAATTAGTAAAAAAACATTATGAATATATATCAGTACAAGAAAGATTTCAAGGGCAACTAGTCATAGTTGTGAAGTGTTGAATATATTTAAAAGGTTGTTAGACCTACCTGCAACTTAGAAGACATGATTTTTATCTTATCAGAATCCGATATATCAAATATGGTCGATATAACGCCGCAGTAAACTAATATGTTAATTATTACTCCTTGGCTGGAAATAGAAGTTTGTTTTACATTATTCATGAGCTTTTTTCAAAATATACAAATAAAATAACGAAAATTTGATATGTAACTTACAAGAATGAAAAGAAGACTACAGCTTTTATACACAAAAATTTTCCAATAGGTTTCATAGGTTTCAATTCAGTTTTGTTTGCTCTATAGAACAAAACGAGGCAGTACATCGCAACAAATTGTGACAGGTTATTGATTGCTATCATGTAAGGGAAGGCAACTTTTGGACTAAAGTCACTCTCGCCATAAACCCCGCACAGTTCACAAATCATTGATATGACTGTTGTGATCGGCCTCACTACAGTGTACTGTAGAATTCCATGTTTGCAGTTATGCACAAATTCACTGAAATTATAAAGAAATAATGAATCATTTTTGTGATGACTAATAACTAGTAATGGGATATTCAGATGAATATTTCAGTAAAGCATAGTTGTTGGCTATTATAGAATGGACTTTAGTATTGAAATTATTCCTAGGATTCCGAAAAATAGATTTAAAGAATCCACTTCCATATGGCTTTAGACAAATATGCATCCAATTATCTAATCACAGCAAAAGACACTATTAAATACTATGTATTTATGCACTGTATTATTTTTATCACTATACTTGTTTATTTATAAACCCTATTTTATCATGCAATGCTTGAAAGAGTGATGTCATATCATTAAGCTCCCGAAATACCTAACAACAAAACTGAATAGTGAAACACTTCGTCATAATTTGTAATACAATAACTGGTTAATAAGTACTCAATATTCAAGTTGATGATTTTAATGAACAGTAACTATAATGTGTTTCAATTTATGTTATAATTTATTTTTAGAATAGTGTAAGTGTATGAGTGTATATGTGTGAAATCTGCTATATTATGTCTAATTTGTATAACAGACAGGTGTATGATAGCTTGGTGCACATTAATTTTTACTATATTAAGTAACATTAATAGATATAATATATTGTTTTTAAGATTGTTTGGTTGCAGCTGTGGATGCCCAGCTGAATAAACTATTTTTCAATAAAATAAAATCAATATTGAGGACTTATAATAGATGACTTACCTTCCCATTTCCCAAGGTGTGAGGCAACATAACGGGAATATGTGATAGACCTGAGGCTTTGTTTCCAGAAGTGCCTCCAAATCATGATCTTCATTAAGATAGTTCAGCAAATACTTCATAAAGTTGTAAATTACATAAGCTTCATAGCATTCTCTCAGGGAATCAACATAAATTGATTGTTCTGGAAACTCCAAACCTATCCAGGCATTTAATGCATATATTGGTACCATCCACAAGATTCTGAAAGCATTATTAGATTTATTAGACAGGAAAATTAACATTGGCAAAGCTACAACTAATTCAATTATCAAGCTTTCTTTACATTATTGTCATTAACATTTCTAGTTAAGTCTTTATTCATCAAGATAATCGTTATTTGTTAAGGTCATTAGCATAATTTCAATAATCTGCTGAATGAGGAGTCTCTGTAATACATGAGATTAGGAGATCCAATAACTTACCTTATAATATGCTTTTGTAATATTGGCTTTGTATAATGAACAACATGTTGTGTTATTTGCCATATGGAGATAGGCACAGCGAGAAGAACAAATCCACCGCCTACCAAAGCCCCTTGATCGGACTTTTTAAACCCATTGTTTATCGAATGTGCTATGAGTATTGGTACTAATACAATTATTAACACAACATAGAGTGCGATCAAGAAAGGCCTGATCCAAAGCCTCCATTGTTTTAAAAATGATAAAATTGTGGAAGAACACATTATAAAAACGTAATTCTTGTTTACCCTTATGTACCACACATAATACTTTCTTCACTGCTCAGTTTATGATATATCAAATAATCACCACACAAATGGCACCAACGTGGTTGTTCTAAAGGGAAACTGTTTATAGCAAACGAAGAATGAATCTTCACTACCTATTTCACAATGATAAAAAATATTGGATTGGAAGGGTTTCGTTTGGAGATCTGTCTGTTTCTGTTTCGTCAGGTTCAGGTCAGTCAAATTGACAGTTGACGCAGGTGACAATGATCGATGACATTGACATTCCATTTGTCAGGCGTGATTGACTTGACAAGACAAGGTAGGTGAGGTCCACGAGCGCATCACTTGGAGGCAGAAAATGTTTCCTTGCAAAGGTTAAGGTGCAACTTGTAGTGTGTCTAGTCCTTCAAAACATTATTTTCAATAATTTTAGATGAACTCTTCTTTTAATTTGATATAGTCGCCGCTTTGTAAGAAATTTGCGATGGGTTCTTTTATGAAACATTCAACAATCTTCACCAAACACAAACAATATTTGATACGGGCAGAGTAATATCAAAATAATTTCTAACTGCGTGATAGTTTTGGCAATAAAAACATGAATTTGGTGGCATACTAGCATCGAACAAAAAAATTAACAAAACTATCATAAATTAGTTCGATAACCAGCTAAGACCTCATTTACTAGACTATGCTTACTATCTCTTAGCATTACAATGATGAAACTTAAATCATATGAGCTTAAATCAATCAATAGGTACATAGGTACATGATGTGAAAAAACATGTTTTTTTATTTGACAGCAATGTATTTTATTGTCCCCAATAAACTCTTTTACATCTGATTACATACCTATATCTGGCCTAAAAAGAATGAGGATTCCTCCTTTTTTGGAAGTGGGTTAGAAGTACGACTTTTTAAACACCATTAGTCTAGTTCACATATAATTTATTAACAATTTATTCATATCACTCAATTTTAAATATATACACAAACTTCAAATAATATTAAAAGTAAGTTAAAACTCCTGTATAAACTAGGACTCTGACTCTGAGCTGGAGACTCTGGCCTTTTCTCAACGGGATGCTTCGTTGCTTTTATTTAAGTAAAAAGTGAATAAAGATGTTATTGATTTACAACTATTAGAAAGATTTTCAATTATGTTTTTTTAACTATATTATTTTAGGAATATTAAAGAAAATTGATCGGAATTTTCATGACGTCATAAAATATCTATAGTTGCCATATTCAATAATTTTCACTGAAGAAAAAAAAACACTTTACAGGTGTTCGGTTTTTTATCAAAATGGTTTTGGTTAAAAGTTTTTAATTTCATTAAGAAATTCCTTCTTAGAGCTTAGTTAATACATACATCGCATATTAAAGCTAAAATAACCCAAGTTAAACGGGGATCCACTTATTTATGCATTTACAGTTATACGCGTAACACGTATTTTGTGCATCGAACTCAAGCATTGAATTAGGCCACATAGCGATCTCTCCCTAAAATACCGCTGTTCTGGTTGTCGACGTATCAAGCTAACGTGAGTTTGTGATTTATTACTGTGTGTATTAGCGACTTTACTTGTTATACAATACGTGGAATATGGAATTATACATTAAATACGATAGATAGTGGTTAAAAAGTAATATAACGTGAGTAGATAATTCGTATGTTTTCGTAAATGGGTCACCTCGCCATTCTTATGAGAAACAACTTGTTCTGTGTTTTGAAGCTTTTTATGACATGGTTTAGTGTATATTGTGATAGAAGAAGTTTATTTACAGTTCATTCGCTTTTGTTTTGACGTGATTATGTTTTCGTAGTCTTGGAAGGCGGGAGAGTGATGATCAGAAAGCCCTCTACATGGTAATGTGATGTCATCAAAAGGGGAAACAGAGGCCGACTCCGGCACCGTGTCACCGAATTTATCTACAGTCAAAAATGAACCGGTTAGTAAGCTCATTTGTTAACTGTAATTTAGTTGTAGAGTAGTCTGGTTTACCTAGTTTGCTGATTAAAAGTGTGTCGTACAAAATATAGACTAGTTTCGGGAATATCTGTTGTGTCATTGAGGAATAATAAGTAAACAGTTTCAGACCAGTTATTATTTATTTTCTTTAGGGCCAGTTTCACAGGTTGCTGATAAATTCCAGATAGTTTATCTGGCAGATAATTTCATACAAATTCTGTTCCATTTTTGAATTTATGTGGTAGATAGTGGCTATCTGTAATCTGTGACACTGGCCCTAAAGTGAATAAATCTTAAATTTTAATTGGCAAAAAATAGGAAATTGTTTTTAAATATCAAGCATTCAAATTGCATTCTATATTCTGTTCAACTTGGAGAAAGTAACAGTATTATTAATAATAATATTTAAGGGGAACTTGGTATATTAGGTATTACTTTATGGGTCCACATTGCAATTTTATGTTATTGTCTAATGACAAGTGAACAATTATTTCACACATAAGAGTTCTCAAAACAATTGACATTACTCATAGTGCTATTCTAATTATCATTATGAGATTGCATTATAAACTCATTTAAACTAATTAAAAATTGAATTCCAAGGTAATGTAGTTAAGAAAATTATTCATAGTTTTTTTCTGATTAGGCCAAGTTAATTTATCAATTACTAGCTTTCGCCAACAAATTCACCATCATCTCATGGAAAGTACTCCATGCACCACACCAAATTAAAAGCAGCCTTTAGCAATCTCCAGTAAATGGGCTGTGTATAATTGAATGAATGATTTTTTCAAATAGGCCCAATAATTATTGAGATTAATGCATTCAGTCAAGTAAACAAACATACTCTACAACTTAATAATATTACTAGAAGACCCAGCTGTGATTTTTGTTTAAATGCTGTAAAATTATGACTATAAACTAAGATTTAAGCTATCCTATCTTTCAAATTGGGTCAAACTGCACAGAGAGTGCAATTTTTTTAAAAATTGGTTGAGTGGTTTAGACGTCCATCGCGCATAAATATATGAAACATATTTTATACATTATTTGAAATTGCTATAGTTGTATGTATTGCCGAAGAAATTATTTATGGTCATTGACAAGTTAACCACAGTTCACCATGAAATTTGATAATGAAACAGGTGCATTAAGTGCTTTCTTAATAAAAATATTCCATCCATGATCCATACTACTTAAATATATTTAAGTGTGTCACACCTGCACCATTGCATCCAACAAAGGGTTTGATCTTGTTTTAACACAAATTTAAGTTTTGGCCAATATGGTTGATTATAAGATGGAAATGCAACACTGTCTGTATTCCAACATTTTTGTTTGTTTCAAAGTGGTGGCAGTTAATAATGATGATGATGAAAGTGCTTTCTGATTCAAATATAGTTAAAAAGATCTTTGCACCTTTGGATTCAATTGGTAAAATATTTAATACTTTTCCTGTTCAAGTTTGCATATAAATAACAATTTTGGATTTTATTTAAATAAAAAATGTTGCAAGGATAAATATGACTTAGTCTCAAACTCAAAAGATAAAAATAATTTCATGAATATCTGCTTATCTCTAAATAATGAGGAAAATAGTATGCTCATATAAACTACTCACAGCTGTGAACTATTGTGATCTTTAGACTTAACACCATTTATCTAAGGCTATTATGGTATACTAGCTTCCGCCAGCGGTTTCACCCGCTTTCTGAGGGAAGTACTTTCCATACCCGGATAAAAAGTAGCCTATATGTTATTCTGATGTATAAGCTATATTGTGGTAAAGTTTCATTCAAATCCATTCAGTAGTTTTTACGTGAAAGAGTAACAAACATCCATACATCTATACATCCATACATCCATACTTACAAACTTTCGCCTTTATAATAGTATTAGGATGCAAATGCTAACTCAAACCACATGTAACTTTCATTTAACATTATAAAAATAATAAACTTGTTATTATTTTATTAAGAACTAGCTTCCGCCAGCGGTTTCACCCGCTTTCTGAGGGAAGTACTTTCCATACCCGGATAAAAAGTAGCCTATATGTTATTCTGATGTATAAGCTATATTGTGGTAAAGTTTCATTCAAATCCATTCAGTAGTTTTTACGTGAAAGAGTAACAAACATCCATACATCCATACATCCATACTTACAAACTTTCGCCTTTATAATAATAGTAGGATTTGGGTACAAATTAACATTGAAGATAAGAACATGCATTGAACAGGTTGCTGAGTATAAAGCATACCACTTGCATATGTGGCAGCAATTTGTATTCAAAACACAAAATCTCTTAAACATAATTCCTTTATTATTTTGTTGATTAAAATGTCTTCATGCATTTTTAACATTTTCAGGTGGCCACAAATAGCAAAGAAACTCCAAAAAGGGGTGGTACATTGCTAAAATGTACCACATGCAATAGCTTCAGTACTTTAAGTAGTCGAGCATTAACCACCCACATGGCCCAATGTTCCCCTGACAACAACAATGTGGCAGCTGCACAAAATGCCGATCCCCGACCTCACAGAAAGCTGTTTGAATGCGACGTGTGTAACATGAAGTTTTCAAATGGCGCCAACATGCGCCGACATAAAATGCGGCATACTGGAGTAAAGCCGTACGAATGCCGCGTATGTCAGAAGAGATTTTTCAGAAAAGATCACTTAGCAGAACATTTCACAACTCACACAAAGAGCTTGCCGTATCATTGCCCAATCTGCAACCGAGGATTCCAGCGCCAAATTGCCATGCGCGCGCACTTCCAAAACGAACACGTTGGACAGCATGACCTCGTTAAAACTTGCCCCTTGTGTAGTTATCGTGCTCCCACCATGAAAAGCCTCAGGGTTCATTTCTTCAACAGGTAATTTAATTTTTAATTTAACTATTTGGATATAAGAGACGTTTCCGTATCGCGAATTATTCTGGAACTTTACTGATTAGTTTCCTTCATTCCTTGAAGTTTGGATGGATTATATGAAAATTATGGTTCTAAATATCATATCATACCTTAAAACTGGTGTTTTATTTGCAGACATGGTATTGATTTGGACAACCCTGGTCCAGGCAGTAACTCTTCAGTATCGCTCCTTGCTGCGGGAATTGCCAACGCCGCATACTCTGATGGTACAATGGACCCTAGTGCCATCAATGCCCTTGGTGCATTAGGTTCCAGTCTGTCTGTGTCCGTGGCCGCTACTTACTCCGATAGCGGCGATAGTAACGGCGCCCGTTCCGTGGACAATGCCACACCACCAATGCATTATTTGACCCCGCATGTTGAGATTTCCATGGCAGACAATAACGAAACTTTTTCTCCTGGCCAAAACCATTTAGGCAACTCAGGTAATTATGAAAAAATATTATTTGGTATACTTTTTTAAATCAGTGAGTAACATGTTACTGAAAAAGTCAAACTTTTTTTACTTATTGTTCATGTATGTATCAGAAGTCTTTTTAAAATGAACAGCTGTTGCAACATGTGTTAATAAACAAGGCATTTGTTAGGTCCAGATCAAGTAACACCCAATATTAAAAAGAGGTCAATAACAAGTCAATTCTCCGTTTTATAGAGTCCCGCATGAACGGCGAAGGCCCCAGCTCACCACAATCTGGAGACAGCGCCATCGCTAGCAGCTCGCTATCAGCTGGATTACCTACCAATATTACTCCGTCCATAACTCTGATACCTATAAAACAGGTAAGTTTTGGTAATACGTAAACTATGAGCAAATTACTGGACAGTCAAGTTTGATTAAAAAAAAACCCTTTTATTAGAACGAATTAGTAAACATTATATTTATATAATTTTTCAATTATTTAAATTAGTGGTAATTTATTGTTTCAGGAACCCAACACTCAAGAAGAATCGGGCAATAATGAAATGCGGGAAGGCGAAACAAACGGGGGCGATAAACGAGGTGTTTCCTCGAGTCTGTCATCTCTGATCAAGGTGTCACCGCTAAAAAGTTTATTAAGAGAAGATTTGCGCCGGCGCATCTCTGCTCGTGGACGCGCTCGGGGCTCTAGCGTACGTTTATGTGGAGTTGAATAATAAAGAACTTAATCTTTTAGATTTCGCTTGGTCGAGTCGTTGTTCTCTCATCGATATGTAATTACGTGATCATCAAGTTCGGTGTTTCTTTTACAGGCCTCTCGTGCCTCGCCTTCAGAAGGCGGAGTGATCACCTCTACACATGGAGATGCTGCCATGCTGCCTTCGTCACTCGTATGTACGTTTTGCTCTATAACCTTCCCGGACTCCACGCTGTACTTCCTTCACAAGGGCTGCCACTGCGACTCCAACCCCTGGAAATGCAACATTTGCGGCGAGCAGTGCTGCAACGTTTACGAGTTCAACTCCCACCTGCTAAGCAAGAGCCATCAATGACTGTTTGCAGGGGGGCCGTTCGATCACTGACTTTTAGTTTGATGATGCACTTTTCGTATGCTATGTGTGCATAGTCCGTAAGCACTTCGAAGATACTTCACCTTATACTATACTTTTGTGGTTCTTAGATACGATTGATTATTTCTCTCGCCTTATTTCTTGCGTTACTACATTCCTAATTGATGCAGGCACTGTATGTTGAAGTGCTTCGAATATGCTATATGCTGAACGTCCCCCCGAAGCTATTTTTTATTTTTAAAGTGCAAATTATGTCAAGGTATATTTAGTGGTTAAAGTAGTTAAATGTGCGAAGATATTTATATGGATATTTTAGTACTTAAATAAAAGGGATGTGAGATGGTTATTTAAAAATTAAATACGAGGTCATGTCTAATAAATTTGAGTTATAATAAGACTTATAAAATAAGTTCAGTGGTAATTTGTAATTACTGACATTCCAAATTATGACGTATACATTCCATTTCGTGAGATTGTCGGAAATTATCCATTCTTTGGTGGGGAATAGTAACTACCTACTCAAATTATCTTTTAAATATTTTATATTTATTTATGTCTTGAAGTACTTAACTGTACATTACCGTGATTAAAAACAATTTTAGAGTATTTTGGTGCGATAGTGAATTTTACAAATGTTTATTAAAATAAAACTTATGGTGAAGAGTGTACAAATTAATATATATTTTTACATTTCGCTGTTGAGAAGTTATAGAAAGGCAAAGCCTACGATAATCCGTGATGGTTTAATTATTGTGATTGTGTACAGACAGGAATTATAAATTCTACATTCCGTTTTTATTTATGTTTCCTTTTATAAAATGCATGTGATGCAAGTCCACGACTAATACTTAATGTACAAGTTAAATTATTTTGTTGTTATTATTTATTTTTTCTTAAATACATATTATACATTCTTAGAATTATAAATTTCTTTATGTACTTAAAAAGTCAATCTACTATATTGTAGTCAAAAAGCACTTTCTGTTTCGAGTTCTATTTGGAGAAAGAGTAAATAGGAAAGTTATTTTAAAATGTTTTAATTTGAATACATGTGTAACGAGTGGCTATACTTAGCACACCTTGCTCAATGACGCTCAAGCACGGAGCATGATGAGTGTTGTACTCGCACAAAAGCATAATATCATTAGTTCACATACATTACATAGTTGATATACTCCACAGAAAGTTGCAAGTGCTTTTATTGGTGCCTGTTTAATGTAGATTCGTTATTTATTATTATATCAAATTTCATGCAGGCAGATTGGTTAATCATGGTTGAGTTTTATGCTCCTTATTTATCGATTAATTAAAATAAGTAAATAATTTATTTTAAGAAAAATGCTCAACTTTGTAGTAAACGATTTTATCAACATTTTTTGTAGCAATCAATACAAAATTATCTTTTTAACTTTTACCTATTGAAATACTTGTTCGTAATCAGGATAACGATTATAATCTATAAAAGATTTAGGAATATCCACATTAACGCAATTAGGAAGATAGGCGTCGTATTTTGTTTCGTATAATGTAGATGTTATTATCTTATTTTTAGGTACTTACCTTTTACAACGTATTCATATTTCATAACATCGGTGAATTCATTCCATTCTTTGTTTTAACCTGAGATTTACATTCCTTTAGCTATTAAGTACTTAATATCGGTTGTGGTCTTGCCTGATAAGTTTACTAAATTGACTTAGATGGAACTGAAATTATGTTTACCAACGAAGTTTATTTTGTTTTGTTATTGCATTGGTATTAGGTTAGCAGTCGGCGCACGCGGTAGTCCGTCCGTGAGTTGCATGGACATAGTGAGTTACCTGAAATGAGCAACACATATTTATTTATAGAGATTCTTATATTATGCTGTTTCAATTGTTGGTTATGTAGAACTTGAGTGTTATATTATATATATTTTGGTCCCGTCGCGCCGCAATTTAATGTTAATACAAGTGTAGGTTAGTCTATAAGAGCTATTAATATTATTAATCGGTAACCCCCGTTGGGCGCCTTTACTTAATCCGTCCATATCTAATGATAGATATTGCCTTTAATATTTAATAGAGTAATATATTTTATAGATTCTAGGTGTAATTAAGAACAGATCTTAAATATAAAATGTTTTCAGAATGCAGAGGTTTAAAGATGTAGTTGTATTTATTTAACTTCTATTACATGGATGTTTGCATTGCTAAAAAATCATAATGGAACCCGTAGAACTCAACTGCACGTTGTGTCGTTCTTATTGATTTATTTGCAATGCAGCAATAGCATTGTTGATTGTTGCGGTTTGAAGTAAATATTTTATTTTTTGTGTGGTAGTAATACAAATTGTAAACTTTAAAGTATTTGACGTTGTTTTAGAATATTGTTGAATTAAAATTATATCATCAATCGTGTAGATACAAACAGTATTTTTAAAGTAACATTTTGGGATCTTTTTCCTAATGAAATATTGACTTTTATTGAAAAAAAAAATTGTTTCCTACTTTGAAACTAGAGCAGCGTGACTTACAATAACGACTTTGACTAGATTTGGTTGTATCTTAAACGAACACTATAATGTACACCATTTAATATGTAATAATAAAAGCAGATAATTTAGTGTAGCGATCCTCACCTTAATACCAAAACACAGCTTACCAACATTATAATTTTATTTTAAGTTGTTATGTATGTAATATAAGGTAGAAAAATTAACATGGTTGAAAGCAATTAGTAACTGTAAGCAGATTGAATTTTGTCGTTGATATTTTTCTGTTACTTTATGATATCAATATTAAGAGAAATAATATCAAACTGTACTAATAATATAAAATAAGGTTACTACTTACGAGAAACCAGTTTGGAATCATGAGTGATAGTTACTATATCAAATTGTAGCAGATTGTGCCTTAGATCAATAGTTTCATATTGATTATAATATTATCATTATATAAATATTATCAAATTTTATTTAGAAGTGTGCATTTTAAATATTGACACTAATTTATAAATATACAACTATTAGAATCTGGGAAATCGAATCAAATGTTATTTATTTATGTATAGAAGAATACATTTATGTACATCTAATGTGGCTGTTATGCTTGTTTTCTTAGAAAAGTTTATTTGCAGTTGATAAAAAGTCGCTCTTATCGTCTTTGTGTGACGATTAAGGGTTATAAACAAATAGTACTTACTACCGAATATGTAGTTCTATTTATTTACTTTATAATAATTTGGTAAAGGGTCTAATGAAATATTAATAAACTATGACATACAAAAGGAGTATTATTTTAGTGATAGAAAAATTCCTGACATTAATCCTGAAATTTTAGGAAAAATATGATTGGTCATTGCAGTTATGTACTTACGTACAGTTCACCTATATAATTGAAAGATTAATAACATGGAAAGAGTAGTCTAAAAATATATTTTAATCAACTCAGTCCCAAGACGCAGATTGACCTCACAGATCCAGTTTTTCCAGTTACCTTTTTAAGGCCCGCAGTAAAAATAAGCAACTTGGAACGCCATCGAGCCAGGATGGCATGGCGTATGTTTTATTGGTCCAACAGTGATGGTTCAGCATCAAATATGGCTAAATAGGACTGCAAATTCTTTGATAGCTTTAGAAATCATCTTAGAGCTTGTTAACTCCATGAGTAGTTGGTATAATTTGAAAAGTTACAAGTAACTAAGTTTTTCATAAATAACGTTGGTCTGGTTTAAATGAAAATTCATGGAGACCAGTTTTCGTTAAGTTTACTTTTCCTAGGTATTTAATAAAAGCTAATAGAATAGAATGATTCTCTCGGAATAATATTTCGTTCCATTTATTGTTTTGATTGAAATCTACAATATACCAATGAAACTGACTTAAGTGATTAAATAGAATAATATACATAATATCTTATCGACAACTTTTTTTACAATTTTTAAATAAAATATGAATTTCTTTGTTATAGGCTGTATGAACTGCAGCCATTGCAAAAAAATGTTAGTCATGACATATCAAACAGAGCTAGAAATGTCATGTCAAGTCAAAGTTTTGTTGACAAAAAGTTAACTTTTCCAATAATTTTAAAAACTTCGTAGTAACTTTCCTTAAAAGTATTTTTAATTGCTTTTAACAGTTTTTCATATTTGTAAGACTAATAAAATAAGTGTAATGGGAAAAACTACAGAAGTTGACGGCGATAATAACCCGACTTCGCCAGAATCTGATCCTTCAAAGTTACTTGAAGCTGCTTTGCAGCAGATGGATGGCATTATAGCCGGTAAGTAAAGTATACGGAAGTTTATTTTTGTGTAAGAAACTTTCTCTGCAATTCCTCAGTCGATAAGCATCAGTAACCAGAAATGGTATCTAGTCACAGAGATAACTTCACGTTTCAATGATTATTGAGGTCCTTCTTTGTGAATGTGACCTGGCACGGCTTAAATAAATTTAGAACTCGTATATCTCGAATGGAATGATATCAGTACATAAATTAAATAATGTTTTCTAGTCAACTGAATAACCTCAGAAAAAGTTACCTACCTACTTCTGATAAGTTTGTAAATTTGGTTTTCAACTATAAACTAGTGTCACTAGTGAATTACAACTTTTTTTTAATAAGATTAAGGGCCAGACTGGACAACTGTCAGAGAATAATTTCTTACCACTTGTTGTCATTAAGCATAACAACAACAATTATTTAATTTAATAATATTCAATAAATTACTAGAGGTTGGGAGAACTTTCTTAATGTTATTAAATATCCTGCCTTTACATAGCTTATCATTCAGACGTGTTTATGTATTTACTTTAATATACATAAGTCAAAAAAGTATCATAATAATAAGTTTTTATGGTGTTACATTATTAAAAAATGTAGGTCATGAGCTAGGTGGTATTAAAGTTTGAAATCCCAGTTTTTTAGTATATAGTTAAAACTGTAAAAGCCTTGTTTGCACCACTTTCTCATGATAAAACTAAAATTTTGCAAATTATAGACAGACCATCTGCAAATACTTGTATCCTAATCAATTGCGATGTGCATTTTTATGGTAAAACTAGGGAGATATTTTTGCTAACAACTTTTACAACTATGTATTCAGATTTAGTCTTATCTCAAATAACTTATCTGTTATAAATTAGCAAAGGAGTATGAAATATGATATCATCATGTGCAACTTCCTAATGGTTCAACTCAGATATAGCCGAGTGCCAGTATTCAACATGGAGCTATCTGACCTCCTCAATATTGTTACCTACTCTTTGGGAAGATTGGTTGTCCGATTGATCCTTTCCGGTGTTTAACTGACAAAGATGTACAATTAGCAAATGACAGTCGGAATCCACAATTTAAAATGCTTTCAACTTAAAAAATGGAGGTATTTTTTATTTGTTGTAACAAACATGGTCACCCATGCATAGACCTGCTGTTACTTAGCCATAATCTTATTGTCATCATCATCATCTGCTGTCACGTTTTAATATGAATGAGGGCCTTTCTGAAACAGAGAATAGAAGAGCAGTGATTGCAATGCTGGCTCAAGGCAATTTAGCCATTTCATAACCTTTGTAATAATATTTGACCAAAGTCAAAATAATATTTTATGACAATTTTTTACTTTTTTCGTAAATCAAAATTTTAGCGAAAATCACCTATTAGATAAGTTTGTTATTGCATCCTAACTTCCAAAAATACGACGTCTTTTAGCGTCAATTAAAACTGATGTAAAAATTACTAATGAACCCCCAATATTCAATTATTGCTAACCTAGTTAACAATACGGAAGAAGTAAATTTTGTGTGATCTTCGAGTATACATGCGGATTGTAGGCTTTACAGGAAATAGGGGTGACGTTTTCGTGGGAGAGGGTGCAAACTGTTGAACAGAGGGTGGCGTGGCGCCAGTCCGCCGCCCGCACGCAGCCTCCGCGGACGCTTCGTCGTCCTTGCGGTTAATGTGCACGCGTCAAATTGCCCTCGCTATTGTTAACGAGCAATCTCTTAATTACTTATTTTGAACATTTCATTAAAATAATTAATACCAACCGTAACTTCAAAACCAAACAATCCAATTATTAATTTAAGCCCATGTCAGTTGATTGGAATGCAATATTTTTATATATATGTAATTATTTATCGAGAGTCGCGGTTCTTCACGCTTTTGTAAACCAAGGCACCAGCAGAAGGGCAGTTCCGTTTTATTTGTGACCTTTTCGGCGAACTCCTCATTATAATGTGAATGACACCAAAACAAATACATAAATGTTTTGATGAAAACCATCCAGCATGCGTGTAGGTAAAACGTAATTTAAAAAAAACTTTATTATTTAAAATATTCAAAACAAAAAAAAATATCGTGAAAAATATTTTTTTGGATGACCACCAACAAGAGAATTTTATCTTAGTGGAATAGCGTCAAGATAAAAATTTTAGGCGTTTTTCTTATCGCTGGCATCTTCATTTCACATTCACAAATATTTGCTTCGAAGTCCTTGTGTACTTATTTAATGTTAGCTTACTTTTTTAAACATTCTATTTTACCTTAAACATCAACTTTCCCGTTTCTGGGAAAATTGGAACAGTTTTTCGTTTTTTTTAGTACATCATTTTTCCTAGCCTTTGAGAAAATCAAAGCCAACCAAAATTGTTTTGAGGTATACGATTAACTGAATGGTTAGATCACGCCTCATATCTGATGTAAACATAGGTTAAAAAAAAAGAATTTCCCGCTTTAGCTTTAGTGAGTACGACACTCACCTTAATAACAGATATACCTATTGTAATTTTTCGTCGCTTGCCCTTAAAAGATTTGTCACATTTTGAATTAAATTATATAGTTTTTCATAGTCAGTCACGCACCACACGAATGTGATCAGATCACCCATTGCTTTATCCAATACGGTAGCCGTATAGCATTAACGATGCGAGACTCGTGTCTTGTCCAATTTTCTCTTTAACAAATGGTGTTCTTTATTTCGTTCCATCAATTATCCTCTTTATTCTTTTATTCGAAAAACATTTTGCTCTGAACTTAACTATGTTGCTAGTTGCTATGTTTTTATTAACGTCGTAGATACCGACATTTTATTGTTAAACTATCAGTTATTTGTTTTTCTTTTACCTCGACATTTTCATCAACGACCGTAAATCCCTCTCGTCTCACTGTGTCCGCTAAGTCCGATAGGATGCGGCTTATTTCAGAGTAAGCCTTCTTGGAAAAAAGCTCCTCGATTATATGTTACTCGAATTGCTATTATTTCTTGTTTTTCTTAGTACCAGATAACAATAAATTACAATCATAATTTTTTTTTTTTGTAAATATGTACGTAATTATTTTCGATTTCTCTAGTTTTAAGTAGTTTGAATGTAGTATTATTGGTTTTTTCTGTGAACTCGCGTAACTTAATTCATTATTCTTTCGTTAAATGAAAAGTACATTCCCTTAAAACATGCTGCAAGTGCAATAAACGAGTCAACGTAAAAATTGCTTTGAGCGGAGTCGAACCGGGTCACCGGGAAATTTATATGTTCGTTATGGAATATTTTCTCCCCGACGCCAAATGAAAACTTCTGTTATTGTTTTTTAGAAAATTTGATGTCTTTTAGATACGTTAAGTATACGAATATTGGAATATTTATGTGGGCTTCCGATGCGACGAACCTTAAATTTTTCTTCATTACACCGAAAGACATGGTAAAGCGTATCCGACTTTGATAGTTTAAAGTGATGTGAATAACATGAGTGGTTGATGTGTTTGCAATGCCGGGGTGTTGGCATTTACCTGAACACGTGACCAGGTGGTGGCTGCTGGATGTCTGCACGCAGCGGTTGTTTGGCGAAACAGATGCTACGGATTCCCAGATACCGCAACGTATGCAAATTTCACATACCTATATCTATAAGGCAAATATGTATTTGGTCTTTGCCTCGGACCACAACAATATTATTACTCTAAACATGCGTGATTGCGGGGTCGTAATTATGTACGTGCTAATTACGTGTCCGGTTATTTAATCCGCAAATAAAAGAGATGCATATTATACGCGGTGGTGGCGTAGCATAGATAGTATGAAGATATCGCAACGTTCCTACTATTATAACGAAGGGTAAAATGATGAAGATTTTTTTTGCTCGAAGCAAAAGCTCCATTGTTCCTAGGCGGATGCAATTCACTCGGTCCCCGCGCAATTTGCGCGAGTGGAGTAATTTCGAAGAGATTTGTGTCGTGGCGCTTATGCTGGCTATACGGGGTGGTTAATGAATAGACATTGAAAATAAAGTAAAAGAATATAATTTTCTAATCTTAGAGCTCGTCTTAAGCACGGGAAAAGTTAATTGTGTTAATAACAGTTATTGCATTTGCGGGCCACTTAATAAACCTCGCAAACCTTTTAGAGGATTTTTCTGTCAAAGAGTTGTTAAGACTCAATCTACATCTCGTGAGGATATTTAGTTTTTAATGTTTACAATATTAATTAAAACTCAAAGTTATGTAAATATTTACTCCCTAAAAAGAATGCAATTAACGATAATACATCCACATCATGTTAAAATGTTAGGATTCCGTAATAGTAGTAGGCGACTGTTAACGCTGGCACAGTTACAAACGATGGGCTGCCAGCCAATGAGGATTTCCTAAAGCATTAACTTTACTGAGCTAATCCAGGTCAGGACTCAAACAGACGCAATGATTACATGGGATATGGGCAAACGGCCGGGCTCGCCGCATACTACACCATTGTGGTACGTAAAAGCTGTGCTGATGAGTTCTACTCCGAAGCATCAGTAAAGAAGCTTGGGTAGGTACTGTCTATCTAATTTAAAAAAATCTCAGCAAGCCACAGAATGGTTCTGACGGTAAAAAATAATACCGTAATATTTTAAAGTCTATATTTCTCTACAGTTTTAAAGAATTTTAATGAAAAATATTTGCACAAAATAAAATTAACAAATTCTAGCTGCACATTACGGTGAATGCAAAAGTTTTGTTATTCTCTCCGGACTGTTAACTAGCTCTGCATCAAAACTTGGCATACACGGTGGAGGTCGCGTATATTATCAGGAGCGAGTTTATAAATACTTGAAGGTATATCATGAATAGTAAAATTACAACTACAACATAATAATAATGCACACTGACGTTAGTCCGCGTATCGAATGACAGTATACCTTTCCGTAATTTAATACTTGATATCGAACCGCATAAGGTGCTCAGTTGACATAGTGTTACTGATCAGTAAACAGTAACCTGTCGTTGATTTTGCAATAAGATGCAAAAATCTGGCATCTGACGTGGTCAGTGCCCGCACGTGGAAGTGTTCAAGACTTCTAAACCCGGTGTCTAGACTAACAAAGCGTATTGCAAAGGCCGGTCAGGGAATGTGCGCGAGCCTCACCGTCGCGGCCGGCCGTCCGGGCGAACGGGAGTCGGCGCACGCTACAAGCCAGCCGGTTTAACATCGTTAAACTATACCGTGAAATGCGTGACGTATCCTTACTAAACAGATGCGACTGCACTGAGCAGCGATCAATGTCTAGTAAGTACCGACACAGCAGAAGACATACACTTCCAGTTGTCAAAGTTGGTTCTCAGCTTATATAGCAAGGACTGTGAAAATGTTGATACCGCGATTTAGGACATTATTCCAAGCAAATGGCTTAGATCGGTTTACAGAACACCCCAAAGACTAGTTATTTTAATATCAGTAGTACTCATAATTTTGCTAATTATTGCATTCGAAATATTATTATCATCCGCGTCATTTTTCTATAATATTTTTTTTTCTTCGTCCTATATGCCTGTGTTTCGCGTATAACAAAACAGCGCCATCTGTTGCTCTGCTTAAGCGTCCACGAAAGCCTTTAAGCTGCTAGTAACTTGCAGGCTTTGGTTTAATTTTGATTGTTACGTTCCGAATTTGGTGATCTGTAACACTTTATGTGAGAGCTTATTCAAGATGGAATTGAGTGTTAACTTATCGCTGTTGTAATACTTAATAAGCATCTACTGGCGAGTAATATTACTCATGTCATTGCCCTCTTTGAATTGAAGAGGTACTCCGTTGCAGACTTTGTTAATCTTTTGTAAGATTGTCAATTAAGTTTTTGACATAAAGATAAATATGCTGTTTTGACTTAGTTGTTCTGGTTTGTGTTTCAGAAGCGGGCGGGACGGGTACGGGAGGCACGGCTACTACCGGGCCAGGTCGTGCGGCCCGCGCCCGGGCGCTGGAGCTAGCTCAGCAACTGGCCAGCTCGCTGCAGCATGCAGTGCCGCCGCCACCTCGGCCGGACTTCACTACCGCCAGTGCCATACTGCGGTGGCTTCAACAGAACAATAACTCTGTCGCTCTAGTGAGTCCGCACTATTTTCTTTGTTCTAGTGATAAGAAGTAACTTCCTTAACTTTGTTAACGTTTGAAATTCTCCGTAGCCTCATTATGGAGCAGTGACTGTTTCAAGTCACATTCGAGACTTAATTGACCATTTTTAATATGAAATCCAATATAAATTAAGAAGCGTTTTAGAATAGAAAATAAGGGATTCAACTTTTTGCATACTAAGCTTGAGTCAGAAGTTAATTAATTATTATTGCGAATCCTTTATAATTCTGCCTTACTTACATCGTTTGGATCGAGTAAAATACCTTTCATTTCAGTACTAAAATCCAAGATTGAAACGTTTGTAAAAAATCTGCTGAATCTGAATTTAGATCAGGTGCTCGCTCGAAAGTCTTAGTTACGCTTACGTTTAAAACTCCGACATTCATAAAAGCCTTTGGTAGCTGTGTGCGGAAGGGAACTAATTGCACACCCATGGTACGCTTGCTCGCTGACGTGAATACATTCGCAACAGGCATACCTAATATAAGTAGCACGGGCTACTTTGCTCCCGCTCTGTCTTTACATTTTCAGGCGCGTCATTAAACTAATGTCGTCGCCACTAGCAACCGACCTCAACCGACTAAAGCGAAATTTATAATATTTAGTCAAATATTTGTCAGCCAATAATATCCTTGTCGTAAACAAATATTTTATAATAGAAGCTCTTTGGAAAATTTGCATGGTTAAAGCGAAACGTTGAATATTCAGCGCACAGTCGAAATGCGACGGTATACGCGTGCTAACTTGGTTAAATGGTTACCTGTCGCCGGGACACCTCTCAAGTGGAAGTAGGAGCTGAAGTTAACCACCCCGATTCAATTAATCGGATTTGATATGTACGTGGATCGTACGATATGCACTATGTATAATTGATTTTCCTATACATTTTCCTGCTAATGAACAATTAAATTAGCAGGCTTCCGTGACTATTACCAGCGTATAATATTGCCCGTCGGTCCCTATTTCTCAAGCGCTTTGTTCCTTTTAATTTAATTGTGAATTTTAATGAAATTTTGCCGGCGTATGCTTTTATTATATTCAAAAGCTAGCTCGAATGATTTGTAAAAAATGTAGAGCACCTCTTAGCATTACAAAGCAAAAGGTGTTGGCTTCTTTATATATATAATTCTTAGAATCGGGTTTTTATTGTGCGTTATGGGAATTAATAGCAACAATATACTTGTTATGTAGAATTGTGTCGACTAGAATCATTGAAAGTTGTGTGTCATCCATCAATTAAATTACGATCCTTAGCTTCCTGAGATTTAATTTTATAAAATCTTGTCACATAAATCAGAATTTTACACATGGCACAACGATTCAGGATTGGATCTTAAAGCCTTAGATGTAATAAACAAAACAATGTAATTGACATCGATCCGTTATCATCATATGCACGAGTGGTGAGCTCCTTGAACAACGGACTGTCCTTGTCGCCACAGCTTGTCGGCAGCTGTCTGTCTGTGACTAGCAAGTGGCTTTCAGCTCAATGAACACGCCGTGACGCAGGCCTCGTTATATCGCGTCAGATCGCACAGGTTAACATTAACCCTCCATTCGGGTGTGATAACAATCAGTTGTATTGTTCCTAAAATACTCTGGTGTACGGTAATGTATAATGTTACCAAAATTCTTAACAATAAGCTAAATAATTATTTCTTTATCTAAAAATGACGCGATGGGACGCTATTACTAAAGCTTCCCTATTCATCGGTCTGTCCGACCGCTTGTCACCAGGTCGTATCTCATGAACCGTGATAGCTAAACAGTTGAAATAATTCTGTTACAGTAAATACTGTTTACTATATTAAAACACATATTTTTGGGGGCTATTGTGATTATTTTTACTCGTTTTTGCTCGATATTGATAACGACCCTCGAAATATTCACAGATTATTGTGTTTAATATGCGCACTAAAATATTTATGATATTTATTTCAATATTATATTTTTCACACAGACATGATTTTTGGCCGCATAATAGGTAATGGTCCCTTGTGCGCGTGTCCGACTCGCACTTGGCAATTTTTTTTTTTTCAATCCTAGCTATGTAGGTACGTAGGCAAAGCATAGGCCACATAAAAAAAAAACTTTTTATTTGAAATTGTTAATAACATTTTCAAATATAAGCGATTTTGCTAGTTTATTACTCCATTTCAAATAATTCCAATAGTTCAATATTCGTAAATGCACAGTGGGCTACCAGGTGACACGTATGCGATGAAAGCGCCCTGTTTACTGACCAGCATTGAACCTCGTGGATGAATGGATCTCATAAGCCGTGTGCACCACTTAGGCATTCATTGCCGCCTGGCTCCCTCACAGCATACGGGGTAACTAACCTCGCTTGTACGTTGCATACAGTAGGGCACTGTTAATAGTATAGCATATTATAAAACAGTTGGAGAGCCTCGAATAGTTCCTGTATAACTTTGTGGAACAGAACACCAATACTAGCTTATCTCGGCATGCCCGTTTTAAGCTACTAAAACAATCGATTTTAATCCCGTATGTTGTACAAAGGAAATGTTTTAATGATATTTTGTCTGGTTAAAAATTTTGTCTTCCGTTATATTAGATAAGCTAATAAAAGGATGAAAGTTAAGCACATATAAAATAAATGTAATTTATTCATACCGCATTTGCTTAATAATATTCATTTTCCAGAGGCATCGGAATTTTATATTAAAGGAAAAAGTATTTAAGCTATAATAATGCTTTCAACGAAAACATTCTCCGTTCTGGATATTTGGCACAAAAGAGTATTGTTTAAAATTGAAATTGAAAAAAAGATCCGACTATCCTCACTTTATATATTTATTTAGTTATGGGTTTGGGTATATCTGGCAAAAACGAATGTAACTTAAAATTTATTTGTATTCCTTAGACTACCTTGTCCTGGATCACATTGAGTTAGTCATCATCAAACAATGAAGGGCACCATCGTGAAATTAAGACACGTAGAAAAAAACATCTTGGCAAGATCTCGTGGCGTGGTATTTTAATAAGCTCTCGAATCTGTGACTACTAATTAAACTGGTTATTTCTACCCCAGATTTCTCGTGGGAATAGGTCGTATAATTAGGAATGGCCCTTAAGAACTGGGTTAGCTGAGTTTGTTGTTGTTCCGTTATGACTTTGGTGTGTTACGTGGCATGTCATACTTGAATAATTTTGTGTGGTTATGGCCCTGTGCATTGTAAAATATTTAACATTAATTTCACAAGGTACGTAGCGCTCGCCGCAGACTAGTTCCAGGTGAACGCGCGTTCCATTAGCGCTAATTACAGTTTCTCCAAGCATCCCACTCCCTCACGCTAGCGACCCAATGTTTAACATTTCTTATCTATACCAATAAAATTGTTCCAAGTCAACGATTGGAATTGAATTTCCAAGGTCTATTTGGCATTTTTTAACCGTATTTATACATTTCTTGCTGCTAGTGCTAGGAAAGCGTTGCCATTTAGGTGTGACGCAGACAAAGCACTTTTTGTGAGATACTTTGGTATTTATAAAATGTAAACTTATTTATCTACTAACTCAATGCAATGCAATGGCAGTCAAAAGCCATCTCGAAATAAAGTTTTCTTAAATACGAACAAAATAGGTTGTAACACGAGATAGCTGCTACATACCGTTGAGGAGTTCCCTTGGCCCCCTGTCTTCTATTATCAGATCAGTTAAAGCTCCATTATTTTGTAGTGTCGCCAGACATACCCTAATGGCAAGTTTTCCGTAATGCATGTCTACAATTTTTGATTTTGATTTTTGCCCTTATTTTCTCCAAAATCTCATCATTATCATCATTCTTAATGAATCGATGACTATAGGTAGGACCACCTCAAACATAATATCAAAAAGTCCATCACGGATGGTACGTCGTGTACGCCGCAACATACTCTCATTGATTGACTAGGCAGCCTACAGCTACAGCTGTGTGGAGTATGAGGTAAATGGAATCACTGAAGTTCATAAAAATCAAAACTGTCTACGCTTGCAGTGTCATGTGGAGTATAGTTGTAGTTATAATGACACTGCGAATTAAGCGCTCGTAGAGCTTGTGAGCTAATGAGTCGTTGCTTTGTGAAAAGGTAGCAATTACCATTGCTTTGTTGAACAAACATATACAGCTACAACTTATACATTCTTTGAAATTCAAAATGAAAGAAGGTTATTTTGCTATCCAGCGGTGTAATAGAAATAAGTTTTTTTTTTGTAGAAATGCCAAAACGTAACTTTTTAATTTACGAGATGGGTTCGACATCAACAGAATTTCAATTAAAATGTTGAACAGTCAGCGTTTTGATCGGAAAATTCCGGCGGGGAAGGCAAAATTAATTTATTTCTACTAAGTATAATATTATAATAGGTTATAAATCTAGACCGCGATACGAGCCAACCCGTTAGCATCAGCATGGCAACGTTGAATGATGTTGCTTTATCGCAGTTTGTGTGGTATTATTGGTTTTAGTGTCCGCGGCACCATGTCCGTGCCCTAATGTTTAATATTCTGCAATCACGTCCAAACTATGCATTATGTGGACGTTATGAACATTGCGTGGTGCGTTCAGCTTTTATGTAAGCACATGCGGTTTGGGTCAAATATGTTCGACGCATAAATCTCCCAACATTTAATAAATAGCAAGATACTGGTCCATCTACAAACACGATATAAAATTAAAAAATCAAGAAAAAAAGTACCGATTATCGCGTTAAAAAGCAAAAATAAATCGTTTGTCGTTTTCAACTCAACCTTTTTATTCCAAAATGGAAAATTAAATTACAAATAAAAAAAAACCTTAATAATTCTTACGTTGGTAGGGAATAATTTCGCTAACGTACGGTAGTTTTCATTCGGACAAGCTTGCTGGTCAAAATGCTTTACCGAGGTATTTTGCGTCGTACAGCTTAATTAAGCTCTAATGCGGCATTCGCTCATAACACACCATAGAACTAGCTAGCATCCTCCTTTCTAATTTAAACTTGAACAAAAAGCTTAAAGAATAAAATCGCATACTATAACTAGTATAAAATAACAGGAATATAAGGGCCATGACGTCTGCCCTCGGCATTGGCCTCATCAGCGCGACAGGCGTGAAAGTAGGCTTCGCCGTACATCCGATGCCTGTCACCCGCTTCCGCTAAACAATATTCTGGAATCGACCCGTTCTGAATGAATCAGATAGCAGAGCGTTGATGAATGATTCTATAGCCCCTATAGGTTCAAGCCCGCTTATTTTCAACGGACTTCATAAAAATTTACGTGTTTTTCAATTCGACTGTTTTTTTTTTATATTTATAACTCGATTTTTCATAGACCCCTAGACTGATTTGGAACATGGAAATGTAATGATATACTAGCCATGTGATCCCATTATCATCGGACCAGGATCTGATGATGGAAACCTAAAGAGATCGAAGGCAACTCTCGAAAATGGAAGGCATCCATAAAAAAATACATGAATGTGCTTGTCTCACAACACTACAATACAATGAAGATTCCCCGTGTATAAAATAAGCCCAGGAAGGGCTTATTTTATTCGTATTGACGACATCTTTACACCGAGATTCGTTCTAAACATGAATCCATAGTGAAGGTGAAGTACAGTTTAGGGAACTCCTTAACGGTTGGTAGAAGCTTCCTCGTGGTTGGGCTAACTAGCTTCCGATATCGAAGTAACTCCATGATGGAGACGAAGTACAGTTTATAGAACTCCTTAACGATTTATAACAGCTACCTCTAGTTGTAGACCACAACTAAAACTAAAACAATATTATGGTTGCAGCTTTATTTATTTAGTGTTAGAATAATTTCCGAATCTCAGCTTGGACACTGATAAGCAAAATGGCAAAATAAAAAACTGCAACCAAAGAGTATACAAATACTATGACTGCAACCTCGAGACACCGATTTCAAGAGTTTTGTCAAAAGTATTTTTTTTCCTTTTTCAGTGCTCTCATTTTATGTCTACCATCAAAATTAAATCTATTTAGAGCTTAGATTTAGAGGCAACATAGCTATATTGCCATGTTAGTTAAAAAAGGGCACAACTAAAATGTTCTATTTTTTTACAACTAAAATTAAAAAAAAAAATACTAATCCTTATTTTGCCCAACAAAATGTATTTGGGCCCTTTTCAATTAAGGCGGCAGAGTAGGTAGAGGACTTTTTGTCATTGCCGATATTGACGCGGATACAATAGTGTAGCAATTTCAGTGGAAATGGAATGCGAACTGGTATTGCATACTTATTCTGATTTCCGATCCCGTTCAATTTGTTTCCCCGCCTCAATGTTGGTATTTCGATTCGGGTGCCATAATTAAAACCCCTTCAAATTGGTTTGGATTTAACAGGCCCAATTTCGCTTACTTCACAAATGTAAATCGTTATATTATGCAGCTACTATGAGGCTACTGTAAACTCATTTCGTTCTTAAAACTATTTGTTGGCGGGGTTCAAAACTCAACCAGCTACAATGCAATCGTCTGGAAAGTTAGCTGCAATATTTTTTATTCATTTTTTAAGAATCTACATAAATTGCTATATGGAAAGCTTTCTCGTTACTTTAGTAGTAGTTATGTAAATTTAACAGAGCTTGAACCAACGACTTTCAGGTTGTCTTTAAATTCGCGGGACGATTGTGGAGTCAGATTTTAATTAACAAATTTTGCCTGAAAAGGGGTTACTGAAATAAAATGATGCAACTGTAAGTACTTAACACGGATTTTTCATTTAATAAGTTTGAAGTACATTTTAACATGACAATAAGTAAAACGGGGTATGTTTCCTTGCGCAGTCATCGACATAGAATGTTTACGAGCTGGCTCAGCGAATTCGCCTGTGCAAAGAGTAATTTAAAATTCAGAGCGCCTCAGTCGTGTCGGGTCGGTCATTATTGCCTCATTGTTATACATGTTGTGTGTTATGTTGTTTTTTTAAACTAAGTATATTGTTGTTTACTGTCTGTTTATAACTACGTCGTGGAAACTGATAGACGCACTGAAAAATTTGGTAGTGACATCATTTGTTAGTGGATTTTGAGACGAAAATCAAAAAGATTTATCAATAAAGTTTGACCGATATATGTACGAGTATGTCTTTGTCCGTAACCACGGATGGGTTTAATTAAGAGCTGGATTTACAACTTTATATTTTAATCAAGTTTCACCAAATTGGCTCAGTCGTTGTAAAGTTATAAGATGATTTGTCAACTTCCGCGAGGATGATAGACCCAAATTAGAAGATGATAAATATGTCGTCTCTGGATTCGTTGCGTTTCGTAGTTTAAAAATGTTAAAATGAAAACCCTAATCACAAAAAGCTGTAATTCAAAAAGTTAAAAATAATACGAGGCGCTATTAATACTTTCACATCGGTACATCGTTTCAGTTTTCATCGATTAAGGTATTGCTTCAAACTTGGCAATACCCCGACGCCGACGTGAAAGTACAGCTTCTCGTATATTTTTGTACTTTTTGAATGACAGCTTTTTGCCATGGGGTGGGTCTATTTTACTAAAGGAGTGGGTCTGAATGTTTCGTTAGTCCATTTACCCTACATTTTAATTAATTAATTCTTCATCAATGACATAACACGCTTTTTACATTTATACATTTAATTTTTACGTTTTCTTGACATTTTATGAATTCATGTTTCATAACAACAGACTGCAGAACTTGTAGTAAAAGTATAATGTTAAGATATCCCTACAGAATAAAGCACATGGCAACCCTATATATTTAAAAGCCGTTTCTGAATCTACTCAAAATGAACATTGACATTCAAGGGCTAACGCATTTTACGCTGAAGAGTCGTTAAGGACTGTAAATAGATTTTACGGGTCAAGTACCTTACCAAGAATCTAAAGTTAAACCCCAGCATATGTACTGGGTCAAGTACATACAGTCGGTTTGAAGTCAAGCTCATGCGTCCATTTACAATACGCGTGTTTGTGACAAATGCATACGGAAATGTGTTAGAGGGAAGCCCATGAGCGTCTTGGAATTGAAATATGTATTTATCGGTGAAATTGTTGGTTGGAGATTTATGTTCAAAAGTTTGTTTATTTTTATGAATTGATATGACATTTTTATAATAATTATTTATTAATGTCTAATTACTAGTCTACTAATGAATATAATCTATCAATGTTTGACAGATTTCAGTAGCTTGATGTGTTGGCTTCTGTACCTAGTAACGATGAGGGTTATAACGCAGTAACCCTTTTGCTTTATTTTCAGCATTATTTACAAATGGATACTTATTTAAATCAGTGCCAAACGTTCCTTCTTCTCTTCACCTTTTAGGATACAAGAACAGACATATCTTTCGGAAGCTGTTAATTTGTCAAACAGTCAAAACATGACGAAGTTGTAAATTCAAGTTTAATTACGGAACTAAAAAACAGAGCGCGAGACCGGCGTGCTTGTTTTGTTCACCTATCCAAAATGTACATAGCAAAAGCCCATATCGCACTAAATTGATTTACTAATGGATGTCGAATGTATTTATTTCCTTTAGGTATATATTTAATGGAAACATAACAATATTAAATGTGAACACCTGAAAACTGAAAAAGCTAACTTTATAAGTCAGTCAATGAAGAGTTAGTTATCAATGTATGGTGTGTA
The DNA here is from genome assembly GCA_958496145.1 of Heliothis peltigera. NCBI lineage: Eukaryota > Metazoa > Arthropoda > Insecta > Lepidoptera > Noctuidae > Heliothis > Heliothis peltigera. The sequence continues at coordinate 4,246,461 of OY292327.1, forward strand.
TACATAAATAAGCGCATCTATGTCTTTGTCACAGCTGTTCCATTCATCTGGTTCTACATAATAAGGAAAAAAATATCAATATTTATTGATGATACTACTTGCTTGGATGTTGTTTCTCAACTCACTTCCTACTACTGCGTTTGTGAAGTTTTTATTTATGGCGTCCCGGAAAACTCGATTAATTAAACTTTTGGATAATGGGGTAAATTTAGATACGTCAGGCGTCTTGTAAGGAAGTTGAGATTTTTTGATTGTTTAGTCGTCGGGGTTCTTAAAAACAGGGGATAATGAAATTCAGATCGTTCAAAACAGTTTCGAGGGGGGTTTGGCCTGTACAACGGGCTTGAAATTAATATTCGCTACGTATGGGTTCTAAAACAAGATAGTATAAGGTTTTTTTTTGAGTAAGAACCTAATTCAATCTTCATTAATCCCCAACAATTTTGGCCTGAACGTGTTTATGGCCCAGTGAATTTAAGTAAGTTGTCGACTGATGTTAAGTCGTTAAATTTTTTTTTAACATTCCCTCTCTAAGATCATACGGATTAATGTTTCCTCATAGCGTATTTTAAGTTTACTGCAATGTATGAAAGAAATTACTGACATAGTTTTCTTTGTGCTAGTGAGTGTCTTAAAATAGTGCGAGTATGGCGCGCTTCTGTGCGATGAATTTTATCTCCCAAATTCATAAACAAAGATGCGATTAACCTACATATTTCAGTAGCCCTCGGAAAACATTATGTTTCTCTGTTTCAACAGGCAATAATTAAGTGGCACAGTATATTATAGTAACAAGTGATATTTATAGTCACCGCCCGCCCATGAGTCCATTTGCCGCCCACCGGGCCGCAAGGGTGTCGAACCCGCGTTTTGCACACTGGGCCTGTTTTATTTTGCCGTGAACAAAAAAAAGACCGAGAAAAATATCCCCATTACTTTCTTATGCTTCTTTTCTATTTGTGTAATCCGTATTTCCATTTATTGTCTGTTTTTCTGGATACACTCGGAAGGAAGGAAATATAAGACTTTGTAAGCATTACCGTAAAAAAAATTGAAAATTAATTAAATATACAGTCATATTCTCTTGTATGGGTAGGTGAAGTAGTTCGCTATTTTTACGGATATTGCGACCCTTCGTAAGTATTTTAAAATCTGTGCCATTACAATAGACAAGATATTAAACACTATTAAACACTAGACATTTTCAACTTACTATATTTAAGGGAATTTCAAAAAAGGAGCAGATTCTAAATTCGACTTAAGTTTTAACTTTTCAATGTTTTTTTTGCAATCGATCTTTTTCTTTCATGCTTATATCGCAGCAATGCATCATTTAGTAAACATTAGTTTTGAGTATAAATTAATGTATTCGCAGTGTAGCACAGAATTCAGACATAAATATTATTTTGTTCGGATAGCGCATGTTTCGCTCCACTAATGACCGAAAGCGTTTACATAGCGATGTGACGAATTTTTAGCATCAGTTGGAAACATTCTGTTGTTACGTTAATAGTTTGATTGTGAGTGTGCGAAATTGTGATATGTGATACAGTGGATTGCTTCCGTAATTAATTTCATCGAAATTGGTGTAAACGATATCATCTTACGTCCTCATATTGTCCTAGATACAGTTAATCATAAAACTGTGAGTATTACAACACTATTTTCTAAGAAGTAGGTAATGTAAGTCACAGCATAACAGACAGGGCTAATCGATTGGATACAAAGTATAAAAGAATGATAAAAGTTGCGTCTCCGCTACCCAGACGGTTCCGCGGCAGGCAGTCACTCGCTGTCAACTTCAGGCTAACTTGCCATTAAGTTTTATATTTTCTTTTTTGAACACACGCCGCAACGCAGACTTCCACTGAACCGTTTACTAAGTTAGAAAAGACAAGCTTGTTAAAAAATAACGGCTTGTACTCGCTAACTGAGCCCTTTCTGAACAAAACTGTGAGCGAATTAGCAACTTTTAATTACAAAAGCGATTAGGGTGGAGTGCGCCGCAGTGCAACCGTGAGTGATATTCTTTTTTCTTATTGTAAAAGCCATTCATTGATTAAATTTATGGCTTGAAATGATCGGTTATTGATAACCAAGCTCGTACGACGCCCCCTGGGAATACTGCAGGCACCTAAAGGATTACCTATTTATGCAAAGTAGTTCAACATTCTCCAACATATAACGGTAGGAGTGCAGCAGCAACATGTTATTTGTTTATTTAATAATTTAACAACTGCTCAAATGTACTTCTACAAGTATTCTTTTCAATAAAGAAGCAGTATCCATGTAACAGAAAGTATATCTTCCGTGGTTATATACTTTGGCTTTAAGGGCTTAGAAACCAATTTATCTAATAAGCTGATGTGAGCCTTATTCTTAAGTGGTTCTGAGTATCATGTAATACATTTTGTTACACGATATTCTTCATTACGAAAAGAACAATGAAATGAAATTGTGAAAATGAGTTCTTCTATTGTTATTTATGTTATACGTAGCTTTTCGGCTGTAAAAATATTTTTATTATAGACCGGAATTACGACGCTTTCCGTATATTAAGGTGGTTTTGTTATAAAATTGTGGCTAACATGAAATCCGAATTCCAGCCGACTGTCGGGAATTATGCAATGTCAGTATTCCGGGATCGTTTGAGAGTTGTTTGCTTCAGTGCGTCCGTGTCACGATTACAACGACATTTGGTGCCTCGTCTCCTCTACCAATTTATAGAATCTCAACTTTACCCCCAGTTTTGTGCTTTTCATGACATCCTTTTCTTATCGTGACATTTTATTTCGGATAAGATCTTTTCAATTCCAATTTTCGGTGTCTCATCGGAATATAGGAAAATGAATTTTCAGTAATTGTGTTTTTTATTCAGATAATTTATTGATGATCTGAAACTCGACACGCACGACACCGATCATGTTTCATTATACGATACAACATGATGTCTAACGCATACATTACGTAGCATATTGATTATGATACACGTTTTCTAACCGATTTGTTTCAATTACTCTTATACGCATGACTTAATTTAGTTTCGTTATAGTTTTTGTCCGTTGTAATGGTAGGGTATTATACTATGAATAGAAACCGGTGAATATGTCAATAAAAATAATTAATTGTGGGCTTTATAATACTATACCTTTATTTATGCTTCAAAATTCAGAGAAATTCGGATCGTGACTTCGAATCGGCTTCTCATTATTTCAAAAGGCTTTCAACAAAATTGCTGGAATTTTGTTTCTATACAAAAAGAAAACGTTCTCTATATTAAATTTTTTTGATGTTCTTCAGGGCTCACATAAATGATCTATCATAATCTGAAGCTGCAGCTGAACCAGCACGTTCCTCCACAGGTTGCAATAATAATGATTGGCTTGTAGTCTGTTCTGCCAGTAAGATCATTCTGATATTTTAAAGTATTGCATTCAACACAATACATAGTAACAGTAACATTCCCTACTTTATGAATCATCACCAAAGAAATGTTGTGTATGTTAGTAACAACAATTGCTTCATGCGCAAAGTTTTCAACATGTTGTGTCTATTTTTAGGGCTTCGGTACACGTGCTCGCCCTAAGGAACATTAAAATGGCTCTTTTGTCGGATATTCTCCACCGAACAGCTGTCGAGCTATTTCCGACGACTAGGGGAGTTGTCTTATTTACAAGATGAATTTAGTTTGATGTTGTTGATAACAATTCATAAATCAGGATAAATAATGAACGTTGTAAATAATTTTGTATCGTTTGGTTATCTTGGTATACGATTAATCTAATGGAATAATAATCTGTGTCAATCGAGAATGGCATGTTCTGGAATGTAGAAAATTGTTGTTATTATTTACTTAGTAAACCCTATTAAAACCACAGCCTCATACAAAGCTGATGATTTTTCCAATAATAACAACAATACATATTTTAGGAGTGCTTACACAGAGAGGAGTCAATATGAATTGTCTGAGTTCGTGTAGAGGGCGCTATGAATTGAGTCTGACGGAGACAAACGATCCCCTTGAATACCCACCGCAATTACCTTACAACCCTTACTTTACCGAAGAACACGTGGAACGTGAAGCGGTTAATTTTCATCCTGGAAATGTGTGGAGCACCTATGGCGAGTTTTACGTTAGAAATACTTTCGAAAACTGTGACGAGGAGGGGCGCGCCCGCTGCTCCCTGTACGAAGGCGTCAACTGTATGGTGAGTGCGCCAACTTGTGTGGATCGCGTCGCACGCCGCCTACCGCTAGAAAGCCTTGCCGCCGTGTGTTGTGTGTACATAAACAGAACATTTCATCATTATCAGTGTGAAATTAACAGGCTATGCATTTGTGACTGACGTATTAAATAGAGTGGGCTTGGTAACATAATAAAACTCAATTTTTTCTTCAAACCAATAAAACTGGGATCAGCGCGAGAAGGGTGTCCAGAATGCATCAGGCGCATATACCACGATCTATTTCCGGGCGCGGGCGTCGGCCCTATTCGTGTAAGCCTCGTTCATTTTGAACTAAAACATGCGCGAGCTCGGCCGCGGGGGCTCACTCGTGGCTGCCACCATCGCGGCATTACACAATCGTACCGTAGTCGAAGAGAAGCCTCGGCCGGTCAAATCACGATCGACCTCCGCGGAGATAAGAAATGTTGCGCGGTCCATAAGAGAAGAAAACTTTGGTGAGAATCGGTCACGGAGAGCTTCCGGGGGCAGTGAACGTCCTTTGTCAACCGCGTCTGAAGCCTCGGAACGTGACTCCGCTTCCGTGCAGTCAAGTGAGGAGCCGCCCCCACAGGAGAGTACGTAATTCGCGATCTGCGGACGAGTCACTGACGTAGCATATTACTGGAACTTAGCCAAACTTTAAATAGAGACACGTAGGTGACTCGTGCCGAGAGCTTGTCGCGCAGTGTCGCATTAGCGGAGCCTCATGTCCGACTGTGAATATCTTACGGAGCCCTTCGATGAGGAGCAGGAGCGCGCGGCGGCGGGTTTCGTACACCCCGCCGTGCGCTCCTATATGTACTCCCCGATGGGTGAGTTTGCGTCGCTCATGAGGCTCCATCGCGTTTCAGATACATTTTATCGCTTATCTCGTGACAGGCGGCGATTCGGACAGCCCTGATGAGGCGACAGTAAAATGCACTACGTGGTCAGACGGAGCTGTCGCTGCAGTTCGCACTGGAGGATCATCTGACACAGAATCGAGCTCTTCCAGCGCCGACGATTCAGATGAACAAGAGTACGATACTCGTGTTTGTGATGGAGAATACCGCACACTGACGCCTAGCAGGCGTCTTGACAATTCTACTAGACGCGATGATGATTTTACTTGGATGCCAACTGGAAATATGGTCGATGAAGCAGAAGAACATGTCTTAGACGCGAGAGGAGATGATTACTCAGCAGCGAGCTTGGAAAGACGTCGACGTACAGCTGGCGATCGGCAAGACCGTGATCGCAAATCAAGATCGTCACTGTCATCCAAGCCCCCACAGCACCCGACAAGCGTACGCGCATCGCCGCGGCCGCGGCGATCACGGAATGAAGATACTCCGCCAGAGCTGCAAAGGCGTTGGAACTCATACGAACACTTCCGATGGCCCGAGGGCGGGTGGTGGCCGCCGATGTGTTGGTGTCACGGACCTCCGGTGCCGCCGCCGTGTTATATGCACGATAGAGCTTGGCCATCAAATCCCTCGCTTCCGCCTATGCCCACACGAACTTATAAGGTAGGAGAATTAGGATGTAGACAAAAAATATATTCAGACAGACAATTAGAGAATTTACAGAGGAAATTACTTAAATCGTTTAATATACTCGACTCGCTCTCATACAATTCACTATTACTCCTACTCACTAGTTGGTGTCACTAAACCAGGAATTCCAGAAAGGCATTCAAGAAATCATCTGATTTAAGTGCAATGTGTATTTTACAAAGTGTACAAAAGCCATTGTGTTTTTTATTTAGTATGGAAATGATTAACATTACTGTTCCACGACAAAGAATGTTTAACACTACACTAATGCTAACTCGTTGTTTTTTTAAGTTCTGTTAAATATGATCAGAATCATGACGCAGAGCTGTCAATACAGTCGCACGACTGATACATTCTATGTTGCGTATAGTTTTATTTGGTTGTGACTGTATTGGTGTTATGAACATTGCAGAACGATGCGGAGGATCGCGTTCGTAGACTTGAGGCAGACAAGGAGAGTTTACATCTGCAGGTGCAAGTGTTGTCGGAACAAATCGCCGCGCAGACGGAGAAAATGACGGATCTGGAGCGAGCACTGCAAGACGCAAGGCAGAGACTTGACGATGCTGAACAAAGACTGCAAAAGGTAAATACTCCTTCCTCGAAATCCTTAAAAGTTACTTAAATCTTAAATTCTAAAAAGCACAGATATTTCTGTCCTTAAAATTGAGCTTTTCAATATTCGGCCGTTTCTTTATTTATTTGCTATACGAAAACTAAAGCAGATTTAAACCCGGTTTCTAAATTTGTTTTGAAAATAATGGGTTGGCAAAATACACGTTACGATGAGACTGAGCTTGTATCGTGCAAAATTCCATTTCAAAATCGGTGAATGTTTAACTGGGCCAAGATTTAACACCAGATTTTTGTTTCATTTGTTTCTTGTTTTGCTTGTCCTATAAAACACTGACATGTTGTTTTGTTTTTGTGTTCGCTTGGAACATAATTGTATTGCAGTTTGCATGAAATTCAACTTTAAATCCTTTAATAATAGTCTCCACCATTTCAGTGTGAAACTAGGCGCTGCAAAGGTCACGGTAGTTCTAACAGACTTGCTTGTTTTACAACTCCGGTGTGCGCTTGTCTTGCTACTTCAGAAAGTTTGGCGTTTGTCGCCCATTATTTACAGGGAGAGTTTACGATCTCATTTACTTTCTAAACAATACTTAAAACTAAAATGCCTGCCTTCAATTAATTCGTTTAAGTTACAAACAACTGTTTAGTAAATCCCGTAAGAGAGACACTGTTAGCTCGTTTGGATTTGCAGTTGAATTTTTGAATATGATAGCAAGACGGTAAACTGCTTAACATTCAGCACGGCCTAGATCCCGGTGGAACGGGGCTATTGAATAATCATGATCGGTGTGGGCCGCACAATTTCTAGCGCGCGCCTAAGGCGGTACCCGATCTCTTTATCGCATTCAGCTCAGCGTGCCCGTCACACAATCACTTGCTTCTAAAGATTAAGTAATAGCTCGTATCATACGATCCAAACGTACACGATCAGTTAAATAATTTCAATGAAAAGTCCATTTAGGCTCAATTGCTATTCATTAATATTATCTTGATGTTGTCGAATGTATCAAGCTAGTTAGATTCCATGGATCTATAGGTAGGTATATGACGGGTATTGTCAGTTGTAATCTACCTGTACCCAAAGCCAGTTGTATTCAATTAGGGTAATAGAAGAAATTAAATCCATATTCATTGTTTCTTTTGAGGGCAGGCGAAATCTATCTGAAAATAAATGAAATAGTTGTTCGATATCAAAATGAGAAAACAAAATGACTAGTAAATTAATAGGTTACTGTAAATATTATGCATACCGAATAAATAGTGCCAAACAAGTAACTAGAGAACCGGGCATCTGGTATTCCGGTGTTTAATTTTATCTATAGATTCGTGTTATTTGCGTTAGGCGTGCCATTGAAATTGGTGCTACAGATTTCATACTACACACGTACTGGTTATGATGTATTTAAAACAGTTATTTTGAACGTAATACAACAGATGACGTGTGTTTTACTATTACTATGCTTATAATATGACCGAATTACTGCCGTTGCGTGTCCTGTAAATGCAAATTACGCGAATGGCGTTGTCGAGTCGCTTGAGCGTGCTAGAATGTTGTTCGCTGTCGAGATGTATGACAAGCAAAGACGACAAGAGATTTACGAGTATGTTTCCCCTCATCTTGCTCCAATAACCATTACGCATTATACAGAAAATAATGTACGTGCACCGCCCGAGTATCAAGTTGTTTTGTTCGATGGTAAAAGGGAATAATGTGCATGAATCATTAGCAGCTGAGAAAGATTATTTTCTTAAATGTATTTATTTAAATGCTATTATTGACACCTTCAAAGTTGAATGGAATTCAATCGCGTAGTGAAGCTAAAAGAAACGATGCGTCACATCCAGGCCTGGAGCTCGATAAAATAGTCGCTCCACAGAAAATAATGATTGCTTCACCTACACACATGGCCACCCGCGAGTGCCAACGGATCAATCAACGTGATAGATTACGTTAGGAAAACAGTTTAACTCACAAGTAGTTTATAAAATGTTTTCAAATGGAGGTGTCATTGATCAAACAAGTACCTATCGTATTGAAATGAAAAGCGATGTAAATTCTAAGGGTTGAGAACATACTTGAACAAAGACCTCTTATAATTTCGTGATGTCCTTCCATATGTCAAACCCTCATCGAATTTGTAAAAGGCATTAAATTTCGGTTTGTTCGTTGTTTGTTTTGGGTATGCTGTAGTATATCACTTCGTTCGGATTCAACATTGGACATGACCAATCTTATTATTAAACAATCGTTTGTGGACATCTAAGATGAAATACATGTTATCGATGCTTAATCCTAACTAAACTAATAAGAATTTGCACGAAACGTGTTCAGGTACGATTGCAATCAACGTGTTTATGGTAAATAAAATAAACTGTTCGTTAAATACGTTCTAATTCTGTACTCCATTTACGTCCCGGGAAATGTGTAGCGCGTGTGTATCGCACGAACCACACCAGATGCTCGTTTTTATTAACAGCCAACAAACGAGTAAAGACAGCTTCGTACTATAAAATTCCTATCGGATTGAACTTTAATTTCAAACAGGTCAATGCTGTTTAGACGTTTCGATTTAGAGATCCTATTAGAGGCACAGTTGGAGGAGACAGATCCAGTCCGTGTTTTATTTATTTAAGAAACGGACGCTGAAATATATTTATTCCTTTAGACGTCTTGCTTTTATAGTTTTCCTATGATTGTGTTTATTGAACTTCGTGTTTCCAATATTGCTGTTCGCCGAGCAGACATTAGCGTCATCGCTTCGTCTTAAGAAAATAAAACGAATGTTTTAGTGATGACAAAGAATTCTGGCTCATTTTGTAAATAGTTTGGAGTTTAAAGATGCTAATGAACTGTTATTGAATTTCTAAACAAGTTATTGAGTTAATACCCTGGAGCTTAGCACTGGCGTGAATTAGCGCATTGCAGCAGAATTACAACTTTGTGTGATACTATTATTCCTTTGCTTTGTTTTATATCTAACTAGCTCTTTCAGTTTCACCCTCGTCTCAAAGGAACTACTGTTCATTCCCGAATAAAATATTATAGCCTATTATGAAACTCACAATGAACTCACGTGCTTTTGGTGATATAATTATGAAACTCAGTTAAGTAGATACAAAGATTGACCCATACAAAACTTAATTAACTTTACCTTTCTATAATATTACTATACACATAAGTAGTTCTGGCCATATTCTCTGTTTTGGGACACTTGCATCCATACGTCATTGCTGTCTTCAAAACGAATAAAAATAAAAAAAAACATAAATAATGGCGATCAATGATGTGATTCATTAATTTTTTTCAGGAAATGCTCCAACGTTCGTCCCTCGAGACGCAGAAGTTGGAGTTGTTATCGAAACTGAGCGAAGTACGTTTACGTGCTGCGGAACGCGGTATTCTGGAGCGATCACCACCACCGCCGGAGCCTGTTAATGCCATGCCTGTTGCCCGGCCTGCGCCTCCTAGAGTATGTAATTTTTTATTCTCCGGAAAGGTTTTAGGACATGATCAGTTCAAGATTCGTAATATGAACACATTTCTCAATTTGAATGAAAAAAATAGGGACGCTAAATAGGGACTGGACTTTACTGTACCTACTTTCAGCAAGAGTAGGACTAATTTGAAATTGCGATTGTGTATGGAGGCATCCCATATATATATATATATATGTATGTACTTTGGTATGGATCAAAATACAACTAGTGGTGATTAAAGTTCTTCCGTGTTTTCATAAAACATAACAATTTTTTTTCAGACCCCGCCCGCAAACTACGGTCGTCAGATCGAGCGCAACACGCACATGTATTCGTCGCTCCCGCGTTCGTCGGTCGTGACGTCAGAGGCCCGCGTGGCGTTCGGTAAACAGAACAACATGGTGGTGGCGCGCGGCCGCGGACATTCTGTGCCGAACCTAGGTCTCTGGGCACTCGCAACACAATAGCTTAAGCGCATGGTTCCTGCCTTATGCCTTCTAATATAGACAATATTTGACTCGTAAAATTGTCGTGCCCAATCCTTTTGGCATTTTATTCATCGATCAGTGGACTGATTTAGTCCATAAGTGAACTGCTTTAGAAAAAATAAGTAATTAGGGAACTTCCTACAAAAAATCGTACCTATCTAAATTTATTTCCTACGAAACCTTTTGAAGTTGTTAAATGTTAATATTTCCCTCAGTATTATCTACCCTTTATTAGAAAGTTCTTCAAAACGTAGTTTTGCGCGGAAAAGCCGGCACGCTTATAGAATATTTTTTGATGTCATTATCAAACACGGCATTTCAAACAACCGAAGTGCGCTAGATATATAAATAGCAGGCAACCAAGATACTTAATACGAGCGTCGCTTAGCGCACCATATCTTTTTCTCGCGCTATACAGTGAGCGTACAAAAGGCGCTAATGTCATATTCAAGCTTTCCCCGCCTATGTCAATGTCGTACCTAATTGGATGTTGTATGTAAATAGAAATTAAAGTATTAGATAATATTCCAGCATGTGTTGCGTACTGCCTAAGCCTTGGATTATAATTTTGTTAAAAACGCATGAGTGTATTTTAAAATTCTATTATTTTTGCTGTTGTTGGCTAAGGTTATACAAATGTTATAATTTGTTCCTGTTCCCTTAATATTATGCAGATATTATTCGGTACGTAATGGGCGCGATATCCGGACAAACTTAGCCATGACCATTTTTTCCTGTTTTTCTTTCTCGGTGTCAGGAGAAGGTCATTCTCATATAAAAAAATATATATATTATACGCGTCCATACTAACTTTCCACAACATTGTCGGTGACTTGACAGAATTCACTATCTGCATAACATATCGTTAGTAGAATACAAATGAATGTTTTTACCTTGTGATATACTCGGCAGCGGAGAAGGAGGAGAGCGGTCGCGGCAGCCCGGCGGCGGGGCTGCGCGCGCGCCTCGAGGGCGGCGACCGCCTGCCCGCGCGGCTACACACGCCGCGACCCTCCGGGGAGCCCCTGCCATGGTCAGTCCCAGCGCTTGCTCACTCACCTTGTAGCTAACGGGATCGCCTCGCAAACATTCGGCACTATTGACTTTTGCCCGAGGCTCCACGGTCGACGGGGTTCTCCTCAACCGTCGTTTTAAAGGCCCAGTGATACCCAGATACTGTTGTACTTATTCGACATACTACTCTGTCCCCTATTCAAAAGTGCTTAGCATAAGAGCTACGCAAGCAAAGACGGCCTTGAATGTACTATATGCTACTTTTTTAAACAAAATACTTCATAATAAATTAAAATATTTTTTTTAAAAAGACTTGCTCATTTTCAAAAGCTGCGAGCGCCGGCGCAATATATTGCAATACTCGTTACTCTCGTGAAGTTACCCCATTCACAATAAGTTTGACACACCAGACAAATATATATTTTCGTATTACAGGGAAACAACAGACATCCGCGAATGGGACTGCGAAACCACATGCGGTTGGTTAGAAAGCCTCGGGCTAGAAGTGTACGTGGCCGGCGCACGCGCCTGGCTGAGCGGCACCGCCGACCGCGGTGTGCTGGCCTCCGCCTCGCACAACACTATTGAAAAGGAGCTCGCGATTAAACACCCGCTGCATAAGAAGAAGATATTGCTTGCCCGCACTGATTTACTGGTTAGTGTTCTATATGTGTTATGATTATTCTGAACGCCCTATTTGTAAATAGCCATGTATAGATGGAGTGAGGGCCCCGGCGAGGCCAGTCCATTGCCAGTCAGGAAGTACGTCTGAGCCAAAAGATGTCTAGTTTTGACGATTTTATCGCGCGTAGATTTATCACGCTTAATCGACTTCACTGTGGCTCACGGGTGATTCTCAACTAATTGTTTAAGTACAGGATTAAAATTTTTGTTCAGTTTGAGCGTGGCTCGCCCCAAAAGCGTACGGTAACGTCGCGCAAACTATTACAACTTTTAGAAACAATGTAAGTTTCGTATTTTTTTTTTTCCAGGGCGGGCACGGAGACCCACTCTTAACCCAAGCAGGGCACTTAGACACTGCGTGGACACTACGTTGGCTAGAGGACGTGGGTGCGTGCGGCATTCGAGCGGCCGCGGCCGACGCTGCGCTCGATGCGCGTCTATTGCATCGTCTGACACACGCCGATCTGCACGCGCATTTACACGTCACGCATGCGCTACATGCGCTGTCCATACGTAGAGGTATGTACAGCTCATTTCATTTGGATAACTGACTGGATTAAAAATAAGCCTGTCACTCATTAATTATTTGATGCGAAAATTTTGTCATTTAATATTTTGCCTTTTCATATAAATTATATACAAAGTTACCTGTGAAGACTAGTTTTCAACTACCGTATTGTATTGCATTACAATCCAGCCTGGAGTCTGAAAGCTGGTGATACCTTCCAGTGCCTCGCAAAGCAATTTAGATTTTACGCTTAATGTCACTCCGTTCGTGTCGGATTGCGTGCGCACGCGCCTGCATAGTGCCATATATCATGTGCTGCGTAGGCTATTTAGTCTGACGACTTTGTCCATATGGCCAGGTATCCAAGTGCTGCGCGACAACAAGTTCGACCCGGAGACGATGACGCGGCGCGCGGCGGAGGGCGGTGGCGAGGCGGGCGGGGCGGGCGGCGCGGGCGGGGAGGGCGTGCCGGCGGCGGCGCTGGCGCGCTGGTCGTCGCACCGCGTCATGCAGTGGCTCAAGGAGATCGACCTCGCCGAGTACGCGCCCAACCTGCGCGGGGCTGGTCAGTTGCTGCACATGTGCTGCCCCTCTCCCTGGCCTATGCCTATAACATTACTGATCTTCTATTGTTTTGTTCGTAAATTGAATTTATAGTACAAGAGCAAAGTGTGGATTTTTGACGTGACGACTTGACGATAGATTTTCATTGTCTAATAAATTGTTAAATACCGACGACGCGAACGGTTGATGCTATTAATTTAATTATGATCCAGCTATGAGAATCAATGAAAAAAAGTAATTTGCAGTACATATATTGTTATGTTCAGAATATTCATTAACACAATGTGATGTTCCTTGCAGGTGTTCACGGAGGTCTTATGTTACTGGAGCCGCGGTTCACGGCGGAGCTCCTGGCTGCTTTACTAAACATTCCAGCTAGCAAGACGCTACTGCGGCGGCATCTCACTCAGAGGTAACCATGCCTCAAAGAATGGTTAAAAATACTATAAAATATGTGAAACTATGACTAGTCCGAAATATATAGTAATTTTTTTTTTTAAATGTGAGCCAGTGGAAGACCGCTTCTATTAGACCGATGAAATTAGTCCACAGAGGATATAATCATAACATCGTAACGTGTCATTTCAGATTCAATGACCTACTGGGCCGTGACGTCATCCAGCAGAAACGCAATGCCGAACAAACACTCGGCTACCAACCACTTACTGCAACAACCAAATACAAGGTACGCTTATATTTTATTGTAACCATACAGAATAATAATTGATTTAATAAAAAATAAGTTTATATTTACCAATATGAAATTTCAGATATTTCAAAAAAAGTATTTGAAATACGAATTGTTAATTCAATATGTTCCTGGAAATATGGATCGAATCGAATTGGCAACGACATTTTCAAGGTTCTAATGTTTCTAAATGACTACTGAATACACATTTCTGATTAGACATTTTCTCATATTATTCATTTTCTTATTATATCACTTTTTTAATGAGTAACTCTCATTAGTCCTTATTTTAAATAACCAAAAAATATTGGACTCCTATTTTTTATGTTTTTAACTGAACATTTAAAATTTACTTAGGATATAAACACAAAGTTAATTTATTTTTTTGAAATATCACGCACTCTTTAAGAAAATTCGTAGCAAGACGTCACATGAAAGATAAATACGTTGTATCTTCGTTGTTATAAGTTATCGATAACAGTATGAGTTCATGCCGGCCGGACACATGTTCATGGCTAATCTTATAGAGAGACATACAACTTTTTTGTCAACACCCACGGTTTATATTACCAGGTACCAAAGAAAAGCCAATTCTCACTGAAGCGCAAGAAGAGTAAGGACGACTTGGATTTAGGCGACCTCGTGTGTCCGCTGCACGATGACTGCTCAGGTGACATTACCAACTCGCCAGTAAGTCGCCTACTAACATCACTAATCTGTAATACTTTAGCACTTTAGCTCATGGAATCATCAATAATATAATAAAAAAATATATAGACATATTTTTTTATTATATTATTGATGATTATACATATACTGGGTGTAACGGAAAGGGGTAGACATCCGAAGGGAGGTCAATGTCCTCGTAAAACTGATCAACTTTCAACAGAAAAAAAAATACGAAATGGAAAAAAAATATTGGATGTTTTACTACAAAGTGAATGGAGAGTCGCATTTTTTTGAAAGTTGACCAGTTTTACGAGTACATTGACCTCCTTTCAGATGTATACCCCCTTCCTACCCTGTCCGGTTAAGCAGTAAACAGCCTCCTAGGCTGAACTGAGAGTTGCCAGCATAAAAAAAACCCTTTCAGTTACACCGTCTCGAGTAGAAAGTATTTTTATGTTAATTTCTTTATATTTTGTAAGCTTGTTATTTTGTCCCCATATCGCTATTGATGATTTCAGACATTGTTTTTATGGTACGCTTTTATCTCAAAACAATAGCAGAGCGATTTGTAGAGTCTTATTTTTACGACGTATCCACTCTTAATTGGTAATAATTAGATATTTACAGGATTCTTTGCATACATAATGCAAAACAAATATTATTAAACAAATATTCTTGTTATGATTTGCCGAGCAACAAAAAATTGCCTACGAATTCCGTATACAGTGTGCACTTACTGAGTAAATAGCAACAACACAGTAGGTAAGGTTTTGAAATTGAATGAAAATCTATTTCCTAACAATTACTATGGGATATTCTTTTTTCGATATTTTTTTAAGACAAGGCGGCCAAAGGTATGTTTGTACTGCACTATTTTATATCGAGTGTGCACCGTAGTTTGGTGATTGTTTATTTCTTAACAAATTTTAACACGGCAATAATCGGGCTTTCTGGCTTTTGGTGGTTTGGTTTACCAAGTAGAAAAATATTTTTTGTCAAAATTCTTTCATTCAAAAATTTTTTTTGTGTAAATATTAACAATTCATAAAATTGCAAACATTTGTATGGTATTTTTTTATAGCAAACTAATACTCTGTCGCTACAATTCAATTATCTAGATAGAACAACAGAACGATAGTTTCCAGAAAACCTGTAAAAAATACCTATTCATTTTTCTATCATTCATACCCAAAAGATAACTTTTTTTTTAAATTGTGGGTCCTACTTCCATGTTCTAAATAAAACAATCTAAAAAATCATTTCAATTGACTAAATAGTGTTGCCAACATTTCCAGACGATGAAAGTAAAATCAGCAACAGCGGACGTCGCGTCGGCTGTCTCTCCCCCGCGTGACGAGGCGCGTGCGCAGTAACGACCAATCACAACACAGAACTGTATATTAGCGCTATAGGTATGTGCGATCGATCACTAATAATTTAATTGAAATGAAGAAGAAACTGATTGTAAAGTCTAAAGAATTGAAAATTTGTACAAAGTCTGAAAACTATTATTTTCAGGTTTTAAAAATTGCTTTGTATTAAATCGTGATAATGCCGGAGGAACTACATACCTAATCTTATTACATATTTAACAAGAATCATAATTTATTGCAATTTAATCATAATGTTTCATAGATATATTAATTTTCCACCATTGATATATTAAATTTCCATCCTTTTGCGACGTGGAATATTTCGTATGGTATTTAAATGTTAACAAATTTTCTGTCAAAGAATTTGTCTGTAAAGTATTTGAAAAAGAATAGGGAAGTTGTTTTATGATTGCATTTTTATAAATCAATTCAGAGGACTCAAAAGGGTTATTTAATTCCTTAGAAAAGTTAAAAAATTAAAAGTGTTGTAATAAAAAAATATCCTTTATGGTCAATGTTTTAAAGGGTAGTTCATTTTTTTTATTGCGGTCTTCATCTTATTTGAGTGTGTGTTGGTGCTAAATTATATGTTTTGGCGATAAAGTGAATATTTAAGATTAAGTCCTAAAACCTTATGTCCAAGGTATAAATGCAACTGCCAAAAATCATGAAAGAGTCAACTTTTTGCTTTAAGTTTTATTCAGATTGTCATTATTTCAATAATAATCAGAATCGATTCTTTTGTTATATTATAATGACAGAAATAAGAGGAGACGTTCAGAACATAAATTAATGGCGATCAAGACAACATACATAAATGTTGATATAATACATGTATTACTAAAAAAAAATATTTATTTTAACTTTAATTTTATGGCTAGGTGATTATTGTTGAAGACTTATGTGCTGGTTGAGATAATAATATTGATGAAAAAAGGACTTCTGATTGTCAGCAATAGACATTCCATGAGTTTGTTTTATAATGAAATCCTTTTTAGATGTGAACATATTCAACTGAAATTTTTTCATTATAAGTATTATACAGTTGTTAAAAGTTTTGCCGTACTTAGAGCTTTTTACAAGTAATTAAGTAGCTTATTAGGAATCGACTGAAAGGCGACAATATTAATCTGGTCTCTTTTCCATTTCCTTGGAACTAATGTACTGTGTAAGAGATTATATACCAGTTTATAATATATTTACTTAGATAGAATTGAGGCGGCTTAAATAGTTGTTTCTTTAAGTCTTCATGTTTGTTTAAGAAATGTATTATAAATAATAATATAAATATTATTATAAGCAGTTATCTGGTTACAGACAGCCCCTCGTTACGTATGTTACAAATAAAGCATTTTTTATATCGATTTGAGTAAAGTCCCTAACTTATGTTTCTGATTATGTCGCACAATGTTTAAGATGAAATTTAAAACCGTTTACAAATTTTCTCAGGCTATAGTATAGTCCACAATCCTGTTCCTACCACGTTGTGCCAAATGTTATAAATGTTGTAAGCCCTTACGATAGTCCCTCGTCTTCCATAGGCTTTATAAATACGAGTTAAAAACTAGTGAGTGAATAATTTCACTAATGTATATCATTAAAACAACAAAGTCTTTGTACAATTACGTATTAAAACATTTTTACAATATCTTAAAAATATAAAAATAAAGAATTTTAAATGTTTAATAAATACTGAATGAACACAATTACTGATTTTCATTTTTTTTAATATCAGCTAATTATTGAGAATCAAATAACTGTTGTGATTTGACATATAGTTGTTCGACGTTCTTCAATATCTTCAAGCCCTCTGCAATAGAAATGACAACATTAAATAAGAACTATGTAGTTTATATGCTCTAAGCTAGCAACAGTATTTATATTTAATTATATATACAATGGATATATCGATCATACGGTTAAGCAATGCTATGCGCGGTTGGTCTAAGAATGGGTGACCATCTTGTTACGACGAATTCCTCTGTGTTTTGGAAGGCGCGTTTGGTGGGTTGCACTGGTAGACAGATGCCAGAAATTTGCATACCGTCTGTCTTACCAAGCGGTGTGGGGTCAGGGGTTGGAAGCAGACCCCAATATAGTTAAGAATTCCTAAGTAGGCAGGTTATATTTATATGATCCCTGTTTGAGATATAAGAGATATGCATAACTATGAGAATAGCAACGATATCATACCTTTACCACGTCCTTTGCGACGCAGCTCAGCGATTCTCTCCACCTCACTTTCTTCCTCTGCCTCCTTGTCTCTCTTCTGTGCTTCTTCTTGAGCTTGCTTTAGTAACGAATCTTCTAGAAATGTTAACTCTGAAAACATATATTGTAGAGGTCATGCGCAATTGCCCAACTTAAGGCTAAAATAAAAAGCCAACTTCCATGCAGTTGATAAAACGGCTAGAATATTCATTTGAAATTACTTGTGAGCCTTGGATCCATCCCCATCCATGGTCCATTGAAAATGCTCCCAGCAGTAGGCCGGGACTTGGGGTCAGGCTCCATTAAAGCAGTTACTTGATGTTTGCACTCCGACGACAGTTGGTTTACTACGCTTGTACGAAATCGCCATTTACGCATCACCTGGTGGATAACGCAGCTGGATTAATATAAAGCAGGATCTGAACTACGTTCAACCAGTTTTTGGAGAGTTTCGTAACAAGGAGACTAAGGCGATCCACAATAACATTGTACAATATATTTTATTGCACAAGGTTTAAAGATTCCTGAAATTCAAACGGTCAATTAAATTGCACAATTCGTAATATGGCTAAATTAAATTGATCGTTTAGGAATCGCCTAGGACTTGAGTTTCGATATCAACAAAAAAAACGATCTATCAGGGTTTCCACAGCCAGACACTGAAGTGGTGATAATGGGACCACCTTGGCAGCATAAAATTCAGCAATACCTGCTTCTCATAGAGTTTCTTGACAGAAGTCTCATTAAAAGGCAATGCTTTGTTAAGCATTGTGTACAGGATGATGCCAATGGACCACATATCCGCGTGCTTGGGCAGGTAGGGTACTCCTTTCAACACTTCGGGAGCTGCGTAGGACAGGGAACCGCAGTACGTCTCGCTCATTATGTCGTGGCCGCGGGAACGCACGTTGCGAGCGAAACCGAAATCAGTAATCTTCACGTTATAATTTGACGTGATTAATATATTTTCACATTTTAAATCTCTATGCGCTATGTTCATAGTGTGTATGTAGTGAATTCCCGACAAAATCTGCCTCATCCATAGCCGGCTTTGATTCTCTGGCACTGCGCCGTTTTGTGTCAAAAAATCTAGTAAATCGCCGTTTTCTGCGAAACGTAGAAAAATGAAGTATTTAGCGCGCCGTTGGAAAATATTTGACACGTGAACTATGTGAGGATGGTTTATTCGTATTAAGACATCTAATTCGCGTGGTAAGAACTTAGTGAGGTAGTCGCGCGGAGCTTGCGCCGTGTCTATCACTTTACAGGCCATTATAGCGTGCCGTGTCTCGTCGACCATATGTGTTGATTTGTAAACCTGCAAAGAGTTTTACATTTCAAAACTTCTTCCACTAGTTATACTTGTACACAAAATTATTCGGTGTAGCTTTGTTACCTTAGCATATGAACCTTCTCCGATCATTTTCTCTAATATAAATCCTTTTTCTTGTAACACCATAAGATCGGATTGAGTTGTGCTAAGGTCTACCTTCTCGGTACCAGGACCCATTTATGTTTACATTCTTGAATATTTTACTTCATTTTCACTTTTAACGGTAGCATAATTATATACGATTGTGGTAGGAAAAGTGTTATGGTATGATATTCATTTTTATTGGACTGTTGTGGGTACTGTAAATTTTAATGTTGAAATTATGTGTTTATGTATTCATATGACATTTGCATTTTTTTATGTCATATTTTTAGGATACCAGTATTTCAATGACAACTCATACATACCTACATAAAACCTATTTTTGACGTACCTAACTCGCAACCTCACAAGTATTTTCAATTTAAAAAGCCCTTGGATACGATAATATCGTGTTGTAAGGGATTATTTCAATCATATGCTAAGCAAATCGTTGTTAAGACCAGTCCTACTTCTCTGAAAAGGGAAAGTTCGCCTTCATCCCTCATTCACTCAAACCTAAGCTGACAATGTTTTTGGGAGCTCCGTCTCGGACACCGCACCTTAGATATTATAGCGTATTTGTAGAAGATAGTAAAAGTCATGAACAATCAAATTAACAACCCGTAAGAATTTGCTGTAATTATCAAGCAAAGTTCGCGAGTTATATTTCTGTATAGCTGGAAAAGTAAAAATAATAAATACAAGTGAATACCAGGACGTTGTTGAAGTGTTTAAATCGACATTCGTCTTCACTATGGATGTTTCAGGCATATTGGCCATATCCCTATCTGATTTTCCTCCCTCTGCGTTCTCCAGATCTTTCCTTAACTGTAGTTTTTCTTCCTTGGCCTTTTTGTATGCTAATGTTTCTTGGGGAGTCCATTCTGTAATTTAATTTAATAACGAATGTTTACTTCCAGATACATTTTTTTTAAATAATGGAGGGCGATTTAAAAACTTGACTTTAACTAACTTAACTTGATTTTTTTTATTTTATGTAAATCCGAGTTAAAGTCTATAATATCTTACCTAATAATCTGGAGTCCATGGCTATCCATTCGCTATTTATAATGTGGTCTATTTTTATCCGGTTTTGATAGTTTGGTTCTAACATTAGCGTCACTAAACGTTTACAATTTTCTGAAAGAGAATCTATATACCGTGAGCGGAATTTCCAATTTCTATTAATTTGTGCTTGAAACAATTGCTTGATATGTTTGTCTTCGAACGGCATTGCTCTATTCAGCATAACATAGACTACGATTCCCAGCGACCACACATCTGTCGGCTTAGGATAGTACGGAGCACCTTGCAATATTTCTGGAGCAGTATAAGATAGCGACCCACAAAACGTTTCACTGTGAATATCTTTAAGCGATTTATCGACACAAGTACGAGCAAAGCCAAAATCGGACAACTTAGCGTTTTGGTTAGCGGTAAGTAGAACATTTTCACACTTAATATCCCGGTGAGCTATTTCAAGTTCGTGCATGTACTGGACGGCTAGAGCGAGCTGCCTCGCCCATATGCGCGCCTGGTCTTCCTGTACGGCGCCCTTTTGCAGAATGTACTCTAGCAGGTCTCCGTGCTCCATGTACCGCATGAAAATGAAATATTTGTATCTTCTTTGAAATATGCTGTGAGTATGTACGAGGTGTGGGTGGTTTAATTTGATCAACATATCGATTTCACGGGGTAGGAACTTCTTCACGAAGTCCTTGGGCGCCGTGTTGGTATCAATTACTTTGCACGCCAATATCGATAGCTTATCGTTTTTGGTGGGATTTCTGTACTCCGCCAGATACACCTGTTTTAATTGATAATATTTAATATTTGACACTTAAATTAATAATCAAATTCATTGGTCAGAGCTTTTATAAAACTATCGAAATTTTAAACAAACTGACTGTTCCAATCTACAAAGTTTGTTAAGATACCTTCGCATACGATCCTTCGTTCACTTTCTTAATCATCTTGTAACCTCGTGTAGCAAGTGTTAATTGCTCAGACCCAGTAAGTTTCAATTCTTCCTCCATGTGATGAAACTAGAGAAAAAGAGAATTTAACAACTAGATCATCATCGATTATGCCCATAAATGCCCTAACAGAAGAAAGAAAAAATATTACCTTTGACTTTCCCTCCATCAAAAACCTAAACTGATTGTTTGTGTTTTGAAGTTAGGGTAGCAAGAGACTTTATCATTTCACTAGCCTGAAAATTGAAAAGTTTTATGATATTAAAATTTCTTTGTTTCAATGAACATAAACGGTGCGTACTTTTCAAGCTGCTATGAGTCCAGTAGTTAAGCATCTCGCGATCTGGAAAGTCAGCGTTATTTGGAGGTGGTACTTTTAACGAATTAATTAAAGTTACCTTGTATACAGTGCTCCTTCCTGTTCCGTCAAGTATATCTCCGTGCTTCGGACCTTTGTCCGCAGAGTATCGTCGATGGTCCTCTCTGGCTCGCTTGAGTGCTGATGCTTCTACTGCGTTCAAAGCTATTAAGATTTTAATATTCTTTTCATACTCAGTGATATTTAATTTCTATATATTTTTAAATGTCAGCGTTTCAGCCTTTGGCGTCAACTACATGCTAACTGACCCAAAAGAACGGAAACAAAAGATAAACAAGACTACCTACTAGCCAAAATCATCAGCATGAAAAAATCCTTATTATACCTAAATATGAGGATTTAAAATACATTAAACCTCTTATTGTGTAGCGACCACATCACCTAAAGTGTGTAACATTGCAAGTAACTATTAACGACAGCAAATATAAGTAGCCTGATGGATTCATACAAATTAAGACTTCGTTTTGAACTCACTGGTAAGCCTACTATCCATAGCAATCCAATCGGAGCTGAGCACCTGTTGGGCGGAGTGGCGTAGTCCTGGATCAGGTTCCAATAGATGTTTGACGATAGTCTTACACTCGAGTGAGACAGTGCTGCCTACTCGAGATCTGAATCTATATTTCTTGCCCATCTGCTGCTCGTATAATTTTCGCATTCGCGTGTCGTCAAATGGCATAGACTTATTCAGCATTACAAATAACACCACCCCTAAAGACCAAAGATCTGTTGGCTTAGGCAGGTAGGGTTTACCGCGAAGAATTTCTGGCGCTGCATATGACATCGACCCGCAATATGTCTCACTTAGAATAGGTGAGTCGTGTTCGTCAAGGCAAAACCGGGCAAAACCAAAATCTGAAATTTTAACGTTGAAATTCGCTGTCAGCAGCACGTTCTCGCATTTAATGTCACGATGCGTTATCTCCAACTCGTGGAGGTATTGTATGCCTAATGTTAGTTGCCGAAACCACACTCTAGACTGGTTTTCAGATACGCAGCCGTTCTTCAAAATGTAACTCAGCAAGTCTCCATTTTCACTAAACCTCATAAAAATATAATATTTCGTTTTTCTCTGAAATATACTATGCACGTGAATAAGGTGAGGATGATTCAAGCGCACAAGCACGTCTATTTCGCGTGGCAAAAACTTAATAACAAAGTCTCTTGGAGCTTTCGACGTTTCTATAACCTTACATGCGAGCGTAGCCTTATGAGCATCATCTTTTCCCGTGTATTCAGTTAAATAAACCTGTTGAACAACACCATGAGAATATTACGTAACAAAATAATAAGTAGGTAAGCGGTTAGACTAGGACGAGCGCTAGGAGCGCCTATTAGGTAATACACCTGACAAATAATTATTCATGATAATATTATTCACCTTGGCATAAGCTCCTTCTCCTAAAAATTTTTGTAATTTATATCCTTTCGAAGACAAAGTAATTTCTTCTGATATAGTAGTTTTCAATTCTGACATGTTAACATAAACATGTGGTAAAACATCGAGCACTGTGCTTTCCACACTCCACCTTTCAACGCACCCTTTCGATTCGCTGGTTGGCTACTCATATTCGAAAGGAACGTATGCATTTTTATGATTTTTTATTATAATTATGTTACTCTAATCACTAGAATTTATATTTACTGTTCTTCATTGTGTTTCATGTCGAAAGGTGTCATTCGTGTCAGTGACGGAGGCAGCTTCCTTCTTATTTTTTCATAAACAGTCTGTCAGATTTAAACTATAGAGGTAGGTGTTACAGAGTACCACCAAAATTATTGTCTCAAGGATTGCGGACTATGCCTGTTGCCTTGGAGTGCCTGGTGGAGTTCCATTATTACCCAAACTGCCAAACATGAACAAAGGGCTATATGATTCCTCTCAGACTTTAACTTCATAGAATCTGCAGCACCAGGCTAGAAAGCTTACAGAAGTATTCGAAGCTGCAGATATATGCTACTTTTAAATTGCTTTTTGTATTGATCTGTACTTAGTCTTTCTACTGGCCTTTTAAATATTATGAACATTATTACATCGCCGTTTATCACATGGCTCAACAATAAAAATGAAGAATTAACAGGGTTTTTATATAAAAATAAACCATATAGTAACAGTTTAAACTTTAATGTATCAACTAACACGGATCGCTTACCAAATAAATAAAAAGTCATGTGGAATGAATTGTCTGCATTACACATTCGTTTAAAAAAATAGGGTATGTAGTTTTGTTACATTTAGGAACATATCTAAATATCTCAACAATCAATTACATTTCTAATTGTTTTTTGTTTAGGAATTCACCAGCTAATGATATCCTCTGCAGGAAAGAGGGTGCAGGAGTTAATAACAACTCATATTTGCCGACATCTGGATGTGGTGGATACCTCTTCTCTTTACGTATTCTTTCTAACATATGTTGCGGTTCGCACTTAGTCTTAGATTTCCAGTCACTGTTCAAAAAGTCTTGAATAACCTTTGGTAATATTTTGAAAGTTTCCTTTGCTTTAGTTTCACTCGGTGTTTGTAATTGCTCTGGCGGATTTTGTGGGACAATAATATCATCAACGTCAAATTGTGTCGTTGGCGTATTATTATCTGTGGAGAAAGCTACTTCATCATTCGATTCATGATTTGTAGCACTACTATTATAGTAGTTATTGATACGTTCTTTCACTATATCACTTAGACTAGACTCATTCTTTGTTTTCTCTCTCTCAGTTCCGTCAATATTGACGTAACCAGTTCTTGTTTCAGTCTTAATTAAAACTTGGTTCTGATCAATTTTTTCAACAGTACCTTCCGTACCACTTTTAGTATCTTCTGATACATTGGGTTCTGCCTCCGATTTAGGAGTTTCAACAGTCTCATTTGCTATATTGACCTTGGCAGAACCTTCAATCGTAGTCATGAATTTTATGTTGTCCTCTTCTTCTAGAATTTGGTACATCCTGTGAACTTCACTTATGTTGATCCTGAAAGTAAATGAATAATGATTGACAAAAAAGTATGTGTTCACAAGTTGACAATAGGGACCGAGGGTTTTACTGCGAAAGTGGCGGGACGCACAAAGAAAACTGCAGACGGAAGATAATTTCTTCAATTTGAGAATTGGGATACACAAGGCAATATTAGGGAAAGCCTATGTCCAAATAATGATAAATCTAATAAATTATAGAAAACGAGCGATCCGGTACCAATAATTTACTAAAGCCTTTATGAATCAAATAAAACAAATGAAAATCCGATCAGTAGTTATTGACTTTATCGCGAACAGGCAGATCCACTATTAATTCTGCATTATATAGTGATGATGAACAAAAATATGTGCTTACCCCTGTCTAGCTTCGTGGCAGCAATAAAGCATCGTTGGATCAATTGGGTGAGCCTCTGTGTTGAAGATATAGCCACCAACATCTACCACACATTCTCCGTTAGGCGTGTTGATAACAGTACCGTGTACGCCCGGATTGTGAATAAAGTTATCTGGGTCAAACAACAGGAACAGATACTTTGTTGTTTCGGCGAGGAAAAATGATTCCATACGATCCTCTTTGCGGTGATCGCGCACATCTTTAATCTGAAACAAACATTTTATAAAGATATAACAAATCTAAGGTAATCTTTGAAAGTTTAGAACGGATTCCGGATTTTTGTCACTTAAGCCTACATTCCAGCCTTGAAGCCGTAAGATAATGAAGAAGAAGTTATTTATAATTTCAGAGGCTCTATAAATAAAACGATTTTCGTAATCAGAACATGACAATGTGAATGAGACAATATCTTTCAACAAAATTTTTATTTTTAGCCTTTCCGCATCTTACCGTTGCATAACCGCAAGGCGTCCTCGCTGAATGCTGTATACTCCTAAGAATATCTTCGCCCATCTGCAGCAGTATTGGATCTCTAGTATCTCTATACAAGTACATTATCGACTCGATAAGTTCCGGACGTAAGGGGTAACTCTCTCTTGAAGAAGATGCCTCGCCCGTGCCGAGGTTGTACACCTCTGGCGTGAACCCGTATTGCCTCCACACGCTGTGATAGTTGTGAATTATACGCATTGCTGTGTCACTTTCACCTGGAATTCGAAATTTTTCAAATATCGAATTTGATTTCAATATTGGAAGTTGTGGCGCCATAGACGTAGCCGGCAATTTATTATACTAAGGGCCAGTTTCACTGGTTACGGATAGCCACTATCTACCGGATAAATTAAAAAATGGAACAGAATTTGTATGAAATTATCTTCCAGATAAACTATCTGGAATTTAGCAGCAACCGCTGAAACTGCCCCGAAATTAGTTTTAACAGGTGATACGATAACTGCGTCGATAGTTTCTAGTATGAGTCTAGCTCTAGTTTTTCTGTATTATTTAATATTAGTTAATTATATTATATTTAATAATAGTATTTTTAAGATATATTGTATGTATATGTTTCTATGGGCCTTGATGCCTGAATTAAATGGAAAAATAAATAAATATATAAAGGAGACATCAAAACATGCAATAATAAATGACGAAAGGGCTTGGACTAGTAAAATCCAAATGATTGATTAAAAAAAATAACTTACCTACAAGGCTAAGGACGCCAGGCCAGTAGGACTCAAGGGACTGGAACACAGGCAATGTAACATGCCCACGCAACATCGTCGCCCATACGAACCAGTCATCTTTCTTTAAGTACTTCTCTATTGCTTGCCTTGCTTCCACAAACATTGACATTAGCTCTGGTCTCTCTAATAGAATAGCACCTATAAGTACAATTAATTTAAAAAAAATATATAGTTATCCAAAAATAACAAGGGAGTTTGTGGATAAGTTACAAGCGCAAGGGTCCAGCAATCATAAGATTAAGAAAAACCAAAACTATAATGTGTACCTCCATGTTTCAGAAGGTAGCACTCACTCAACGTAAAACTTACTCAGCCATGTCAAGATAGACTGAAATCCAAATTCATAGTTAAGAAAAGGCTAAGTAGACAATATGGCAGATGATGATACAGGCAAGGTATGGACAGAATAAGGGACAAACACCTTATAAAGTTTTTTTGCCACAAACCTTTAACCAAATACTCATAATAGGAGTCTACACCGCCTCCGATGCCAGCATCTTGTGCTGTCCATCTGCCTGTCATCACATCAACGTGGTTACCAACTAGTCCTATTGGAGATTTGTGATGATATAATGCTTGCAGAGCATTGTAGGCTATCTGTAAAATAAGTAACACAAAAAGTACAAAGACAACTAAGAACAATTACTGCAGACTTTATATTTTAGTTAAAAATACCTCTTCATATAAAGGATCTCCAGTTAAACGACTTAATGTTCCAAATTCTATTATGAATGTACCAACTCCTGCAGTACATGTGACGCTAGTCTCTCCAGGGGGCACTCCAGACCTCAAGTTTATAGTACCATAAGGCATACCAGTTGTGGTATCAAAAGCGGCAATTAATCTTTGAGCTACATCCTCTGCCAGTCTCAGTAGTGGCCCATTGCAGGGCCAGCCTGGTTCTAATTTCATGCCTGTTCTGAAATAGTAGTATTTAGCTTAGATTATCATGTCTACTAAGTAAAATTAAAAGGTTAATCCTTCTCTGTGTGAGGGAAGGTCTGTGGACAGCAATGGGATGATAGAAAGGCTGAAGATGATGATGAATGTAAAAGGAGTGTACATAACCATACAGTAAGATGGTACTTGGATGGATACTGAACTTACTTATGGGACAACAGATGTGCACTCAACAGTCCTCCAATAATTCTTATATTAGTTTCAAATACTGATACATTAATATCTGCATCAAAGTTCTTCTTCTGTAGTACGATGTCAACAACTCTGTTAAACTCCGTGTAGTTCCCCATTATGGCTAATGTGTCTAGAGCATCTATGAGTGTTAGGGAATAGCTTCCCCAGGTATCCACGCCATCGCAGCTCAGCGGCCGCAACTCGTCGTAAGGATAAGCATATCGTAAGTAACTATCGTAGGCATGCTGGAACATATCTCGTACTTCCTCCCTTTAACATGTAAGTAACATAATATAATATTATCAAGAAACTGTCATACACAGTCATTTTAAAAGTATACTGAAAGAATAGAAAAGTTGTTCAAAAGGGTGGCCTTCCGTACCTGAGTTTCAAGATATCAGACTTTTTGTACACTCGAACACCGTAACATGTATCACAGCCATAGGCGAAAATAAATAATAGTATAATCGGCTTTATCATCGTAATTCTAAAACTTGGTGGATTTTTGATAATAAATATTATTGATCTTTATAGATCTTTTAAATTATTATTTGATAAATTCCGTCTGGCTCTTGCTCTAAGTATTGTAAAAATCTGTTTACGTTTAAGTGTCAATGTCATGTCACATCACACTTGACAACCAGTGCTGCCTATAAAATTTTCTCGTTTCCCCGCGTCAGTGCCGTAAATTCTTCGAAATAAATAATATTTTTAATAAAAAAAAACTGTTTTAATTCTTTATTATTTTATACACTAATAAAGCTTTCACTTCTACACTTTACCCCATTATAAATAGAGGCGAGAGAGAAGTAAGCGAGATTTCTAAGCTAAGGGCAAGATTTAAAAAGAAAAGTTATTTTCACACGTTGCATTTAATAGAGGACTATTGGAATGAGCTATTTAATCATTTAAATTCTTCTAGGATTTATGACTTTTGAAAATAAACGCGTAAAGTTTATTTTGATCTATCAGAGTGATAGTTTTCGTTGTGATATTTACTAAGTTCAGAAGACCTGAATAAAATCTTAAAAAGAAAGTTAATTGGAAGCTACTGATTTCATTTATCCTATTAAGTTACTGATTCAGTGGCAACGCTGCGGCAAACACGATCAGACATCGCCCACTCTCGTAAACACATTAAAATAAAAGAAAGCGTCTTAACACTATCATACGTTCCTAAATTGCTTCCTTTTTAGGACTTAGAAGCGATACCTCTTCCGATTTAAGATACCAATCAGAATCTTAACTCCCTGTATGCTATTTCATTTTACTGAATTTTTGAGTACTGAAACAAGCCCTGAGATGGTGACAATGAGACCAACTCAACAGCATACCCTTTTAAGAATATTATAAAAAAATATCTAGTTATCAAAATCGGTTCATAAAGTTTTGCGAACACATAAAAAAATTATTCTATCTACTAATATTGTTAATTAGATTACTAACAAAAAAATAATACATAAATACTTTTTTTTTAAATGTTTGTGTTTATATGATTATAAATAAATTGAGAACCTCCTCTTTTTTTGGGAAGTCAGTTAAAAACGGTTAAAAACCATAAACTACCTCGGGCTCATGGATTACCGACAGTTTACGCATTTTCATTGGCTCAAATTCAAATAATCATAGACTAGAGAATAACGTAAACTGCAACAGCTGAAACATCTAAAATGTCTGTTGTCCGTTGACGCTTCACTTGCGTTTTGAGGGTGATTTTTAACAAAATCGGTGTTTAAAACTAAATCTACTCACAATTTAACTTTCAAAATGTGCTTTTAGTCCAATAATTTGCACATTTCCGCTTCGGTTGCCGTTATAGCATTCGCTTGACCCGCGTAAAGCTGATCTGGTATTTTGGTAGTGTTTACGGAAACGGGTGCAATGGCTTTTAGAATACACGAAGATCAAGAGAATGCCTCTTTGGGGCTACGAAAAGACAGCGCAGATGTATTTGCAGCAAACCAACGTCGCGCCCTCGGCGACCTCAGTCAATTTGCGTGCAACCAAAGTCGGAAAATAAAACTCGTGAGTATTCTCCGGTAAGCGTTAATTTGTATATTTTGTTCAGTTATCCTCATGTAAAGCTGTTTCTAGCCTGGATTGACGAATGGACCTTGTAAAGTTCAAGATGAGAACAGGACTATGCGCCAAATTAAAAATGAAAAGAACATCGTACCACCCGTGGCGCAATTTCGCGCCTTTAGCGTTTATGAAGACAAGCCAACTGAGGCCGAGGTCAAGAAGCGAGAGCACACCTTTAAGCCTTTTGTTGCTAAAGAAACGAAGAAGGATAACATATTTGTCAGCAATGATAATTCAAAAGCACTGTGTCTTCAAGCTGAGAAGAAACCAGATCGGCTTACAGAACCGCCTTCAGTTCGGTAAGTTGATAGTTTTTACCTGTACTTTATAACCTAATTCTTGACTATTTCCTATAGCCCAAAAATAGGTGCTGGTATGAGTAAGTATTCCAGATGTAAATTATTATTACATATCGGTAAAGTTCAAGTCTTATGATTCTGTAGGTAAATGATCACTAAGGAAAGAGATTATCAGGTTTTAGATCATGGTCTGCTTGCCAGTTCCAGCTGCATATCAAATTTAAACTATTGTCCCATTTTTAGGCCTTTACAAGAAAAGAAAAATGTGGTGGAATCACCTATGTCAGTTGTGGATACCAGTGTGCTCTCTATGTCCATATCTAAGAATGAAAGTCAGATAATTGATGATGAGGATGATGATGCAACCACTGCTCAGACTGACCGTGAGATGTTCTTCCATGTGGTTGAATACCGACAGGACATCTACGAGTACATGAAGGAGATTGAGGTAATTAGTTTTGTTGCTGAGACATTCCCTGTCTAAGGGAAGGAATAAACAAAGAGGCACAACACTTAACTTTTAAGCTGCTATCAGTATTTCTTAAGATAACAATGAATAAAAGAATGTCACAACTCAAAATTAGGTCAAGTTAAAGTAGTTCATCATTTTAGATAACCTTGAATCAAATAAAACTTTGCTAAAAATTATTTGCAATAATGTCCCTTTTTACTTTGTTGTTAAAGTTTGCTGTGCTGGTGCAGTGCATTTATTTGAATTGCAGATATAAACAAATATACTATTATGTACAACATCTGCTTAGCTGTCAATTTTGCTAACGGGGACATTGCTTAGATTGTGATCTTTATATTCTACATCAAACTTGCAATAATGTTGATGAGTAGTAACTTTGGCACATTGCATGGCCTATTAGAATTTAAAACTAAAAACAAGAGCATACTTTATAAAATTTGTAAAGGAAGCTTAAACACCAAATGCCAGTATGAAGCAAACATGTTTAAATGGTCATATCATGTCTTAATTTTGAAGTTCTTGAGCACATGACTATGTTATCTGTTCAGTATATATTATATATAATACTAAGCTTCTTTGAATACTGAACACACATAAAATTTTTAGGCTAAGAATAGAGCAAACCCCCGCTACATGCGCAAGCAGCCAGATATCACACATCTGATGCGCTCCATCCTCATTGACTGGTTGGTTGAAGTCTGTGATGAGTACAACCAGCAGAGTGAGACCTTGCATCTGGCTGTGTCATATGTGGACAGGTTCCTGTCCTACATGAGTGTAGTACGCACTAAACTGCAACTTGTGGGCACCGCTGCAACTTACATTGCTGCGTGAGTATCACTGACTTTATTTGCTGAATATATGTATTTATTAGTACTTAGTAGCATGACATTGTGTGTCCTGTCATCTGAGACCTGTAATAGAAAATGTTTTACAGTTCAAATCGTCTGCCTTGGCCATTAAATATATCCACGGGGTTGACAAATTTTGAATAAGTCTGAATTGCCAAATTTTATTTTTAACTAGCTTCCGCCAGCGGTTTCACCCGCTTTCTGAGGGAAGTACTTTCCATACCCTGATAAAAAGTAGCCTATATGTTATTCTGATGTATAAGCTATATTGTGGTAAAGTTTCATTCAAATCCATGCAGTAGTTTTTACGTGAAAGAGTAACAAACATCCATACATCCATACTTACAAACTTTCGCCTTTATAATAGTAGTAGGATTTAAGAATATTAATAATAAATTAAAGACAATTTTGCTACCAGTTTCTAAATATAGTTTGGGTATTCTCAAGAATTATGTTTTTGGGTGCAAATGATAATTTACGACGTTTAAGTTTTCTTGTATCACTGTATGGTGCAAACCAATTCGTGCTGTCCAAATCTAATTAGAATATATTAAGTTTTGCATCATCTGTGTAAAATTATTTATACTTCTTTTATACTCATCATTTTCTTCATCATGTTTTTGGATGCAAATGAATAGAAAGTTTTTATATTTCATTAAGGAAATTCTTGTTTTGCATACAGGAAATACGAAGAAGTGTATCCACCAGAAGTGTCAGAGTTTGTGTATATCACAGACGACACATACACTAAGCGTGAGGTACTTCGTATGGAACATCTCATCTTGAAGGTTTTGTCTTTCGATCTGTCGACACCGACGTCTCTCGCATTCCTTTCTCATTACTGCATATCCAATGGTCTTTCAAAGAGGACATTCCATCTTGCTGCTGTAAGTACACTTGAGGTTCTTCCTACGCAAATTTTTGATACCTGATGAGTTTGGATTGTTAGCAACAACTGCTATAAAAAATAAATTTCAATTCTGTACATATGGTTTTGGCGTGAGTTATCTTGTATTTTAAATGGTACATTTCTCCAACAGTACCTTGCTGAACTTTGCTTGTTGGAAGCGGATCCTTACCTTCAATACAAGCCGTCGGTAATAGCGGCGAGTGCGTTGGCAACGGCACGCCACTGCCTGTTGTGCTCGCGTTGCACCGAGGAGGCGCAGGCCGACAGCAAGGAGGGCCGCAGCCAGTGCGGCGCCACGGCCTGGCCGGCGGCGCTGGCGGCGTGCTCGGGCTACTCGCTGGCGGACCTGGACGCGTGCCTGCGCGACCTCGCGCGCACGCACTCGCACGCCGCGCTGCAGCCCTACCAGGCGGTGCCCGATAAATACAAGAGCAACAAGTAAGTCCATTCTAATTGTACTATCCTACCCTCTTATTGATTTATTTTAATTTGCTTCTGAACTCATTCAAATATTAAAAAAACTCTAACTAGTAGCAACGACGATACAATGCTTTCAACTTTTGTATGGCATTACTGTGTCATAAAATTTTACGAAACCGTGGCGTCACATGTCCCCATCCTCGACTATTTAAAGCTTTGTATTAGACATACCTGTCCAATATTTTTTGCAAATAAAAGACACATCACTATTATAAGTCAACATTCCTATTGTGACTTATCTAACTGAGGAAACTATGCAGTCACTTTTCACAAGTTAATGAGTTCAGCATATGCCAGTACAATGCATTAAAGTCAATATTAATCTTGTAGGTTCGACGGTGTATCGACGATCGAGCCCAGGCCGATGTTCCCGGTGCCGAAGTACCAACCACCGGCTCCTGCGAACAGCACTCGGCCGGCGGCCGACAATACACGGAGCAGCTAGTAAAATCCCGAATATGATCCATTGCGTTACTTAGAATTAGACGAATTGACCGTGTGTGATCGGATGACGGACCCGAATTAGTGTTAATGCAGCCCTCGTGCTCGAATGTTATTTGCTCAGTGGCTATTTCAATCTCCTTATATGTTTAATATAATAGTTCCCTTGGTCGCTTCACAAAGTACAAACCAACCAAATCATGGCCAGTAGGAAAAATAATGCATTTTTTGTTGTTATATTTGTACGGCCAAAGATGTACATAATCATATAAATACATAAGCAATTCCGCCTTTCCCGCTAGTTGAAAAGGATTTTAGAACGTATTAGATAAGCATTAAATCCTCAATCGGCGAATGAGTGTTAGATAACCGCAGGGGTATTAATTAGGGTTCCAGATAAAAAGAAGCACTGGTCTTTATTTTCATCCAAGTTTACTTCGAATGCTATTTTATATTAAATAATGGCGCCCAGACCGATTATCGGCCACGGCGGTTATTCTCTCTAAGGAGATCAGCCAGCTGCGTAGGACATTATAGTGCACAAGCATTTGCATAGACACAGGTGCACTCACTGTTACCTCATTCTTATATTCCGATTGAAAGGCACTTTCCGATACTCGGGTGTACGCCCATCAACTTCTAAATTCTGGGCTGCTGCGTGTAAGTTAGCGATGAAGGGCCCGTTCCAAGAATCAAACCCAAGACCCCGTGCACGGTAGTCGCTTCGCGACCACTGGACTAACGACGCAGTTATTTTATTTATAACAGCTAATGCTAAGCAGCAGAACACTAAGGTGAGTACTAAACGTTCCTGAGTATTCTCAATTCGAAACTTAAGACTTTTGCTACGTTATTCCTAATTTCTATTGTAAGGAATCGAGTTCATCGAATAAATATGAGAGGTTGGGATCCTGTGTAAGTTGTTATGCTAGTTTTAGATTTAACATTTTCCTATGGAAATAAAAAAAAATACTTCGACTTCTGTTAGCATGCGAGATCTTGTTACTTATTGTGTATTGTGGTTTTATGGTTGCATGACGAGTGGTCCAGACGCATCAAACTCCGATATCCGTTACTCAAATTGCAAAATTAAATAAAAAAAAAATCATTACGATTAATATTTAATTTACTTTTCTCCCAAAGAATCTGACCTCAACAGTTTTTTTTTTATCATTTTGTAAAAGCACTCGCCTAGACCATAATTAATGTACAAATTAATGTATACTTAAGTTGGTATCTATTTTAATTCATAACATTAACCCTTACTGTGTTCATTTTATCTTCGGAGGTCTTCCGCTTTTTTCCAGATTATACAGATTTTTTACTTTTTGCCGCTACTTTCAACGTTTATATTTTTTAGATTAAGTAGGTATACATACCAGGAGGACTAGGCTTCACAGTGAAACAAGATGTCACTCACATATAAATTCTACAGGGTTTAAATATCTATCTCCTATAAATGTAGTTTTACAATGCTTTTCAGTTCGAGACATTTCCTATAGGTACATTAGTGCATAATTGATTCCGATTGATAGCATTTCAGTGCGATGTTTGTTAGTAAATTATTATTTTTGAGATGTAAGGTATGTTTTTAATATTGGATAGTAGTTTTTAATGTAATTTAATATAATAATATAATCGCTATTTTTCTCCAGTTTTGTAAATGGAGGTAAGTTCGAGTACCTTTATTGGTAATTATAGTATTTTAAATAAATTTCATTGTTTTATTTAATACTCATAGATTTCATATGAAGCTCTATGCGCTTCCGAGTCCTCATCCAGGCCCAATGTTGTTTGTTGAAGGAATAGGAAACGTTGTATGTGTATGTTTGCCTTCCAAATTAACCACATGTTCCTCGGTGCGTATTACTGTGTTTATTGGCTGTCATATATAGCTGGTTATATTATCAGTGGTGGAATAAAATGTGTGCTAGACGTGGTACGGTCAAATCTATTTGGAGCACGTCTGCGTCAGCGCAGCGACACGACGCACTGTCGCGCATCGCCCTAGAATGCGCTCCGACGTACTAATACTGTGAGGCTAAATAATTAAAACTAATGCGTGCTTTTGAATTCGTATATTTTATCTTAAGAAAATAAATTTTCCTTAATGTTTAAAAATCTTGAAGTGCGAGGTCATTTAGAATTATTAAGAATTATTTGTACTGTTGACTTGTTGATGAACTATTTCGGTGGTTCTAACAGTTGTGCTTCTCCTGTGTGTACACATTGCCCAATCCTTTTTTCGTTGAATTCGGACCTGAAACAAAAACACCGTTAAATTAATACACGCTTAAAGAATTTGCTATTACTCTTGCGTAACGAACTATCCTTTTGTGATATAAAAAGTTTCTCTGCATATAGGCAATGCTAATTGCGGTTTGTAGCAGCCATATTTGAATTTACCTACGGCTTGTGCGCGTGCGCATGGCATTCTAAACGTTCCCCAGCTGCAGATATTATTCGCGGGCAACCGTGTCGTAAAATCTTGCGGATATAAAACACTCCGTGAACGGTAGTCGAATTACCAGTACGAATTAATTAGAGAAATATTTATTTGGTTTTAACATATTGTTATCGTACCGATTAGGAGCACACCTGGCTGTGTAGCTATCTGCGGTAAATAATTATTCACGTTTATTTTTAAGATTTGGTCCATACTATATAAACAGTAAAGGTGGCAAGTAACAAGAAACGTGCGGAAAACGTATACATGCTGCCCCGTATTTCCAGGAAGCTTCCAACTAAACAACTCGCTAATATTCTCATTTCAATTTGATTTAACCTTCAAACGCTCGCCAATTCTTCGTTCCGTCTGATGCGCGAGACTAACAATTTAAATCATATTTGAAAATGAGTAGTTGTTTGTGAGGCGAAAGACACGGTGAATAAACATAATAAATCATGTGCCATTCAGTCTGTGTCGCGAGCTTGCGACGAGATATTTGTAGCGCGATAAGAGCAACGTAGAGGACTTACACACCCTTTTGTTTTTGTTGTCATAAATATAGACACGTGTTTTATTATGCCATTTATATACCATTTTTTTAAATACCGTTTCTTTTATTTAGGGACGCTACAACACGGAAATATCGTAACGTTTTATTGGTCATGACTTCCTCCCACTAGGTAGTAGGTACTCTGCTTGCTATAGTATATTGATCTTGTCGTTATTATATACGAACGTGTCCAGAACGTTAATAAACTTGTACGCATCTATGATGTTATGCATCCCGCATACAGCCATAACACCTTGAATTAAAGTTTAATTTACTTGCCTTCAAGCTGAAGGCTACAAGCAACCTTCAAAAGTAGACCTCTGTAACTCAATAAGTGTATATCAAGTCCTTGGCTTAGTTACATCTACCCCTTTCGATTAGTTCCAATCTTTCTAGTTTCATAATTCCTTTTTCAATACCTACTGAATTTTGACAAACTTTTTCAATAAATATATAGGTAGGTTCTATTCGGCTATATTTTTCACATTTCCGTTTAATCGTCGCCATTGGTATCATGGCCATAAAGCTGTTCTGATAAATACGGAAGGTTCCATTGCGATAAAATAACTTTATGTTCGATGTATCCAAAATATTCAATTATAGGAATTTTTCGATGACAATACATAGTGTTATTGACATCGTGGTCGTGCATGTTAAAGAATAACCACCATAACAAGCCTACGAGCCACTTCCGGAGCCCCGAAAGGAAAGGAAATTCACTCGCAAATTTGCCATTCCGTGCACGATCGTGACATTGTCCCGAGTGCTCCACTGTTCCCATGCTATCTGGTTATTAATATCCAACCATGCATCACATTTCACGCTTCTGTTTGATCATAGAATGTAGGTAAATACCATTATCACTTTTTTAATAAGCAATTAAAAGATAAAAAAAATAAGTTTTTTTGACAGGAAGTTTTTTGCTCTTCTTTTTTGATGTTGTCATAACAAGTTCCTCCGTGTTTCCAAACGCATGTTATGGAAAATCAGAAGCCAGAAAGTCTGGCGACC
Source organism: Heliothis peltigera (assembly GCA_958496145.1). Classification (NCBI taxonomy): domain Eukaryota; kingdom Metazoa; phylum Arthropoda; class Insecta; order Lepidoptera; family Noctuidae; genus Heliothis; species Heliothis peltigera. The sequence goes on from OY292327.1 coordinate 4,283,538, forward strand.
GTCGTACAGACCAGATAGTTTGCATTCGGTTTGTCTAGAAGCCACGGGACCACAACATAGTTACCAAAAGCTTAGGCAGATGATATGTATGTAGATTTAACGGTACTACGCAGTACGCACCTTCTGCTCTGCTCTGGAGTTAATTCGGTTCGCTTCGTCTATTGATGTTATATTTATGATAGATGTATAAAACAGATAGCTCGGAATCTGATGAAATCTATTTATTGACTGCGCAAACATCGTGTGAAAGGAAGCTTTTGGGCCATTTCCTGGCGCAGAGTGAAATGAGGCCGGGCGTGCCGTGACGCATGTTTTTACCTCTACGTCCGTTTATAATTATGAGTTTTTTTTTTTATAATGGGAGATCTATAAGTTTTAATAATGAAACCCTGATGCCAAACGCTCTATGTGCCGCTGAGGTCTTTCAAAATATTGATTAACGATGGACGAATATCGATGAATAGTAGAATCCTGGCTTTTTTTTATCTAAGGCAAAGGTTTCGATACGAAACAGCAACAAATGAAGGAGCCATCCTTTATTAAACTTTAAACGCTTCTTGAGTGTACCTAACTTATAGTCCTGTTGACTATTGAAATGTAGAGACTAAAACATTTCCTAGTTAAGACCTTTCAAAACAAGGAAACGATAAAATTTAACTAGTTGCTAGTGGTTTCTGTTTAATCTGCTACATAGTCGATTTCAACAGAATGGGAATGTTCCATTGTAGTTTTAATTACTCACGTAGTTAACATTTCCTATGTAGAACCTAGACTTTAAAATGGAGTCATTAAATCTTAATCTTCCTGGTCCAAAAGCGTCGAAATTTAGTATCGTCCAAGTAGGATTCCATATCGTCAGTTTGATAGAATGGTGATGTATCTAAAAAAGATAGGTATTATATAGATAGGTATATTTTATTTCCTTATAGCATATGGATTTAGAATAAGAATAAAAGGAAAACTAGTCTGAAAAATACTTTAATACACACTATTTTATTCAATCTAAGTATTTGACTTCTAAATAAAAAAAATAGGTTTCGAATATACTGTTTCAAAAACGAATCATTATTATGCCTAGGTATGAAGTATTGTTGTTCAAGTAAATGTCTCCTAACACAGTCTGTTAGTAAGAAATCCCAAACAACAATAATGATTTAACCGTGATCACGATATTCCTAACGTGACTTGACTTTAAATTCTAAACGTTTCCATTGTAATAAAGCTGCTAACGATTTTTTTATTAGTTGATGTTAAATACTTCATTTATGTTTCTATTTAATGAATTTGTTATATACCCAATTTAAATGCAAATAATCGAATTCTAGAATGTTCCTAAAAGTGGTAGAAAATAGTTAAGTTTATAAAATACTAGCGTGAATAAACCAGCTACTATATTTTTTCTTAATTACATTGGAAACGTGAATTACACCGAAACGAATCGTATCTCGGACCAAGTTAGGCCACACCGCTGATCCCTTATCCCACGACGCGAGCGCACCCTATAGAATACCTAATAGGTTGGCTATCGAGTTCAATGCACAAGGTTGCTGCTACCACTAGCCCGCATCTTTATTCTACTAGTTCGTCGGTAGATGCGTGTCGAAATTCTTAGATGAAGCGCTGAGCTGCATCGTTCAATAGTTTTTGCGGTGTCTCTGGGTATCTCGCGTTTCTGGCAATTTCGTGCTAGTCAAGCTAAAAATAGATGTTGTTTGTAGGAAAAAGCTATCGGATAGAATGGATCGTGACATGCCGCAAACTAAAGTGAATCAAATTTTTGCAGAAACCATTTGTTACGCTCTTTTCGCCATGCTATTTTTTTAACATTTGTCTAGAATTCCCTCAGCGACCGTCTCTCAAATTATAATTTAAAAAATTAAATAACTGTTCAAGACCATAATAAATTAACTATCGAAAGGGCTCTTTAATATTTATTGTTGTCAAAAATCAGTATAAGCAGGAAGTGTGGGCCTTCCCGGCGGCTCGAGTGAAGCCCTGGGGCGGAAGCAGCGGCGGTCGCCTCGGCGACAAGCTTGCATTACAAATAACCCCCTAATGAACACACGTGCGTTAGTTACTGCCAGATTGGGTCGATTACCTGCCTTCCGAAGCGGCCAAGATAATTCTAGTTGGCATTGCACTTTTACCGCCTCTTTATATATCTAGTTATAGCGTTCTGTTTGAAGCCTGTAAAACTACTCCGTTACGAAACAGTACGTCAGAAAGTCACACGCAAAATATACATGTATTAATTTGGTCATTAATTGCGTATATAACGGAAATTACGGTTGTTCAAATAATAACAAATAGAGAAATTAAGAAGGAGTTGGCAATTTTGTATTCAGCTCTAATGTTCAGAAAGACATCTGGACATAAGAATGTTGCTACGGTGGCGAGGACGCAAAGGGCGAGGCCAATAAAAAATACATATACTTGATGCTTTTACGCAAAGAAAATACCTCGTTAATGTAAACAAAAAGAAACGTTTGTTTATGAAAGGGTCCCCAGGTGCACGCGTTGCTTGTACGGTCGACCTTTAAACATTGGTTTTCATGTTATTTACATTATTGAAATAACACTAGATTTGTTGTTAGATATCTAGAGTAGGGTTAAATATCCTTTTTGTCACTTTCTAAATGGGTTTGTTTATTTATAACTCCACGTTTCACTTGAGTTGAAAGACACTCCATTGCAATTTGGAAAGCGTCCATTGCAACACTAATACCGTTGTCGAGGGTATCAAGTACAGAATGAATAAATGTATCGACAGAGCCATTAAAATTTGATCGACATCGAGCACACGTACGTGACGGCATCCCGTGGCCTCCATGCAGCATGTCGTGGATCCATAACAACAATTAGGAACAAGGCTCATGGATACTGACCGGCAATTATAGGGCAGCACTTGTTTAGCTTGGTTTGTGATATAGCATCTAGCTTCTGTGTTAGTAACAATAACTATAAACTAGTTAAGTTACTACCTACAAATAAGTATAATCCAGCAAGCAAAATCGCTAAATGTCTCTTTCGATCATGAAAGTTGTGCTTCTAGTTTTATTGTATAGGCAAATCCATTTTTTCTATGGAACAAGACCCTAACCTACGTGTTTTGCGGAATTTTGTATTGATGTTATCAGATTCTTCATTTAGGGAGTAAATATTTAGGGAGTAAATATAAGGCAACAGATTTGACCTCGAGGACGTCCCGATCAAAAATAAATAATATGCTGGCGCCATTGCCAGACAGACGCAAGCGCAGCCCACGCCCACGTAAGACCGTATTTTAAACTTGACTGGAATGGCGCCAGACGCCGCACCGAGGATCCCACTCTCTCGACCTGCACGTTAATAAGAGTTATGACCGCGTAAATATTCCTTATTCGGGAACGCTTTTGTTCTCCCAGAATCACGCAGTTAATTTGTAACCAAAATAACAGAAGCTTTTTAATTACTCGAGTCGAACGCTTCTGCCGCTATTCTAATAAAGAATACAGACAACAATTAGCACGTACCAAGTAACGCCTCTTTGCCTAAGTTGTGTATGTTGCAGTAGATATGGTGGTCTGCGGCCACGACCGGCTCTGCTGTCGTTTCACCTCCAGCCTCCATTAGTTTTAATTTCGCCGTCAAATCTTGTACATCTGTAAAATTATTAAACACTTTTACAAATCGATTCGTGCTATTAACGCGAACGTGTACTTAATAAAGTACGTTATTATCGGGTACCCACTTCATGAACCAATCGTATCACGGTCAACGTCATTAAGGTGGGCAGTTAATGAAAGTAACTGAATCTATATTACAGTTCTAATTTTGGAATAGTCGAATGCAACCAAAACCGTTAGCTATTGTTACGCGTGCGGTCCGCTACGCGGGTCAAAATTAGTAGCGCACATGTTCAAACAAACTGGTATTGTTTACATGGGAGCGGTGCGCGCGCGCTGCTACAGAATTGGGTCTACGCCTACGCCTGCAAGCTTTTATGACTTTTACATAGGTAGACAGATTTATTATTTTGATTGAATACGTCCACTCCACTGCTGGATTAAATTAAAAAATCTTGTCGATTTCGCCAAATTAACTTATTCAAAGAGAGAAGATTATTTTAAAAATCTTGCGGTACCTCCCAACAGGTGCACTTATCAGTTAACAGTTTTAGTATTTATCTCTAGGTAGACTATAAGTACCATACGACAGCCTAAGACGTAATGTACCAAGATACACACGAGTCGTTTCGTATGTTTATATAGTTGCATAAACATAAATAAGTTCCTATTCCTGCCTGCATAATTTCCACCAACAAGAACCAAACTTTAAATAAATAATTCGCATAATGTAAACACGTTAGACATGGTATAAGTTGTGGTTTATTTATTCAGGATGAACGATCAGCTCGCGCGACCTCCGTGTAATGTCGTTTTTATTATCCAGACGGCGATGACGTCTTACGAATATCAACAATAATATAACGAACTTTGTGGGTCGTCTAGTATTAGTTTCGTTTCCAATACAGTGGCGAGCAGGCCAATAAAATCATGTCCGACAACAATAAAAGCTTTGTTGTGGCGTTTACACATTACATAGAAAATAATAAGGCGTAAATAAATGGGTGTAGCAAATAAACAGGGAGCCAAGTTCGTCTTAGTACCACCGCCATTATAGCAGTTTCACTTTTAGGCTAAGATTCTGCTTACTAAGCAAGACTATGATGTAGTCACATTCCCAATATGTATCCCAATTAGAACTCAAACCATGCTAGGTCCCCATGACATACTGTAGACATTCTCTCCGAACCAAGCCCGTAGGATAGGGTAATTAAATCGCGCGCATCTACGTGTCCAAAAGCGAATATCAAATCTTCATTTTATGAAGCATGATGATATCATATCGTTGCCAGTGACCTGAGGACACTGGCGACCTCCGGATTGCGGAATAGCCATCCCACTGTCTAGTATGCATTATTGTAATGGTCTAGACGTGACGAATAATGTTTATGCTAACAACTGGTCTCGTCGCGATGTGATGTCAGCATTTAAAATGGTAAATGTAACTAGTGGTATCGTACCTGACTTAAGCGCTCGCTTGATAACCCTCCACTGCCTGGCATGGTACAGCGACATCACCAGCACCACGAGGAAGAACACAATACAGCCACTCGCAGCCACGCTAAGGCTGGTCGTCTGCAGGTCCCACGACACATCGTTACTAGACGTCACTTCACTATCGTAGTCCACATACTCGTACTCGTCATCACTGGATAGTAGTTCACTGGTTTCATTGTTTTTTTTAACCACCTGTTTCGGTGTATTGAAGGGAGAGATTTGGGCCTCGTACAACGACTGGCAGATAGTGTCCCTGTGGATTTCGCAGGGGTATCTGACGACTAGTCTCTTGGCGGGGTCGCATCTGGTGCAGGGCACACAGGTGCCGCGCTGCCGGTCCCACCAGCTCAGCCCGCGCTCGCAGGCGCCGCTCCCCGCCACAGACCCAAGTGCCAGTGTAGCGACCAGCAAACACAACTTGGGTATATCTCCTCGCATTACCTGTAACGTGTAATGAGTATGAACATGATGGACATGTAGTACATACCTATATGAACAGAGGATATATTGCCTCCATGCAATCTATGAGTCGTTTATAAAGGGAATGAATTTTGTGTTATGTTACGCTCAATATCCTTGCACTAGAATAGAATGCTGCCATTACGAACCTTAAAGAAGCGATGTCCATTATAAAAACAGTTAATTTTCAAACAGATAAAAAATACGATGCTTATGTAAGAAGCTATCTTTTCTACCAGTATTCATTTTTATTAAGTTTGCCTAATGATTAAAACTACAAATTAAATAAACGAGCATTATTGTTGTCATTACCTCCTTCCTACTCATGTATGCTGCCTAAGTATTCATGAAGGACCACATCTCAGAACGGAATAATTATGATCGTTTAGAAAGCTCACTTTCACCAGTGTCACTGTTGAATGATTTGTGGTGACGATTTGTATTAAACTTTTGTGTTAAATCCATTAACACTGGTTTATCACTCACACACTCACAGTCGCTGTTTTTGATAATATAAGCTAATAAGAGTCGGGGCACACGGTGCGTTGTGGCCTGGCCGCGATCGCAGTGCGTTCTGCGCTGCGCGGGAGACGCGGCATCACACTCAACTGTTTTGAGCGGTCCCCTACCTATCCCTCCTCCCACGCAGGATGCGCACGCGTTACCCGGCGATACAATCGTACGGTAGATCTATTCCAAGTTGCTTTTGAGGATTTAACTATTTGTCTGTCTATGATAGCTGGAGCGCACTTCGATCGGCTTCTTAGATTTAATATGGTCGAAATAAACCGATTCTTCATAGTACATACATTTTTTTAAAAATCCATATATATGGAATTAATTTAAACCTGTATTCTGTAATAAAGGCGTCTGAAGTGTTGGTAGTTAACCTATCGCCATAAACAGATTTTGATTCCGAACATTGAGATAATTGTTATTGGAGATAAAAGCACTGCCCAATCCAAGAATTCAAACCACCTTCTCATGCTAAGGAGTCGCACTTGCAACGAATTGAACTACTATACTAGTTCTGGACAATTCAAGTAAATAATGATTTTTAAACAGTAGTTACCTAACAGGTATCATAATCTAAGTCATTATGAAGCTAACAATGCGATCGTTTTATAATTTTTATAATGGATTCAGAGCAATGATCTAAGTTTTTGCTATAGCTTTCCGAAGCCCATTCGACAGATGTCATAAAATATTATAGCCTGACAGATTATTCTTGTGTTATAGTGTGTGATCGTTGTGTTTTATTTTTATATGTATACGTCCGATACATCCTATGTTTTATTCTCAGGATGTTAAAGTAGCACCGTCGTAAAAATAAGTACCTTACCTGCGATGTTTTTGCTGTGGGCGTTACTAGGCATATGGCTACATGCACTGCTTTCACCCTACATTAAAACTATAATGGGTGATACAACCTTTCGGCTTGCTACATGCCGCTGGAGCTCCGCATCCATCGCTGCCAATACGGCGAATACCTTGACCACCAGTCATCTCCCGCAGTCAGAGTCGCTTGGCATGGTACCTACGCCAGTGTTATTCACATTATCCGTAGTGCTCTTGTGAATCTAGAAGCTAATTACAGATTCGAGCGGTTTGGTGCTGAAGCATTGGGATTGTTTAAAGAAATAAGTAAGTTATCAATACATGTGAAAGTTTCGACATGAAAAGAATATATTTATCAAAGCAATAAAAACTCATTTCAAATCTTTCTGTCCTGTTCCCAAGTTATTTAGGGTCGGCGCAATATGTTTTTCGCTTCCAGTCGTCTCTGTTGAACGTTATGCTACTATCCACTCCCTTTTTAATTATGTCGTCTTCAAATACTTTCAACTACTTTGGGTTTCTGCGTAAAACATAACTTGCCTTCAGCAACGTCAATGAAATCAATGTGTCATCTGTCATCAATCATTATGTGACGGTCAAGTTTGAAGTTTTGTTCCAATTCTAAAACCCTAAATTAGGCCTAGATTAGCATTAACTTTATCTGCTACTCTATCTAAAAACCCTTAAATAGAGGGAAAGACAGGATATACCAAAAATAATAATCTTTATTTACCGACCCGTCAAATTTTATTTAATGAGACTGCTTCGAATTCCGAATCATCTTGTCACGGCGTGAATTCGTAAAATTTTAGATTAACATTTAAGTTTTTTTTTTGTAAAGTGAGTGATGTTATATTAAACAAATAGGATATTTAGTGGAGGTAGGATCCACGAATTCTGATAGTCTGTTGTGAATAATAAAATACGATTTTATTTAAGCAATAAATATGAGCGCAAGTAATGCTAGAAGACGAAATTCTCGTGTGCGAAACATTCAAGGTGATATTCAAGACCCCTATATTTCCTCTACGGTCCATATCCCTCACCACACCATCACTAAACCAAGAATAAGAAACATAAGACCCGATTGTATTGGATTGTTTCATCCTCTATCAAGTACCTACCCCTCATGTTCCTTTGTTGTTTATTAAGGTGTTGTAATGCGTAGCTAGCTATTTGTATTTATGAATTTCCTATTCCTTTATGAATTACCATTTATTGTGTATTTTTTGAATTTTATGTCATAATTATGGATTTTACAAGAACCAAACTAATATTTCAGGCTCCACAGCTAATGTGACATCTACTGCTGAAGATTTATCAACATCTAAAGCTTTAGTTCTAGTTGCCATAATATTTGTATCGTCACTGCTGGCTTTGGGACTGTTATACAGACAATTCCCAGATTTAGAAGAGTGAGTAACAGCCAATATTTTTAATAATCAATTTAATCGAGATAAATATTGAAGACAATATATATTGTGTCAGCTTAATACTGTGTTGATTATGGGATTTTCTTTTTCCAGGCACGAGAAACAACATTTGCACTTACCATGGGACCTTGAAGATGCTAAACACTTAGGTTTAGTACTAGACCGATATAAGGAAAAATATTTTTATGAAGTTTTGTTTGGAGTCTTCTTAGTTTACATTTTGTATCCTTTACACATTTTCTGCTATTATTTTCAGGCATCATCTGAATTTTGCAAAATGTTATGCACAACAATTTCTGGATTTCTTTAACTAATTTTTTTCAGTTTGCAAACATTTGCAATACCTGGATCTATTTTTCTAAGTATTCTTTCAGGGTTCTTGTTCCCATTTTATTTAGCACTACTTTTAGTTTGCTGCTGTTCAGCCATTGGTGCAAGTTTATGTTTCTTCCTGTCAAATCTGCTTGGAAAGAAACTAGTGAAGAAGTTTTTCCCAGAGAAGGCTGCACAATGGTCCAAAGCGGTCACAAAGCACAGAAATAATTTGCTCAACTATATAATTTTTATGAGAGTGACACCTTTTTTACCAAACTGGTTTATTAATATGTCAGCACCTGTCATTGGAGTGCCATTAGTACCATTTGCTTTAGGAACATTCATTGGTGAGTTGATAACTATCTACTTGATAAACACAAACATTTATTTTTAGAATACACATCTATTATTTTATAGCAAGTTGTTATAAATAAACAGTTTCCAGCTAGAGATAATAGATCTAGTACTATTTATGTTGATCAGCCTTGCCTATGTTATCTGCTTTGAAATTTATGAAAGAATTTATAATGATACCATAAAGGAAATAAATAGACTTGAGATAAGGGTAATATAACAATAGTAGTAAAACTAGTAACACAGTAAAATTATAGCACATAAATGCAAAAAAATAACCTTTTAACACAAAGTTTCTGTTCCAGGTGTAGCACCACCATCTTTTGTGGCTATTCAGGCTGGACAAACTCTACACACATTGACATCCACAAGTGATGCCTGGTCATGGACTTCCGTCACAGTCCTCAGTGTATTTGCACTTGTCTCATTAGTACCAGTATTCCTCAAAGAAAAGTTGAAAGAAAAGTTTGAATGAAAGCATTTAGTTGATTTTTAGTTAATTTTATTTATTTTTTTTAATTAATAAATTGGTGTTTTGTACATTCCACTCTTGTCTTTTATTTTTATTCTGAAGTCATTGTCAGCAGTATGATCCAACATGTGCAATGAATGTGTTGTTTCCCATTGATTGCTGGACTTTGGGTCTCCAGTACCACCAGTTGTACCACACTGAAATAGAAATAAAATACATGTTTATTTGAACTTTCAAGTATCTACGCCTTTTAGAATAATGTTAGTTCAACTTACACAAGTAAGTTTCTTTCAGGTCAACTTTTAATGATTTGCACTGGTGTTTACATTCTTCAGCTGGTACTAAATGTATTTCTCTAGATCCACTTAAGGCTAATAGAAATGAGAAACTGCATTCCGTGTCAGGTATACTGAATGTATTCTGGCTTGTGTCAATGATTAGAAATCTTTCAGTGCTTTGTCCGAACTTGGGCACAACTTTTGGTCTAGGAATAATTTGCCGTAACACCTTGGCTACATTCATGTTATTGAATTTCCTGAAATTATATTAGAATTAAAACTATTCTTAACTGTAAGAACACAGGATGTATCATAAAAATAAGGTTTAAAAAGTATTGTGAAATAACTTTATCGATACAATATTTAATTATTTTCTAACATACCAGATATAAAAACTCTTGTCTCCTACTGGTCCATCAATAAACAAGTCATGGGGGCTAATGTAATATTTATTATTAGTTAAGATCTTTGGAGATTCTTTGTTAAATGTTTCTCTATTCCTAAGATACATTGTCTTTAGTGCTTCCATATTAATTACTGGCTGGTCAGTCTGAAAGAAAATAGCCATTATTAAACCCTTCTTAACCCTTAATTCGATAACGTGCAATATACTGAACATCAACTTAAAAAAAATATACAACCATTATTTAAAACTATATGTTATTTATTTTTATGTCATTCGTTTCTTTGTAAACTAATATAACGTATGAAAAATTGCGCTTACGATGCGCGTGCGCATTGCTGGTTAGTCGCCGTCGACATGTCTGGAAGGAAACACATGCCGCGGCCGCTCTCGGTGAGTCCCGATTTATTTGTTATTTTACTTTGCAATGATTACTCATCTTTTCTCAATATATTTTATAAAACCTATGTATATGTATACACAACCTAAAATTATAATAGCTGTTATAGATTTATCGTAATTTTGAATGAAATTAGCATGTCCAGTATATTTCCCATTGCCAAAAAGGTACTGTTTTAGTACGATTTTGGGATGTGTAGTATAGTGGACACTGCCAAATAGTTAGAAAAGTAACTGATTATATTTTTATAAAAAAAGATGCGTATTTAGTAATTATGTGTAATGTTTTTTTCTCACAATTTGTATTATTTGCAGTTCTCCAAACAAACATCACGTGCCTCAAAGTTATTAGCTCTAGTATCGCCAATTTACGCTTCATCAGACGTAGAAACTCAATCAAGTTCGGATGAAGAGGATGAAGGGATGAAGGTTCGGATAATAAACACATGCCGCCAGGATAGTGAAGAGTTGTCCTCTGAAGCACCATCTATAGCATCGTTATTAGAAAACTTGAATATTTCTGAAGACGATGAAGAAAGGCATAATACTTCTGATGAAAAGATGACGAGATAAAATGAAAAGATACGTAACAATTATTATTCTGAATTTCAGATAAAATTAAACAACTATAATACTATAATCAGTCAACATACTTAGAAACTTTCACTTACTATGATAATCATAAAAACCAATTTCTTTTACGTACTAAACACAGTCTTTGGTTGCACTTAACGCAATACACATCAGTCTTATTCTTGATTTATTATATGCATAGATATAAACTTTGCAGCGACCGTATGACTCTCCAAAACTAGGGAAATGGCCAATACGGACACTGTCATCTGTTCGACAGTTGTTATTTACAGATATACGAGATCTACTTTAGTTCTGTAACTTTCTTGCTAATTGACATGGTTACTTTATCACAGAGATTGTAGTAATCGGGCAGTGAAGCACATGCCTATAAAGTCTTTTGGGTTCCAATTAGCAAGAGAGTTACAGAACAAAGACAGATCTCGTATATATGTAAACAACAACTGTCGAACAGATGACAGTGTATTGGCCATTTCCCTAGTTCTGGAGAGTCATAATGTCACTGCAAACTATATATCAAGAATAAGACTGATGTGTATTGTGTAAAGTGCAACCAAAGACTGTGTTTAATATGTAAAAGAAATAGTTTTTTATGATTATCATATTTAGTGAAAGTTTCTAAGTATGTTGACTGATTATAGTTTTAAAGTTTTTTAATTTTATCTGAAATTCAGAATAATAATTGTTGCGTATCTTTTCATTCAGGCAGATTATATTGTTGGTCTCACTTACAATAAGTAAAATGTTCCTCATTATAATCATAAAACATAAATATTTCGTAATACAATATAAAACATGTCATGTTTTTGCGTTTCTTTATATTCTATTTTATCACTTGCACAAAATTGAAATAAGTCCTGAAAAGTAATAATTCGGCAATGTGTATTATACAGCACATCAAAATTATGGACAACTTTATGGCAAACCTGGCAAGGTCCAGTATACTGGACATGCATTTTCAGGAAATGAGGTAATACCAGATTTTTTTAATTATTTTTTCATGTCCTAACAACTCCTAGTGAAGCCAAAAATGTGAAAAGAAACAAAAGTTTATAAAAAAAATCCTCTTGTCGAATTAAGGGTTAATAACAATGAGTTAAGTATAATATATTTTAAATTAAGAATGTTAGCATAGCTTCTGACCTCATAAATAAACGGTACAGTTTGTTGCTGGCTGACAGGATTTGGATCATTAACCTCTCTGACATTATTGACCGTACTACAAGGCCAGCAGTCCATGTCCACAACAGAAAAGTACGGATTTTGGATCAAACATGTTTCATGGTAATAATCTGAAAAGAAATCTTTTCAAGTTAGGAAACTGACCAAATGTGACTAACTTCTACAAATTCATATTAGAACTTATTACCACTTAGAAAAGGGAATAATGATATGAACGGAATCGATATTTTTCTTAACAGTTTCAAACCAGGATAAATATACTCTTGTAAATTGCAAACAATACTGCTGTAAATAGACTTATAGTTGTATACTACACACACTCCTATAACAATTACTAGTAATGCAATTCTAAATTTGGTTACAGCTCGCCGTGGGGTGTTATTCTCCGGGCATCCAGTTTTCTCTAGTGATTTAAGAGAGTTAAAATACATTCTTTTAAATTCCTCTTCGGTCATGCCAGCATCGGTACACTGTTTCTTGAGATTTTTTATGGAGTTCGAATATTCTTGTATGATTTCTTGGTTCGACATGACTGTAAGATAATCATTAATGCTACATAAAATATAAGATTAAAGATAATCTTAATGTTTCAGTCGTAAAATGCTGAATAAAACTGCGTTGCATTCAATAGATCCACGACAGCAACAGCTGACTTCTATGCTGTCATCACATCAATCAATGTCTTTCTGACACTTGTAAAAAAGTTGCCAGTGTTTTTGCTTTATAAATTGTGGATCATGCGGGAGTCCATTGATAAAGGATTCTGAAGATTTACCTCTTAATTATGTAATATGACTTAAGCTCCAGCACAACTGTCTCAAAAGAGCTTTCTTCTGCTTTTTTCTTTTTGCTTCTTCTCTATTCTGCTGCGATACTCCAAGCTTTACAGTACATAGATCTGGCACGCATTGGGCGCTCGTATTATTGTTCAATATTATTGATCGTTTAGTTGACAGGTGCCTTTCAATCTTATTGTAGCTACTTAGCTACTCGTACATCATCATCTCCCGAGCCTTTTCCCAACTATGTTGGGGTCGGCTTCCAGTCTAACCGGATTCAGCTGAGTACCAGTGTTTTACAAGGAGCGACTGCCTATCTGACCTCCTCAACCCAGTTACCCGGGCAACCCAATACCCCTTGGTTAGACTGGCGTCAGACTTACTGGCTTCTGACTACCCGTAACGACTGCCAAGGATGTTCAATGACAGCCGGGACCTACAGTTTAACGTGCCATCCGAAACACAGACATTGGTGTCCAAGATATACTTAGCTACTCGTACAATGATTATTTATTGTACATCTAGCGGTCGCCTTACGTAGTAGTGTGGTAGTAGCTTTAACTTAGAGTTACTTTGGTTTACAAAATAATTATATTAGTTCTTCCTAACTTAACGTAGCTAGAAAGGATAGTAGGTACCAATATTAATATTAATGATCTTAAATTCGCGTCATCCAATATCTGGACGCAACTAGTCTTATATCGTACATTATCACGTGCCGCAATCAAGTGGCAAGTTGATAATAACTTATGAGTAAATGACAAAATTTACGCATTGTATTTCATAACCGACTTCTTATCATACATAGTTCGGGAAGTTCAGTCGTTCGTCTACCGACCCTTAAATAGAGAGTACATGAGTACGAGAGTAAATGACGGTTTCATTAAGTCTGAGTTCAACTTAGTCTAAGTCCTTATCTGAAAACCGCAACTTGATCTATAAAAGGCTGCTTATTGAGCATCCATGCAGTTCTGATTGCAGCTCAAAAAGTAAACTATACTACGTTAGAAATAAAAACAATTAGAAGCTAATATTGGCTTCTTTCACTGAGTCGATAAGATAAGACAAAGTAACTACGTGTTGAGGCCTTCTGATAACACGGCTGATGTATAGAATGCTGTCAATACGACGATATGCTCTCTTACGACTACAAGTTTTAAAATAAACAACATATTTTTTTCATTTCAAAACATTGTTAGCGCGGTTACAAGTTTCGTGGTGTTCGTGACACAGTATTGCTGAATGATGTGGTATAATGACTGTAAAGTCTAGTGCAATTTCACATGGATAATGTCATTAAAATTCGGAAAATGCAGGAAAAAGGTGAATAGATGGAATTTGATGCAAGAGCGCATGGCGCGACGTGGCGCTGGCCTCTACTGCTATCGGTCGTGTTATTGAACGTAAGTTTGTGAAACTTAGCAAATATTTATTTAAATTTCTGAAATAATATTTGCAAAAAACATTTTATTTGATATAATATTGGCGTTATCGGTTATGTAACATATTAAGAAGATTATTATATATTTTTCAATGATTTACCTAGCTTATGGAAGTTTACCATGATAACCCTAGGCAACCTTAAGTTCATTGGTTTCAACAAGTGTCCATGAATTCATATCAATGCTATTGTGACGTCACTCACTATCGTGAGTGAGAAAACACTCAGGTTACAGATGTACAGGTGTGTGATAAGGAATTGCGTGATTTGTTCGGCTCGTCACGCGACTAAAGAACTAGACGTGTAATTAGAAGAGCTCTATTGCGATTTATTTATTAACACTGGCGCGCTTGTATTCTGTGTAATTTATTACATAGAAGTAGCCTTAATAGAAAACCTCTAGAAAAGGGAATCGCATTATTTTTGACTAGTTCTAGGTTTTTTTTACTACGTCAATTGAGCGACTTGTATTTATTTATTATGACCGTTTTCTAGTTTACGAAATCATAGATTTTTTGATAATGTATTATTTTTTAACTTAAATTGTTAAACATGGCTACAGCTAAATTGGTTTCCCAATTAGTCGTATAATAGGTAGGTACATATTTCAATTTATTTAATGACAGCGACATAATTACCTGGTACCTGCCGTCACACATCGTAGGCACTTACTTAATTGGTCGAGTCGAGATATTGATAAATTTAATTTAATAATGATTTATTATATCTAAAGTAGCGCATTGCGTGCAATATGAACGAACTCATTTGATATATAAATTCAAACGAGTAGAATGTACATATATACATATAGATATAAGTAACATGTGAGGGGTAGGTTTCATTAATTGATTAGGTATAGACGCCAGCACATCAAGCAATCTGTCAAATTTCCTTAATAGATTTTCAACTTTATCGCCATATATAACATTAGGTATAGCTTGATGTGCTGGCGTCTGTACCTTGAAGTTTTTCACAACGTCTTGTAAGCGATTCCTGCGGAAAACGCGTTAGGTGGTGGCAACCTGGTTTTAAATGATAAAATAATAAATTTGATTATGCTGATACATGATGCAGAAATAGCTGCAGAAAGATAAGGAAAGACACAGTATCCACTAGTGTGTGCCTGCTTACGATATATTTCAATCAGTCCGATAAAACTTGCTTGAGCCAGTTCTTGGCTCTTCATTGACTTAGCTTCAAAGTGATTGAGGGCACGCATGTTCATCGAGAAAAGACGTTGAAAAATAACATGTGCATAGGTACTCAGATATATTTAATTAAAATAATAACTAGTATAACACAAATCATGAATAACCAGGTTACTGATAATGCAATTGGCGTGGTCACCTACTGAGGTATGTTATAAATAAATCATAAAGCTGACATGGATTCGAGTATCAGTACCTAAAAGTTGCTATCAGGCTGTTCGTCTTGAATGATGGTTGGACGCAGTACAAGATTTAATATTTGTAGGACATCGACAGTAGTTATAGTAGGTAACGACTTGAAACTACGACATTGAGACAGACCCACGCACGATACCCCTAGTCGCGGGTTATCTATCGTCTCTATAAAGTAATTATCTTTTCAGATCTGCCTGCCGAGTCTCGTGTATGCTTACGGGGTGATATTAGTATATTTGAGTGAACTGCAAGTACCGATCTGGATTGGGCTCTCCACACCAGCAATTTATATACTCACCTACAACTTTACACGTAAGATTTTTGTTATTTATTAAATCTTGTATCAATGCTATGTGGGATGTCTGAATAACAGTTTGTTTTAAGGTAAAAACGGATTTAAATTGGTATTATTGTAAATTGTGTGAACTGAAAATACTGACGAATATGAAAATATGGTTTCAGAATGTTGGTGCAGGGAAGCAGCAGACTCTTGGGGCGGGCCTGTCGGCTACCGAGTCATGGCAGCTCTAGGCCTCGCCATGGTTGTGGTAAGCCTGTTCGTCTGCGCATTCATACCTCTTCGCGTGCAGCCGTTGGTGTATGGAATCTTAGGAGGTAATGTCTATCAAAGTAGCGATATTTTTAAAATATAAAATGAAAGTAATTTCTAAGAAATATTTCCGTTGTTTCTTACAGGATTTGGGTCATCACTAATATCAGCTCAAGTGGATGCAGTAGTATTTGACACCTACGACTCACGGCTGGGAATCATCCGAGGTGTATGTTACGCCGGCCAAGCGGTCGGACAGTCTCTGTTCCCTCATATCATAGCAGCACTGATAGACGGATATGGTTATTCATTCTCATACATAGTGCTTGCAGGCATAATACTCCAAACTTTACCAGCAATAATGTTACTAAGAGTGGACGAAACTATAAGCAGGCCAATTTCCTTCTCTAGATACAGCGATGTCGCCAAAACATACGCGGTATTTAGTAACGAAGGCATGGACAAGAACTTCTACACGACAGAGTTGCAACTACATGACATGAGCCAAAAATGTTGGAAAAGTCCATCAGACGATAACCTGCACAGGGAGCCGGATTTTACTAGCGATTTTGAATACGAGGGCGATATAGTTGCCACTATTACGCCACCGCCTAGTCCAGAAGAAAAGAGAAGAAATATTTTTGGCGTAGAAATACTTCCAGAAATTCCGGAGGAAAGCGAAGATAGTGAAAGTGAAGAGCCGTCGGAAAAAGATAAGAATTCAACTATGAATAAAAAGCGACTAAGTGTTGTTATCAAGAGACTGAGTACATTAGGCGATAGTTTTGACGATTGTATATCCAAACAAATAAGACGAGACTCACAAACCGATGGTGATAGTATTGAACAGAAGGAGTATTCTGAGGTTGAAGTTACTTATGAGAACGTATCGCCAGTAACAGATATCCAGAGAGAAAAAATATTTAATTCATTTAGTTTTCGTTGCCAATCAGCCTATGCCAGTATGAGAAGAAGAATATGGATGCCGTCTTATAGAGTTTATACGTTACGAAGAAGACTGACATTTTTCATGTATAATATCAATGATACGTTTATCAAGCCTTTGACGAGATCTTTGACAAGTTGGAAGTTTTATCCGTCGTTGCTGTTGTATTTCGCGCGTCTGAGCTTAACTTCGGTGACAATGGTATCGTTATCAATGATTGCTTCTGAAATGCACCCAAAGATATCAATATCTGATGCGAACTTCTTGATGACATTATACGGATTTACATGGATATGTTTTCTGTTGAGCACACCATGGCTGGCTCAAACACCCAAAAGAAATTTTAAGTACGTCGCTCTCATTGGCTTGATAATTTCATCAATAGGATGCTTTGGTACGTTTTATTACATTTATTTATACAATTTGTATGCTAAGTTAAACTAACAACTAACTCCTAAACTAACTGCCTTCTAATCAGTTAGCAACCTTAGGTACTACCCGGTTACGATAGATATAATGCCATTGCAACAGGTTACCTCCAGATAATTTTGTCAGGTTAATTAAAGTCTGGTTACTTGTCAAATAAATAGTAAATCCCTTAGTTTATACACTACTTTCCCCTTACTTTACATTTAGATATCATATTGTTTTATTTATTACAGTGTTAGCAGACGCCGACAACCATGACTCTTTCTCTATCGGATGCGTGATAGCCGGCTTCGGGTACGGAGCAATATCTTGTTGCTGGGAGACGGCTGTTCAAGACTTCGTTGGTGCTAGAAAATGGCCCAAACTCCACAGCCCTCTAGAAACGATCTCGGGTACTCTACTAGCTGTATTTGTAGTTGGAATATCTTTCATTGTCGATAATGAGAGAGGATTACAGTTTGCTATGTTTAGTTTAGCCATAATATTATCTATTATAAGTTTTATATGGTTAATAATAGCGTTCACGTATATCTATAGCACGAAATTAAAATCCGTAAGGATAGGTAAACGATGGCTGTTTTAAAATGTCACTGAGATTTGATTTTTTTGTATTGTGATATTGTGAACCGAAAAGCAGTTTCTTGGATTATGAAACTCGTGAGACGCGGTTGTGATATATAACATTAGGTGAATAAGTAATTGTAATGCAAAATAAATCCATAAATTATGTTTTATAAATAACCCTGCTTTTGTTTCTTCTGATACAACCCTATATGAATTTGCTGTCTTTAAGTTACTAATTCAAATAATGGGCAGAGAAAGGGCATTGTTACGATATTTGAATGCTATTTCTATGTGAGCTTAGTATTTACTATACAGTCATTTGTTTTGGATAACTGCCAGATAATAAGCAGTAAAGAGGTTTATCTCGAGTACTGTGATAATTTACGATCGTAAATATTCGTGAAATAATCCTAATTTAAACTTAATTTTAATTTGTGCTTAAAGGAATAATAAAATAAAATTAAATATTCCATGAGCGGATGGTAACTTCGTTTTAGGTATTTGAGAAAACACTATATCTAGGCTTTATTTAGACAGAGATCAGAAAAATGTCGTCAAATGTGGTGTAAGTACGCAGTCCGCATATTTTTTTGTGAATCACATTTCACAATAATTCCGTATTTTATCTATAGTGTTTATTATAATGACTCAAATATTTTATAACGGTGACGCTAGAAAATAGGAATGTGTTGTATAATAGAAGGGTGTAATGAAGATATTTTTTTTTACCCAGAGATACGATTTCTCAATCGAATAAGAAGCCCTGTGTAAATATAAAAAGCCCCGTAAGTAAATATAAAAAAGGTAAGAAGGATCTTTTAAATTAACACATTCTATACATCAACTTAATCTTCAATCACAAAATTTTTGATATGAATTTCGTTTTATTTCTGGGTCTTATAGTGCTGTACTAGAGCTCAATTAAACATTTCTCGAAGAATACTTTATCTTAATAACAATACGTACTGAAAACCCGCAGGAAATAAGGTGTCAACATTATTTGCCTTCTGTTGGCCTAATCTACTTCGTGATGTAAGTAAACGAATCGTTCTTATGTTAACAAAGCTTGTTTTATGCCGTCATTCATATTTGTTGGGAGAAACACAAGACCGACATTCGCGAGAAAACCTCATGAGATAAACGACAAGCGTAAACGAAATTAAAACGACTTGCCATGTTCCGAATTAAATTATCGAAGATGGCTTACGAAATCAACGACCTAAAAGGAATTTTAATTCTGGTGAGTATTCAATTTATGTACGTAGCGTAGCCATGAAGAAGATTGGCGAACTAACAGACATATGTACACCTATTTAACAAAGTGTTTTTATTTTAATCAGCTTCTCATTTTTAGGTACTGGTCGCTATTCCAATGATAGCGTCCAATAATATAAACTGCCACGGCAAAGCCTTCCACTGTGTAAACTCCACACATTTTATGATATGCGTGGATTTGGGTGGGGGCGTGTCTTCTACGATAGATGATTTCGTCATACCATGTCCAGACACAACAGTGTGCCATGAAGAAAATACCTTTGAGTGTGATTTTCCTGATATAGAAGTGGTACCTCCACTTCAAGTTCTTGGTGTGCATAAACAAAGTGATACAAGAGAAATGAGTTTAGTGACTGATAGTGTAACAACTCCTATGCCTACAAGTGATACATTTAGTGATTTTATGGAAAATGTTACTGCAACTACTTTGCCGATACCAGAAGTAGTAACTACTGTAATGATAATGGATGAACATATTCAGCAAGCCACACAAATTGATATTGGTAACACAACGGACACTAGCTTTCCAGTGATTTCTAGTTTTGTCAATAATACTAACGATGGCCAACTGGACAATAACACAATTCTGACTTTAATAACCGATTATCCAGGTAATGACACTACTGTAAAAACTTCAACAGATAAGGTACCTGATCCCTCACAAGATCAATCTAAATTACTTGATTCGACAAGTTCAATTAGAGGAGCTATTGATTTAATTCCGGTTTTACCAGTAAATGTAACTACGACCACATCACTACCCAATGTTTCTACTTTAAATTATTTAAATGCTAACATATCTCCTACAAGTTATCAAAATAAAACTCGACAAGATAGCAATGCCGATAATATGACCAAGGCATTTAATAATGTCCCAGGAGAAGCGAAATCAAATTCTACTATTGAAAATAACAATCCCAGTTATTTAGCATCGACTGAGATTGTAAATATTTCGGATTCAGTTACGGAAGGCGTCCAAAAAACGACCGATATGTCTAACCTAGGACTAGTGGATTTAATTGCAGGCCCACCAAATATACATATTACCGTGAATACTATGAATAACAGTAATTTTGATAAAAATGTGGGAATAATGGACTCATACTTGACTAGGCAAGACACTAATGATAGTGGCAATGCAATATTTTCAGAAGCTGCTACGCCTAAAGAAACAATATTGACGGAAGTGCTCATTTCTACTGACCAAATAAGCACGACTCCTTCAATAAAATTGAATTCGGAAGGTTTTAATAATACTGACATAAATTACAATTCTGTCATGGAATTTAATTTTACTGATCAGATTACAACAACTGAAAACGTTTCAGAGATGAACCCAAAAAACTTTGACTTAGAACGCAAGACAATTCCAGGTACGCAACCAAATACAGGTATTAATTTTGTTCCTACTACTGCGAAAAATTTAACGTACGAAGGATCTACGATACCAACATTTGAAGATGTATTAAAAAATGACTCATTTGTAGAAGTTTCTACGACCGTTGACCAACCTATGGAAATAATTTCAACTACAGACTTATCAATAGTATTTAACAATAATTTATCTGAAAACAATGCTAGCGATGTTATAAATTCTACTCAAACGATAAAGGCCCAGTACGGCGATTTAAGTACAGAGTCTTCTTTCCTTCTGTCTACTGATGCGATTGAAGTATCCCCTGCAGAAAAACCACCAGTAGTGGTACAGACAGAGGTTTCAGCGCATTTTAAAAAAATATTAAAGGAGTCATCATCTACTGAAGGCCCGCGTATTATTATTAATGCAACCAGGAAAGATATTGAGGAGATCAATACAATTTTACCATTTAATTCAACTACAGTGCCAAATTCAGACCCAGAAAATAATACAAAATTGTCAACACAGTTCACTGAAATCACTAATAATTATAAATTACCTGTACCAGACATTCCTACTATCGTTATGGAATCAAAGCAACACATCGTTCAAAACAGTACAGTTGTCACAATCAATAGAACAGAGGCGTTGAATGCTAATGATGTGTCGAAAAATGCTGGAGCAGTAAGTAACTCTACGTTTTCTGCACAATTCACCGAAGCCACTATTAAGTCGCCAGTAATAGACAATCCTCATATTGTCAATGAACTCAAACACGAGGTTGTTCATAACAATAACGTTCTGGGAACCAATGCAACAACGACCCAACATGATGAGACGACGATTCCGGTCTCGGAAGTATTAAATGACTCTAAGTTTTCCGGACAATTTGCCGAAGTTACTAATAAGCCACCAGTAGAAGAGTACACCAATTCTGTTAATAAACCAAAACAGGGATTTGTTGAAAACAATACATTTGTCACAAATAATCCAATAGAGGCCTTAAATGAGTTAAGGGCAAATTCAGTCACAGAAGCAATAGACACCTCTATGTTTTCTGTACAATTTACAGAAGTCATTGATAAGTCACAAACGACAGACAAACCTAAAATTGTTAATGAACCAATTCAAGGAACTGTTCAGAACAATAACGTTCTGACAATTAATACCACGACCCATAATCATGAGAGGATAATGTTAGTCACGGAAGCACTAGGTAACTCTACGTTTTCCGCACAATTTGCCGAAACAACGAATAAGCCACCAGTAACAGAGAGCCCCAAAAATGTTTATGAACCGAAACAGGGACCTATTGAAAACAATACAGCTGTCACAAATAATAGAACAAATGCCTTGAATGTTGTGAGGATAAATACAGTCACAGAAGAATTAGATAACTCTAAGTTTTCTGGCCAATTACCCGAAGTCACTATTGAGGCACGAGGAACAGACAACCGCAATATCGAACCCAAGCAAGAAACTGTTCAGAACAATAACGTTTTGAAAATTAATACAACGGCCCATATAGATGAGAGGATAATTTTAGTCACGGCAGCACTAGATAACTCTACTTTTCCTGCACAATTTGCCGAAGTAACTAATAAGCCATCAGTAGCAGAGTACACCCATTATGTTAATAAACCGAAACAGGGATCTATTGAAAACAATTCAGTTGTCACAAATAATAGAACAAATGCCTTGAATGTTGTGAGGATAAATACAGTCACAGAAGAAATAGATAACTCTATGTTTTCTGGCCAATTACCCGAAGTCACTATTAAGTCACGAGGAACAGACAACCGTAATATCGAACCCAAGCAAGAAACTGTTCAGAACAATAACGTTTTGAAAATTAATACAACGGCCCATATAGATGAGAGTATAATTTTAGTCACGGAAGCACTAGATAACTCTACTTTTCCTGCACAATTTGCCGAAGTAACTAATAAGCCACCAGTAGCAGAGTACACCCATAATGTTAATGAACCGAAACAGGGAACTGTTGAAAACAATATAGTTGTCACAAATAATACAACAGATGCCTTAAATGATGTGAGGATAAATACAGTCACAGAAGCAATAGATAACTCTATGTTTTCTACACAATTAACCGAAGTCACTAATAAGTCACGAGGAACAGACAACCGTAATATCGAACTCAAGCAAGAAACTGTTCAGAACAATAACGTTCCGGCAATTAATACAACGGCCCATATAGATGAGAGCATAAATTTAGTCACGGCAGCACTAAATAACTCGAATTTTCCCGCACAATTTGCCGAAGTTACTAATAAGCCACCGGTAACAGAGTACACCAATACTGTTAATGAACCCACACAAGGAATTGTTGAAAAAAGGCTATCTTCAGTCACAGAAGTCATACACAATACTATGGTTTCTGCAAATGTTACAAAGGTCACCAATGAGCCATCATTAGTAACAAGTTCATATAATAATGTTAATGAACCGAAGCAAGAAATAGTTAAGAACGGAGCAATTTATACTACAACGGCCAATGATGTCATGAAAGAAATGACGGAGACAGAGGCAACAGATAATTCTAAATTTTCTGCGCATTTAATTGGAGCCATTAATGATGCACCAGTAGCAAATTACCTTAGTGTTGAGAGTGTGCCTAAACGTGAAGTTGCTAATAAAAGTAAACTTATAACAAATCAGTCAACATCGGCTCCTGGTATCGCGAAGAAAAATTCAATCATAGAAACTATTAACAATTCCGCATTTTTTACTGGAGTTACGAACGATTCATCTGGGACAGCCTACTCTGATTTTGTAAATGTGCCCAAGCAAGAGACTGTAGAGATCAATACAGTTTTATCGGTATATACAACGGCTCCTACAAACGACATAAGGACAAATTCAGTCCCAGGAGCCAAAAACAATTCTATACTTGCAGAACATTTTACAAAAGGAACAACTGAATCATCAGTAACAACCTATCCTAATACTGTTAATGAACCCAAACAAAATTATGCTAACGATAAGCTTTTAACAAATAATATCATAACGACAGTGAATATCTTGAATAAAGGATCTGTTACAGAAGCCATAGATAATTCTGCATTTCCAAAAAACTTTACTGGAGAAACAACTGAGTCACCAGTAATAGCCTATCCTTATATTGTCAATGGATCCAAGCAAGAAAGTGAAGTGAAGAAAACCTTACATTCAGTAGTCATAGATAATTCTGCACTAGCAGCAGTCTTCCCTAGTACTGTTAATAATCCCAAGCAAGAAAATTTTAAAAATAGTGCATTTTCACCAACATATACAACGTCGACCAATGTTAATGTACATACGAAATTTGGCACAGAACCCACAGTTAAGGATTTGACAACAGCATCAGATCTCGTTGCAAGTGAACCGGCAGAACTGATAACTGAAAACAACACACGTATCGATCATGTAACAGCATCCGCAGGACTAAATAACCATGAAAATATAACTACGGATTTCACGAAATCTCCGAAGAATTTAGAGACGGCTACGTTACGGGAGCTTTCTTCAGCTAATGAATGGGTTGATACTGTTCAAGATGCAGTAGACGTGACTTCAGCCAATACGAATAATCTTCAAAATAGTGTTAATAAATTATTTCCACTCAATCTTATGGGAATCAATAAAACCAATAACATTGAATCTATAAATAAGGACATTGGTACCGCTCCTGATACGGCCATTAATATGGATGGTTTATCACTAATAAGTCTTGCTAAAATGCCTCCTTCAAAAAGGTTTGTGGGTGAACCTACGAGTAGCAGGCCAGATGCTGTCGATACAATTCCAAGTAAGGACGCAATAAAGCCGTATGAACAACTACTAATTGATGGCCCACCGAAAAGTGATATTAATGTACATTCCAGGACGGAGTACATACCTGAAACTAGTACTGCGTTTGCCATAGATGGTACAGACTATACTAACATTCAGAAAATATCGAGTTTTGGAGTAACAACAAAGGAACCTCCAGGTGCAACTCCAAAATGGTATACGCAATCGCAAATTACTAGCGTAACTACTGAAACAGCGTTTTCATCCCTTGGAACATCTGTTGATTGGAATGCTTCAGACAGTACAGATAAAATCAACGCGGAAACAAGGATAGTTTCCGCATCTGAAATGCATAAAAACAATATTGTCTCTAAAACTGATATTGAACCGATAAGGAATACAACTAATAAAATTGCATCACCGATAGTTATAAACAGCATAGATAAAAATATCAAGATAGTGTCAGAATCCGATTTTGAAAATTCCTCAGTTGCAATACCAAATAGGAAGTTGGAAGCGTCAAATTCAAATCCTGTATCAAATGATTATATTAAGCCAACAAATCCACAAGACTTGGCCGTGTATAACACAACAGCTGATTACATTTATTTTTATAATTCCACTCAAGTTGAACAACCAGGGACGAAAACATTTGAAAGTTTGCAACAAAACTCGACAACGACTGTGGATTTATTAAAATCTATTACTAAAACTGATACTTTACCAATGGTAGAAGAAATTAGTAAACGCGTTTCAGGCACGGAAGCATCAATTTCAAGTAACATTCAAACAGAATTCAAACGTACAAGTCCAATAAAACCAGATTTTAATTACGTGACTGAAAAATTAACCGTTTATGTTTCCTCGCAGGAACCTATACTAACTAAACTTAACAGGATACCTAAGGTAGATTCTCCGACTTCAAAAAATAGTTTGATGGCTAGCACAACTATTTTGCCTAATACATTGAAGACAGCTTTAATTAATGACAAGGATAAGTTAAATGACGCTAGTGTATTTATTCAGAGTTCAACTCCACCTGTACCAGTAAAGAATAACTTAAAAATAAATAAAGAATTGCCAATTTTAAGTTTAAAGCCCATGGAGACAAAAACAACTGAATATTATAGTGAGAAGCCAGTGCTACCAATAACTGAAGTTCCATTGGTTAAAATCACCACAGATGCGAGTCAACCAAGCAAAATTTTAACCCAAACTACATTTAATACTAATAATGTTGCTAATGTTGGTGAAATAAATAAAGATTTGTCCGTAGTCAAAACTACGGATGTGCCGAAGTTAATGATTCCGATGGAAAATAATAAGTTTATCCGCTCACTAAAAGGTAAAACAACCGAAATGGTCAATTTAATTACTGAACCAGATTCAATGGTAGAAACTATCAAGGTAGAAGCAGGCAAGATTCCAAGTACAATTGAGTCTTACACTTTAACAGATAATAATTCGAATAATGGAGTTCAAGTAGGTAAAAATAAAATTGATCATCAGAGCATAGTAATTGGAAATGTTTATAAAAATAATGGACCAACTAAAACCACTGATCCTAAGTTAACAGTAGATAAAGTAGAAACTCTAAACCGAGAAACGGATTCGATAAAACCAAATATTGACGTAGACATTGTCAAAATAAATCAAACATCTGTTGAAGAAGACTCTTCTAAATCGTCAGTTTTCACATCCAAATCAGGTACTCAAATTAAGTCATTTTTACCGACTACTACCGCAGACGTACCGAAGCCAAACATAAGTCAAACAGCTAATTTCAATCAAATTAAATCAGTAACAATAACTCCCAATGTCGTGACACAAATTGAATCAACTGTTTCCAAAAAACCGGAATTACTACCTATGACGAAAGAAAAGGATACTAATGTAAATGCTTCCATAAGAGCAAACGATAAACCATCAGATGGTAAATCACCATTCCAAGAAGCTTTAAAAAATACAACTGATATGAATAATGCAAAAGTAAACGTTACTCCACCGTATCATAAGTTATCGCTGCAAAACAATACCTTCAATGACGAACTAGCAGAGCATCTGATATCAACGAATCATACTATTACGACAGAAGTACAAAATCATTTCAACGAAAGCGATAAACAAGGTAATAAAACTAGTTATGCGGTAACATCAAATATAACGAGAACGAACAATCTAAATATTACTGCTTTAAAAATAAATTCGGGAGATAAAGGCAATAGTTCTATTTCCGTATCTACTCCTCAAAGTTTTAGCTGTTCGAATCGCACACGCGGTAAATACTCTGATAAAAAAGATTGTAGGAAATTCTATACTTGTATAGGCAATCTTCAGGCAATGATAGGAACATGTCCAAACAACACCGTGTTTAGCGAGATTAATAAACAGTGTACGAGAAATTTATCCCATTGCATTCGAAACAATCAGTTCCGATGTTTACTAGAGGGAAGGTTTAGTGACTTCTTCAAAGATAATATTTATTACATTTGTGTTAAAAATAATTCGCATGGTTTTATACGGTATAAACTAAAATGCCAGAGTGGTTATCATTTAAACAAGGCCACAGTTAAATGTGAAAAAGACAAAGAGATATCGACACAATCAGCGTCTTCTGTTAGCGAAGCAAATAATGAAGAAAGCACTACAGTCAAAATTAAATCTGATAAAATTACCAAAACAGGCTTTGAATGCGAGAGTGAAGGTAAATTTCCATACGATAAGGATTGCAAAAAATATTACGTTTGTACTAAAATTAAAAATGGTTATCAATGGAAAATCAAGAAATGTGCCAGTGGCGAATTGTACGATAAAAAGAAGAAAAAGTGCGTAGATTCTGATAGCGCGGAATGCTAATTGTTCAAATACCGGATTCCTTATTTTGGAATATTTTTAGCTTGTATATCTTATGTGGACATTGTGAAAAATAAACGAATGTATTTAAATACCTTATAATGTACCTTAAGTTTTTTAAATAAAATATATGTACCTGTATATAATTTATATTATTTACATAAATGCAGATCTTTTATTTATTTCCACCAAACAGTAAATACTGCTGTAGGCATATATTCAGTCTTCGTACTTATACTTATGTGTAGTTAAGTTGAAGTTACATCCTTGGTCTTCGCGATGGTGCACCGCTGTCTACGATGAACTGGTCCTCGTCATCTCTTTCCAAGGTGACACAGAAATTATTAGAGAATATTGTGCATCGCACTGATGATTCACCTCTCACAGGTCGTGGAGGGCAGAAATATGTTACAGTATTGGGAGTTTCCTCTTGCGTCACTCTAAACTTATAGTTCTTGCATTCGATTGGCAAAGGTCGATGACCTGAGAATCGATTATTCAGGATTTCCTTGTGATCGCTATACAGGGAATCTTTTCGGTTATCAGATGCAAACAATTCGGTATTTGTTTTAGTGGAATTGCTCACGGGACACTTGTACTTTTGTGGTGATGTGCAAGTTCTGGTAAAACCGTTAAAGACCGTGTTTCCTGAGCACTTGAAGTTAATGCCCTGGAAACGATTTCCATTGGGGACGCAGAGGATGTATCCTTTACATCCTGGGACGTTAGGATTAGCGATTCTTTCATTTCGATGACACCGGAGACTTCTAGTCAACGCTGGATCAATAAAGTTGAGAGCATCCTCGCAAACACTCGTGGATTCCTCGTTGCAGAAAGTGCCGAGTGGACAGATAAATGCAGGACCCACTAATTTGGTGCCTTCACATATTCTTACTCTGTTGTTTCGTTCGCACATGAACCCGTATTGACCACATTCATAATTTGGGTTAAGGTAGTATGCTTCTGTAAAGGTAGTATAGATGGATATCTGTAAGACAAAAATAAATTCTATCAATTTCGTTCAGTCGTGACATACGTCGTGTAAACCTTTCTCGCATGACTTTCGGTAAACCGTCACAATCTCAAACACAAATAACATAATCCCAGTTTACATTTCGAATGGAAAAATTGAATTCCTCAGCAACACTTTATCATTGTAAAAATTATGATAGCTTGTAAAATTTTATTGCGTCCTATAATTTTTGTTTTAAAGGTGTAGCATGACTAGAAATATTCTTATGATATAATCTATACTAATATTGTAAAGCTGAAGAGTTTCTTTGTTTGATTGATCGCTCTAATCTCAGGAAGTGATCAGATTTGAAACATTATTTGAGCCCGCGTATTATCTTAATTAGTCCATTTATCGTGCGCGTGTTAAGTTTCTACGGGACGCAGGTGATAAAACCGTAGTAAAAGCTAGTATTGATGAAGCAAACAAAAAATATGGGAGGTGTTTTTTTTTGTAGTTTGAGGTATGTTATTTTTGTATAATTAGTTGTGTTTAAAAAGTTTAATAACGAACATATTACTAAATTTAGCTTAATAATGAAGATAAGTACTTACCGTTAACAAAGCTTTGATAAGTTGTGCACTAAACATTTTGAATGTCAACCACAGTCTCCTATGTTGCTTATATGAAGTTCGGAACACGACTAACGGACACTAACTAATTTCTTTGTACCATGTGAAGAGTCAATTAGCGTATTTCACACCTCTGGGCAATGTGGAGAAATGGGTGACACATTGTCACGGATACCTTGACAAATTTGTGTGTTTTTTTAACGGTAAAATGTAAATTGTATGGGGGCTTCGAAGAAGACGGCGGTGATAAATGATGGCATTGTTTTGTGACATTTTTGTGTAAATGAATGGCCTATATTTTGGTCGTGGGAATTCGTCGCAACACTATTAGACTCTTACATACACAGGAGGGCTGTTTTTAAGTATTTAGCACGATCCTGGGCCGCAGTGGTCAGTACGTAAGCTACCCTTCGCATCCCTTAAAATTGGTAAAAGACTTTACATCCTTATAAAATGTTGCTTCAATTACTATTTACTACTACTGGCCGCCTTATCCATCTTTATAAAGGTGTAACTTGTACTGACTGTAAGGGCCTTTGCCTTACATTTAATGTTTTTAAAATGAAAGATGTTAATTATCAATAAAACTGTTTAATTGTTAAGAAATGTTAAAAATATGTTGAACGTTCGACAGCGCGGTGCCAAACGCTCTCTTCTTAACGCGAGTCTTTTTCCGGTAAAACTAGGTTTTGCTGATTTTGCTTTATATCTAACTAGAAGAAAGTGCAAATACAAATGACACTTGCTTGCATTCTTCACTATGCGTCATGTGTAACGGCAAATTTGATCTATACTTGGAATCATCACTGTGTAAACATCACACTTATTTGTCTATCGATTGTACCACGGTCACTATAATGTGACATTGAAAGTGCGTTTACTATAATATCCTATGCCTTAAAGTTGCACATTGCACAGACGCCAGCACATCAAGCTACTCAATACAATATTAATAATAATATTCCCCGTTGCCCCCTTGTTGCGACTTAGCGACTAGTTCCCGGGGGCCCGGTAAGTGAGCTGGCGAGTCTCCTCCTGCCATTTTTACATGTATTTATTACATTGTTATCGGCAGGGGTCATAGTCCCCATAGTTTTCCCTTCCCTAGTCCACTAGCATCCCATCACAATAACCCAAGTAGATTTTCTTCCATACTTAGCAATAGTTTAGCACAAACCGGGGGTTGTCCTTGGGTACATTTCTATAGTGTATACAGGGATAATCGTCGGTTTTGTGTCACCATTACATATATTAAAGTTGTCTCAAAAGGGCTTCAGCGTGTTGGCTTCGGCCCCACGTTCGCCTTCTAAAAATCCGGGACTCTGTAGTCCCGTGGTCTAGTAGAGACATACAAGATAATAATATAATACAATCTGTCAAATTATCTTAATAGATTTTCAACTTTATTGCTGAAACATATGGTTCAAAGTTGATTGGAAAATATGACAGTTTCAGGTAGCTTGATGTGCTGGCGTCTGTAAAATAATGCATGACATTTTTGAAATTTGTTATAATTTAATAAAAAAAGTAAACAGAATTTAACCGTTGATTGCATTTTCTTTGGATTCGTAGAAATAAAAAAACTTATTTTATATATTACCTAAATGCATTTAATACGCTATAACATACTGATATATACAAATAACATAACACTACTCATCGTCTGACGAAGATTCGCTGTCGCTGTCTGAACTCGAAGACGTTCTTTCCGAATCTTGTATAACTGGTCCACCGGTCTTTGCTCTGCAAATACAAGCATAATCAGCTATAAATTAAATATAAACTAAAATTTTACAAACTACTTTGACTTATTTACTTGTATTCATTTAATTACATTTTTAGTATTCAAATATTAAAAAAATATGAATATGGTGTTCCATCGGTATCGGTAACAAAGTCCAAGCTACCGGCGGTCAAGACTACACAGAGAAGAATCTTTAACTTTTTATTATTACCATTTAGGGTTGCCAGTTGTTTTTCTTTTGGTGGAAAGGGGAAGGGAGAGGTGTGTGGTTTCCGATTTTTTTTTTTTAGGAATGTAACTCGGTGTCCTATCGCAGGTCTATGAAGCATATGTGGTCTATTTGTGTCTTTCCTTCGCTCTGATTACCTATTACATTTTTTTTTATTTATTTTTTCTGCTTAGAAAAAGGGACAAGGGTCATCAATATTGTCCGTCGAGTATAGAGCGCGAGCGTCACTTATTTTTGTCATAAGATAATCATAAATGCTAATAAGAAATACTACATAAATAACCAACGAAAGCTTACCATTTCTTTATTTTTGTAAGGAAATAGGGACGGGGAGGGGAAGGTTTTGAACGACGTAGCGCCCTGTATAGCAATAGTTCAAAATAAAAATTCTAGTAGAATTTTGTAATGTTGAGTTCCACTGTAGATAGTACACGGACAAAAGGAAAAGGAAAGGACAACTTCGCCATTTTTTTAGTATAGTGAAAAATGAGCGCATAAACAAATGCATAGACACACTAGATAGACACTCTCACACTCAAATACACATACATAAAAAGCTTTCAGAATTACATATACAATGGACATCGGCACGTGTATCCTTTAGTATTCAAGTAATTAGCACACCCTGTATAAAAACTTATTCGAAGTTTTTCCCTGGTTATAATAAAACTACTTGAAATAGGTATATGATATTCTTATACAGGGTGACTGGTAATTAGTGACCGATATTTAAACAGGTGATTGATTAGCGGCGAGGCCCCGCGCCCGCGTTGTCAGTAATTTTGACATAATGATAAAAAAAAATATCAAAAAAGTTTATTCGGGAAAGTTTTTTGCAATCATGAGTACAATCACGTGTTTAAATATCGGTCATTAATTACCAGTCACCCAATATAGGTATACGAGCACAGCACATTTTAAATTTTTTAATAAGTAACTTACAAGTTGTAAGCTTCAGCGACGGCCAAAGCCGCGGGATGCAAGTTCCCAACCAGGCTGGAGTGCTTCTCAGTCAGCAGCGTCTCCACTTCTTGTTCCGGCCGGTTGAGCATCGTGCCTAAGACTTGTACACTCGCTGCCATGGCTTCCTCGAAACCGCATTCCGCTAAGTACGTTACTGCAGCCTGGTGATAACCAATAAAAATATTATAGATCTCTTTGTGCATAAATGGCAGGTATGTTTGGCAGGTAATTCACTATCTATGGCGGTTGGTCTACCCGGATGTTGCTGAGTACCAGTGCTTTACCCGTTACCCGGTTTCTGGCCTATCTGTTAAAGATGTAGACATACGGGACAAACAAAATTTAAACTGCCGTCCTTGTTTGAGAAACAACAATCCACGGGCAGATCGGATCAAAATTGCTGGAATCGATGGATCGTGCAATTGGTCCTTAACACCTGGGTCCAGTCACATATTATATGAGATTCATAAATGAATAAAATCTATCTATCCACGATAAAAAAAGAATGGATAACATAACAACACTATTGTTGACTTATGCGCATAATGCATCAACCTAAATAGGAGTGAATATCACTTACGGCTGCAATACCAGGCAGGCCAAAGCTAGCCGCTTTCTTCGCAACATCGGCGATTGCCTGCGGTCGTTCTGGTACGCCCGCGGCCTCTTCGCGACGCAAGCGATCTAACGCTTCCTCTATGTTCTTCCAGTGAGGATCTGTCTTGTCCTTAGTGTCCGAACATATTTCTATTATATTGCACACGGCTGTCGCTGATAATCTGGGGAAAATAGGATTTGTGCTTTATCTGAATTTTAAATCTAAGACCCCGTAGAGACGAGCCCTGCTGGGGCTGTGGATTGTTTGCAAGAGTTACCGTGGCCCTGGTACACACAGGTACATAACAACGATCTCGATAAAGTAGCTTTAATACTTACTTCTGCACAGGCGATCTGATGTTCTTCGCCTCTTGTTCCTCAGGTGTTAACTGGCCAAAGCTGAGCATCTCAGCGGCAGCCGCGCGCATTTTACTTTTTACTTCTTCATCTGAAAAACGAATAAATAGTAACCATAAATATTAATGAGAGCACTCTTTCAATACAAACTAGTCCTAATAACTGGAACTTTATAGAGTTCCTATTAATACGTAGGTATAATATATCCTTACCTTGTCCATGGTAAGTGTTACACATAGCTTCCAATACTCTTTCGACCAGTTTCGCCCGTTTTCCATGACCGAATATAATGAGCTGTGAACAGGCTTGAGCGAGGCGGTCGCCGGCACCGCCTACCTCGAGGGTTTTTATAATCTATGAACAAAAGGAAAGTATATAGTTGATTATTGATAAAAATAATGCCGATAGGAAGTTGTAAGTGAATCCTGTTGTTAGCTTGTTCCTAATAAAACATCCAAAAAAGTCCGAATAAAAGACTGCATTCTAAAGTCTAGACTCCGGAAAAGCAGAGCTGAGCGGACAAGTTTTTACTACCAATAAACTTTTGCACTTCGGGCTGCAGTATACAACAGACAGTGTATATTGAAGCAGTGATGTGTGAATAATGAAAACCTATTAGTTGTTTGAAAAATTCTCTAGTCCCTTCGCTTTAAAATTAAAATGCTGAATCGTTCAGTGAATTGACGTTATAAATATACATCTCATAAACTATGTACTATATAAAAAAAGTTCACCTCTACATAGTTAATTATAATTACGCAACTCGCAAGTAATTTATTATCATTGTCAGCGACACAGCTCATTTCAAAATTCAAAAATAAACACTTTTTTATTCCATTCATATAGAGAGCAGCTATTTCGACACTACGCTCAACTGTCAGGATGGCCGAGCGGTCTAAGGCGCCAGACTCAAGGTTCCCTTGCTCACTGAACGTGAGTGCGAGTTGTTCTGGTCCTCTCTGAGGGCGTGGGTTCGAATCCCACTTCTGACAAACCTTTTTGGTAATTTGTATTTTCATACTCGCGTTATTTTATTATCTTATAGTAAATACTATTACTGTTTTCCAAACACGTAAATCGTTTCCGTAAAGTTTATGTTTTGTTATAATATTAACATACCTCTTCCATTACTGAGGGTTCCGGAACATAAACGTTGGGTACCAACGTGTCCAGGAGTTCTAGAGTTTTTTCAAACGGTGCATGCCTGAAAAGTAACAGAAAAAAAATTATATTAAAAAATAACATTTAAAAAAACTTTGAGGCATTCGGTATATGATTGTTTTCGCATTACCTGCAGGCAACTGTGATATAGTGCCTATAGTAAATACTTTCTTTGTATGCATCTCCAACTAAGTTGTAGTTGTCTCCTTTCATTAGCAGCGCGTGCAGTCTTTCAGCCATTGTCATGTCCTGAAAGAACATTTTGAAAAAATCTATAGGTTTCATATTTATAAGATCAGATCGTGTATGATATGTCTTATACGTTTAAAATGAGTTTCATACAGCGTACAGGAATAGTCTCGTTTATTTAAATAAGAAGGAAGAAAGAAAGTATTTTTTACGTACTTGTAGATGGTCACTGCATACGCCCATCGCAGTTATAAAGAAATTGGTATCAGCTGGTTCTTTGGCTTCTAAATGTTCCTTCTGTTCTAGCTCATTTATTATCGCCGATAGAATATCAAAACGTGGTCCTCCTGTAATATTATATTTATTTTTATTAATTCATTTTTCATTCTACTAGATAATAGAACTTGTGGAACATTCATTAGCTACAAGAAGTGGAATCAGTATCTATGAAATTCCGTTGTAAAAATGGGTTTCACACCAATAAAAATTCTACTTACTTTCCTTACAAAAAACGCAAAGGAGGTAGTAATATGCAGCAAGGCCAGGCTGTATGCCCACTTGTCTGAACTCGGCGACCACTTGCAGCGCCATCTGTTGTAACATTTTGCCGCCACCCCACGCTGATAACGAGCGTAAGCATGACGATAAAGTCTCGTCATTTGGTGCTATGCCCTGAAAAAAATTATGAAGAAAATTTGAATATTCACTATTTGATATTTTGTATAATTTGTTGGTTTGAACTGCAAAGAGCCAAACATTCATTTTAATGGTCTTAAAAAACAGATTAATAAAGCAGTTCTTTCTTTTGAGCGCGAAATCGTGAATAATAGAAAATATAAAAGACTATACCAACTGTAGACTCTAGCAATAAAAAGATATAGGTTCAACTTACCAGTTCATTCATTTGCACCAATAATGAGCGAAGAGCTTCAATGCGCAAAGTGGTTCCTTCTCGAAGGAATCCCACACAACCCAATAGAGCATTAAATACACTAGTTGATAGTGGAATGCCCTTTTCTATAGCTTCTTGTGTCAACGCGTTAGCTCTTTCAGCCTAAAACGTAATAATCACAGCAGTTATTTTGTTGTCTATCCTTGCCTCTATTTAAATTGGCTTTGCTGGGGAGTTTGTTCTTGACCTTCTGTCCAGCAAAAATACATAAGAAGTGGTGAAGAGTGTTTAAATGTTTGGAAGGTATTGGTTTACAGTCTAATTTGAATATAATAAGGGTTTGTGGCAACTAACTTACCTGATAATATTTAGCCATGCCTTGAATCATTGCGCAATAAGCTTCCGGCTTCTTTGGGTCCATTGAATCAAAAATCTGATCAGCAAGACCACCAATCCTTAAAATTATAAAGATATTTTTTTTGAGAAATGTATTGCATGAGAAGAAAATTAAATAATATTTTGGAAATATGATTTATTGTATAAAAGATCACTATATGATTTTGCCGAGGCAACTTCTGTGATGGTACTAAGACGATTAATTCCTTCAAGGATATTTAATAGTAACTTACTAATATTATAAATGTTAATATTTGTAAGTGTGGATGGATAGATCAAAAATTTTGTTACTGGTTTACACCAGTAATACTAGATACATTTATACTTCAGAATAACATTTTTATAATGCTATCTTTTATCCATGTATGAGAAGCACCTTTGGACATGGGTGAAACTGCGGGTAATAGCTAGTATTAAGTACATACCTCCAAGTAGCAGCCTGTTTGTCCCTAATATTAGCAGCAAACCATCTCTCCTCAAGCCACTCCATAGAGTCAGGTTCCTTTTCATTGTAGAAGCATAACAGTTGAAGGAGTTGCAGCTTAGATTCCTCACTAACTGAGCTGGAGCCTCCAAGGAGTTTGAATATTGTTATAGAGTCTTCTATCAGAGCATTCTGAATGGTGTATTTCAAGTCTTCTTCTGTTACCTAGAAGAAGTTAATTTATGATGTTAAGGGTCAGTTTCACCAGTTACGGATAAGTTCCAGATAGTTTATCTGGCAGATAATTTCATAGAAATTCTGTTCCATTTTTTATTTATCTGGTCGATAGCGGCTATCCGTAACTGGTGAAACTGGCCCTAAACAATAATTGTCATTTGTAAGTTGAAATACTATTTTTTTTATTAAAACCTGGCTAGGCACTTTGTGTATACTTGTTAAAAGTGGTAACAAAAATAGAGAAGATAAAAATAATTTCCTAGGTAACAGTACTTACTTTGCTTGCATCATTGTAAATGGGTTTTGGTGAAAATGCCTCAATCTTAGGATCAGCATTGAAATATGGTGTTTTGATTTTGCTTGGTGGGTCCCACTCCCTAGTGGTGAATAGATCTGCATGTTCGTCACGGATCCATGCGGCGGCTTTACGACCAGCCTCAGCTGATAATGCATATGCTCGCTTACGGAAGTTTGACAGAGGTATTAAGTAGGGATCATCATGATATCTGTAAATGTTTATTGTACAATTGTTTAATGTGTTATATAAAAGAAAGGGCGTCTAAAAATGTATGCCGTAAAATAGGTAAGGAGAATTTCATTCAAATTAAGTAAATTTTCATGTTATGTTTTTGTTTTCATAAACAATTATGCATTACAATTTTATACATAAAACATACATCCCTGAGTGATATGATCATACCAGATTTATACATAGTATGTTAAATAACTATATTTTATTATACTCTACTGTAATTTACACATTGGAGGAGTTTCGAAAGAAGATTCAACTTTCTGTGTTGGAAACCAGTTTCCAAATCGGAATAAAGAAAAATAATTGGCCACTGGTTTCCAACGCCAGGTTTCCAAAACGGCCGAAGCCATGTTTTTATATCTTAGTAATGATTTTTAAAATGATTTATCCAGTGCAATTTAAATACATGACTTACTTGTAGTGTGCGGCTGTCGGATCAGTCCCAACTGTAGCGGCTAGAGCCTGTAAGATGTCCGTAGGCCCTCTGGGTTTGCGGGGAGGAGGCGAGATACCATCACTAGATTTACCACTCTGAGGAAGCTTCTGTCCTTCTAAAGTGGCTAGTGAACGACAAAGACAAGTTAGCCTTGTCCATTGTCTGAAAATAAATAAATTTTATGTAATAAAAAGGACTTGAATGTAAGCGATAACTAACCTCAAACAGTCGAGAACTCACCTTTGAACAACAATGTTGGAGTACATTGTTCAGTAAATTAAGTTGATGTCTAGTTTGCCTCTTTGATAAAAAACACAGGCTGTGTTGTTGTAAGGGATTTTATGAAAACTATTTACCAATATTCATACAACATAACCTAAAACTTTAACGTCAAACTGCATCAATCTGTCACTTTTTGTTTTGACATTTAAATGAAGTCTTGCCATGTTCCAATTCTATAGTTCCAGTTACTATTGCAAATATTTTAGGGATTTCAGTTTCAAATCAAAATATTTTTAGCAACTTCTAATAAGTTTTCACAGTGATTTTTAATGGAAATTGTAATGCTTTTTATCAACTTTCAAAGCTCTCTATCCCGGGTATAATTGTAATTTGAAGAAAATTAATCATACAACTTCTAAGTAGTTCCAGATCTGTGTTCCAGTAACTTGCTGGCTTGAATTTGATATTTTATACTTAACTCATTCATTATTTGGCTTTACCAAGCTTTAGACATTAAATAGTGGAAGTTTAACAAACACACATTACACATAGGTAAGGTATTTTCGCATGTATAGAGGAAGATATCACGAACATATTTGGGGATGCGATAAAATAAAAGGCACATAAACGTTTAAAATTACCCTTTAAATTTATTTGAAATTATAATAAAAGTAAGCAACTGATCAAAGATGAAAATAATAACAAAGGAAATTGCATGATACTTGTAGCGGCTCCAGTCATGCCTACGTCTAGAGCCATGCAAGTAAATTCAGTATTATTAACACAATGTCCAGTCACCGGATTAAACAGCATATCTGTTGGGCATCCAACAATTCTCGCAGTGCCTAGGCCTCCTAATCCTTCAACACAAGCTACAAAAGACGAGCAATTCGTACTTCCAGGCACGGGAAACTTTCCAATCCCAACACTACTGCAGTTAAAGTCAGGATAACATTTATAATTAGTTGAATTAGTACATTGCTGTTCCATATGACTGTATAGAGAACCCATAGGGCATACAAGCTTGTATTGCGTGAAGTTTGTGAGACCGCCCATTAGGCACATTGCGTAGCCCCGACAATCACCATTTTCGTCATTCAGGAATCTTCCCCGCGCGGTACATTCAGACGCCTGGCTTACCCCGTGACTTAATCCCTGCAATAAGAAATAATGCCTCTTATCAGTACTGAAATAAGGTCTCTGTTATCTAGATTTAAGACTTTAACATCTTTGCAGAGGATGATAACAAACATGTAG
Source organism: Heliothis peltigera (assembly GCA_958496145.1). Taxonomy (NCBI): domain Eukaryota; kingdom Metazoa; phylum Arthropoda; class Insecta; order Lepidoptera; family Noctuidae; genus Heliothis; species Heliothis peltigera. Next base: position 4,322,476 of record OY292327.1, read on the forward strand.
CTATGATTATGAGATGTGATCAAGGTTTTACCATTTATTAGTATTATAGGACTACCAAAAACACGAAGGGGATATGATGTGAATTTTATTTCAGCTTGGAAATACCTACCTATATTTTTTAGAAAATATTAGTAGGTCGTATCTACTTTGTTTTTTTTCCACTCACATAATGATGATGATGACGATGGTATACATCGCAAAGTTCTTTAACTGAATCAATATCCCTAATCCAATTTGGGACATTCTCTGAGGCAAAAACTACTTTGAGATATCACAGAAACTATTTCATTTGTAAATTAGACCACCTTTTTTTAGATAAAAATAAAAATATTAGTCTTGAGTATACTTACAAAGAAAATGAAAACAATGAAATAATATTTCGATTCCATTTTGAAAAGTTCAATGCACCAATGGATACAATTTATACATAAGCAATAAAGTGTCTCGTTTTCTTGCAACGTGTTGTATTATTCACGACTGTTCAGTTGTCTGGTGTACTTTGTTTTATGGGTGCTCTGCCAGATAGTTGTGGAAACTAAAGTAGTCGTTGCCTCCTGTAGACGTGAACAGGGGTGAGAACGCCTGTTATCGATACAATTATATACGATAATTTTATTCTAAGTATTGCCAGCGGTTGATTATGTTTTAGGAACTTAAAAGTATTCTGCAACAATTTGAAAATGTTTTGGAGTCTTAAAAATCATAAAACCTTTAGATATTAATCTGAAAAGCTCTCTACAGCTTCCTGTCGTAATTTTTGGGAACAAGAATGTGTCGAAACAATCTTCTCATTACTAGACCCACCCATAGATAGTTCAATTCATACAAAATGTAAGACTTTCTCAGCAGTGTAAATAATTTTTTATCAGTGCTTAAATTAATAATACTCTATAAGTAATATTCATTTTATTGAATCACAGTAATATTTTAGACAAACGATTAAGAAATATTTTAGCAGTTATCGAACACTGGAGCGCACCTCTATGTTGTTGTGAGATAAAAACGATAGCATTGTTTGATTTCAACTCTCAGTTATCAAGATGTTTATTACACTTGTTGATACAAAGATGTCCTCTCTTAATAGCAGGCGTTGGTTTGATAATTCAGAGAAAATTATGACAAACAAGTAAGGAATGTTATTTTGGCATAAATAAGAAGGCATGGTTTCCGGAATAGTCAACGAAATGCTTCTTTTTTCATCAATCGTCGTCATCGATTACAACGCCCTGTAATCACAATGCACTTAAGTTTTATAAGGAGCCAGAACAAAGGGGATGTAAGCTGCATCAGCGGGGATGTTTTCGAGCCATAGATACCTAGAGAGGAAGGCAATGTTTTCAACTTGTTATTTTGAAACTTAGAGCATTAACGTTTAAAGCTTAAGGATTGCCATTTTAAAACTTAGAGCATTAATGTTTAAAGCTTAAACGTTAAGGATATATTAAGCCAATTATCTCACAAAGAGATAAAATAATAATCTATAGCAAAAACATTTGATGGTCAATATTAAAAGAAGAAAATCTTGAATGAAGACAGAACTGGCGGTCTTCCTGCTACAAACAACTAAAGACAAGTGCATGAAAAGTAAATGGCTAGGTGGTAATAAAAATCCTCATTAATTAAATTGTTTGCATGAATGTTAATCGTTAAACAAATGTGGCTAACATTGACTTGCTAGGTAATTCGGGTTAATTGGAGACAGGATTAATTAATCTTGAAGTCAAGTGTTGAGGGTCGCTTACTAACTAGACTTTTCCCTCGGTTTTCTCAGCGTCGTGGGCATCTACAGCGTGAGCCCTGATAAACAAAGCCAGAAATAGTCTCCGAAGTCCTGTCCTGTCCATCATGATACTAAAATATCTAAATCTCAATACCGAAGATATGATATCTAAATTGGTTTATATAGCCATTTGTAAAATATTATTGTTTAAAAAATCACTTCGTAAAACACTCTGTATAATTGTGTGCAATATTTTTTAGTAAAGCGTTCAAGGCTGTAGAAATGAAAGGATGTGTTTAAATTGCCATTAAATAGTTGGTAATATTTCTTCTAGGCAATCAAATCTTCTGTAGGCAGAATTAAATTACCACTTCATCGTAAAGCGTTTAGAGAAGACAAGGTCCAGGCGAGGTCACTTCTTGGATTTTCAACAGAGAGCAGGATTAAGGAGCAATAAACCAATTCAATGTTCATAAAAAATAGCATTAGTTCGTTATCTTGACGATAATATGAATCATATTTGACCTAAAACTCAATTGACGCTTTGGCATATAAAAGGTGTCTTTTGAACCAAAATTGCATTCACAAAACAATCATGAAGACCACTATCGCTATTCTTGGGATTATTGTAAGTGCTGTCTCTGTTTAGTTAGTTGTGTGGGTTCGATTCCAGGTCAGGCAAATGTAACTTTTCCAAGTTATAAATACTTTCTAAGTATATCTTGTACACCAATGACAGAGCAAATGTGAAGGAAAACATCTTCAGGAAAGTAGTCTGCAATCGAATCAAGCAAGCCTTCTCTTTCTAAAATATTTATTTAAATCAATATTACGAGCAATGCGGGTTAATTCCCTATGTCAATTAAATGTGCTTGCCTGGAGTCTAAAGCATAGATTACTGAATAGTTACTACGTATCTAAAGTGAGTTCACGTCAATGGTCCTATGGTTTGTAATTTAAACTTACGACGCCGAAACTTCGCCAGGCCTAAAATATATTGTTTCTAAACCATTCTTAATCATTTTCTTTCTAGAGCCTCTGCTTCGCGTGGCATGTATACGCGACTGCCAACTGCACAGCAACGGGCGCCGGCCGGTACCCCGAGCCAACCGACACAGCATGCCAGAACTACACCCTGTGCGTGTACATCAGCGCTAACAACACTTACTTGGCGTACAACTACATCTGCCCCACGACTTCTCTCTTCAACCCTAACGCGGGGCTCTGTACTAGTAATTATACTTGTCCAACCGCTGCTGGCTAATATCCTTTTGGATTGTTAACAAAGTTTTTTAGAATGGTGACTTCCAATTCCTTTGTTGAGTTAATGTTAATTATCGCATAGATTTGTATTAAGTAGCAGTATTACTTAAGTTTTATTTGAGAAGAAGAAAAGTTAGTTTATGTAAAGTATAAATTACCCACAGATCGATTATCACACTAACTGTTGTGATGATGATAATTTAATAATTTCGGCTGGGTATTTCTATATTTCAGTAAAACTAGTCTTATTAAAAAAAATCTTTCATGCACATAAATCCTGAATCAGGTTTCATAATTTTTACAATATGTAATTTGTAGCTATACTTATTAGGTAATTGCCTGTATATGCACAAAAGTCATTATTATATTCAGAAGTAGCTAGGCACTAATGTAAGTGAATAGTTTAATCAGAAGTTAATATTAACTGTATGCCATAACTGGCATGCCGCATTCCGCATACCGTTTCACCCGCGTTATGAGAGAACTTTTATGTACCTAGAAGTTTTAAGTATCCCGTACCCGAATAAAAATACGCTATGTGTAATGTGTCACTGCTCGTTTCGTTTATCCAAATCAAAAAAACTATGATTTTGATGTTTCATATTATAATTTACAAATAAAGTTTTTGGACAACAACGCTTTTCTTTTATATTATTTACCTACCTTCTAATAATCAAAGCGGATTCTGGGAGTTGAAGGTGATAAAGGGATACAAGCCTCGGAGAGTTCGTAAATGCTGATCTCACTCCGGTCGTGTCGATTGTCGATTGCCGTCCCATGGGACTTTGAGAGTGAGGGAATAGTGACAATTAATATATAATAGTAACATATACAAAATGAACCAAAAAATCGTACTTAACCTTTCAAAACTTTTGTAAAGTTAAGTCAACAACGTCTTAATATTTGCGTCATTAGACCAAGAGTACAACAATATTGCTTCTGGAATAATCTAAATAAGTGGTACGATTGCAGGTCAATTAATTTTTAAAGGAAAATAATAGTTAAACAGTCGAATGCGGTGCACAGATAGGCCTAAACAGACTGACGAAGTGATGATGCATTTATGAATGGAAAATAGACAAATTAGATCATCAAGATTTCTTCCAGACAAGCAAATTTGATGTTTTAGGTCCAGGTTTCGAACATGTACGAGAGTGTATTAAGCATTAAATTAATGGTTGTTGGTATTTTCCTATTAGTTTAAATGACGTTGATAACTCAACACGAATGATCAACGAGTATAATAAAGCTTATCTTTAGTGTGTTTAATTGCTGATGTAATGCGTGTAGATATAATAGGTGTAGATGATTGTTACAAACTTCTGCTAATCACTTTTTAGAGTTCCGTAACTAATGGTCGATAATGACATGGAATATTTTGTGAGTTTAAAAATGCTATCAAATTTTTGGTAAGGTTCTTCCATCTGAACTGCAATAGGTATAATGCAATATGACGTAAACTAGTTGTTGGTAAAAGAATTATTACTTGGAAAGTTACAATACCTAAGACCAACAAATGAGACTAAAAAACACAGACTTACACACATTTTGAAAAATCAATGGACGTCAAAAAAAAATATGACAAATATGTGTTGAACCAGTAGACCTAATTAATACCTACCCTAAGTGGTATTCCGAATAAATTAAAGGGACTAATGGATAACCTACCTTTAGTATGTACCTACATCTATGACGATTGATAAAAGTACAACTTGGGAAGAACCACTTTACAATAACTGTAGTGTTTTTTTATTATAATTTGTTATTTAGCTGGTCACAGTTAAACCGCTGAAATAATTTTCGTGAAAATTTGTCATCGCGTTCTTTTACCAACACGGAGATAATGAGATATGACACTGTGGGAAAAGACAAACCTCTATTATTTTGCATGAACGCTCCAAATTCTATTGCTTATAGACACTAAAATGTAATATTTTTGACACAGAGAGGAGTTAAAAGTACAGAATAGGAATATCAAATGATTCACACGCGAATAAGAATATTTGTAAGATAATTATGGTTTTTATCGACTCATAAATGACACATTCAAGGTTTACCATTTTTGGTGGATAGCTTTAGGGTAAACGGACTTATTAGCGTACGGACTTTAGCAAAATATACTTTTTCTATGTTACTGAAATAAAATGATATAATTATGTAAGCTAGATCAAGTAATGTAAGAATGTCGAAGTTTCAAATGTTAGTTCTTTGCGTAGGAAATAGAAGTCTGAGAAGTAAGAGCAGCTGCTGATGATACCAAGCGCAAAACCATTGGGAGATCCAGGAGTTCAATCAAGTGTATTGCTTGTCTACCACTAGACTAATGTGGCAGGCTTTTTTAATAGGAATCTTTCGTATGCAGGTGTGTTTACCTCACCAAGGTAATGAAGGAGATAATCCAACAATTATAAGATCTGCAGATTACCGTAATCTTGTAGATCTACATATTCAAGTTTACAATACATCACTTGGGTATATAATCGAGAGGAGGCTCAAGTTTATTTACAACACAAAAAATGGCGAAACAGTACATTATTATAGCTCTTGTGAGTATCCATTTCTCATCTTTATTAACATTATGAAGCTGTAGAGTTTGTTTTCTGTTTGCTTGAAGGCGCTCATGTAAGCTCCACTAGTCCGAATAGAAAAATTGCCTATATTAGTGCTAGATAGGCAATTGCTCGAGGCAAAAAGGCTATTTTTAACCGGGTGCGTGAAGTTGTTTTACAGCTAATAAATGCTAGATTTCTGTAAGGTAGAAGGGAATATTTGTTAATTCAATTGTTATTTTATGCTTTGTACCCTTTGGCTATGATTGGCTAGCTTAATTCTAAACCCACTTAATTCTGTTACAACTTACTCTTCTTATTCCAATGTCATCTTATTTCCTAGATGCTGTCGGTCTGCGCATGGCAGGCGCACGCGGTCGTCAACTGCACCGCCACCGGCGCAGGCCGTCAGGCCGACCCTGCCGACCCAACCTGCAAGAACTACACACTCTGCGTCTATGTCAGCACCAACAACAGCTACATCTCCTACAACTACGTGTGCCCCACTACTTCACTCTTCAGCCCCACGCTCGCCCAGTGCACCTCCACTTACACCTGTCCTGCCAACACGACCAACACAGCTACATCATCAGTGTGCACAGCTGACGGTTTCATCCCAGACCCCAATTCCTCAAACTGCTCCTCTTACATAGAATGTGTGAACATCAACGGAACTTTTTCTGAAACCACGTACACGTGTCCTGATACTACTTTCTACAACCCTAATACGACTCTCTGTGACTCCACTTATAATTGTACGGTTACCACGACTTTCTCGTGCACGGCTGCTGGAAGATTCCCCAATACTGCTGATACAACGTGTCAAAGTTACTATTACTGCGTACTCTTAGCGTCTGGAGCGTATACCCAGTACAATTATACTTGTCCTAGTACTTCGTTGTTTAACCCGAATTCTGCGCAATGTACCGCCACTTATACGTGTACTAATTAGGACTACTAGGTTTGTGTCTAAATTTTTGTGGCTTAACGATTCAAATTATTATTATAACATTGTTTATTATTTACCGTCTAATATATTTCATGTGATACTAGTTTTGTCTTTTACTACTTAACTACCGCAAATTAGAACTATTAACTCTGGAACAAAAGCAGTTTTAAAACAATATTTTCTGTTCATAATTATTATTGTTAGGGAGATGATCTCAATATCATATTGATCGCAGACAATGTAACACGGCGGTTTTCTGAAACACATTACAAACACGATTGAAATATACTTATTGTTGGATAATCCATTGTGACAAATAATAATAGTCTTTTGTTTTTTTTTAATTTCTCTTGTTATAAAAATGAAGTAGTAGACTAAACGTGAGCTAGTATACGAGCGATAGTCATTACTATGGTGTGATGATGGCGGCACGAATTATCATCCCTTTTTTGGTAAGTATTTGTTTATATTGCCTAAACTTGTGATAAATGAAAGTAATTTTATAAGATCCTATAAGAAAATAAAATTACATAAATAAGAAAACGGTAACAGTCTATTTTGTTAAAATGTGTACTACTTTTCTTCTAGCTGTTATGCACGTGGACGTGGGTTGCCCAAGCTGTCGTCGACTGCAGAGCAACTGGTGCTGGGCGATATGCCGACCCGGACGATGTGAAATGCAAGAACTACACTCTATGTATCTACGTGAGGGCTTCAGACAGCTATCTGGCGTACAATGCGGTCTGTCCGAGCATATCGCTGTTCAACCCTCGCATATCCAGATGCACTGCGCCCACTAACTACATATGCAACCATACCATAGTTGTACCCAACCCTGTGCCCACCACGATATGTACCTCCGACGGGTACATCGCAGATCCTGAGCCGACCAATTGCACTACTTACATCCAATGTGTGAAAATTAAAGGTGACTTCACTCAATTAAGGCATCATTGCCCTCGGACGACGTACTTCAATCCAAATACTACGTTATGTGAATCAAACTACACCTGCGCGGACTTCGCGTGTACTGCACCCGGGAGGATAGCTGATTTGGCAGACTTCACCTGTCGAAAATATTATTACTGTGTGCAACTGTTTAATGGGACTTTTGCTCAGTTTAAATACAGCTGTCCAGAAAACTCATTTTTTAATCCGGCAACTAAATTGTGTACAACACATTATGTGTGCCGATAAAGCTGCATATCTATGTAATTGTTTAATTACGTAGGGGGTTATTTTCAAACTGTATCAGACCGTGACTCCAAACAATTATGTATTGTAATGTAAATAAATAAATGATCTTTCATTTTCAAATATGCTTTTTTTCCTGTCAAATTTATCATTAACATTTTAGTGTGATCAGCACACCGCTCTTGAATGAATGAGGCTTAAAGTATCAAATTAACTAATAAATGAGTTACGAGAACCACAGAACTGGGGCTGTCAGTATTAGCAAATATTTATTTATTACTAGTTTATTATATGACTTTACAATGACAAAGTGAATTTGCGATATCAAAACAATATATATATATGTATTTTCGTTAATAAAATGATTCTTGATGATGGCCACATCAGTATTTATTACATAAATTTTCTCTCATCTAAGACAATTGCATGCAGAGGCTGGACGTACAAAACCTATCCAATAGCTAGCCATTTAAAATGACTGTAAGAAAACACACATATGTATATTGCATAAAATTTTGTAAGTAGTAAAACTACAACATTTTTGTAAAAACATAATGAAATGTGTGTCAAATTCTACGAGTATAAGTATTTAGTTCATCTAAATTTTTTACTAACTATTGCAATATAGAGTACATTACCTATTAGAAACATGTTATTGCATCAACTGCGTACTGCATATTATTTCTTTAAGCATTTTCTTAGAAGATTTGCGATGAAGTTTAGCATAAATCAACCGGGCCAGGAAGACACGCCGACAAAACAGAAAAAAATCAAAAAGTACACACTGCTTCCACGAAAACAAACAACTGTCAAATAGCTATACAATTATGAATGTCCCAAAACGTCCCTATTTAATCAGAAGACATCTAAATGCATGTCTCCCGGGATTTACGTAGATACCTATGTCCTAACAAGCATGGTCCTAAAAACAGGGATGTTCCTAATTCAACATACTGGATCGGTTCTATTGTTATTGGTTATATGGGTATAAAAAAAGTTAAGTAAAACACTGCAGGTAAATGCTACCTTTTTATTTTGCATAAAATCAACAAAAGAGATCTATTCATACAAAAAGGTTTTGCTAAATCTTCGAAATATAATTCTCTTGCTCATGGATGCTGGGTAAAATCAACACCAACTTTAAAGAGTTTAATGCAAATGACAAATTAAAATCATCAATGTTTTTTGATTATAATTTAGTAAACGACTACCTAATGTTTTTCATTACCTTTTTAATTTAACGCTTAATTCTGATTATGGACAAACAAGAAAGCAATGTGCCGCACGTACTTACAATAAGTAATTTATTGAGCTGTGAGTGTACCTAATGTCCAGACTGAACACATTACGACCGGGACACCAGAATTTGATATCGTGCGTGACAATGAAAAATTTGTTATTTATTCCATTCAATTTTTGTAATTAAAACATTTAGCAACCTGTTGTTTGCTCTTTTGCTGTTTGTAAACAATATTATTATGAAGTTTTCTTTGGACAAATTAAAACGATCAGTCAACGTTTCGATACAGGCGTGTTAGTATTCATATCCGTCCCATGCCAGTGCAAAATAATATACTAGGTAGTCAAACAATTTAATAGTGATGTTTTTAGAATTTTCGGCATTAAAGAAAACAGATAGTAATTATGTATTCCGTCATGAGCGCAATCTTTTTATTAATGCTGTTAACTTAAGAACAACGAGATAACCGCATTATCTCTTGATCTTACTATATATTCTTCAGTGCTTCAATAAAATATTTAGAAATTCAACATGCAAAGAAGGATTAATGTTGCTGTTTTTCTCGTAAGTGTTAAAGTTTTTGTTTCATTATATAACCTAACTTAGTTTCAATGTTAGCTATTTATCCCCATAGAAAGTTCATAAACATGTACCTACATACATACTCATGGTATTTTTTAACTAATAATTTTATTGTTTATTTCTATTATAATAAAACAAATCATAATATTATGTTTAATAGATCCATTTTCTTTATGCAATATTTTTACTATTTGTAAGCAAATACTCTCATTAAAGAGAATGCAGTTATAACTGTGGAATTTTATTATTACTAATTGTACGTGTAGACTGCAATATCAGAATGTTCAATTAAAATGAATTGTATAAATGTGAATGTGAGTTTCCTGTAATCACAGTTAATTAAACTAAGTTTGTATTTACCTAAGGAAATTTTCAACTGTTGAGTAAGCTGTATACCCGTGTACATACATAATGTAAACCTAACATAGTCTGCAGGGTTCCGTTTACTTTCATAAATTTCATCTCGAACGATACATTTATTTTATCGTAAATGGGTAACAAACGAATTCTCTTTTGAATTTTTGGACCATGAGTAGGAAAAAAATACAAATTGTTACTTAGGACAGGCAGATTCACTACAAAAAAAAAAAACAAAAAGTAATAATCCGTTTAAAATTCATGGATGTAATAGATCATTTACATTTACAATTTTGTTTTACTTGTTTCTTTTTTATAATTCCGATAAAAATGTCTTGTTTTCAGCTTTTTATCACAGTATGGACCACTCATGCAGCTACCACTCAGACATCTTCAAGCGACAAGCAATCATCAACTGACAGAATCAATTTATCAAACTCAACTGGGTACATAACAAATGTGACTTCTATTACCACATCTACAGCATCGAAAAGTGCGAACACCAGTGATGAATCAACAGTGGATGATGGGTCTATCACATTTTCTTCTAATGAAACGGAAAATTCTATCACGGAGAATATAGCCAGCGCAGTCAATACTTCAAATGTTGAAGTCTCACTAGAAGCTAATGTTACTACGACATTACTGTCTAATTCTACTTTAGACAACGGTAACATAACGATATCTACGGATAGTTTGTCCACGCTTACTTCGAGCTCAACAAATTCTACAAATGAGACTTCAGCCCTATCTGTTGAGAGCTCAGCGAATACAACTGACAAATTACATACGAATATAGAAAAGATATCTGATAACAGTACTGAAAATTCCACGTTGGATTCTTTGAGTTCATCTAATAAGACATTTAGTTTAGATGCGGCAGCATATACAAATTTTACGGAAACATCAGATTCCTCCATCTTAAGAAACTCAAATTTTTCGAACAGTACTAATATTACGGACACTTCAAGTTCAGCTATTTCTTCGGACTATTTAGTGTCTCTTGATGTGAATACAACGAGCTTGACAAACTCCACATATATGGCAGATGGAATTAATTCAACCAGTTTTCTGGATTTAGCCGAGACAGATATTTCAGACGATACAAATTCTTCTAGATCAGTGAACACCACTACGCAGAATATTTCTAATTCCTCTGCGAGTAACATAGAAGTTTCTAATGTTACTATAACTCAAGATGCTTCTAACACATCAACTATTGATTCAGGCAGTTCCACCGATTCAAATTATGAATTAGTTTCAATAAATTCAGTAAATTCAACGGAAGACGACAATTCATCATCTTTACAAACATTAAATCTGATGAATTTAACAAACAGTTTAAAAGAGAATACGTCCTTAGCTACGGAGGATGCTTATATTTCTGCCACGCTGAATTCAACGGCTTCAACTAATACGACTTCTGGTTCAGAAAATGAAATTTCAGAGAATTCAATTAGGTCCACGAGTGATTCTAAATCAGATACATCAAATATTACAACGTCAATTGATCATACAGTAAATGCAAGCGCACAGTCCAGGCAAAATACTTCAGACATTCTGACGTCTACAAATTCAAGTGATTCCCAGGAAATGTCTAGTTCAAAAGCTAATTATTCGTCCATTCTGACGTCTAGTTCTGAAAATGAGAATTCTTCTAATTTGACAGAAGCTACAGATTCCTTTATATTGAAAACAAATAATTCTACAAGTAATTCGAACGCAGAAAATGTTTATAATTCATCAGATACAAGGGATGTTTCAATATCATCGTTAGCAAACTCTACAAGTTTTGTAAACTCTGAGTATGATTTGGATTCCAAAAACTCTTCAAGCTCATCGAATGCAACAGAAATATCTACATCAGAATCTTTAAATTCGACAATTACTACGGATAACACACACTATGCGGGAACTTCAAACTTTTCTGCATCTGTTGAAAGCAATAACATTAATAATTTACAAGGTTCTACAATATCTTTAAAATCAGACTCGCTTTACTCCTCGAACTCATCATCAGCGTTCGATACTACAAATTCAAATAATTTAACAGATAATTTAGATAGTTCTTTATTGAAAATAGAGCAATCAGTTAATTCGAGTAACACTGAAGATACTGACAATATATCTAGTTTAGAAACTGCTGTAACATCAAACGCATCCAACACTACAGTTTCAAATAAATCAACTGTTAAGACCAAAATAAATGATTTCCTAAGTTCAAGAAATACGACTGATGTATTAACTTCAGAGGGATCAGTTTCTTCGAATTCATCAGCAGTGTCAGATTCATTAAATTCAAATTATACAGTAATTGACACGGACATATCAAATTCTGTAAGTGATAGTTCAAATACTACCAATACAATTGAAAATTTATCAAACTCTACATCTACCACAACTAATAGCCAGTCTTCAAGTACGTCAGTACCCACGAGTAGTTCCAATTCGAGTACTTCCGTAGAATCTACTGGTTCTTCGACATCTAATATTAATAACTCTGTTAGCTCATTTGCTATCAAGAATACTACAATAAACTTGTCAACCGAAGATATAGAAACTACTTATTCCACGGATACTATTGCCCTCAGGAATGCCACTGCTGTTACAGATACGGAAATTGACACAATTACAAAAAATAATACTGGAACAACAATAACTACAGTCACTACAGATACTGCCGGTAACGAGACTATAATAACGATAGTAACTACAAATATGACTATAACAGTTGATGATGATTTAACGAATATAACAGAAGTCATTGTAGTGACTAACATAACAAGTAATACTAATACTACAGAAGATATAATTACTAGTGACATCACTGACACAATATCTACAGTTATTTTTACCAATACCACAATAATAACAATGATTATAGATGGAAATGATACGACGGTCACCACTACAACTTTGAATAGTACTGATATTGTTGAAACTACGTCTGTAGATGACTCAACTAATTCTAAAATGATGATAATTTCCACAAACGATACTGATAGAACTACTTCTGTGAAAACTTCTGATGTTTCAAATAAGACAATTAGCAGTGAATCAAGGAATACGACGACATCACTAAGAGTTTTAAATGATAATTCGACTACCAACGACACAAATTCTACTACCTTCTGCATCTCACAAGGATTTTTCGCCGATCCTAGTTCCACAAATTGCACCTCTTACATTCAATGTATTGAAGCTGGAGACGAGTACACCGAAACGGCATATACTTGTCCCGACAATTCTCTTTATAACCCAAACACAACTTTGTGTGATTTTGACTACGAATGTCCAACCGATTCTTCGGATTCTGATAATACAACGAATTCCACCGATACAAATAATTCAGCTGAAACTACTGATACTCCTAATACTGACGATTCTTCTACCAACAATACAAGTTCTACTTCCGTCTGCACTTCACAAGGATTCTATGCCGATCCCAGTTCCACAAATTGTACCTCTTATATTGAATGCGTTGAAGACGGTAACTTGTACACTGAAACGGCGTACATTTGTCCCGACAATTCCCTTTATAATCCAAACACAACTTTGTGTGATTTTGACTACGAATGTCCAACCGATTCTTCGGACTCTGATAATACAGCTAATTCCACCGATACAAACAATTCAGCTGAAACTACTGACACTCCTAATACTGACGATTCGTCTACTTCATTCTGCACTTCACAAGGATTCTATGCCGATCCCAGTTCCACAAATTGTACCTCTTATATTGAATGCGTTGAAGATGGAAACAAGTATACCGAAACGGCGTACACTTGTCCCGATAGTTCCCTTTACAATCCTAATACAACTTTGTGCGATTTCGACTACGTATGTCCCACAGGTTCGAATGATTCTGATGAAAATACTTTCACGTGCTTATCCGCTGGAAGATTTCCGAACAGCGCCGATTCAACTTGCCAGAATTACTACAGTTGCGTGCTGTTGGCTAACGGAACCTTTGTCCTGAGTGAATACACCTGCCCCAGTGTATCTGTGTTCGATCCCACTAACAAATATTGTACAACGAATTACGTTTGTTCTTAAATACTTAGGTATATTTTTTTCAGAATTTAAAGGACATGTAATGTTTTCTTTTTATTAAATAAGTGATTAAAATACATATAGCCGCAAATCCTAATAAATGCAATTCATAGAAGTACTTTTTATTTTATTAATCAGTCAGTCAGATCTTTTCACGATCAAAATTACGCATGAGAAACTATTTGTTGTCCATGAAATTAAAACATACAGAAGTTATACAAATATTTATTTTCTATTTTTAAACATTTGGACGTTTATTTTTACGGCAGTTGTAAATGAGTACGTAGCTCATGCATCAAGTGAACCCAAATGATGGTGGTAAGGTAAGGCTTTTGGGGCGTCTCGTATATGAATGTCTCCACGATAAGTTCCTCAAATACCTCCTATGCTTTGGTTTTCTGTGTGTAGTTCTTCTTCTTCGTTTCACTTCTTCTGCAATCTTGTCTTTTGTCTTTAAATCCGTCTGCGATTGTGCTTCATTGATTAATATCGTTGCGAGTTTCCTTGCCGTTACAAGGTTTTGCTTGAACTTGGTAGCTGAAACATTACTTTCGTTACTGATCTCCACTAAGTTTATATAAGGATTCATCTTATCCGGCATCAAACTGTAACTATAATTAGACTTCTTGATAGTAGCAAAGTAAGTGCGAAAATAATTTTCTCTAGCTTTTTTGATGAGATCGGGAGTAAGGGTTTTTGATCTAGCTTTGTCTCTTTTTTCTCCCACAGTAACAGTGCTCATGGTGGTCTCGTATTCTTCAGTAAGTTTCTTGTCATCATTAAGGGTAACTATTTTATTAGGTATGTTATTATCGCTATAACGTTTGTGATTATCGTTTTCAAATTCAGGAAAACTTGTTACCAAATACGTTGATTCATTAATGCGCCGCACTTGGTATGTTTTAACACTAATCGAAAATGTTGTGAAACTATTGAAAACTAATTGTATAAATAATATATATCTTGTAATCAAAGAAATCATTAAAACTTGATCCTGATAGAATTACACGTCATTTTGACATAATTTGACAAATGTCTTATCATATAATAGACTAAAGACCTAGTAAGGTCTATACTAGGCAAGAAGGTTGTAGGGTGAAAATTCTTGATAGTAAGTTGTATGATCTAGTACAAGAAGGATATCGTGCAGTTAAAGTACTTAATTACTTTTTATAACAATAACAGCTTATCATTCTTGATGTTGAGGTAAAATGCTAAAGACTCGGCGCTAACTAAGAAACATGATATTATCGCTTATGGCTCTTAGTAAAAAGTGAATGAAAATCACACAATGGACGTCGAGAGTCAGCTCCCATCCCGCGGAATCAAGGTCAAATTTGTCTGGCAAATCATCCAAATACACTTTGAATCTCAACAAAGGTTTACAGAGTAAATTAAACTTTAATCACTTGTTATTTAAGGTCGAATACATTTCTTACGAGTCTTTCTCATATCGAACTGAAGAAAGAGTCTGAGATAGTTCCCGATGCTGTTATTGTTTTCATTGCCACCGAGCTCACGCTTCTAAATTGCCATTTCCGGTAATGAATAAGAAAGCAATGGAGCAGATTTTGGAAAAAAAAATATACCTTCGAGGCAGTCGAGACAAGTCTTTTTTTTCATTAAGGCAAAATTAAAATCCAAAATTAAGAAAATAGTACCTGGCTCAAGTGTTTCAGCGAGATCTTCAAACTGATTATATTATGATTATATTAAGCTAAGTTGACTTGCTTAAGTACAAAGATACTTTTGATATTTGTCAGACACATTAATTTATTTTCACTGAATATAGTCTTATCATATTTTACATTGATAATGAAAAATATCTCAACTAATAGTTTCACAGCTATTCCAATATAATTAATCAAAGTATACTCCACTCCCTTTCTGTTTCCTTAGAAGCAATATTGTGATATGCGCTTGGCGCTTTCACTCGCGTGACTTCTACACTACAAATTGATCGATATGTTTCAAATTCTTTTAATTTGTTGTTGGAAACTGTCATCAGTTCATAAGAAAAAATGGTATAGTTTGTGCATCATCATCGATCACGCATAATTAAAAAAGTGTGTATTTAAAATCTGTAATCATCTTAAATCTATCATGACTCTAATCTTGTATCATGTCTTAAATCCATAGACCTATTTTTTTATTTTTTCATCTAAAAGCAGGTTTTTTTTTATGGAAGATTACTGGAAATTGTGTTGTGTTTAAATGTGTTTTAGTATTTTTATTAATTATTTACAAAGATGTTCTTGTTAATCGTTACAATGCATGTGAACTAGTAACATGTTGCGTGGTTTTAAATTAATAAGTAATTAAAATAAGTTGTGACGAAAATTTATAAATATTTATTTTTCCTTCCTATTTCCTTACCTATCTTAAAGAATTTGACTATTCCCCTACAACTTTATCTGCGATTTTCTCGGTGGATTTCACAAACTGGCAATATCGTCCAAAAACTGGCATCAGCCTGTAACAAAAGCGGAGCGGCGCTGCTGTACGTAGAATTATTAGCTAATGTGATTAATTTGATGAGATTTTTGTTATATTTTATGCAATGCTATTAGTTCATCGCTCCACTTCTATGGACAGGCACCAGGACCTATGATAATTTCTAATCCCCCGAGAGGTCTACGCGTGCGTCATCGAGGCACCGTCATCGGTCATTCTGGCTAAGTACAGGTACTTACATGCGTCGTTTTATACAACCCAAACAATTGGAATAGAAACATCACGAGACCGCGTGACGGGGTTTCTAAGCATTATCATCAGACAAGGTACCGTGATCTGTGTCTGAATTTGCTTATGTGGTGCGGCCACAAGGTAATTAATAAAATTTACAGGGTGTCCGAATGGTGAATGTCAGCTAGCATTATAATTAATTACTGTATTTATTTATCATACCAATCGACAAAAAAAAAATATTAGAAACGGATTTTACGTAGTGTTAAACCTATATGAAGTAGTGAAGGGCGGGCGGTTAGGGGCTGTCTTTAGTAAAGTGTTGCTTCAGGCTGGTTTTATGAAATGGATTTTAATCTTTTTATGTTACATTAATTGCTTGTTGTTATTGTCTTCTTACATTAGTAATATTTGAGTGTTTCCTTAAAACATAAAGATAATGACACCGATAGGTATGCGGTAATGTATAAATTCTAGAAAATTACATAGATCCGGGTGTTTTCCCCATCAGTTGATAGCTTCTTAAGTAACAGAATTGGCTGTGTGCGTCCAAACTGTCACAGCAGTATTTCTTGCGGCGTCTGCCTTCCTGCTTACTAACGATGTCACGCACTGCGAGATTGCAGCGAATATTTTGCGTAATCCTCGTATAAAGTTGCATCTCACATGCAGGTCCTAACACTTTATTGCCCCATAGTTATATCTTGTCTGATTTGTTTTTAAGTTTCATGCTGGGAGAGGTTAACCACGGTCTGAAGTATAGACGCCAGCATATCAAGCTACTAAAACCGAAGAAACGGTTTAGTTTTCCCAATCAACATGAAACGATACGTTTCAGCGATCAGTTATTTTTTTTTAATAAGGAAATTTGACAGATTGTAATAGCTTGATGTGCTGGCATCTGTTCAAAAATAGTATTTTTTTCTTTAATACGACAAACTTACTTTTAAGAAACATTTACCATTTCAGAGCTAACAAAACAAAAACGCAGCAATAAAAATGAATCTTAAAAGATAACGTAATACAGAACTATCAGCATGTAACAATAACATTCATGAAACGAATCTTGAACATCATGTAAAACATGTTCGATCTTAAGTTAAGTATTCCGAACATCCAAAAACATGACCATGAATAAACATGCAAGCAACACATATTGCACAAAATCAAAGAATGCATTGTGCATCCGAGTAAAAGTTCGCTCATATTCAACTCATGCGTGGTCTCGGCCGTTATTTGCGAAAGCCACCTGCTTTGTAAATAAAGCGCGTACTAACTCTTCGAAATTTAACAATTTCACCGAATAACGTCGTATGTTGGAATACTAAGTGATTATGTGTGTCGTAACATCTGGGCTTTTCGAACCGCTGTGTGGGTTTTCGATATTTACTCATTAGCATTGCTCTATTTTTAATCGAGCTTAAACATTTCTTAAATTAAATGTGGCCCGACCATACTCATGCTTCTCATTTTAAAAACTCAGGGCTGAACTTGTTTTTATGTGAGTGGATGTCAATATGTTTGTCCATCGAGGCTCGTAAATGTTAAGTTCTTAAGTGTCCTTAAAGGAGAAGCTTTGTGAGTGGGTAGCTAGCTGTAAACATTCCACTTAAAATAAGTTCTGTGATTGTCCAGATTACACTAGAGGGGACCGGAATGCAAGACATTTTACGTCTATAAGGTAGTTTTATGGACGAGCAATTTAGTCTGAGACGTCTATATAAAATGTACGTTTTGCAATCAATACTAAAGTGGATCAATGAAAACTTAATTGCTCTTATTTAATGAAGCAGACTAGGAATACGTTAATAAATATCGCAGCATAAATTTTTAGGATTTTCTTTTAAATTATGTAAATAAATAAAGATAGCGTTGTCGTAGGAGGAGGCAGTTTAATCATTTAGAAATCTGGACCGACCTAGGCAATCTAATACAGCCAGTTTTTTTTTGTGTGGGGTGTCATCAAATGGCCCCTTTCCGCGGTGGGCGTAGTTGGAAGGAATGTCACTTTTACTGACTAAAACCTACTTTGGTTCCTTCTGGAGCTTGGAGTTTATGTAACTTTTGCGAATAATACCGCATCCCCGGAAAAATACCGCTAGCTTAAAGATAAATCATAAGATGAGCGCCCAACTTCATTAGAAGATTGCGTCTGTCAAGTTATATAAGACCAAAAGTAGGTAGTATGGGACATCATAATTTATTTTCACATGAACTACTTCCATTACTAAATCACTAAGAAGAACGCCAACAAAACATCGATTTAAAAGTAATTTGATCGGTGTGATGTATGCGCGTGCGGCGCACCGCTTGTCTTCCGCAAAGCGTTACGGAAAGGCGATGTCTCATAAATAACTTTTAATATGCTAGTAATTTGCACATAATGTGTTTTTTCATACAATATATTGTACTACTTTTTGTTGATGAATGATGGGTCGCGTGAATGCTTATATTACATAAATATTCTGTCAGTTTACGATGCATGGTGGTACCCATGTACTTTAGCACTATTGTTTGGCATTATGATTTATATTTAGAGCTGTGAAATTGAAAAAAGCGATGTGCTGACACTTTAAGCGTATACATAAGATCAGATATGATATAAGAATATACACATACAAAACAATACAATATCTATATCAGAATGTTCTTTGGCTCATGTTAAACTATTACCAGCATGGTTTAGCAATGGATAAGTTTGAAAATGCAATTGCGTAGTGATTTATGGGCTCGTATCTAGATAAGTTGCACCAGCAACTATAATTGATAACAGTTAATAAACTGATTAATTGAACTGACAGATTTTCCTATTAATCTCTTGTGCTTACTTCTTACATTTCATCTTTATTCATACGATAGTTTGAATTTGAATCGGTGATTTGAATCCATAAAAGGGTAGTTGACAACTAGTCAAATTCATTACTTTTATTGAATTGTCAGAAAAGGTTACTTTCTATGCAATAGGTATATATGAAAGTTATAACTATGACGTCACATTTTTTTTTCACATCAAGGCACATTTTCCTTGAAAATTATAAACAAAGGTGACATTATTTTAAGATGCTTAACCAAATTATAATCAACCAAATTTAATTTTTACCAAATTTTTATAACAAATATAATTTGTTATAAACAAAATATAATATAGTACAATGAACCGGAAAATGAAAGTAGCGGCCAGGAACAACTCTTACTACGAGGAAATTACAGCATAAAAATATAAGGTATCAATCTAGAATCGTTAGATGATAATCGACTTATAATTGACGTTGCACTGAGTTAATCTGACTTAAGTTCCTGTAACCCGCACGAATGGATGCTCGATTAAAATAACTTAAGTTTGTTTAATAAAGTAATTTACATATTGACCATTGATGTAAGCTTAACAGATACAGAAACAAATGATTTAAAACATAAACTCGATGGACCAATCATATTGATGTTTGATGGAGAATCATCAACTTTTGTTGAAGATACGAAATATTTCACTAACATAATATATGTAGGGTGATATGATATAGTGATAATATAGGGTGAGAGTGAGTATAGGCTGACATAATAGGGTGAAATGATATAGTGATTGCCATGCTGTATATGGGAGAGAAATTCCAAGAAGTATTCTCAGCGGATTATTCTAAAAAAAATATAAGTTTAATAGCTCAATTTATGATAGAAGAATGTTGAACCGAGTAACTAACTACCGTATTTCTTCACGGCGTGTTACCAGATCACCATTTAACTCTCGTTATATTTCAACTCTAATGGAGGATTTTATTTTAGCTATGGTATGGGTTGGAACTATTTATCATACTACATTATTATCTCATACTATGGGGCTGCATTCCTGTATGTATCCTTTGATCCTTGAGTGTCACGGTGAATGAAATGATCGGATTCC
The DNA here is from genome assembly GCA_958496145.1 of Heliothis peltigera. Classification (NCBI taxonomy): domain Eukaryota; kingdom Metazoa; phylum Arthropoda; class Insecta; order Lepidoptera; family Noctuidae; genus Heliothis; species Heliothis peltigera. The sequence goes on from OY292327.1 coordinate 4,342,966, forward strand.
ATTCCGAATGTTAAAACCATAAGTTATTTAGGAATTACTTTTTTTTCGTAAAATCAGGAATTCTTTTATTTCATTGAAACAGAGTAAAAAAACATATTTGTTAATTCCTTGCATGCCATTATTAATATAGCGTATTATCACATCGTGATTATATCTTGAATATCGTGATTATATCTTTGATCACATAGTTTATGATTTACACGTGATTTATAGATATTGCTAACACATTCAATTATAATCACATTCGAGTCCGTTAGCACGTAATAATTTATTATGATATAGATCGTCTTGTTACGATATACAACGCACAATATTCTTCTATTCTTTGAATTTTTTTAAAGAATATAATCGTGCTTGTCCTGATTATTCTTCTAAAATTTTGTTTGTGTAAGACGGACTTTCTGTTATCCTTAATTGAGTTCAACAATGATATCATCTAGCTCAAAACTGTTATCAATAGGCAATAATACTTACGTCCGGTTTCTATAAAAAAGGGATTTCGTATTGCTTACGAATGGTACTTTTTTGACAAAAGCCTCATAAAATGAATATCAAAACATACTGTCGGTAACCAAACGAATCGTTTCTTGTTTATAGAAACTGGGTATTAGAGCAGCCTTTGAAATATTTTACCATGATTTTACCGCTCTTTCCTAGAAATCAAAACACCTAACGTTAAGTTTTTTTTTCCTAAAAGGGACCCAAAATCAACGAAGGTATTAAATTCTTAGAGTGATTGCGGTGAACATTAAAAATGGGTCAGCAGGTACGGGTTCCCGGCGGGGCGGCGTTGTGTGCGCGGCGCGACTGCGCTCATTCGCTTTTTGCCCACCTTTCGACTCACGCGCAGCGCAGCCTCCACCATTGTTCGCCACGCGCATTTCTCTCACGTGGGAACTGTTGACTTCTTCGTGCTTTACCCGCGGCGTCATTCATCTGCATCGCCGCTGGGGACCGCACGTTATGCCATTGCAAGTACGCAAGTACTCCAAGTGCGAGCTTTGTGTTATCGCTCGAGGGTGACTGTGATATGAAAACTGAGGATATTCGGCATGTCGGGTGATGTTCCGGGACGTTACCTGGTGAAAGTTGAGTGATGATCAAATAGACACAGTGATTGGGATCTTGCTGACTGATAAGAGGAGACATGGCCGTCGCGCCGGTGAGTTATACTCAACTATACAACTTAATACTTCTTGCTTCATGTAAAGCTCGCCTTTTTACGTTAATTAAAATGAATTCTTGTTAAATGTTAGAACGTTGAAGTTAATGTTTTTCTACGTAATGAGATACTCAACTTGAAGAGACGATCGTTTTTATTATTTCCTTTGCATAGGTTTTGAATCGATTATGAGTTTAATTGGTCGTTTTTATTACTTGTTTATGTTGTGCTGTCTTCTTTTATATTTTATTAAATAACTTACTAGTAAGGTAACCATTTATGAAGATAAAGTAATGCCTATGCTTGGTATTGTTAAAAGCTGAATGTTTGAGTCTGACCAATACTATAATTTGTAAGCTTTAGTTAAAAGAAATTAAAAATAGTGTTTTAAGGATTATTTTTTATTGAATTCATATATCTTAATAAAACCCATTAGATTTACTTGTACACAAATAATAACTTTTTTTTACATTCCGAATAAAAGCATGCTATTTTGTATTAGGGTATAGAGTCAAATTCCAAATTCGTAAAAGAGGCCGCGTCTTACGGGAGTGAAAAAAAGGATGTTGATAAGCGAAAGAATAGAGATTATTTACTAATTAATGAGGCATATAAGCGTTCTTTTTGGATTTTATCATGGAAAAAATACAGTAAATTTTTGCTTAGGAAAATAAACAGTACCTACCACAGTACACAATACAACACAGCACGGACATCGTAACATATTAGGGTCATGTCAGGAACATTAAACAAATCAAGTAAAACTTGAAAAAAAAAACAAGCCAGTCATAACGAGAAAATATTATTACGAATGTGAGTTGTCGACGTTTGACATTTGAAATTAAAAAAAAGTGACATTAGTCAGCATTTACGTAAAACAAGCTCACTTTCCATTATCTCGACGATACTCTTGAACACTCAGTAGGCTTCTCTTGTCTTATCTACGATTACTTAACGAGCTGTTAAACTTAACGAAGGCTTTTCTCGTCAGAGTGACGTATACATTCTAAACTATCATAAGGATCCTACAGTGTGTAGTGTAGGTTAATCTTAGGAGAAATGTATTTTTTTGGAAGATATTTTTATACTTATTTGGATTGAACAGGTTCTTAAATAGTTTCCGCTAAACATGGTTACTGTATCTCAGAAATTACGATAATGAATGATTAAATGAAGAGGCACTCAGGATGAAGTTGTGGACATAAAAAAGACCATATAAGGTATTCATATATTTTTGGAGCCTTTAATTCTAGGTCACTTATCTGGTTTCAAACGGTGTGGAAACTCGCACAGATTTTACCATAAGCATTCACTGCATATCAAAAAAGCTCAATCTTAGTCAAACTCTATTTTACTTATTTATACTATCATAACATGAAGCTCTCGTAGAATCGCATCGTCTGATAGCTTCACTATGAATATACACCAATGTTAAAAACACGTACAGAACACAAAAAACTTAAAAGCATTTAAAGGGTCCTCATCTTCTAAATAGGCGTTAAAAGTTCCTTAATTACTTCTAAACTTACTGTGACTAGTGTAACATTAAGAGCTTAAATCGACAGCGGAATTATTCGGCTTTGTAGGTGACAATGCCAGGACCGTCACAACGGTATCTTAATACAAACAAATCCTTTTTTGTGACACGTTGTCCCTGATGAGAAACCATTGAAGGCTTTGGAACTCACTGATAACTCTGTTTGTGTTTGTAGTTAACACGGGAATAGTTTTACGACTTATAATGGAACCCTTTTACCACGGTCCTGTTGATTGTCGGAATAGCCATGCATAGGAATTAAAGGCTATTGTGATGGGCTTGGATAAGTCACTGATATCGTGTGTATTTTTTTTGTTTTACGATATTCTTTTGTTTGGTGATGTTATAATATCAATAACTAGCTTTTGTTCGCGGGTTTGCTCGCGTTAAGAACTATTATTATTGATTAGGTATAGTTTTTATTGAATTTATGCAGGCAAAGTCTCAGTCCGATCGGTTTAAAGTTGATAAAGTTTTATACAAACTTTCATCCCTATTCTATCTCCTTGGGGATAAAATTGATCAAAATCCTTTCTCATAGGATGCTTACCTAGGTCATAGGCCTGATCTGTTTAGTGGTTTGGGCTGTGCGTTGATAGATCACTATGCCAGCCAGTCAGTCAGTCACCTTTGAGTTATAAATATATTATTTAGATGAATACTGGTCTCGCTTGCGCCTCGCTTGTGCGGAGTTGGCTTCTACTGACTTCAGATCAATCAAAATGTATAAATAAACATTATTGCACATGCGTGGTCAAACAGCTGATCTAAGTAAATGCAGCTAAGTTATTTGAGCTGTAGTGCTTTCTTCGTATATTTTGACTATTATGAAGTTATCTAATAGTGGCCAATTAGCTGTAGCAAAGTAATGTGACGACAACATTACCTAATACCTACACATTAGGAAACCAAAGAAGTTCTGTTAAGAAACATTATTTAATCAGGCACAGTTCACTAGCTTACTTCGACGACTTGACTTTGGCTATGACTGTACGAGTGAAATCTGAGAACGAGTTTTATTTGTGTATGCTCTTGATGGACGAGTGTCCCGTCTAAATAAATATAAATGTTGATACTGTTACCGAGGAAAGTGTTGCTTAAACATTTGCGATGGCGCGGGCGTCGCTGTAGGGTTTTAAAAAGAGTTCAATAAAATTCTCTTATATTTTATTAGATATCCGCCGCTGTAAGCTGATTTTAGATGATTCTGATAATAGATGCTTATGATTAATATAACCTTGCATAGCTTAATCATAATCTTTATTGCAAATCCACAATGTAAAATAAGATGGTAATACAAATAACATAGTAGCAATCGTAAGCTATTTTGAAAGTTTTGACTAATAGTATCTATTTAATAAACCAACAACTAAAGTAAGTAACTGCTTACTTAGGTCGCAGCAACTCTATATAATATATAGCACGTGTTCAAGTGTCATGTCTAAGAATCTTCACATTTCTCACGTAGCATTATATTTATTTACGTATGCCTTTTATTATCAGAATCATGATTCCGAGCTTCCACTTTAAATACTTGAAACAGCTGTCAAATTATAAAAGATTATGAGATCCGGTTAGCAAAGTCCTGAGTCATCGAAAAATTTCTTCTTTCTTTGTACTTTCGGTGAAAATCGATGCATAAAATTATCGTCTTCGATAGTCTTTTAACTTGCCGACGCTATTAATGATTCGCCATTTTTAATAATTTGTAAATAAGGCTGAATTGTATTTGTATTTATAAAATAAGGCCAGATTTTCGTAAAATTTCTTAGTGTTTCATTATTACTTACTACAAATTTCTATACCTACGTTTAGATATGAGATGTAACAAATTCTTCCATGAATTCAATATTTCAAATTCTTTATTATTCTCTATCAAAATGAATTCATTGAACGTATTTTGTTGATAAAATATCGATTCCATAATATAAATATTAATTAGTTGATCGGCAGTAGCGCTCGCGCATCAAACGTACCTTTACGATGCGGCTGCGCGTGAGTTGCGTGTGATTCACTTTCCATTTCAATACATTTACTTGCTCTAGAATTCCCCAATACAATGTCTACCGCCTGTTTGACATGTTCAACATAATTCAAACAATATATTCGTCAATTGTGGAAATAAAACAGTAGTTCAGGAAGCACGTGTCTGTCTTCGAGTATTGTGTCATTTAATATAAAAATATTATGGTATGTTATACTACGTTATTCCTCTTGAAACTATGATATTGTAAACTGGGCATTATATGATAAGTCATTGCAGTATAAGCTATGTTTTGAGTAGTAAGCCAGACACACTTGACACTTAAAAACCAAAACGTTATCGATGTAATAAGCTGATGAGGAAGGGACAATATTTTAGGTATATCGAGACAAAGTAAATTCAAAATTCGGACTGTGTTTCGGATGGTACGTTAAACTGTAGGTCCCGGCTGTCATTGAACATCCTTGGCACTTGTCGTACGGGTAGTCAGAAGCCGGTAAGTCTGACGCCAGTCTAACCAAGGGGTATTGGGTTGCCCGGGTAACTGGTTTGAGGAGGGTAGGCAGTCATACTCAGCTGAATCCGGTTAGACTGGAAGCCGACCCCAACATAGTTGGAAAAAGGCTCGGGAGATGAGATTGATTCAAGACGCCAGTAAAACCGCGTGAATAAGCCAGTTGTCCAACAAAGCCTTGACGGTATCAACGCAAACTGTTGGTAATACCGATAAGAGAGAAGTTTAGAGTAATTCCTCTAACAAGTGACCTACAAGAGAGAACAATAGTCGAGCACGTCAAGTCAGTGCACTGGAGTCGCAGATCATTGTTCTGCGATTGTTACATCTGTGAATCCGCGCTTGTAAGCTCTACGTGAAAGCGCTTTTCACACGCGTAGTAAACGATATTACTCCGATATTACATTCAATGTTAACGTGTTCATTTCAAATATGTTGTTTTCTCATTGTAAGGTAACCTGTGTAATTTAAAGTATCAACGTTTTGTTGTTACAGTGTGAAAGAAATGATTTAGGTTCAAATCATTTATTCTCTAAAAAGACATTGTCAATCATCACATCACATGAGAATACAATTTAAAATTTAGCATTATTGGGTATAGTTATGAGTACCCATCACCAGCCAGAGAGATGAGAGCAACATAGGAGGGGAATTAGGACCAGGGTCTGCCTGGGCTGCGGGTTGTTCAAGAGTTACCGTGGCCCTGGCATACAGGGACCTCCCGAAAGAACGTAGTGGGTTTTGACGTCCCATGAAAAAAAAAACAGTACCTATCACTAATTAATAACAATCGAAATATTTGTACGTAGTTACACGTGTAGCATTCAGAAAGTGATCCGCCTCCCAGTCCTCCCAATCACACACTACACTAGACTAGATAGTACTACACTACTACACTAGATAATAGTTTTCTTGTATGTGCTTGGACAGCTGGGATTTAAAACTGCTAATTTAAAGGGTACATCCTGTACAATTATTAAATGTTTAACATTGTAATGTTGAAGAAGATACGATGTTATCCAAACACAATATGTCGGAATACGACAACTTCCTGATTACATTCAACAATTTGACATAATGTAACGTAATATTGTAAACAAAGCGCGGAACGTTGAATTTAATGGTCGTAAATGTGCGACTAACTACCGACTAATAGTCGTTTGTAATTAACACTGGCTGTCACCGAGTCGCCACTTGGATTTATTTATGAACTTACTTAATAAGTCTGGATAGATAAGTTTTCTTTTTCATAAAACTCATATTTTATAGAAGATGTATACATCATCCTTAATAATCTGAACCCTAATGACGTGGTGAAGTCCTCTTTGAGTTTATGGTGAAATTTTGGTCATCGAATTGGTCATTTGAATAATTTAAGAATCCAAGAGACTTTTGACCCTTGTTTCCTCAAATCTAATTACAAAAATATTGATTGGTTTCTTCTGTTGCTGCCTTTCTCTCATGGAATATAATCCTCTGCCTCGGAAGACTCCGGAAAAATGAATTTGTTTTTTTTTTTATGTTGTGTTTCGTTGCAAACTATATGACTGTAAAGGCTATTTAAGTATTAATTCAATGGTCTGTTTTGGCTTCAAGTAGTTTTTACACCGTGCATTAATGTTTGGATTGATAGAGTGTCAGTGTACACGCACGCAAACTTATTTCCGACATGGCATAGCATTTTCATTATAGCCACTTTGAAAGAATTTACATAGAAAAGGAATGTTTGCAAATAAATATATTAGTTATAACAATAAAATATGTTCATGAAATGTAAGTATTTTAGTACCTACTCAGGTTTCCTGTAAGGTTCCTTAAAGCTGCAGACCGCTGCAGATCTATACGGGAATATTCTAAAACAGATCTACAAAACATATGACTATCCTATTTTAATCGACTTCCGAAAAAGAACGGACGTCCTCAATTCGACCGCGTATATATTTTTTCCTCATCAGTTACAGAAGTTATTTCGAGATACATATTTGCAAACATTTGACATAGGTAATGCTTCGGTTCGTAAGTAAGTCGAATTCATTTTACATGCATAGAATTTTGTTCATATCAAAAGAACAGAAAAGAAAAGCGTAGAAAAATAAAATTTGCTACTAAAATTACGTACATCTCATCAACAACCTCGACCTTTCACCTCGAGTGAGGCAACAATACTCAAAATATACTACGCACGACCCCGTAATGTTGCACCATTAATATAAGGTAGATACCACTTTCGTTTGCTTGTTTGATATTGTCTACGGTAAATCAAACTCATTGAGATAATGACTATCGTTAACTATATTGTGTTTACTCATCTTTTGTATTGATTGTATTGGCTTTTGCTTAGACACCTTATTTATTACAGGAATGTAGTTGACATAACATAAATATTTGTTCCAAAGGTTAAATTGTTTGTTTGTCTCAAGTTAATGGAATTTCATAAATATTATTTCATCATCAAAAGATAAATGATATTTCAAATGATATATCAAACAGGGTTATCGCACAGGGTTAGTTATTTCAGACTTTATTGTCCAGGTTTCCTTGACATGTTTTCCTTCACCTTTGCTCAGTCATTGGTGTCTAAAATATACTCAGAAAGTACACATAACTTAGAAAAGTTGCATTGGTACTTTGACTTGAAATAGAACCCAAACACTCATAATTGAGAGGGCATAATTATTATTATTTCCGAGCTTAGTTGCAATATGCTGGATCTCTCGGCAATTTGGAACATTGAAATAAAGTTATGTAATAAAAGAAACAAAACACATCAGAATCAATAGAAATCTTGATTGTAAATTACAACTATCAGATCCCTGTGGTCCAGTGAACAATCATGTGCTTCGAAAACCCATACCTGCGACAGGTAAAGCACCACAAAAAATAGATTATCTACGGCTTCAATCGGATCGTATGATTGCACCGCGGCTTTCGAGTTTACTCACGTGATTTGGACACGGGTCAATGCATCTGTCAATCATCACATTATGTACAGAATCGTATCATGTTGTAATCGAAGAATCATTTTGAATCATAATCAAGTTCAATGTTAAGGCTAATGTCGATCGGAACGCTTACAAAATTACATGTGTTCCGAGTGGGTGTTCCGTGTACGACCAGACAAGGAATCCACTCTCAATTTCTAAATTGTTCAGGCCTGGCGCAATGGAGTTATAATTTATAGGATCGCTTTTAATAATTGTAGTGTTCGGAATAATAAATTGTGTATCGGTAATATTAATTTGAAGATTATAAAAATATTCACATTATTTTTTATGATGCAACTTTTTCTACATCGTAACCTGTTGTAAGTGTTTTTATTTTCATATGAATATGTAAGATGCGTTCTATAAGATGTAATACTTTTGAAGTTGCTGAAACCGCTCCGATTCTATATATACATAGATTTCCTTTTTTTAATGGAATTTTATTTACTATTTGTCCGTACTGTTTTGCGAATCAAAGCTCAATTCTAAATTTAGAATAGTTAACAATCAGAGGTTACGGCTCTAAGATTAAGTTCGCGACGATATGTGAACTGCACCGTATTATAGTCTAGTCACGCGTCATGCTTTCTCTGCGTGTTCCCACCCTGAGGACTGAACATCCGTCACTTTGTTGACTAAGGATCACAATAGTATTGTCATTTTGCTAACAATGTTCTTATAATGACCCCCTTGTTTGAAGTGTTCGTGATCTTCACTGGGTTTTCTTTTCGTGTTTAAGTTGTGCAAGAATATTTTCGATTGATGTCCACGTTGTTTGGGATGCTACCACTAGCTTTTTCGTATTGTTAGTATTATTTTATTGGATTTATAGAGTTGTTTTCGAGAAGTGATTATTACAACGTAAAATCAGGTCAATTAACATCTGTACTGTCACTAACGTTAAACCTATTATTATGTTAAAACAAGACTAGGAACTTAAGAAGTAAATACCTATCTAGACAAATGTAAACAACTGTTAATGATTTGTCCGAACAGCAGCTTTATTAATAGGTACCTATAAAGATTTATCGATACGTTTTAACTAGGTTCCACTACGGCTTTTGATATTTACATACCTTAGTATCGCTTACTCAGTTTCCCTAAAGAAAGTATAAATTTTGTCGCGATTGCATTGTTCCGCAATGATGTGCGTTCGACCCGATAAAAACAGTCACATAAGAGTCTAACCTATGTAACTGGTAACGTATCACATCACATTTAAATTCAATTGCTAACTTCTCGGTTTTATTCGAGCATCTAACTGATATTCAAGTGAGTGAGTACGAGAATGTTCGTGTTGCAACAGGGAGTTATGAAACAGTAGTAACGCGAGGCACCGCGATGCCCCGCCGTGCTTAGCCCTTTGCCCCTCGCCATGAAACGCGTTTATCCTACAATCTCTCTAAAGCAAGCCACTCGCCATTATCTTTAGCTTTCTTTGGCATTTAGAACGCGTGCTCGTATAAGGTCCTCGCTCGTTAATCTAGAACTAGTATTTAAATTGCTTCTTATGATTTATTTTAGTGTTTTATTAGTTAGTGGTTTATCTATCATTATTTCTTTAGCTTTGCTATTTTGTTCAAGAAAAAGTTTTTGGTATATTTCATAAGCATTCCTTCAGCTTCAATTGTTTAAGGCCCTGATCTTATATTAAGGCATATATATATTAAGGCAGAATAACTGCCAGCGAAAGCAAAATTTTTGACTACTCCGTTATAAAGGTGTTGTATTGAATATGTAAAATCGATATTTATATTACACTTGCTAATAAAGTTACAAAGATGGTCATGAAAATCAGTTTTACTCCTAGGTCAGTTGACCATTATAAAAATTATAAGTATCTAGGTAGTTAAATTATAAAAAAAGGGGTTCTGCAATCAGTACCTATATGTTTATTTATCAGCTGTACAGTCAAACATGAAAATCATTATTATATTTATGAGCATGTAAACTATGTTGATTGTTCAGTGACGCTTCAGCCATTATATTCAAATATACTTTACTGTTTGGGCAGGTTCTAACGTATCAATTGTCAGTGGAACAATGCAGACCACTTTTACTTTCAACCTGACTTGTATATTAAGCATAAACAACAACTGATTAATGTGACTCGTATGTTTGTTGGTGTCTCTTGATTTATTGACAGTTTCCTTGCTTCCCGGAGAAAGTTAGATATGGTGACAAACGTGTTTTGTGCTGAAATTGGTATATTTAAACTGTAAGTTACTAAATTCGTTTTAATGGCATCCAGACCGATTGCCGGTTACGGTGGCTGTTGTCTGTAAGAAGATTAGCCAGCTGCGCAGGACATATTGTAGCGTACAAGCATTTGCGCAGACACATGTGCTCTCTATATTCCCTTTCTGTCACAGTCCGGTGGGACGGCAATCTGACGCAGTCGCAGGACCGACAATTACGTACTCTCCGATGCACTGTGTATCAATTACTAACTTCCAGACATCGGGCTTCTTTATAAAACTCTCATAAAACCCATAAAGTGAGTTCGGCCCGACCAGGGAATCGAACTCGAGACTGTTAGCTGGCTGGTAGTTAATTTAGGTTTCTTCATCTCCAAAAGTAGATGACAGAGTTGTGTTTGGAAGACATTTTGGTATTTTATAAAATATTCTATCACACAACAGTCTATGGAAGTAAACAGTCATCTTACTTTTTAAATATTAACGATGATGATGATAATATCAGAAATTGAGACGTAGATCACGATTGTCAAGCAAAAAATCGAGTCACGATCGATTTATGACAGGCCAAGTATTGGGTGTGGCTCTTCAGCTTTCAACGAGCCCATTGTCGCTTCTACTTTGTAAATATTCTGTGTCAGAGTATCAGGCCGCGTTGATTGAAATGTTAGGAGATGAATAAGGTCATTATTTTTTTTATGTTGTCCAAATAAACAGTTCTTTATAGGCTTTATGATGTGTTTGAGTTTCTATTGAAATAAAAAAAATACTTTCGTGGTAAAAAAAAGATAGAGCATAATTTGACCTGAAGAAAGGTACACAGACTTACAGTGTTGTTATTGTGCTCATATTTCTATTAGGTAATGATTTTGCATATGTTACTAATAATTACTATAGAAAACACCGTATCACAAATTGTTAAGGAAAATTAAAGTATTCTACCTCTACAGCAGTGACGCAAATTGTTCCAATTATACAAATAAGCGGTGATCTAAGAATTTGAAACACAAACTTGATTCACCTACTTTAAGTTCATTTTCACTTTCAATTGTTTTCGTTTGTGAGAAATATCATCACCGTTTTATGTCATAGGAAGAAAGCATTGTTGCGTTTTGACCGCCAATTAAGTAAAAGTTTGGTAAAAGAGCGTGTGAACTGATGCGATTTGGAATTCTTCATATTCGTGATAATGACCTGTAAATACGAACAAAGGATTTACTACGAGTAATCACTAGTTATTTTCGGAATTTTGAGTAGGACTAGGTAATACACAGCTACTTTTTAATACAGTAATTCTATCTTATAGACTACCGTGAACCATTGGAAGCCGCTTAAAATTGTGGTTGAAATAGAAAACACTTAAAAGGTTCATGAACGTTAAAATGGGCAATCTACATACATACAGGGTTACTGGGTAAGTCGACCTAGATCCGTTAAGGGCGTGCAGTACCCATCTTTTCTGACTGATTTCACTATGAAACACCCTACCCCAAACCTAACCGTTTTCGAAATAAACGAATGTTAATTTTTCTTATAAAAAATGCCGATGTTTTACCATTAAATATGGTATTTCAAAATTAGTATGCTTAATTATTATTATTTTTTATTTTTTACATGCTGGTTAAGATGCTCCATGAACTTAGTAACCAAAATCCTACGTAAGTTAACTAAATACATTGTTCTGGACGATTGAAAGTTCAAAAAGTTATTTAAAAAAAATACAGTTTACATTTCTCTAAAGGATATTAAAAAAAAGTTGTATGGCAGACGTTCGGCAGATATGCCTAAAAACATCTACGTTTCATCAGCTATCCAACAAGGTATAACAATCTAGGGTCTTATTTAAACTCGTAAAAAAAATCTTAATTTCATAGGCGATAGTGGACGTAAACTAATTACGCGAATTGATTATTCTTTGGCTGGCCCTAGAAACTAAAACAAAACAGCAGGTCAGTTTGTACAAAATAACATTCATTAACGTCCTAGATTAAAGTTTGTGTTCAACATGTCCGCCTCTGTTTTGTACACATCTTCGCATTCTTCTGCGAAGCCCAGTTTTTATTACTCCAGTGGTCAATGTTCTTCTAATTTCGTTTGCGTTGATTATTCTGCCTTTCAATTCTTCGACAGACGCGATTGGATTTCGCCTGATTTTTAATGATTTGCCACTGAATCTAATTAGGGACATGTGGTTCCAGCATGATGGCTGCCCTGCACATTTCCGAAGAAGTGTCAGACATTGGCTGGGCACAACTTATCCTCATGAATGGATAGAACGAGGTGGGCTTTTACCCTGACCAGCCAGAAGTCCGGATTTGAATCCATGGATTTTTATGTGTGGGGAATGAAGAGTCTCGTCTACAGCGAGATAAAGCCAATCGCGTCTGTCGAAGAATTGAAAGGCAGAATAATCAACGCAAACGAAATTAGAAGAACATTGACCACTGGAGTAATAAAAACTGGGCTTTGCAGAAGAATGCGAAGATGTGTACAAAACAGAGGCGGACATGTTGAACACGAACTTTAATCTAGGACGTTAATGAATGTTATATTGTACCAACTGACCTGCTGTTTTGTTTTAGTTTCTAGGGCCAGCCAAAGAATAATCAATTCGCGTAATTAGTTTACGTCCACTATCGCCTATGAAATTAAGATTTTTTTTACGAGTTTAAATAAGACCCTAGATTGTTATACCTTGTTGGATAGCTGATGAAACGTAGATGTTTTTAGGCATATCTGCCGAACGTCTGCCATACAACTTTTTTTTAATATCCTTTAGAGAAATGTAAACTGTAATTTTTTTAAATAACTTTTTGAACTTTCAATCGTCCAGAACAATGTATTTAGTTAACTTACGTAGGATTTTGGTTACTAAGTTCATGGAGCATCTTAACCAGCATGTAAAAAATAAAAAATAATAATAATTAAGCATACTAATTTTGAAATACCATATTTAATGGTAAAACATCGGCATTTTTTATAAGAAAAATTAACATTCGTTTATTTCGAAAACGGTTAGGTTTGGGGTAGGGTGTTTCATAGTGAAATCAGTCAGAAAAGATGGGTACTGCACGCCCTTAACGGATCTAGGTCGACTTACCCAGTAACCCTGTATATAAAAATTCATCCCTATTTCCCTTGGTCACACCGTCAGAGGCAGAACATGGCCTACTTTTTATCCAGGTTCGGCAAGCAGTTCCTTCGCTTGGCGGATGGAAACGCAGGAAACAGCTAGTACTGAATAATTTTTCATGATTTACACCCATGTGAGACAATCGCGATGAAAGACGCTCGCAGTTCATTATCCAAGTAGAAGTGTGTCTAGTGGATAGGTGTTGTTTTACTTTTTATGCATTCACTATAATGACGTGAGATTTATTATTGACAGTTAATGCCAATTAAATCTGCATAAATTAATTATCGAATGGGACCGTGACCTAGTGTTTTGTGATTTAAAAGGTATATGTTAAGTTTGACATAAGGGTACCATTTTGAGGCAAACAGTTAAAGCAGTATCGCACTATGTCCGATCCGATCCCGCGTTCATATAAATAAGATTATGACTACTTAAGTCCTTCAAAAATCTTCTTCGGAATAAAGATTCTAGAAAGACGGAAATAAATCAGATGACGGCGATCGAATTTGTTATACCATACTATGGAAATAGTTTTACGGCTACTACGGACCATATTTTTACGGTGTGAGAGGCTCCCGTAATCATTAAAAAAGTTAAAAAGAAACTAACATGATTAGATTTTTTAAACATTTACTTTTCTACACGTATTTATTCAATTGATGATGTCCGTAGAACTGTGGGCAGCATACTAGTTTTGTGAAGTTTCGAAAATCGAACGCAATACGAGCGTTGAATTTTTTATTGTTGATTTGGTTAGTTTGTGCCAAAACACGCGTTTGGGCATGATAGGACTTTAAACTATTCACAAGTACTATTTACTGCAACTATTGTAGGTATAACAGGAGGTAATATATTGAAGGCTTATGTAATCGTGTTGTTTACTTGTAAGATGCAGCAAATTATTCAAAGTGATTGCACATAGGTACTTGGTCAATCGGTTACTACCTAGCTATATCTAACTTGCCGTAACTTATACAATAAAGATTTTACTTAGTAATTATAACATTATTAATTAATACTTACTTATTCTCACGGCACTGACCTCTGACACTCAATACATCATCGTAATCAGTTGTTTAGTGTTCAATGGTAGAAATGCCGGTTGTAACGTATGTACTTAGCCTTGATTCATATTCTAGTTGTTTGTGTAGGCATATTAAGAAAATTACAGGCTTTAGTAGTTTAACTATCAGGTGGAGTTAATTCTTATAAGCCTATTTTACACTATTTACATTGTAACAAGTTTCTAATAAGAAAACATCTAGATCATAATTCAATTCAAAACGTGGCGTCTTCCGATCGCGACCATTGACGGTATATTATGAGAAAAGAGAAAAGTGCAAAGAATGGCAGCTCGTGGGAAGCGCCTACAATGGCCCCGATATGTCACGACGAGTGTTTCACTATATTTTCTAATTGTTAAATTAAATATACTTACTTTTAATATAAGAATGTCTTTAAATATCCTTATAGAAATTATTCACTTTTTTTTTCTTATTTTTCAGATATTTCCGGTGTTGCTAATAGCTGTGGTCACAAGATGTAAGTGCGATCACGCGAACGGGTTCAGCGCCCACAGCGGGAACAGCGCTGCACAATTTGGATCGCTGCTCAAGCCGCCACCTCCACCGCCGCTTCCTCCCATAGTACCCGTGCCGTTCCATAAAGGCGCTGAGAGAAACCAGCGACACAACTCAGATATCGGCTATCAGTACCAAACGCCTCCACCCCCACCTGTAGCTCCTAGTGAATTCAAATTCCCAGCTCCCTTCTACAAGCAATATAATTTTAACTTTGTCCCACCTCCTCAACCATTTTCTACGACACCATCACCATCATTATTCCAAAAAGTTTCTGGTTGGCTTTTCCCTTCGCAACAAACTAGTTATGCAGGATCATCTATATTTAATAATGTAGCTCCTATAAAAAAGGATTGCAATCCTTGTAATTTAGTGCCATGGTTACCAGTAATTAGATACAATTTAGGAGCTAAAAATGTATATCATAATTCATTGCCAACATATGGACCACCTAGTCCTACAGCTTATGCTAGTTTGTTAAAAGTGAATCCACAGCCTTTCAATTCACAAAACCAAGACAAAAGGCCGCCGCAATTATTACCTTCGGTACCGCATGCAAACTACGGTCCGCCTAAGCTATATAACGGTGGGTCAGTTCAAATTGTAAGCTCAACTTATGGACCTCCTAGTGCCACTCATACTTTAGACATTGTATCATCAAACCCTCCAAGTTCAACTTTTTCTCTGCCAAGTTCATCCTATGGCGCACCTAGTTCCTTTTATGGGTTAACTAGTAATTCATTAGGGTCTCAGTTTTTATCTACTCCATCTCAAGGTATATCAAATAATCTTTACAATGCACCAAGCTCAACATATCCACCACCTTCTTCCTCATATGGGACACCTTCTCCATCGTACGGAGTTCCTTCTTCGTCATATGGGACTCCCTCTTCATCGTATGGAACTCCATCATCATCATATGGGACTCCATCTCCGTCTTATGGAACTCCATCTACATCCTATGGAACTCCCACCCCAGGATATGAAACTCCACGTCCTGTAATTACAAACTATCAGCCAGTTACTCCAAATTACGAACCCGGAACACTAAACAAAGATTTGCCCCCACAAAATGATGTAGAATTGTTAGATGATATTACACCTAACGGAGAGTTACAGTTGCCAAAAGTCTCACATCCAACTACATTTAAAAATTCTTACGGTGAACCTATCACAAATACTCAGTTATTTGATATATCATATTCTGTATCAGCTACGGCAGCGGAGTCAACTAAAGTCAAAACTCAAGTATTGCCAAATGATAACCACAAAACTACAGCACCAAATACTTCATTTGCCTTGGCAAATCCAGCACCATTTACACTCAACAGAGGCAGAAATATTCATACTTTGCAGCCCGTTGCACTTCCAAATCTAAGTGTTTCACCTTTGCCCCCAATATTTAATGCAAGACCTTTTCGACCGATGCCACCGCAGTTTTCTCCAAATATTTTGAAAGGAATAAATCAGATGCAGCAATCTAGTAGTAATGTACATGTAGAACAGAGTATACCTGTCGCAGAATTTACTCACTCTGTTGACTACCCTGCCACAATTATACAATCACCTATCATTGAAATTGATCCTCCATCGCATTTAAATCAATCAAAGGCGTACAGAAATATTCCAAATGGTTACGTAGTAGATGAAATTAGGGATATATCGTCACAGGCATCAGAAGATCATATTTCAGCAACAAAATCGATTCCAGATGCAAGTTTCGAAAGTACAGGAAGTGACGTAGGTAACGAACTTTATGATACTAATCTTCCTGCAGATTTAAAATCTGTTTCTCGAGTGCCTTCAAATCATAAGCCCAATTTTGCTGATCTTAGAGGAGTAAAGGATGACGACGTTGATAAATACCGCTCGGAAGCTAATTTACAAAATATAGATTCACCGCTCTTATATCTTAAACCTAGCGCTCCACATAAAAACCATGGAAACTTTATACTAGCTATATCATCACCTGTACCTGATAACGAATATGAAATATATGATGAAATTCCTACAACTGCGGCACCTCAGACTCAAATTATTACCTCCAGTTGGGACGAAAGCAGAACTGTTTATAATGAGGATGTATCTCCGCAGAAACAGGAAAATGCGTATAAACCTAAGATTGTCCAAATTATCGTACCTTACACTACTGGGAATAAACAAGGAGCAAACACCGAAGACGTCGTACAAATGTCAGAAGACTGGCCCTCTACACCAAGAGACGAATATCAAGCTCGAAAGGTCCCGTCAAATACGGAAAATTCTCCAGCAACTTCAACAACAGAAAATTATAATACAGGAACATCGACAACGGAAGACTCACCAATGGGTGAAAATTACAACTCCGACCGTTCCAAAGACTTCTATGATGTGAAGGAACCACCGTTTGATATCATCAAGCTCCAACACACTATAGACAACTGGACAGAGCAGGAATATGCTAAACAGTATAAAACTCCACAGAGGACGCGCAGCAGTGAAAAGCAAGCCAAACAGATTCCTGACGACTTCTTTACGACTACCATGCCAACCAATTATGTAACGACGACAAATAATTATAATTACGACTTCTATGACCACGAAGTTTCCAGTAGTATTCAACACACAGTCACCGATGACAGTAATAATACTTTTAGTAGGCCACGGAAAGAATATAACACAATAGAGAGAACAAAAAACAGGTATAACAGTGGTAAAAATGAAGAATCAAGTGAAGTGCAAAAACTTCATATTTACACAGCGGCATCTTCTTTTCGCACCACAAGTACATCCAGTACTACTACGCCAGCGCCGTGGGGTAAAATACAAACATCAATATCACCGCTAACGAAAGAAAAGGTTTATGTGGTAACTT
This sequence comes from Heliothis peltigera, assembly GCA_958496145.1. Lineage (NCBI taxonomy): Eukaryota > Metazoa > Arthropoda > Insecta > Lepidoptera > Noctuidae > Heliothis > Heliothis peltigera. The sequence goes on from OY292327.1 coordinate 4,360,915, forward strand.
CGAAACCTTGGAGAGATTTACGAAACGTTTCCACCGAATGGTATGAAAAAGAACCATTTGAATCTAAGAAAACAGGTGCAGATATAGGTGAATTCTCAGCTTCTAGCAATCTTCCATTTAAGTCTCCGAGATTTGTGAATCGGCCATCATTTGGCTTCACCTCGGGAGGAAAGATTGAGTCCGATTCATCGTTTGGATTTTCTAAAAGCTGGTATCAAAGCAGTGCGTATAACATTTTATGATCCAATAATTTCTTGTAGTTTATGAAAATTTTGTTTGATATCAATACTTTACTTTCAGTAAACGAGTTGGAGACACAAAGGGAGAGCAATAGTACGTCATTGCCAGAGGCTACCCAACACAACATATCCACTAATTTGGACGAGGTTTTATTCTTAATTTACTAACATTTAGATCCTATAAACAGAATAATATTATTTTTGGTGCTTGCATTTATAAAAGAAGACTTTAATAAAATATTACTGAAATCACTTGTAAATACATGTGCAATCTGTTTCTTATATTTTATTTTGCAGTAGTTCTATCATAATAAAGCACTTTTAAATCAGATTCATCTATCATCAATTATATCACTATATAAAGGCACATTTAACTCTTAGTTCCTATGCTAATAGTACCTACCTACTTTATCTTTTTAAAAGGCACTGGACTGGAATAATTTTAATATCTAACAGAAACAAGAGTTTCTAAATTTTCTGAATAGATAATTAAAGCCCTCTTAAAAATATAACTGAAGTAAAAAAATATAAAGTAAATGACTATTTTTTGTTTCTATTTTCAGGACACGATAGCCACGACTGCAATCCCTCATAACGGCTGAAAAGTGTGAAATAGCTTCTCAAAGAACAATAACATATTTCGATAATAGTATAGAAAAACAAGTGACAGTGACATTTAAACCGTAGAACGTACAATTGTGGTAAAAATGTGGTGAAATCATCAAAATAAGAAGAACGCACAACTAGTGTTCTTTTTATTCTGATCAATTATTTTATAGCGAGTGTAAATGGACACTAGTTAATAGGTAAAGTTAACCAAAGTGGGACTTCAATAGAAATTCGATTATATATTATTTAATTAATTTTAAATGTAATCATTAAATATCCATCCTCCATTATATTTTAGCTTTAATTTAAGACGATATGTTTTCAAGTATTACTTATATTGATATCCAAAATTGTAATTATTTTGAGTATTGGAAGTACCTACTCGATTTTTGTAAATATTGAATTGTAAATAAATGAATGAACAATCAATTATTTTTTACTGATCCCGCAAATGAAAGGCGTAAACTTCTGTAAAATATACTTAAGTTATAATTGTACAAAAATAGAAGGTTTAAGTGCTACGCAGCGGGTTGTTCATTCTGGTCTACCACCTGTTGTTTTCGATCTTTTAATCTAAAGTATATGAACTCTGCACTCCAAGATATGATGGTGATAAACGTCACGAAGTTCAACACGATGATCGGCATGATGTAGGATCCAGACGCTTCGCGAACCCGAGCTGAAATTGGAAAATAAAATCTAGATAAATTCCGAAACAAAGTCCAAGGTTTTTAATATATACTTTGATGTTTATCTTGAAATTGATTTTATTTTTAGGAAAACAAAGAGCTAATAATGTATAGGTCCCTGGGTCCCCTTATAATGTATAACGGTCTCCGGGTCCCCCACGGGTCCCCGTACATACACAGTTAAGGTGTAAAAGGGTAGGTGGCATATAGAAAATACCTAACGAGGTCGAATTGCAGGCATTTGCGTTATTGAATCTCTTCGACTACTTATTAATCCTATGCATTAATACCTCTATATAATACTGCTTTCACTAATATTATTGAGTTTGAGTATACATATGTATAATGAGACAAGACAGTAACTACTCCCAACCTTATCAATGAACATCAAAACAAATACTTACTCAATAAAGTTCCGATAGTAAAGATAGTGATTCCACTGAAGAACATCTGTATCCCGGACGCGAAAGCCAGTCTATGGATGGGTACATAGTTAGGTATCACGATGTTCACATAAACTGTTCTCATAGCCTTTGTTATCCCTAGTGCAAGAGATACAAACAGCATGCCCATGAAAGATGACGTGAACAGCATCACTGAAAAAGAATAGATCGGGGGATTATATCAAGTGTACACATAGGCTAATGCCTAAATCTGTATGCGAAAGTATATTTTTTTTTGGTTTAAAGATTTTAGTTTTGTTATGCTTGAGGAATACAAGAAAATAGAGGGATAAAACCCTGTGACAGAGTTTTTCTGGCACCGTGAAATAGCTTTGTAAGTGACACTACTTTTTAATTGTTTAATGGTGTTTAAAGGGTTTTTAAGACCTACAAGGTACATTGCATTCATGATTTACCAAGCTACGACTAAACTATTTCATTTATTTGCATAACTAATACATGTACTCCTCTAGATTACTCAAAAATGATTTCTCCTCGTCATGAAGAATATTCAGTTTCTATAAACCTGACTCGACTTTCAACGATAACGAAATTGTGAAACGAAACGTCCTTGTCTCGAACTTTATCAGTCGTAAAATACGACGCGACGTTAATTCCCATCTTACATCAATAATTATTTTTGCATTAACAAAGCAATGTTTAAATACAAACAGTTTAATAACCCGTGAATGTCATTGATTTAATTCGGTGACAAACAATTTGTTTATACCTTTATCACTACTGCAGAACAATGATGCAGGCGGTCATTTACACTTAACCTATGGTGATAAAAATACAAAATATAAGTCCTTAACTTGATTTGAAATTGTTTTTACTATCGATATAATACTTACTACTTCTGGTGAAGATTATCATAAGTAAGCTGACCATGTACATGATTCTCGGTGACTTATTACACCATTCACCGATAAATGGTGATACAAATCGAAACAGCGTGTCCGAAAAACCAATAACTGACATTAATTTTGCTATATCACTTGTTTCAAACTTCATCATATCCTTAAGAATAATGGGCAGCAACAGTGAGAAATTCGTTTCCACACAAGCGGCTATTGACAGACCAAACACGATGTTTACAAATATAGGGTCAGTCAGAAGTGTTAGGTCAAAGAACTGGACGAAATGTTCCAAATAGCCTTTTTTTTCTTTTTCTTTAACAACTTCTTTTTCTTGAGTATTAATAGTTTTCGAATTTTCAGCTTCATGAAATATATTAATGGAACTGCTTAGATTTATTTCTTGAGACTCCCACCACTTGTATCGTGATTCTGACAATGGTACGTCTTGCTGTTTGTTTCGTATATCTGGGTGCGATATGGCATTTCTGGCTCTAAAGCTTGAATTACTATTAAGAGATCTCATCGACAAACTTTTTGATGGGAGCACACCATTTACCCCAGATTCTTCTAACGGTGGAAATGAAGCAACACCTGAAGGTAAGAATTTTCAATTGAATAAATAATGGAAATCAATCCTAAGTAATAGGTATTGGAGAAAAAAATACGTACCAACAGCTTTAGATGAAGGAGTTATACTGCCATTAGGTAAATCTGCCTCTGGTTCGTTATTAAGAGGCACCGTCTCTTCTGATGTTGGCGGGTCCTTTAAGTACCACTTTGCAGGTCTAAGTAAGCATGCTGCTACAAGTGAATGGAGGCAAATTGCGCTTATAATTAATACTGCGTATCTCCATCCGTAAGTGTACATCAAAAAGCTCATAAGTAAGGGCATATAAATAGACCCTAAGCCTGTTATAGACATGCCCACGCCGACGGCTCTTCCTCGTTTATCTTTGAAGAATGAATTTATTGCTAATGTAAATGCTGCCATTATTGCAGCTACACCCATTGCTGAAATTAAAGATGATGTCAAGTTTTCAATGATGCAACATACAATCTATAAATACTGATAACATCTATGCAATATACTTACAACATATAATACTGTAAGATAAAATAAACTGCCAGAATTCCGTAGCTGCCGCCATGATCATGAGGCCACCTGATATGAATATGGCACCCAGTACAGCAATCTTTCTGTACCCAAAACGACTCAGCATAGGTCCTCCGAAAAATGACAAGAGCATTCCAATGCTGTGATTTAATACAATGACAAAGGTCACTTGTGTAGCTGTTAGGTCAGTCTCGTTCAACACCAAAGCAAATCCTGCGATTAATGGTAGCACAACCACCTGAAAAGATATTGAATTTTATAATAAGTAGTAAAACAACAACTCGCTGAACTCCAAAACTGGGAAGGAAAATTAATAATTGAGGGCAAATAATTGCTCTTATTGACCAAGACTTCTACTGTTATGCAACTACGTATCAGCTACACTTAAATGATCTGGATAATTTTCAATGTTCCTCTTAATATCCAATTTACTCTATCTTTGACTACGACTTGTTTTCAATCGACTTCTAAAAAAAAGGAAGAAGTTCCCAATTCGTGATTTTTTGGTTCCCCATTGATTTCGTTGCATGTTTTAACTTAGGTATCTACGATTTGAGCTTGAAGTCATTTCTTTATAAATGCTTTATTTTTATGAAAGGTGCAGTTCTTGAATATTAGGATGCCAATTCATGTAGTCCACCTAAATTATCTGGCTACGCGCGACGTGATTGATAACATAATTAAATAAAGCCTGAAAAGCCGTTAACTCAGCAAGAATCTCGACCTACATTATGTAAAATATTATAATTCCTTGATAGTTTTATCGATGATATAATCAATTGGTTTTCAAGATTGCATTCTGATTATTTCATAAAATATCTTAAATAGTCCTGCGTTGAATAATATAATTAATACCTCTTCATTATCGGAGACTTCAACGGGCCATTCATTATTATAACGAGACAAAGGACTAAACATTTTGACATCAGTAGTCCACAAAGTGTGTGATGCATTCGATATGTCTGTCATTGTATTTATGAGTCTCATATTAATACTATATTGTTTGGTTCAGTTATCATACCCTAACTAGAAACTAGGATCAATATAATAAAAAAAGATAGAAATCTAGGTTACTTTAACGTTGTTTTCTTCATGTCTAGTGGCACTGAGCATATCATAATTTATTTTTACTCTATATTCTTAAACCCCTACATTTTGTTTACTTTTAAGGGCTTTTGCTGATTTTTAAGTAGTATTTGAAAGTATTTTTTATGAAAAGAATTGTAATAAAGATACATATGTGTGGTTTCCTAGTTGAAGACCTCTTTTCACGTCGAGATTAGTATCAATAGCTACACTTCCTCTATATCGACGATTCATGACCTTTGGTCACCTATACATTCAGGTTAGCACAATCTATATACCTACTCGTACTACTACATATAAAGCTGAAAAGTTTGTTTGTTTGAACGTCCCAGGCACTACTGTGTTGGAGACCTCATTTATCGAGACAGTCTATAGGCTACTTTTTATCCGGTATATCCCACGGGATACCAATTAAGTGCTTGTGGTAGCTAGTTTTCCTTTAACATTCATCGTTAGTCAATAGATTCGAAGAAAATGTCAATGAGATGAGTGATGCCGCTTTTAGAGACGAAGAGAGTTTCGATTATCAAGTGTCATGAACGAACCCTAATACTTGAATATGACATGCGGGCTCCGTGGGTTCCAGCCTATTACGGATTCATTTACTCAGCTTTGTTTAATGTTAGATTGATGTCCTAGTTTCAGAGATTTTTTGATACAAGTCTTTGTTAAAGAAACAAAGAATAAACTACAGTTTGATAAGAACGATACTTCGGTTGTTTTGGTTTTAAGATTTTTTAAACCAACTTTGTTCATGCATGCCTAGTGTGTCTGAATTCCATCAACATGAGAGTAATATTATAAGACACACTATTTAATTGATAAGACCAATCCGGTTTTTACATATAATTAAATATGATAAACTTATACGTGCGACAGTGTTAAGATGGTTGATTATGTGTAAAATGTCTCATAATGAATCCAATTTAAAATGAGTATAATGAATTTACTGACAATGTGTTTATGACTTGGAAGCTTCTGAGGGAGATTGCTATAAGAAGAGATACTGTATGTTTTATAAAGATATAATAAGTACTTACATTATTCATAGCGTAAGCTATAGTCACGACCCACCCATAACCCCCATCAGGGGGGACTTTATTTGTTTCAACTTTCGACATTTTCAGTACAGAATCACTTATCACATTTCTTCAATCAAAACTTATATCTAATTATGATACAACACTTTAAATCAATGTCAGATCACAAATACGGCACATTTTCCATCACTTGTTTGATTATTTCACAGTTGTTTTAATAAAGATTGTTGACCCCTGGTTCAATTTCAATTTGATTAGCAACAAAACTAAATACGTGAATGTTCGGAGCACTGTCTACATGTTGTGTAGTGTGGTGACAGACACTGTAGGCGCATAGCAAATATTCACATTCGTTATCGGTTTGACTTTAGTAATGTGTCTCGTTATCGTTAAAATGTTATTACGTGCTCAAACGTATTTAGCTCTATCTCAGTCAATTATCAAAATCAATTGATCTAGCTATTTCTGTTTATAGGTTTAAGTGCTGCTTTCCTTATTAGTTACCACTTTTTCGTATTAACTGATGTATTTCTATGTGTCAAATTCTAGTCAAATTATCCTCGTGTCTTGTTAAATGCAACAAGTTGTCTTTAATGTATTTAATTTTGTAAACACTTAATATTTTGTTTGACCAAGATAAAGAGTTATTCGGGTCGCAATCGTCAATAGCTGGTGCAACCTGGAACAATGATTGTTACAAATTCTACGAATAGAACTGGCGGGTCAGAATTATCATACAAGTTGATTGATGGAATAGTCCAAATTACCTTCGTTGAACCAACCTAATCGCCGATTAAATGGTGACGCAGAGTCTTAATTTCACTATCGTCATTTATCTTTGATAAAGTATAGTATAAGAATAATTTCTAACGGGGATTATCGATTTATTGATAATATCTTTTTTTTCAATAAGCTGGTCTTGTTAGTGTTCCAAAGGCAATTTTTAAGAGTTTTAAATAACTCTTTTCTACCAAGAGTAGCTAGGTAAGAGTGCCTACCAAAACAATACTTGAACCTTTGAATAATGAAGTAAGTATTACATATTAGATTTTCCATAAAAGTACGACTAGACTAGTCAGCTAAGCATCCAAGGGATGATCAGTCTGTTATCAATATTTTTATGCTCGTATGTAGATTGATTGAAGATTGATGAAGTTAGTAGTGTAAAGTTATGAGACCTATATCTTATGTACTTTGTAATATTGACGTTATGTTATCATTTAATAACTAATTCAGAAGATTGTCGTTGATATGACCTCATTTCGTAATCTCGTCAGTTGTGCACCATTATCTAATTGTCAGGGAAAAGTAATGAAATTAGAATTTCAATTTTAAAGGTAAAAGTCCAACTTTTATGTTTATTATGAATATTTTGTTTGCAAATAGTAACGGTTTGATACATATGGAAAAAAGAAACTAATGTTTTCCCGTTATTTATGTGTAAAAGAAAATATTATGGCTTGACTGTCTATTTTACTGACTAAATAGCAAAATTTCAGAAGTATTCTATAATGCATCAGAACTTTTGTTCAGTTATTTAGATAAAATAATAGATCGATTGTACCGTAAATAATTACGGTGCCTACAAAAAAGTAAAAACTTCATGCAAGTATACCTAATTGCTAAGATAGATACACTGGCACCATCGATATTATAATTAAGATCAGTGTATTTTTAGAAGGAGTGTTTTATTTATAGCGTGCGGATGTTTTATTAATTAGTAATCAATTACCTACTAACTTTCATAAAGGACTCAAATTTAGTTAACACTATTGAACCTCGAAGATCACATTATAACATACACAACGACACACAAAATTTGACACTTTTTTTTCTATTGTCACTTTAGTTTCAATGTTAAATGCATGACAAAGGGCACACACGTCAGAAAGATGCGTCCGCGCACCAACGAATTCCGTTTGACCTGTTAACACTGCCATTGCTCGGCTACAAACGACACGGGTTAATCAAAATCCGGCCGCTTTTAACCAATGATGCATCATTGCTCTATAGTCATACAAAGGTTAAGTATTTCCTTCATCTCGGGATTAATGTATTACTGGGTACAGATAGAGGAAGAATTTGAACTTCCGAAATTGATTGTTCATCGATAAATCTTTTTTCATTGCTTATTTCTTTATAAAGAGCATATCGACTTTATCGATATATGTATTATCGATTAGAGTATAATATTATACTTTATCGAGTTTTGACTCTTTCTCATTTCTTATTATTATTCAATCTTCAATGGTTTTTCCAGCTCTTTTTCTACGTTACTTTGCATACCGTCAATTTCTAATGGATTATTGTAATATAACTTAAAACAGTTTTAAATAAAACACGGATAAAAAAATATACAATTTACTAAAATATAAAACACTTATTCTAATTAAGCTTTAACAACATCTTCGACTGTCTTCTGTCGTCTTGCTGTGATGAATTTCTCAAGTCCCCACGATAGGGCCGTCAGCCAAGTGAATATGTTGAGGCAATGCAACGTCACTGCTGTTGAGGCATTGTCTTTTATCCAACCTGAAAAAAAAAATACTTTCATTAAGACTTCTCTTGTAGTCTTGCTAAACTGAATGCAGTTGAAGTATTTTATGAGGAGCTTCATCCTTTTTGACCAACTAGCACAAGAAATACAGTTCCTGGTCAATAAGAGAAACATCCCTTTACAAGAGTGTTTGAAAGGTTTGCTTGCTTCTAATTTAAGAGCTGTTAGCTTACGTGCTTACGAAGAGCTGTTAGTCTAAAGGGTTTCATCTGAGTACCTTAGTTGCCTGGGTAATCCGATACCCTGGTTGTCAGACTTTTTGGCTTCTGACTAATTAAATGAGGCTTCCAAAATACAGAGAAGCTCGTCATAATAAGATGGTCACCCATTCTTAGACCGACCGAGTCAAACGTTGCTTAGTCTTATGATCAATGGACCCGTGCGGCTGTTACTCAGCCACAAGTTGATTCAAGCCTCTTCTTTGAGGGACAGTGTATAAAAAATTCCATAACATCATGTTCTATACATAAGTAATCCTTACCAACAACAGGTCCTAAGGATAGGTAGACCATTCCAGCAGTTATCAGTTGTATCCCCGTCGCTCCAGGCAGCTTATGCAGTGGAACATGGGTGGGTATGACCAGCGCCATGAATACAGTTCGCAGGCCTTTGCCAAAACCAATCATTACGGCCACTAGAAGAACTACGTAGTACTTCTGACAGTATGCTAAGACTGAAAGAATTAAAACTCTGGTGAGTAATTACAGGCTCATTACAAAAAATATGACTTTATTGCAAAATTGGATTGCTAGGAGAATCTTTCAATATGATAATCAGGAAAACTATAATACTTAATTTTTTAACGCCTCAACTCAAGACCCTCTCTTTTTAGTTAAAAATTGGAATTAAGTTTAAAATTTAAAGTTCTCGTTGCTGAAAATTTTAAGACTTTGAAACCATGTCTCCACCACCAACCAGTCTGGTAACAAAAATATTATTGAAACCTTCTTACCTACTCTTCCCATAGCCATCGACATTACTCCGAAGAGGAAGAATGAGTTGTTGTCCCATCCAATTTTACCAGCAACGAATGGTATGCAGAATCTCACACAAATGTCAACCCCAGCCAGAAGCGACATAAACAGGGCTACTTCGGACTTACTTTTGCCGTAGTCACCAAGAATAAATGGAGTCAAAATCGAAAAGTTTAGTTCATTGAAATTAGCGAGCGTAATGCCCAACATCAAGTTAATGAAGGTATAGTCTTTTAATAGATCCAAATCGAAGAATAGCGTAACTTTCTGACAGAACGTTAATTCCTCCTCTTGCTCTTCCTCAACCTCTTCCTCTTTTTTCTCTTCAAAAACATCATCATTTTCATTTTCCTCCATCTGGGTCATCAAAAGTTTCATCTTGTCAGTTTTGTCTTCACTTTCTTTTAAATACTGCTCTAATTTTAGAGACGCTTGTTTTAAAACTTCACTTTCGTAATTAAAGTTATTAGATTTTCGTCTGTGTCGTGTACGATACGACTGGTTGCTGTGATTATCTTTCAAATATTTATTTTCATCAGTATCTTCACTCTTATTTTGGTTTCTAAGGGACACATTACTATGGTTGTCTTTGTTATACTTCTCACCGTACTGACCATCCATTTTAAATGATTTGATGCTTTTACTCCCTGCAAAATGTTTTTCAGCTCTGTCAGCTATAACTTTAGCATGCGCTGGATCAATTTTTTCAACCACTGCCTTCTCGTCAGCTTTCAAATCTTGCGGAGCTTTAAGTGTGGGACAATCTTCTATTTCAGATTCAGGGATTTGCGTCTCTAGCGTAATAGATGTCTTTCTTTTCGGTTTATAGGTGTCACGCTCTTGAGCCAAGGCACCTAAATTGGCTGACGAGTTTTTCTTAGATTCATTTAAGTACAATGTTGATGATTTACGTGAACGATTTTCTACTAAATTAGTCATTGAAGGTTTCTTTGATGCTAGACGTGAATTCATTTGAGAATTTCTGTTCGAGCCTTCTCTTGAAGAGAGTCTACTCTTCGATTGCCTAGACTGACTAAAATAGCCATCATTGGCTCGCAACATCATCGGAACACCAGGGTCTGTAATTTCATAACCAGGATTCACTGGGTCATCTTCATTGTAAAGATATTGACTTGAGAATGCACTTAAATTTTTGAATTTTGATACTTGGCTAAAATACCCGCTTTCTTGTTTTTTGCTCTCGACCGGAGCATCTTTCGTTTCAGTTTTTAACAGTTTCTCTTGATCTTCATCTTTGTTGTTTGGTTTTTTAGCATGCCATTCTACTGGGTGCAGTAATAGAGCGCCAGCTATGGCATGTAAGGAAATTCCGCTTATAATAAGAATTGCTCCGGTTTCGCCAAAGGCTGCAAAAAGAGCTGTGATAATGTGTGGCCACATAATTGGCCCAAGTCCGGTCGTCGTCCATGATAGTCCAGTTGCCAACCTTCTTCTATTTTTCCAATAAGTATTTAGAGCGAGTGCATTCGCCGAACTGCTTATACCATAGCCGGCACCTGAAATAGTAGAACAGCAGTTAATAATAATTAATTGAGAACCAATACTTAATATAAAATATGTAGATACTCAAGGTAGAATGTCGTACCGTATAAAATTGAGAAGGATATAAGATAGGTGAGGAAGTTGTAAGAAAAGGTGGTCAAGATCAGAGATATGAAGACAATGGTTGCTCCAGCCAGCGACACCTGCCTGTAGGTGAATGTTTTGAATAGAGGGCCATTTGCTAAACCTGAAAAAATAAAAGGACAAGTTGCATAAGCTATTTCTCAGATTATAAATGTTTGTATGAATGCGTGGAAAAATATGAAATCTACGTCAATTCAGATAAATGACTAGGTATTCAAAATATTTTCATTGTGTTTATCAATCATTAGTTTCACTTTTTTATTTTGTTTATATTATTGTTATAACTATTAAATGTAAAAATCTTAATTTCATAATTATTGCAAAATTACATTTTATACACAGTGATAACTTATGATAACTTATAAATCCTCGTAAATGTTTGTGCAAAGTAAATAAACCAATTTTGTAAACATCTCGATGTTTGTAGAGTAATTTTATTGGTTGATGATGATAAAGGTAAAGATAGTTGTAATGACAGCTAATTATGTAGGGGCCGGTATGGTATCAGAGAGTTACCATGCAAGGCGCGTCACGCACCGACGCAAGAGGTCAGGGCAGAGTTCATGTTGATTATGGTGGTCGTCTCCGAACTGCTGATGCCGAGACGAGTGAACTTGTCCCGGAACAGGAGCCCGAACTGTTGTAGTATCGGCAAGGCTGATAGCTGGAATACGACGTATTACAAATCAGTATAATATCAAGTAGTCCACAATTCAAAAGTTTTTTCTCTATATCTGAGCCTGTATTGACTCCTGCCTGTTTTGCAATTTATATATGTTCCAAGATGCTATGCGCACAAGGTGCAGTGAATAGGCAAATGGACGAAGGAGGAATAAAGTCCATTAATCTCTATAAATAAACACCGCATAGCACGTTATAGTACATCTAGCAAGTAATTAGTATTTATTCCGTAGGTATAGTTATAGCAATATAAGGATTCTCTGTCTTCGTGATGCAATTAGGTCTTAGCTTTATTTTATAACCTTACTATTTAGCTCTCCTAAACAAAAAAGCTTCAAGCGAAACCAATCAGTGATTCATAATTTACTATCAACTGCAATTCTAAGTATTCCCTTATCACAAAATATAGTTTTCCCTTAGCGGTGTACTCGGTAGTTATCGGAAAAGTCTAGACAGATAACTTTAAGTCAAAACCACGTGGCCTTATCCCAATAGCGTAACGTACTAGAAACGTCTAGCTACTTAGTAAATAATAAATAATAGACTCTCCTCATCGTATCCGAGATCGCGACAAATACCTAAACAACTGTTACATATGGAGTATTTTATTAGTATGCACATTTGCTTTTGCATTTTCCTTAACAGCAGCTTAGAAACAAGTATGAGGAGAATGGTAGTACAATGGCTAGTTTTATTCTATCCGTATCACTATTTCACGTCATCACTTTAGCGTTGGCTATCGCTGAAAATCGCAGCATTGTACTGAGAGAGGTCCAATTGCATGATTTGCATGTTTTGTTTTCTTTTTTTTTGTTAAAGTGTATTGTTGTTTATGTCTTATTATTTTTTAACGCAATCAAGCGTATTTTGTTTCTTAATTTTCTGTACCTATTTATGTGTTCTTAGTTTTTATAGAAAAGCGAAAGTGAACAAGATCATCTTTGCAATTTTTGACGTGGTGGATAAGTTCTCACTGTATGTTAACTTTGAGTAAGTATAAAGAAGTAAAGCCAGTCTAACCAATGGGTATTGGGTTGAGGTGCTCAGGTAGGCAGTCGCTCCTTGTAAAACACTGGTACTTAGTTGAATCCAGTTAGACTGGAAACCGACCCCAACATAGTTGGGAAAAGGCTCGGGAGAAGATAAAAGAAGTATGTATAAAGAATATATCACCCTTATAGAAAAAAAACAGTAGCATCTAGGTATTGTTACTATCTTCTTTATAGATTATACGTATTGTATTGTTGCAAACGTTATCGTGAAATAAGAACTTCTCCTTCATTATACGTTAATCGAAGAATAAATCAAGATACGGCACCAATCCATCTTAAACCTCGATTGTATTGTTATTGATAACTGCACATTTATAATTAGGGCGTGAATGAAATCGGTATTTATTCTGATAAAAAAATTCCCTTTGTCATTTAAGTAGCATACATGTTATATTAGTAGTCATATTACATAACTACATCATCTGCCTAGCCTTTTCCCAAACTATATAGAGGTCGGCTTTCAGTATAACAGCCGAGTCTCAGTGTTGTTACATTAAGCCTCAACCTTGTTACCGAAACTAGGATCCTTAGAAAGACTTGCTTTCAGGTTTTCGCGGTTTATCGAGTACGACATGCACATACAGTACGGCCGAAAAATTAGGTAAGGTCAGTCAAGTGTTGATATAGCGAGAACTCGTGTGTATACACGGTATAAAATTATGCATGCCTACGTTATTGTTCAGGCTATAAAACAAAAATGTAATATGCAATAAACACATAGGTAAGTACAATAGAGAGCTTCATTTGTAATTTCTCGGCCTTGTTGAGTACTCTAATGCCTATGGCTGCATCATATTAATTGATGGTGTTTTATTAGATGCTTTGATAATGGTAAGTAGGTGGGCGTACAAGAATAGACTGAAATGTGTTCACTTACGTTAGAGAATCCCGCAGCAACGACGACCATCCATCCCCAGCCACCATCGGGAGGGATAAAATCCCCTTCTTTCTTCAACTTCGTATTCAATTGCTTAGCCTTTGTCATTTTCTAACTTATCTTAGACGCTTATACGAATTCCACTACAGTCTCCGTATACGTTACGGACGAAACTGATAAGTTTTAAAACAGTAATCACTTTAATATGACAAATGAAT